>BLBF01000020.1:51215676-51255196 GCA_015471245.1 Laticauda colubrina
CCATTCCAATTCAATTCTATCATTAATATTCATTAAAATCTTAACATCTTAAACATTTCTTTTCAATTAAATATCATACTTCCTTGGGAACACTGATAAACTTTCTATGATTAATTTTTTTTCCATATTTCTCACTTATATTTTTATAAATCATTAATAATAATTAAAATGTTCCCATCCTTTCCTAATTTAATTATCTCATTCACTTTAATTCATTTATTTATTAACAAACATTCCAATATATTACAGTGAATATTTTATCCATCATTTTAGTCATATTTTCTGAAATTATTTCTATTTGTAATATAACAATGCTATCTTATGTACCTTTGCAGAATCCCTTTTACAATTAAATTTTCACCCATTATCTCTAAACAGGCTTATGGTTTCAATCCTTATATCTTTTCCCTGTTTCTCTATATCTTGTTTCTGTCTTTTACAACTTCTTTTTCTTACATTCTTCCCCCTCTTCTTCTCCCTTCCCTTTTTTCCCCCTCATCTCTCTACTTCTAATTCTCTCATCTGTAATCCCCTCTTCTGTTGCTTTCTCATATTATACTTATCTTTCAAACTCTTATTCTTCTTCTTGGTTGTTTTTTCTAGTCTTAAACCTTTCACTCTCTTTCCCCCCTTTTCTTTTTTCCCCCCACTTAAAATTATTTGATCATTAAAGATAGCTTCTTCTTTGTCCCAGTCTTCTTGTTCTGCAAGCATTTCTTATTGTTTCTCATAGTTCCAGATCTTCATTTCTAAGAATTGAAATATGAAACCAAAAGAACCTCTCCCTTCTTGTGCATCTTCTTTCCATTTTTAAAGTTCCATTTTCAGTTCTTCGAAGAGTGATGCCATTTTAAACACTTTTAAACAACCACCTGATTAATTTTAGTCATTTGGATGCAAAAACCAAAAATCACCAACTTATCCAAATAATCCAAGGCTGTTTCTTCTTGCTTCTTTTTTCCACTTTTTCTTCCTGGGGTTCTATTATTTTGTTGCCAAGTTTCAGTTAGGATGTAACTTTGGGGAATCTTGTTAAAGTTTCACTGTAAGTTCCTTTTAGTTACAGTTCCATTCCTTTGTTCCAGGCAGTTTCCTCCATTTTTTCCAGATCCTACCCTTTTATTCTTTTTTTTTCTCCTTTCCTGCTTTTAAAAACTTTTAAATATCCAGAAATCTTTATTATCCCTTTGACTTTTATTTTCAGTTTAAATGCCTATTGTTGTCAAAGTAGATTTTTTTTCAATTTCTTTCTTAAGTTTCTTAGCTGTCAGTATATGAAAGGGAAAGGAAAAAAAACCCTAATCCTTCCCTTTTTTTCTCTCCTTCGCTGCTTCAAAATCCTCTTTGGGAACAATGGTATTTAGTTTAAATTCCAGGATATCTTACGTTATTGCTTTTTCAGTTTAACCCGGTCGAACAAAACTTTCTCTTCTTATCTTCTTCCTGCACATTCTTTTCCAGTTCAGTTCTTCTTTGAGGTGGCCATTTCTGACCACCGGTGCAACTGCCTTTGGGAAAGGCAGTAATGGTCAGCTAGGGAAGAGAGATGCAGCTCTCCTTGACCCTGCTGGCAGTCTTCCTCCTCTTCATCACCTCTACAGGGTGGCTTAGCCCCAAAACCAGCCAGCTCGGGGAGCTCCGGTGGTGAGCACAGATAAAAACTGCACACAATTGTGGATTTCAGTCTGTCGCCAAAGAGACTCAAACCGGAAGCCTTGATACTTCCCTTGATCTTGATTGTATCCCTCTGTTAATACGACTTAGGATTGCATTAGCTTTTTTGGCTGCCGCTGCACACTGCTGGCTCTTTCTAGCTGGTTGTCCATTAAGACTCCAAGATCCCTCTCACAGTTACTGCTATTGAGTCTATACTGCCCAGTCTATATGTGTACTTTTGGTTTTTCTTGCCTATGTGTAGGACTTTACTTTTCTCTACATTGAATTTCATTTTGTTAAATATGGCCCAGTGTTCTAGTCTGTCAATATCCATCTGGATCTTGAGCCTATCTTCTTGGGTGTTAGTTATTTCTGCCAGCTTAGTATCATCTGCAAATTTGGTAAATTCCCCTTCTATTCCCTCATCTAAGTCGTTAGTGAAGATATTGAAGAGTACTGGGCCGAAGACGGAAGCTTGTGGCACCCCACTGCTTACTTCCCTCCATGTAGCCTTAGACCCATTAAGGACTACTCATTGAGTATGTGAGTCCATCTAGTGGTGGTGCTATCTATTCCACTTTTTTCTAGCTTACTAAGAAGTAGGTTGTGGTCTACTTTGTCGAATGTCTTACTGAAATCTAAATATATTATGTCCATAGTATTTTGCTGGTCTACTAATTTGGTCACTGTGTAGAAGAATGAAATAAGATTGGTTTGGCATGATCTGTTCTTTACAAACCTGTGCTGACTGCTAGTTATCACTTTACTTGTTTCTAGATGTTGGCAGATGTGGTTTTTTTATTATCTTTTCCAGTATCTTCCCGGGCATTGATATTAGGCTGATTGGTCTACAGTTTCCTGGGTCTGTTTTTTTCCCTTTTTTGAAGAGGGAACCACATCAGTTCTTTTCCAGTCCCTCTGGTAGTCTTATACTACTTTATCTTTTTTATGGTCCCACCAGTTCTTGCTTGCTGGCAAATGGTATTTCTTCAAGATATTCCAATGCATCATTGTTGTTACTTGGTTGTGCCATTGTTTGTAGTCAGTCTGTGTGATCTCCTTGCAGCAGCTAACTAACCAGGTGGCCCACTATTTCTTTAGCTTCTTTGCAGAAGCAGTATTTGCTGTCTGTTGCTGTCTTCACAATTTTGCCTTTATATGCCTATGTTCTCTTCAGGCTTGGTTTTTGTAGCCAGAATTAGCTCCTCGGTCTCTTTCTTCAACTTTCCTGCTCTTAGCCATTGTCAGGTCTTGTTATCTGCTTTGTCTGCTATTTTTGTCATTGATCTGTCAATGTTGCTTCATGGATGAAGGGCATGATTCATTGTCATTATTTTTCTGGCATGGCTATCTCAGACTTTTAGTTCAGTCTAGTCTACATTCCAGCTGTGTATCTAATGACTTGCCCAGATGTTGTTGTTGTAGTTGTTGTTATTCTTGATATGTTGCCCAATCTGACCCTGGATAGCTTATACAATAGTTGAAAACATTTAAAAATAAGGAAATTACAAAAATAACACAACACAAAAGGGAAGAAATGTGGCAGAGAAAGCAAACCCAAATAGGGACAAAGAAATGGAAGTAAAGGGATGCCAATCCTCGCCTAAGGTCTGGGGAAACACCAGTATTGGGAGTGGGTGGCAGGGTTGGGATACGAAAGGGTTAACTACCGGTTTGGGATTTACGAGCTTCCCTGCTCGCTGCAAGCCACGCACCTGTAAATTGTCATCAGCACGCTGCGTGCAGAGGAGCAGCCTTTGAAACAGCCCTCTTTTCCTGCCTTTTTTAACTGCAGTTGTGCTTCATTCAGCAGCTGAAGTTGAAAAATCAGGAAATAAAGATCAAGTAAGAGCCTGGGCGGGCGGGTGGGCAAAAACATCAGCAGACATAGAAAAGGTTCTATGTCTGTTGCTCTTCAGAGCTACCAGTTCTACAATGGTGGACAGAACCGATAGAAACCCACCCCTGGTGGGTAGAAACATTTGAATCTCTCAGGTGAGCCTCCTTCCACAGAGCAGGTGTTGCACCAAACAAGCTGTACTTCTGGGTTGCCAGTAGATGGCATTGTTTAATCAAAGGAACCCAAAGCATGGCCAACATAGTCAAATCAGAGCAGCCAGGAAAATAATATGGCAGACAGATGATCCCTCAAGTAACCAGGCCCTGTGCCATGTACTTTCTCACTCTGCATTAGAGAGGAATATCAGCCGACTCTTAGGCATAAACTAGTTTAGAGAAGTGGAGGCTTCCCCTCCTTCTGTTATCTTCTCTGATGTAAAAAGAAACAACCCCTCCCCCTTATTAATGCCCTCTAATTGGCAGATAAAACAGTCCTGGACAAGCCAACACAGGAGAGCCAACTCCTGCCTTCCCCTGTCCTCCAGGGCATAAATTTTCTCTCAGGTTTTTGGTCACTCATAGTGTGATACCAGTGGTGGGATTCAAATTTTTTTTACTACCGTTCTGTGGGTGTATCTTGGTGGGCATGACATGGCTTGGTGTGCATGGCAGGGGAAGGATACTGCAAAATCTCCATTCCCTCCCCACCCCACTAACCTGCTTTCTAGCTCCGTTCTGTGCAGGACAACAAAAGAAGATCCAGCGGATCAGCTGGGACTCGGGAGGTAGAGAATAGACGGGGGCGGGCAGTCAGAGGTGATATTTGCCGGTTCTCTGAACAACTTAAAATTTCTGCTACTGGTTCTCCAGAATTGGCCAGAACCTGCTGAATACCATCTGTGTGTGGTATCCACTACAAACTGCGATCTGATTGTCATCCTGATGAATTGGAGTTGAATTCTGTCTTTTCCCCTCCCTTACAGGTCAGAGAAAAGAGTACAGTAGTGCTATAATGAAGGCTGATCATGACTTCCGGCATCGGGTGGAGGTAGGAAAAACCTTTGGACGCTCAGGAAGGTCCCTGGCATTCTGCTTAGTTGCAGAAGATGAGTGCGTTTTACGTAAGCCTCATCCGTTGCTCAGTGAAAGAAGTTTGGGTCCATTTGTGCTGATCTTCTTGAAGAGGAGATTATCTGGTCATTGCTTCAAAATCCTCTGATTCTGGACTTCCTGTGTTGCATGTAGAGTTAAATATGATGCTTGACAAGATTTTGTCTTATTCCATAAGCCTGTGTTTTCCATGCAGGCTGACTTTTTCTTTACCAGTTCTCTGGTCTTAACCTCTTAAAGGCATTCAAATGACTTTATAGAATGGGGAAGAACAGAATCTCAGCATTAAATAACATCCTTAACTTCTGCATTTTTAATTTACCATTCATTCATGAATTAGGAAGTTTACAATCTTCATTATACAGGTAGTCTTCAACTTGCAATCACAATTGAGACAGAAACTTCTGTTGCTAAATGAGGCAGTCGTTAAATGACTTGGGCCCTATTTTATGACCTTTTAGGCCAGAGTCATTAAGCAAATCAAAATGGTTGTTAAGTAAATCATATGGTTGTAAAATGAATCCATTGTTCCCCATTGACTTTGCCTGTTGGAAGTCCGCTGGAAATGTTGTGAATGGTGATCATGTGATCCCAGGGCACTGCAACTTTTGTAAATACATGTGATCACCAAGCAGCCAAATTTTGATCATGTGACTTCAGGGACGCTGCGATGATCATAATTGTGAAAACTGACTCTAAGTCACTTTCTTGAATCCTATCGTAACTTCAGTTACCAAACAAATAGTTGGAAGTAGAGGACAACCTGTATACTCAAAGGTTGCCTTCATTTCACCAGATGAATGAAAATAAATTCGGGCAAAACTATTATTGTCTGTATTCATACAGCATGCTTAATTTGATGGCTGAACTTCTCTATTTTCTTTGAATAATGCACTGAATCTCAAACTAACCAAACATCCTTGGTTTTCACAACATGCTATTCAATCCTAAATCCATCCCTACCTGTGCTTCATGTTGGATGAATGCAGCTACATGTAATTAGCCTGGCTAAGCATGGCTAAACAGTGTGGCTAAACAGTCACAGGTGGGAACTCACTTCTGGTACATATTTGTCTGAATATGTACAAAAGACCATTGGGGCCTATTCTTCTGACAGAAAGATATTCTGAATTTCAGCATTAGAAGCCTCTATCTTTCGAGTGATTAATATTTAGCTGAATTTTAATCAGATAAATTTAGAAGTGTTTTCCTGTAGATGGAATATTAATTTCCCTATTTTAATGTTTAATCTTTTTTCATTCTTTCTTACAGTAATATAACAACTCTAAATTACTTTCAAATATTAAACAGTTATGTTTAATGATTGTCTACATAGTTAAATGAGTTATATTTTTTCTCTGTTGAACAAAATTCCCACCATAAATTAATCATTTGAAAAATGTTGCTGTTTATTATACTGAATCAATTAAAGTTAATAGCATATGCTCTATATGCAGTGCAGATGGCCCTTCCCTACAGTAGTTCCTCGTGCCTCTTATACACTGATCCTTTCACAACAGTTACCTGTCGATTCAGATTATGCATTAAAGAACCAAAGTCCATGTTTGATCCACAGCACCTTTTGACTTGTACTATTGATGGCAAAGAAATCAACAATGTAGAGAATTGTATTGAACGTCTCAAAATGATGGATGCCCAAAGCCAAGTGTGGGGCCAAGACATGCTTTTGCAGATCAAGGAGAACAAATTGTTGCTGACGGACATAGAGGCTGAGGTAAACAGAGCTTCTATATATTTTCTTTCACACCCAATTTGCATTGCAATATTTTCTTACAAGCTGGGATGGGTACCTGGGACATCTGAGACTAAATATCTGAACAGTAGCCATGATATTTCTATTAAATAAGACTTTTAAAATTCCAAGGAATACCAAAGAACTACTGTATACGCATGTTCCTCGCCTTCCTGTATACGCATGAATTGTTGGCATAGAAAGTTGTGTCCTTTTCTTTGGACCTGGAAGGTGGCAAAATGGTCTTTTCTGCTACATCCTGCATGTTTGTTTTTTGTTTTTTGTTTTTGTTTTGCCTACAGGAAGAGCTGGATTGCTATCCCTTGGAAGATATCCAGGATTGGGTTTCCATCCTTAACCGTTGTATTTACAACTCCATCTTGGCCATTTCTGTGAAAGATCTGAACCAGCAGAACATTAGTATCTTGCTCTTTCAATGCGAGCAGATTGGGGTAACTACAGCATGTCTTTAATTTAGAGGGGTCAGATCTGAAGGTGACCTAGAGACAAACTGCAGGTTCCTCTGAAATCCATAACCACATGTAATATATCTGAAATTGACACCTTTGCTTAAAATATAGCAGTCCTAGCAAATCTTATTTTGGATCTATGGCACTAGGAGAGTTAGGAAATTTTTGCCCTCTGGCAGCAAGACACTGATTGTCAGATTTTAATAAACATGTGGGGAACCTTCCATAGTCCAAATCCTATGGCATTCTCTCTTCCTACTGTTTAATATAAGGTAAATAGTAAAAAGAAATTTGTTCCTTATTATCTTATAGGACTGGGAAATAATTTGCTCAGATATGAGTCCTGCATCCCACATAATTATCAAAAGGTTAGCCAAAGGAAACACTTTGTAGTACTTCTATTGTCATAGGATAGTACAAAATAAGAGAATAATAGTGTTGGATGAAACCTTGGAGATCTTCAAGTTCAACCCTCTGCTCATTTCTGTAAAAGAAATAGTGTAGGAAAGCATTCACACACATGGTTGACCAATCTCTACTTAAAAACTTCCAGTAGTGAATCTTCCACAACTTCTGAAGGCAAGTGGTTCCACTGGTTAATTGTTCTGTCAGGAAATATATCCTTTGTTCTAGGTTGCTCTTCTCCTTGATTAGCTTCCATCTATTTCTTCTTTCAGGCATTTTGAAGAATAGCTTGATAGCTTGACTCCTTCTTTATGGCAACTCCTTAGTTACTGTAGCACTGCTATCATGTCTCCCATAATCCTTTCTTTCATAAAACTAGACATTCCCAATTCTAGCAACCTTTCTTTATATGTTTTAGTCCCCTAACCATCTTTGTTGCTCTTATCTGTACATTTTCTAGAGTCTCAGCATCTTTTTTACAGTCATAGTGGTGCAGAATAATTTGTATCAGACAATAGCAGGAGTCATTCCAGTTTAAAGTAGGTCTAAATCCAGAGAGAACTGAAAACTGCTTCTTCTTTCTTTTAGGCTGACTTGTTGAAAACCAAAATACAGAAAGCTATTGAGGAATGGAGAAGTGAACGTCAGACTCATGATATGCTCAGGTAACAGAAAAGTTGGACATCTGCAATATTAACTTTTGATTGCAGATGCTTTATTGCTTACCTCAAGACATGATGATGATGATGATGTAGGTTTATTGTTATAATTTAGAGTGAACTTGGAGAACATGTTGAATCAGCAAAACAGAGCATCCTACGTTGACAACAGCAAACAAATTCCTCATGATTCTCCTTGGGATATGGAGTCACGTTACATGGGATTCAGTGGTAAGTGTATAATTCCTTTCTGCTGGAATGTTGCCTATTAATGGAAAACATGCATGCTAAATAAAGTAAAAGGATGGAAGGAGGTGTGTATTGTCATAATATACAGCACATGGAAATATGACCAAAGGAGAGAATTAGATTATTTACATGGGATAGATATAAAATAGGCTGGAATTATTCTTAGACTGTTTCCAATTTTGGATGCTCTGAATGTCAAATACAGTAGAATTGTAGTCTACTGCTTCAAGTTTAGGAACTCCTGCTGAACAATAGGCCATTTGCTTGTAATTTTCCTCAATATTCTATCTTATCTCCCACTGCTTTTCAATATATGCATGGAATTATTGGGATAAATGTTCTGGAAAGATCAGATTTAGTGTCACCAATAAATTGATAGCTTTCAGTAATGTGTTTCCTTTTAAAAAAATAAATCAGGGAAGCAGTTGAAATCCATTGTCAATGATAGGAAAGATAAGGACAATCAGATTCAAACTTAATGCAGAAAAAGATGCTTATATTCAGTCAAAAAGCAAGTCAGAGAGTAGAAATTTACATAGAAAAATTTTCAAGAGTGAAATCTGGATATGTTTCTAGATCAAGCCTAGGATCTAAAAGCCAAGATTTAGTAGGAATTGATTTTCACAGCTTGTAAGACATCCAGGGTTAAGTGATATCCATTCAATATGTGGTAATAGCTATCTCTTTTACCCCTTAGTATCTTTTTTAGAAGCAATGGGGGTACACATATTTGGGGCAAGGAATTGAAATGGAAAATCAGCTGGGGCATTATTGACACATTGTAGACACATTGATTATTGAACATTGGTAGAAGCTGAACAGCAATTTGACCGGCAGCAGAAGTATGAAACACATGAAGAAGATCCTAAACTCTCCTCAAGGTCACAGGATAAATATATGGAAATTGTAAGTACTCCACCATTTCTTGGATACTGTTCTGTCCGGAAAAACGCGAGGTAGACCGGGTTCCAACAACAAAGTCTTTATTCCAACAACAGTCAGTAAAAACGAAACATAGGCTCAAGCCGCGACAGCCTTTTTATACTCTCCTGTCTGCCGGCTTGTAGCCAATGACATTCATTTGATTTTGCGCCTTTGTGCGGCTTCGAGGATTGGTTCCTTTTTGAACCAATCCCTTTTAGTTTTTAGTAACCAATCAGAATGAGTTATTTGGAGCCAACTATTTTATACAGAACACCCCTCCCCTCTTAGTTCAGTCCTACGTGGTGACGTAGTCTCGCAGGTAGGTGGGGCTTCTCCTGACTCGACTGGACTTGCGCGGTTCATTTTTGTTGGAGACTTCGACCGGTTCGGATGGGGCTGCCGTGTCTTCCGTCCTTCTCCCTGGAACCGTCTGGAAGGGTGAGTCAGCCATTTTACTGCCGCCTGAGTTGCTTAGGCCGGCAGTTTTGCCGCTCCCTCCCGTTTCCTCCGGACAGGTCGAGCTGGCCTGGCTGGCCCCCTCCGATGGACTCTTCACGCAACTTCCTTCAAACAGTGAGTCTCTATTTTGCTCTTTTTGTCTGTACTCATTTTCGGAGTTTGATTTAAACGGTTCTTTATTTATTTCTCGCATTTCGCCCCCCTCTTTGGTTTGAATTTCGTCATTTTTGTATATGCATGGTTGTGTTTTTTCATTTCTTTCTAAATTTTGGGAACAAAGCTGGTCTATGTGCCGCTTCCATTCCCTGCCGTCATCTACCGTTAATCGGTAGGACTTGGGGCCTGTTATTTTTGTAATTTGTCCCGGTAGCCATAATGGGTCCCCAGTTAAGTTTTTAGCATACACTAAATCGCCAATTTCAAAACTCCTGAATCGCGTAGAGGAGTCGGGGGGGGGGGGTTTCTGGTGTGAAATTTGGATGCAGCCTATCTAGGTGCGACCTTAGTTTTCTCCCCATCAGTAGTTCTGCTGGGGTTTTGTTGGTTGTGGTACTTGGTGTTATATGTTGGAGGGTGAGTAATCGGTTTATTTTGTTTTGGACATCTCCAGTGTCCATTTTTTCTAAACCCTCCTTGGTAAACCTGACCATTCTTTCTGCCCTACCGTTTGCAGCCGGATGAGCCGGTGCGGTAAGGGCATGTCTTATACCTAGGGAGGCTAGGTATTGCTCGAATTGTAGGCTGGTTAATTGTGGCCCATTATCGGACATTAGGACGTCTGGTAGGCCATGGGTTGTAAAAAGTTTGTCTAATTGTTTTATCACGGTTTCTGTTGTCGTTGATGGCATAATTTTTACCTCTAGCCAATTAGAGTATGCATCCACGACAATCAGAAACGTGTGCCCCTTGGTAGGACCTGCGAAATCGATGTGGATTCGCGACCAGGGGCCTCTTGGGGTTTCCCAGTCCCTTACGGGTGCTTTTGGTGGGGATGGTCTGATTCTCTGGCATTTGTTGCATGAGTTTACCCAGTATTCTATGTCCCTATCAATACCCGGCCACCAGACATAACTTCTAGCAAGGCTTTTCATTTTAACAATTCCAGGGTGGCCCTCGTGCAACATACCTAGTACCCTGGGTTGCAATTTATTAGGAATAATTACCCGCTCACCCCACAATAAACACCCTTTTTGGATTGAGAGTTCAGTTTGTCTGGTCCGGAAAGGTTTAAAAGTCTCAGTTTTTTGGTCTTCCGGCCAACCTCTACCTACCCAGTTAAGGACGCGGGCAGTCAATGGGTCTTTTGCGGTGGCTCTGGCGACATCATTCGCGGATATGGGTAGATCAGGGCAAGTCTCTATCTGTAGAGCAGTCATCATTGGTGCCGGGTCTTCTTCTGTTGATGGCAAGGGTGCTCTGCTCAAGGCGTCTGCATGGGAAATTTGTTTCCCTGGCCGATGTATTAGAGTATAGGAATAGGCTGCTAGGAACTCCGACCACCTAGTCATTCTTGGGGACAGAATATTTGGTGTGGGCCTGTTTCCCACCAAAATTCCTAATAGCGGTTTGTGGTCTGTTACGATTTGAAAAGTCCTCCCATATAGGTACTCGTGGAAACGTTTTACCACAGCGACGATTGCTAGGGCTTCTCTGTCCAATTGGCTGTAATTTCACTCGGTTTTTGACAGGGTTTTTGAATAGTATGCGACGGGTGCCTCTCATGGCCTCATCTAGGTTTAGGAATTCGCACTCTCCCCCTATTTGTTGGAGAGTGGCTACAAAGTCAGCGATGGTCTCACCTTCTCTCTGGTCTCTTCGATAGAATTCGTGTCGCTTTATAAGGTTGGACACCATCGGGGCGTAGTGAGCTTTGAGCAGCCTCTGAAGTTCTGGCCATGTCAATTGCTTGACGTCTCGGGGCTTCGCTAGGGCTTTGGCCATCTTGAAGATTGTAGGCCCACAGTGTGTTAAGAACACAGCCCTCTTGTGCTGATATGAGATTCCCTCCATCTCATTGCTTTCCAAGTACATCTGGAAACGGTCTACATAGGAATCCCAGTCCTCTTCATTGGGATTGAAAGGTGCGGGCGGTGCGTTGTTCCTGGCCATTCTGTTTGCCATCTGGACTTCTATATCACCGCATGCTTGGTCTCGCGTTTAGGACAATTCAACCTTCGTCGCCAGTGTTCTGTCCGGAAAAACGCGAGGTAGACCAGGTTCCAACAACAAAGTCTTTATTCCAACAACAGACAGTAAAAACGGAACATTGGCTCAAGCCGCGACAGCCTTTTTATACTCTCCTGTCTGCCGGCTTGTAGCCAATGACATTCATTTGATTTTGCCGCCTTTGTGCGGCTTCGAGGATTGGTTCCTTTTTGAACCAATCCCTTTTAGTTTTTAGTAACCAATCAAAATGAGTTATTTGGAGCCAATTATTTTATACAGAACAGATACCATCTCTCTGCTGGCCCCACACTAAAGCATATTTTCCTGTCCTGTCTCTAGAGGGTAGGAACTGAAGAGCAGGACATTGTTATCAAAACAGGTAGGGCAAGAAAACTGCATAGTTTGGAAAGTGCATAAGAGAAGATATTTCCCAATTTATTTGGGATTAGAAATCCCCAACTCCTGAGGTTAACCACATTGCCTGAAGAGTATATGAATTTTAGTTCGACCCCAATTAGAAATCTCCCATTTGAGTATAGGAACTATTGTTGTTGGTTCAAAGTCTATATTTAAATGTTTTGATGAACAGAGATTCTAATCATGAAGCACAACTTCTAAAATAGTGTGACAAGAGATTCTAGAAATTGTCTAGAAAGATAGTAAAGAACTATAGTAAAGGAAGATGTTTAGTTAGAAGCCAGGATGACAAGACAGAATAAGAGGTACCTTGATTTGGAAATCAATAACATTTAAATGAGAGAAGATATCTCGATATAGCTAATTAATTTCACTTCTTGATTAGGTTCCACCACCACCACCCACATATCTAGACCAGGATCCAAGTAAAGTAAATTAAGCCATCATCAAATTGAAAGCATGACCTAAATGCTAAATCTTTGAATGGCAGGAAAAATGTACACTGTTAGTGGTTTTCCCCCAAAAGCTGTCAATAATACAGGATTTGATTTGGATTCTTGTTGCGAGCAGGAGATCCTGAACCATGTTCTGGATGATATAGAATCATTTGCAAGAAAAGTACAAAAGAACGGCACCCTGAGTGACAAGAAGAAAAAGAAAAAGAAAAAAGGAAAGGAAAATGATAACAGTCAAGGTAACATCACCAAAGCAGCAGCAAGTAGGCAATTGTAAATTTCTAAATTTCCATGGCCTTATGGAAAATAGAGGTGGCGAGGGACACATAAACTGATTCTAATCCAAACTTTCTTTGACTCAAGTCTTTGAACTGAAGCTTTGAGCAGCTTTAAGAAACAGTCTCTTTTCAGAGTATTCTGAACAAGACAGAAATGATACAAAGGAACAAACAAGCAATATGAGACATTCTAAAAACTCTTTACTCTGAAGTTCCCAATGGGCATTGGACATTTGAATAGGATATGCATTTAGTCAGGAACAATTCTACTGCTAATCATTTTACTGAATTACCTAACTCCTAGGACATTACAATCCTAGAAATTCAGTTCCTTCTTTAATCATATATTTTTGCCTCATCCATCCATTAATTCATCCATCCATTCATTTACTCATGGCTTGATTTTCTATCACAATCTCAAACTCTTTGCCTGGTAAATCCTAGTCATCTCACATGAGAGAAGGTTTAATTTAAGAGCCAACATAGATGTGTGTTTGCCTACAGTGAAATTCATGTCCTCTATTATCACCAGTTCTCTCTATTTTTGATGTATCCTTCTGTAGCTATATACAGCCTGTTTGGTTTTTCAGTTTCTTGAATATTATTATATAACATGTAATCACTTTTCTGTTTGTATCCCATCATCACTTAAGATTTCCTAGTTCACTTATAAGACATTGGTGTTCCATCACCAATCCTCCATTTTGGAGACACGTTTTAATAATAAGTTCTATTTTTGTTAGATCATCAATTTCACATTTAAATAGATTGTGTTCAAGTTCCATACAATTTATTATATTATTTTATTGAAAATTTTAAACAAGTACATTGGAATTTTATAATTATGTCCTATCTAATTTCCAAAACCATAAACATAAATTCATTTTTTATCGAAAGGTCCACAAAGAATATCCAGATTATAACTAGGCAGATTATACTGCCTAGCTCTGTACAATTTAAATCCTATGACTTTGTTTCTCTCAATGTTGGAATAACACATCTTAGGTTTTCATATAGTTTTCTTGAGTATGAAAAGTGTGCTTTATATATTTCATTGATCTCATCCCTGGCAAATCTTCGAATTTAGACTGTCTTTTAACTAAGCAAGAAAGTTGGAATTAAATCAGTTTAGTTAACATTATGTTCTGATTATTTTGACGTAACTGGATGCAAATGTGTTTGTTTCCCCCATCCCACCCACCCCGTTTGTGTGTGTGTGTGTTTGTGTGTGTGTGTGTGTGTGTGTGTGTGTGTGTATGTATAAAACATTCAGGTCTGATAGTGTGCAATCACTATTAGACTTGAATCTCCTGCTTGTGCAGATACCTGTCTATAACCTTATTTTCTTTTATCTTCTGGATTAGTTTTCTAATGTTTCTCTCTGGTTCAGCAGCATCACCCTCAGAATCTGAGTTTAGCGACTGCTTCCAGAAGGTCAAGTACAGTTTCAATTTGCTGGTAGGTTTTGCAGCTTGTTTGACCTTGGCAGAGATTTCTCTATTGCCAATATAGTTGGGTACATTTCTTATGAAAAGCACTCTTTGTGAATTCCGCAACGCAAAATATCTAGGGCAGCAGCACAAAGAACTCCATTCTGTTTAGTTGTAGCTGTTTATTGCCACTGTGGAATTAATTTAGGAGTATTGTAACCAATTGAAAAATTATGGTTAATCAGATAAGAAATTAGGAAACTAGAGGATTGTAAACGTACCTATACATTCAGCAAATGTAACTGTATGGAGTATCTAACTGTACCGTATATGCTTGTTGGTATATAATCCAGAATTTCAGATGAGAATGGTTTCCCAAAGAAAGTCTCCATTTAAATCGCAGTTACAATTCTATGCACATTTATGCTTTCAAGCATGATGCACAAATGATACACATCTGACTTTATCTTTGCTGGCTGAGGAACTCTGGGAGTTGAAGCCCACAAGTCTTAAAGTTGCCACGGTTGGAGACCCTTGGTCCAGACTATAATTTGGAACAGATCCTTTTTCCCATCTCCCAACGTGAATCACTAGAATTATTCCCCAGTAGAAACAACTGAAACAATCTGGACTGGGATCCTTTGGGGGAAGAGTAAAGGCTCCTAAACATTATTTTCAACCTTTCCTATGATCCATAAACCGATCAATCCCCCTGTCTCTTATCTATTGTAAAAAGCCACTCATTAAATTACTTTTCTGATGATATTTTTTACCTTCTTTAGTTTGATCTTAAGACCCTAAATGTGATCAGATCTTTATCTCCTGCCATTTTTTCCTATTTATTTATTTCATAACTACCACAGTTGTGTTTTTCCACAAGGCTGGGGCATCAATATTCATTCCTGTTTTGATTGTTCACATTTGAATTATCCCATTCTACCTGTTTCTTTTTTTCCTCATGGGCAACTAAAATGGCTGGATGTAAAAATCTGATCCCAAGAAACGAACAGAAGGAAGAAGGCTAAGATTCCCTCTTTTTTTGTTCATCTGTACAGTATTATGTTTCTACTACTTAAAAAAATGGAGAAGAAAAATTACTGATAATAATACCATGGCTAAAGCTGTGTCATAAACTAGACGAACCTGAGATTATTTTAATTTGTTATCCAAATCTAGCTGGTACGCTTTATTAACAGATCACTACGTTGGGCAAGAATTAAAATTAATTTGATAGCCATTGTGCAGTGTAATTATGGGTCAGTAATATGTTGTGCAACACAATCTTTGTGTTAACTGAGCTTCCTGAACAGTAAAGAAAGGGGAGTGGTGGAAAAAGGGCTGAAGAATAGAGAACGAGATGAGCAACCCTTGAAACAGCATTTTCTTCTAGTGGATGGGAAGTTCAATTTTTCTTTGCTGCTGGCCTTGCTAGAAAGAGAGGAAAGAAACAGTCCCCAGTGTTTCCCTGAACCAACATCTGGTATTGTTTCCCAACTAATAATTGAAATTGTGTTATTGATGATGGGGAAAGAAGACCAAGTTCTCAGTAGTTACTCACTAGCTGGATTTGCAATTTATATTACACATTTGGTTTTTTTTGGTTTTTGGTTTTGCTTACTGATGGTTTATTAAATGTGATTTGTAACTTACACAAGTATGCAACAAACCCTGATGTATAACATATGTTCATACTGTTGTTAAATCACAGTTCTCAACCAAGGATCGTGTGATTTCCCCTGGGCACCTTAGGATATTTTAAGAAGGCCACAGATGAAAAACGTGTAATGGGGTGGCACAGTATGGGCTGGTGGGACCATTGTAGGTTCCTTGCCCAGATTCTAATGAAACCAAGCAAACCTTCATTCTCCATTCTTGCACCCTCCGAATGGTTGGAATCAAGGTTCCCAGAATTGCTAATCTTGAAGTACAAAAATAACTCTATAACCTGATGTGGTCTAGTTAATGGTTTACGTCCCTCCTTCTTCAATCTGTGAATTTGTTTTTCTAAATTGTAAAAATAATAATAATTATTTTTTTTGCAGGGGAACCTTGATCAAACCATACAACAGCCAAGTGCTCCTGAATTGGTCAAACTCATCTTCTCCACTCTAAGAACTGTGAGTATAGCAGTCAGGCGAGAAATTCCAGAGGTTTCTGGTGACTGTCTTTTTTTAAAAAAAGATTCATTTGTAAATATAGTGCATTTTCATTATACAGTTTTTATTGAAAATTTTTACATCATTAAACAATAAACAAGAAAAATATATAAAAGGAAAGTGGAAAAAATAAAAGTAAATGCTAGAAACAATACAGATAAAGAAAAGAGAGGGGAAGGAAAATTTAAGAAGCAGCTTCCAATTTCCTTTCTAGCAATTGAAAACCATTTTTACCACTTCTCCCCCTTTTGCATAATATAGTTTCCTTCTTCCCATATTCAGCTTTTTAGTCAAGAGATCCAGAGATCAAAAGTTCATTTTTGTCTAATGTCAGCAAAAAGTCCATAAAAAGTTTTCAATCTTTTGTAAGCATATAGCATCAGGCTGCAGTGACCATGAGAGAGAGGTTTTTTTTCTTAATTTAATTAGGTATCCCAGAATTCTGATAGGTGTTTTCCATGCTCCAGCAATCACATTTTCTAATATTCAGGTTCAAAATGCAAGTGTCCTGCATGTTTTCCAGCATTATTTATACCTCATTTTCTCCAGATGACAAACAGGAAGTAGCTGTTATCAAAGGCCAGAGGAGTAGATGTTTCTTGACACATTAGAAATCTCTCAAGCAGGGGTATCAAACTCGATTTCATTGAGGGCCACATCAGGGTTGTGTTTGCCCTCGGGGGTGTGGCCAGAGTGGGCGTGGCCAGGGTGAGCATGGCCAGCTTGACATCACACATGTTGGGATGTCTGTACTGACCTGGGCAGGGCCGGGGCAGTGGTGGGATTCAAAAAAATTTACTGCCAGTTCTGTGGGCGTGACTTGGGCGTGGTGTGGCTTGGTGGACATGGCAAGGGAAGGATAAAATCCCCATTCTCTCCCCACCCCACTAACCTGCTTTCCAGCTCATTCTCCTGTGCAGGGCAACAAAAGAAGACCCAGCCAATCAGCTGGGACTCAGGAGGCAGAGAATAGATTGGGGCAGGGCCAGTAAGAAGTAATATTTGCTGGTTCTCCAAACTACTCAAAATTTCCACTACCGGTTCTCCAGAACTGGTCAGAACCTGCTGAATACCACCTCTGGGCTGAGGGGGGGATTCATTGTCTTCAGCGGAGAAAGGTGAGACCAGGGAGAGGGCCAAACCCTTGTCGTCTAGAGGAGCCTCGTGGTCTCTCTCAGGCCATGAGGAGGACCCCCAGATAGTGGCGCAGGTTGTCCAGAGCCCTAGGCAGCAAAGGGCAAGTGCCCAGCCTGGCCTTCGAGCTCCCAGGGCAGCGGGACCCCACAGCCCAGCTGATAGAGGCACTGCGGGACAGTCCTTCACTGTATCCAGGGCAGCCCTGTGGGCTGGATCTAAGCACCCAGTGGGCTGGATCTGGCCCACAGGCCTTGAGTTTGACACCCTTGCTCTAACTGCGGAAAAAAAAGACACAAGTGGAAATCACTTTTATCACATCTATGTAGATGATTCCAGGGAGGGTCTGGATTAGTCAATTACTCTGCCTTGTACATGGAATACAAGAAATAATCCAGATAACTTCATGCACCATTTCTAACCATATTGCATTTCTTACCCTTTTATCTTTTTCTTTCCTAAACACAATTCCAATGTACAGGAAAAAAGACATAGCTATACCGTGCCTTCTGAATGCTAAGCAATAAGAACTTTAACTCTTTTTGGAAGCATTCAATAGGCCATAAGAAAGTGCAACAATAAACCTGTCACTTCCACTTGCAAGCCCTTCTGTTCCTCGAAGGCTTGATTAATAGGTTGTATTCCTTGAATAACATATATTCTCGCTCCTCAGATTTTAACCAGGTATCCCATGATGAATCTGGCTTCTAGAGTAGTCTTACCCTTGCTGACACCTGCAGCTATTAATTTGCTCATGAGCTCCTTGAATTCTGATGAGCAGATTATTTGGAAGAAGTTGGGAACTGCTTGGAATCAAACCAGGTAAGAGTTGTCAAGCCTTGTGCAATAGGTTTGGTTTTATAATGTGATAAGAAACTCTGTCAAATGAGAATACTAGCCATTGCATGACTTATTATATCCAGAGCATCATACAAAGCCACTGCCAAAGGTAGCAACATGGACTTTGGGTCAAATCTAGCAGGATTCTTCTTCATTGAAATTATCCCTGTTAATCCATGCTAAGTCTGCATTTTGTTCACTATATAATTTTCGATAACTCTGTCGTTCAAGTGGATTTGTAACACAAATTCTGAAGGAAACACCTTGAAAATCTGGATCTATTGTAGATTGATCCACATTTTTATTACTCAATAAGTTGTCTTCTTACTCACAGGGAAGAATTTCCAAATGGACAATCCTTCCCTTCCTATATACCCGTATTTTCAGATGGATGGATACCTCCCGGATCTACTTGGAGATCCAGCGATATGGCTCAGGTGAGTCACTCCTGAATGGCAGCCAATCACAGGCAGAGCAGAAGTAATAGAAAGCCACATTATGGGTGGCCATGATGCCTGGCCATGAGTTTCTAAAGCAAATGCAGGTGCCTGGCCATGAGTTTCTAAAGCAAATGCAGAATCTTGCCTGCTCTATACAAGGTCAGCACAGAGGCATCACAAATAGCTGATTTTTTTGGTTGGGATGGATGCTCATGGATGCAGTACAAGTATTGCTGTGTAGGCCTTATAGGAGCTGAACTCCAACCTATTTGGAGAGAACCAGGTTGCCATAATTTGCAAATCAGTAGGTCAATTAACAATTGCAAAGAAAAAGCTTACTATACCATCAAAATGCAAAATCTGATATCACATACAAACGCATTACTAACAAAGCAATTATCCAGCAGATAAAATTGTATTGCTACTACCAATAAAGTGGATTCCTATGTAGTTCAAATATATAAGCAAATATCACTATTGTCATTGCTTACGTTTGAAGCTATTCATTTATTAAAACATTGCTTAATGTGTACTTATTAATTTCACTTAAAGTAAGCTGTATTATTTTCTTTTAGGCAAATGGAACCCAGAATAATTCCTCAGATAGGTATGTTCTCTTACCAGACTTTTTTAGTGGATATATAGGAAATATATCTGGGGAATGAAACTTATGTTACCATATAGACATCATTTTGACTAATAGAAAATGGCAGATAGAATTTCCATGCATCAAATTCACTCTAGAAATTGCTTTCCATGCAGACCTACTCAAGTTACACTGGCAGAAATACAGTTAGGAATTAGAGAGTAGCTAAAATTCTGACAAAAGTATTGTGGACAAAGCTTTCATAGGAGGAGGGGAAGGAGTTGATTGTGAGACCAATAATAATAAATTAAATATATATATGTTACTCAACTCGCAGCAACTCTGGGTGGTTTACAGTTGTTTAAAATATTTAAGAACAAAAAATCAATGCAAAAATACCACAATACAAAAATACCACACAAGATACAATACTTTTGAATTTTATTGAAATTATATTTTTCTTCAGCATACTTATCAGTATGTTCATCTTTAACGTGCCATGTTGTGGCTTTTGCTGCAACAAATTAACATTACTTCTCTGAAATTGGCATAAAAGAACTAAAGGAAGAACTAAAGGAAGAACTAAAGGAAGAAATAGGAGCTGAAGTAACTGCTAGAGTTGCCTTCGTGCAAAAGAGCTCCATAATATTCTCAGTTGCCAGGTGTGTTACCTTAGGAAGGTGGGAATCACGTTACTCAAATCCTGTAAAGGGGCCCACTCCAGCTGAGGTATTTGGCCCACATTGGCAGAACCTAGTAGACATTCCATCACAAGAGATGTGGCCATGTAGAGACAAGGAGACAAATTCTTTTCAAGAGAGTCTTTTACATAAACAAGGAAGAAGGAAGAGCATGCTGCTCTTCTCTCAGACTTTTGTTCTCAAGAGCAGATTTATTTCCTTTTCAGGACTTCCAATCCTCCCCAACTCATGCAAGCCATAAGTGATTTCCATGCCCGGAATTCCCAAGAGCTCACTGTGAGAAAAGGAGACCTATTAGAGGTAAGACTGAAAATCTAGTAGGTAAGCAAGTATAGTGCTCTTCATCAACAAAGCTGCTGTGTGGCATCAAAAGTTATCTTGCTTCTTTACATAAACACCATCAAAGTAATTAAAGTCCAATCAAGACTAGGAAAGAGAGCAGATAACACCAAAGTATTTTGTTCTAAGCAGTATAAAAGACCAAAAAGAAAAAGAAAACTAAAAGGAGAAGGTAGTTCTAATAATAATTCTTAATAGAAAACAGTCCATCCAGCTAGTTCACATCATTAAATAAAATCAGAACTGAAGATTGGAATAGCCATCTTTGTCTAGAAGTCATCAATGCTGCAAATGATTATTATAGGCTCTTGAGACAGAAGAACCTGAAAGGAACAGTGTATAGATTTTAAAATCTGTAACTTTAAGTTATGTGGACTTCTGTAGACCTTAGCATGCCTTTTACTCAAACTCCAAACTTTTCTTCGTAACCTTTTTCCAACAATTTCCCTATAACAACATTTTCTTAATATATATTGCCATGCATCATGAAACTTGACAGTCACACTAGTTTTTCTGAACTTGTACTAATGGCACAGGAATCATCTTTATTTATGTATTTTTTTAGAAAACATACCCGTCCACCCATCTAGGCAGCCCACAGCAACAACAGTACAATAACAACATGTAATTTAAAAAAATCCAAAACAAGAAATGGTGCCTGGCATTCTTAAACAACACTCCCCAGCAACAATAATAACAATACTGGGCTCATTTTTTTCTACATTCTACAAGGCTAGACCTTGAACACTTTTCTTTTTAATAAGATTCAGTATTGAGTTCCTTTGACTATCCAGAGTTATCTCATATATTCTTCATCAATGATATATTGATGAAGAACAGTCAGTATATTATGTATTCTTTCATGTTATATCTCATATCTTGTTCACCAATTCCTCATATCTTCTTCATCAGTTATTTAGATGAGGGATAGATGGGGAATAATCAAGTTTGCAGAAGACATCAAGCTGGCAGGAATAGCCAACACTTCAGGAGATAAGCTTAAGATATAGAAGGATCTTGAGAGATTTGAACATTGGGCCCTAGCTAACAAAATGAAATTCAATGTTGAAAAAGTAAGGTTCTGCATTTAGGCAAGAAAAACCAAATGCATAGGTATAATATAGGTGGATCAATAGTCGTAATTGTGAGAGAGATCTTGGAATCCTAGTGGACAATTATTTAAATATGAGCCAGCAGTGTGCTGCAGCTGCCCCAAAAGCCAACACAGTACTAGGCTGCATCAGAGGGATAGAATCAAGATTACATGACATACTACCATGTATATACGATATACATAGTAGTATATACTACTATGAGTATATACTACTCTATAATGCCTTGGTAAAAGCACACTTGGTATACTGGATTCAGTTTTGGTTGCCACAATATAAAAAAGAGACTCTACAAAGAGAAAGGAGAAGAACAATAAAGATGATTAAGGGACTGGAGGCTAAAACATACAGCAATACCAATCACACTTAGATTTATACAGTGGTGGAATTCAAAAAACTTAACAACCGGTTCTCTGCCCTAATGACTTTTTTCAACAACCAGTTCACCAAACTGCTCAGAAAGTTAATAACCAGTTCTCCCAAAATGGTGCGAACTGGCTGAATTCCACCACTGGACTTATATACCGCTTCACAGTACTTTACAGCCCTCTCTAAGCAGTTTATAGAATCAGCATATTGCCTCCAACAATCTGGGTTCTCATTTTACTGATCTCGGAAGGATGGAAGGCTGAGTCAACCTTGAGCTGGTGAGAATTCAATGGCCAAACTGCCGACAGTCAGCAGAAGTAATCTGCAGTACTGCATTCTAAACACTGCGCCATCACAGCTCTTGAATATAAAGAATGGTTGCTGGAATTGGGTATGTTTAGTTTAATGAAAAGAAGGACTAGAGGTGACATGATAGCAGTGCTCCAATATCTTAAGCCACAAAGAAGAGGGAATCAAGCTATTCTCCAAAGCACCTGAAGGGCAGGACAAGAAGTAATGGGTGGAAACTAATCACGGAGAGAAGCAATTTAGAATTAAGGAGAAATTTCCTGACAGAACAATTAATCAGTGCACCAACTTGCCTCCAGAAGTTGTGGGAAGTTTTTAAGAAGAGTTTGGACAACCATTTGTCTTAAATGCTATAGGATATCCTGCCTGAACAGGGGTTTGGACTAAACCTCCAAGGTCCCTTCCAATTCTGTTATTTTATTAAATTGAACCCTTTATTTTTTAGATTTTGGACCAAAGAAAAAGATGGTGGCTTGCCAGAAATGCCATGGGGGAGAAAGGCTATATTCCTAATAATATTCTGGAATCTAAGAATCAGTCAGCATCCAAAGAGCACAATCCAGAGCAAGTGGGTACAATTTTCTGTTGCGTCATGTGGCATTGCAGGGGACAGATGCAATATGTTAGGTGTTATTTCACATAATCACTTCTCCCCTTCTGTATAAAATTGAAGCAGCTACTATTGGCAATGTGATACAAAATCAGAAAAAAGTTTGTGTTCTCTGAGAAAGTGGGCATCTCTGCATACTTCATTGGAACCAGTTGTTTTCTCCAGACAGAATTACTCTCATTTATATCTCATTGGAAGCCCACATACTGAATTCTTCTTAACATCCAGCTTATAAATAATCCTGAATTCTGATTGTGTCATAAAGATAGCTGCAAATTCATGGAGGAGGAATAGCAAGAAGTCTCATCTCAACTGTTTAGGTTTTTTGGAAGCATCACAGAATTAAAACTGAGAAATTAAATTGGTAATTTAGTGAAAGCTGATATACTCAATCTGCTGTGCTAATGTGAAAACATGGGGAATTGACTTATGCTAAATATAGACAACACATTTGAAGCATCTAGCAGCAGCACTTAAGTATTTGAGATTACTGTAAATTTGTATGTGTTATACTTTCACATACACCGCCCACTGAGAACTAGAACTGGAACTAACAGGGAGGACAATTAAACAGTGGAACAGCTTGCCATCAGAAGTTGTAGGTGCTTCATCACTGGAGGTTTTTAAGGGACTGGACAGTCACTTGTTTGAAATGGTATAGGCAAACTTTTTAACAACCAGTTCTGTGGGTGTGGCTTAGTTGGTCGGCGTGGCTTGGTGGTCATGTGACTGGGTGGATGTGGCTTGGTCGTCATGTTACTGGCTGGGCGTGGCCAACTCAACATAATTGAGGCAATATCACTCAGGCATCTCCTCGCCTGGCCTCTCATGACTGTGGGGATGCTGCAACAGTTGTAAGTGTGAAAAATGGTCATAAGTCACTTTTTTCAGTGCCATTGTAACTTTGAATGGTCACTCCACACAAGCAAAGTACCAGCAAAGGAGGGGGGGAAAAATCCAGAGATGTTCCTGAGACAGGAAGTCTAGTCCTGCCAAGAATGTAATAAGGGTTAACGGAAAGGCAGTTTCTGTAAGCAACACCAGAATGTTTTCTTCCTGCCTTCCTTACAGGATTAGGCCAGTAATTTCTTCTAACAACCAGTTCTCCAAACTGTTTAGAATGTTAACAACCGGTTCTAGAAAATTGGTGCAAACTGGTAGAATCTCACCCCTGGTATAAGGCTTCCTGCTTGAGAAGGGGGCTGGACTAGACCTCCAAGGTCTCTTCTAACTCTATTCTAATTGACTGATAGAAGGAAAATTTCAGATCCTCAAATTTGCAGCCGTTTATTAGA
The DNA here is from genome assembly GCA_015471245.1 of Laticauda colubrina. Classification (NCBI taxonomy): domain Eukaryota; kingdom Metazoa; phylum Chordata; class Lepidosauria; order Squamata; family Elapidae; genus Laticauda; species Laticauda colubrina. The sequence continues at coordinate 51,239,838 of BLBF01000020.1, forward strand.
AAATAAGATTGAGATCCAGCCCAGTTGTTGAGACTTATTGCACTTATTTCTAACTAGGTAGGCCTTTAGAAGTTTGAGCAATTGATATCCTTTTTACCTCTGAATCATCTTGTTCCTGTTGTCTCTGTATATAGGTTTCAACACATTTCACTGATATCCAGCCAAGTTCCTCACCAGCAGAAGTCACAGTTTGGCTCAGGACAAAAGGTTTTTCCAAGATGTAGGTGTAATTTTAATAACTAGTCCAAGAAATCTGATTCTGGTCTTGACTGGTTTGGTTGTTCTAATACTTTATATCTGTGGGATGAAGAGTTTTTTTTAATTTGGTTTGTCAATTGCTTACAAGATAATAGGTATAAATAAAAACATTGTTATTAATACATGGGTACATATAAGAAATATAAAAGAAACAATAGGACAGAGACGCTTATGCACGCCCCCTACAGACCTCTTAGGAAAGGGGTGAAGTTAATAGTAGACAGTCTAAGATTAAAGTTTTTGGGGTTTGGGGAAGAAACCACAGAGTCAGGTAGAGTATTCCAGACAGTGACCACTCTATTGCTGAAGTCGTATTTCCTGCAATCAAGTTTGGTGCAATTAACCTTGATTTTGTATCGATTGTTTGCTCTTGTATTGTTATCATTGAAGCTGAAGTATTCATTGACAGGAAGGATATTGCAATGTATGATTTTATATACTATACCTAGATCGGACTGAAGGCATTAAGAGTTGTATAGAGTAGTAAACTCCTTCTTCACTTTCAACTCTGTTTAGTCCCCGACACTTAACTTTCCTGCAGATGTACTGCAGCTACTAATCCCAGAAATCATACTATCACTATGACCAAAGATGTCCAGTTGGAGATATAATTCTAGGTGCTGATAGTTTACAGAAACTGTAGGTTTCTCTTTTGCTTTTAAGCAAAAATAGAGGAAGGTGAATATGATAATACTAACTTATACAGGAAAGACCAGATTCCACATTTAGTCAAGCAGCTCGCAGATAAAGTGTCAGAACTAGAAAGGGCCATGTTCCAGTTCTCAGTCATGCAACCATTTTCAACTCTGACTACATAGAATGGTTGAGAAACCCAGACTGTTTATTTTCAACAATAAAAAGGATGCACTGTAGCATGGCCCAATAAACAAAACATATAGAATCAGGTCCAACCCTGTTTTCTTCTTCAGAAATCCTCAAGAGTGGCTGATTTGACTACATATGTACCTTTTGGTTATTTCAACAGCACGGTTAAATCCCTTGGCATCTTAAATGGTAGACAGCTACTGTCGATGAGCCAAGAAGAACTGAAAATGGTCTGCCCGGAAGAGGGAAGAAAAGTATTTTCAATGCTTGCAGGAGTTAAATCTCCACTGTAGGTAAGACAATGTCGAAATCTTGATCATCAATTCAATCTCAGCATACCTGCTGAAAAAATACAGAATGCTACCATATTGTCAATGACGCTTTGTACTGGAATTCAATCTCCCTCTTTTCTTCAATGACACCACTGAATGAAGGAACAACTAAAACTGTTCTGACCAAGGCTTCCCAAGATCATAATTAAGCACATGATTATTTAAAACAACTCTTGTTTTATTTCAGTGCTGGGAATTATGTTCATTCCCAGCCAGTAATGAGTCCCAAACAGTCCCTTTGAGATAAGCACCCACCTTTCTTTCATTTGAATTGCTGCCAACAGCTAGAGTGCCAAATGAATTACAAAAAACCAATCGAAGTACAAAGTCCACACAGTTTCAAGAATGAATCTGAACCAAACAAATGACTTTGCTTCCTGCGAAGGTTTTGTCATCTTTGCCTGTCCTTTATACCTTATGGGAGGGGCAATCACCTCCCAGCCTTACTCCCGAGTCGCCCCTTTTGTTTCAGCTGCTCTTGCCTTCTAGCAGCTCTGCGCACACGCGCACTGGGAACAGGCTCCCCTGGTTCCTTTGCCTTGTTGCTGCCAGGCTTTGGAGGCTCCAGAGTCAGCACACTAGTCCCAGATGGTCCTGGCCCCATTTCTGCATTGGACGCAGGACCCTCGTCCGAGTCCTCTCCAGACTCCCGGACTGGTCCGTTCTTCCCCACTGCCTGATTGTGCTGCCGTCTGCACAGGCTGCCAATGAACCATGGATTTTTATCTGATCAATACCATAGACAGGAGATGTCCATTCAAAAAGGAATTGGCCTCTGAAGCCCACCAGCGATTTAGAAGATGAGACCTTCTGCCAATGGAATGGACTCTTTCTGGGAGCATTGTGATGGTGGTGGGGGGAATTAAAAGAAAGATGTGCCTTAACAATAAGCACCTGGTCCTCATTTCCCCCACAGAACAGCAGGATTTATAGATTTGTTTGTTTGTTTATTATTCATTTATTCATTCAATTTATGAGGGAACCTTGGTGCTCTCTGAGCTTGGTTGTCTTCTTGCAGATGTTTCATTAGCTAACTAGCTACCTAGTTTGGATAATGAAAAGAGAGCACAAGATCCCTCATTTCAACCCTGAACTTCAAATATTCATTTATCAGCATTCAATTTATGTACCCACACGTCTCTTATCATAGTCATTCTAGGGAGCTAGGAGCAGTTCAAAAAAGTAACAAAAATTAAATACTTTACCAGCACCTATGATGAAAACTAAACAAGCAGCAATTAAAATAACCACATCAAGGACATTCAAAAGCCTGTGCCTGGGAATGCAAGCCCATCTTCAGGGCTTGCAAATGGCCAGCTGGGAATAGTCCTGCAGAAAGTTGGGTATTTTGTTGTTGTTTTTGCTTAACACATCCGAAACAGAAACAGGGTAAAATACTTTGATTTAACCATCCAAAGATGGCTACAAAGATGGATTGGCATCATTCCATACACATGTAAGTTAGTCCTTATTCCTTGTTTTTTTATAGATTTAGCTAAGAAAGATATGATAAATTAGTACATAATTTTACTTCATCTATAAGGAAATCTGGTTGCGTAATTTAAAAGAACAAGGCTCAGTTGTTATAAATGCGCTCCTATATGCAAATCATGATAGTCACACCAAATGCATAATTTAACACGGGATCATTTTTGCCATTCATTTCCCGGCATCTTACTCTTGATATCATAAACTCATGAGATAGTATTGTGATAGAAAATTGTACAATAAGCACAAGGGATCAAAGAGTAATATTCTGCTCGCAATGTTTTATAAGCAGATTGTTACAAGAGAATGACTGTTAAAGAGAAGTGAGGCAGCTTGAATCCAACCTTAGATATTTTCTAATCAGGGGCGCTATTGTACTTTCTGTCAAGAATACTTCTATCTAAACAATTGTAGTACAAAAATGTGCTCTAAAATCTTAACATTTCTTCAAAGATAACACTTTCATTGTTCTGATGAAGAAGCATATATAGTATTCTTCCAGATCAACTATTTACCTTGGGAAAAAAGTGATACAATATATATTTTTGGAAAACTGAAGCTATTTCATGTGCAAAGCAGCAAAACACTAACCAACCATTGGTAGATTTCTAGATTTAGGGTGCTCACTTCTGTTTGAAATTTAATAAATGGCCTTATTTAGTTTCTTATTAAGCACACCCACTACAATATTGCTATGAGGATAAAAGCGTGTTTACTTCCATACAGTCCATAATCCTGAGCTCTTCAAGTATATTACTTAAGACAGAGTTCCCCACAGGTTGGGGAATTGCAGAATAGTGAATTCAGAATTCACATAATACCAAGGTGAAATTAATCATACCCCATTGTAATTTTCCATTAGGTCGGTGTAATTTTTTTTTTAAATGGCTAGTTTTTCTAAGTTAGGGTTTGATCTCTATGCTTCTCTTCACAGTAATGGTTCTCGGCATTAGCATTTGCAGATCTCCCAAACCATTTCATCATTTATTTTGAAGAGATCATCACTGCATCAATGGCACAACTCACTGAAAATGTTATTAGTTGCACGGTAATCTTCAGTCCACTATTTTTCCAGTTAGTTTGTAATTGCTGTGTTTAAGAATAGTCTTCAAGAGGGCTTTAAGATGCTTCTGTAAATGCTGTAGCAAGCAACATGCTTACCATTTTTGAATGATCTCAGGAACATCTGTAAAGGGCTGTTATTACAATGGTGACATGCTCTTCTATTATTGGACTATGGCTTTCAGGATAGGGATAATAGCACTAGCACTTAGATTTATATGCCACTTCACAGTGCTTTGCAGCCCTCTCTAAGCAGTTTAGTTAGTATATATGGCACCAACAATCTGGGTCCTCATTTTACCAACCTCGGAAGGATGGAAGGCTGAGTCAACCTTGAGCCTGGTAAGAATTGAACTGCCAAACAGGCAGCAGCTGTCAGCAGAAGTAGCTCATAGTACTGCATTCTAACCACTGCACCACCACAGCTCCTCTTAAGAGTATTCACCTACTTTCCAACTTTCATCATTAGATGCAAACATAGTTTAGGACAAGAAAAAATTGCTTGGAATTAGAAGAGTCAGGTTGTTCATTCCTTCTGATGCTCTTTCACACTTCTGCATTAGAAATGAAGAAAATTGTGTATTTACTGGTTGAAATATACCATTTTATGAGTATATTATGAATATGAGTATATTGAGTTTTCTTTAATTTCTCCATTTGTTAGTTTAGAAATATTTTCACTGATTTATGCTAGGACATGGTAGAGAAGTTGAACAGAAAAATGAAGTGATTGTTTAAAAAATAATCAATGAACTTCCCTTCTATGAAAGTAACTGTTTAATTCCAAATTGTGCATGTGTATTCATGTGATATTAATCTCAGGATCTGACAGCTTGTAAATTTTGGATTTGCAAAACAAATTGGACAACTGACTCATGATTCAATGTTCAGGAACGTACTTTAAATAAATCAGAATTCAGTTTTCTAATACTGCTAATGTTAATCTAACTTATTTTGTTTAATCAAGCTTATTTAAATATTTCTCATATACAATGGAAAATAAAATAATATTATAATTATAAAAGCCTTTTATATTTCTTCTGTGCTGTTCTCATTTTAGCCAAAGGCCAACAGCCAATCAGCTTTGAGCAGACATGAAAGAAGTTCTTCATAAAGGCACCTTCATGTGAATTACATTAAAACAGAGATAAAGCAGGAGGTGTGAGAGACTAGAAGTCAAAAGTATGTGATAGTGTATCAAACATGACAACATTACCAAGTAATTCCAAGATACTTTATTGAGCACTACTGCGTTGCAAATACCTAAACATTTGAATCACAATTCTACAGAAAGACCATTCTTTTTCTTATCAAAAAAAAGGGGGTATCTCATCTAGCAACAAAGATGTTTTTTTATTTTATGTTTTCTTGTTACCCCATTTGGCCATCTTATTGTTAATTGGAGTTTTCATAAAGCGGCTGGAACTCATGTAAGCAGCAATTTTCTCCAGGGCCTGAAGATGCAGACAAAAAAAATATTTAGATCGAGAGAAACTGTTAAATAGGCCAAAAGCTCAAGGAGTCATAGTCCTACCAACCACCCAATAAACCCACCATCCAGGCAACCACTCTCATTTCTTCTACACTAAAAATACATTTTAGTTCAGGGGTCTCCAACCTTGACAACTTTAATCCTGGCAGACTTCAACTCCCAGAATTCCCCAGCCAGCTTTGTTGGCTGGGGAATTCTAGGAGTTGAAGTCTGCCAGACTTAAAAGTTGCCAAGATTGGAGACCCATTTTAGATGAAGCCACATTAATGCAGTACCCTCCACATGCTTTTTCCCTTCAACCTCCGCTGCCATGCCTGGTTGGGAAAGATGATGGGGATGAAGTCCAAAATATTTGAAACTATCAGTTAGGGCAGGGGTCCCTAATCCCACAGGCCACAGAAGTGGCCGGCAAGCACGAGTTCATCCTCACTTGTATGAATAGAGGGTGAACATGTTGTACATGTCCAAATAGGTGAGATGCATGCATCCCCTCCCCACACTCCTCCCCGCAAAGCTAGAAAGCTTGAGGAACTATGAATTAGCAAAGCTAGAAAGCTTGAGGAACTATGAATTAGGGAATGGCTGCTAGATTTAGTGCCACTTGTATTTTGCTTTCCACCGAGAATTGGAGGAGAAACCTTTGTTTCATTTTGTATAGTTACTCATTATTTTAAATCCATAGTCTTGGGGGGCTTGGGGAGAGCTAAAAAGGAACTGCATTTACACAGGTGGCCAGTAGATTTCCCACCTGCACCTTCTGAAATCATTCAATTATGGTGCTCTGTTTTACTTATCACACATGTATACCAATTATGAGTTTTTGCCATTTGGTGGTATACTTTAAAATCCTTGCACCATTAGCAACCAGTACATCATAGGAAAATGTACATTAAATAAAAGTATGGAAGGGAATCTACCACCAGGTACTTATTCAGGTACCTCTGGTGCTTATTTCGTATACTAAAGGGACAGGAGTCCATACCATCAGGATGGTATTTTTCATACATTTCTGCCCATGCCAATTTGGGCATCCAATCTAGCCAAAAGATTAATCTATTAGTTCTTGCCAAAACCCACAAAATTAAGTCACAAGATCCACAAGCCAGCAAATTTCACAAAGCCAAAGCTAACCTCAAAACGGGTCAGAAAATCTTGAAGATTCTTGAATTGATCAAGGCACTTGGGTTCAAACATGCGGTTTTGATCAAGTACATCATACATGAGAAAGTCCACAAATGTGATCTGGGGGAAAAAAAATCAATAGTGAGTTACCGAAAAGATCAGACCTGCCCAAAGATACCCAGTTATGGCTATGCACATACCTTATCCCCAGCAAACCACTTTCTATCCCCCAAAAACTGGGAGAAGAGTTTCAGTTTCCCTGGTAACTGCTCCAAATATCCAGGCTTGAGTTTCTCCTGCAAAGCAAGCAAGCAGAAAAAACTGAACTGAAACTGTTGCTGGTTTCTATTCAACAGTTATGGAATTTGACATGCTCCATTCAAGAACCATCAGAGGAAGCTCCTTACATTCTGATGGCATTACAGTATATTTGACAGTATCTTTGGATCACATAAAATATATTTCTTCCAGTCCAACCACTTCAGCAATATGTGCAACGTGAGCAGAAAGGATTAAAATAAATTGTTGCAAATGTAATTCATATCTATACAACAATTATTCTGAAAAGTGAAGGAAAACTATTTTGCATTTTAACCTTTCGAGAGCTAGTTGACATGTTTATTATTTGGAGCATTATGCAAACACACAACACAATTCCCCTATGCAGATACTCACAGATTGATTTCAAATATCAGCAGATATCTAAGTTTAATATGGAAGTGTGTGCAAAGATCAATATGAACTGGAAGGTTTATATTTGTAGGTTTCACATGCAGACCTTTCCAAATTCTTTAATGCCTGAATACAGACAATAGCCCTTAAAAAAAAAAACACCTCTCTATCTTGATTCCCAGAAAATTGACAGAGATATTGACATATGGTTATCACTTTTATACACTTGCCACAAGATACTTTCAGAGACACACCCAGTAATTATGTTTTCTATATTATAATTGGATCCAGTATTCAGTTTGTACAGCATTACATGGCATCAGTTCTTTATTCCCGTTTACTAGAAAATGGAAATGAAGGTGACTCAACTTACAAAGTCAGGATTGTAGGAAATCATCACCAAAGCCATACGGAAATCCATCACCTGATTCTCCAGCATGTCCACTCTGATAAGTTCTTCCTCAGTTTCACCACCTGCAGATAGTTTAGACAGGGTGTCAAAGTCAAGGCCTGGGGCCCAAATCCAGCCCACAGGGTGTTTAGATCTGGTCCTCGGGGCTGTCCTGGAAATAGTAAAGGACCAGCCTATGGTGCCTCTGCCAGCGAAAATGGAGCTTGGGAGGGCTACGCATGGCCCTCCCAAGCTGTTTTCTCTGACAGAGGGTTACAGGCCATCCCACCTGAAAACGATGCTGGTGAGGGTCATGTGTGCCCCCCCCAAGCCCCATTTTTGCTGGCAGATGTTTGCAGGAGGCCATTGAGCCAAAAACAGAGTTTGGGAGCCAGTTTTCACTGACAGAGTGCTTGGGCCACCATAGGCACCTCCAACACAAGTGATGTCATGCTGGCCACGCCTCCCAGCCACACACCCCTCAGATCAAATACAACCCTGATGCAACCCTCAATGAAATCGAGTTTGACACCCCTTGTATAGAGAGATGAGAAATGCTGGGCAGCAGAAACAGGTCTTAATCAGCCAGTTCAGCTTCCAAAAGAGCTCAGGTATACGTACACAGATGGTGCTTGCGTGCGATGTACCTGAGAATAGCATTACTCTGTGTCAGTTTGGTCTTGCCATCAATTAAGTACGGAAGCTGGAAAATAAACAGAATGAACTACTTAAGAACAAACCTTTGCAATATTAGGCTTTCACATGATTGATCCCCATCAGCTATCCTCTTTATTCATGTCCCCATATATGAATACCATAGAAAACAGCAGATTAAGATATTCTTCCAATTATTATATATATAGTTACTTACATTAGGGAAGTCCAGCCCCAATTTTTCTTTTTCACCGATCCATTTACTTTTATCATAATCAGGAGCTGGTAAGAAATGGGAGATAGAAAGTTCAGACAACCAGAAATTTCAAATCATATGCAAACAGTTTACCTTTCACTAGAAAAAGCAATCAATTTTAGAAAATGCAAAAAGTGCATGCTTTTCCTGACCCAGTTATAGCAAGTACTATACCAACTACTGACAAGTTTAGGCAAACTTTTTGAATCCCCACTCCTCCATTACCTCAGCCATTCAGTGATTGGTTGCAAGATACACACAGCTTGGTTACTGAATTAATCCAATTTTCGGAATAAGTCCACTGCACTGAACCATAAGGTAATTAAATGGACTAGGTTTATATAACACATCAAATCACAAAACAAAAATTAACAGAGGTAAGCAATCCAAGCTTAGCATGCTATTAACAGACATTAAGTCTTTAGCTGGCCCAGTTAAATATATTGTGAGACTTCTGTGGGTCATCTTAATTCTCGGTTTCATACCAAGAATATTCCCCAGAACATCATGTAACATTCTACAAGTTGTTTCAAGGAAACAATCTGGCATCATCAAGCCACATGAAGAAATCATTCTGCCCAGCTGCACAAATGGAAAAACCCATAAATATTTGGCACAATAAATAATTACAGTTGTCTTATTTCTCAGATTTAGAAGTCCTATTTGAAAAAGAGAATTTGGTGCTGATGTAATACAGGGTGGCTACCAATAGGAACAGCCTGTTCAGACTTGCTGCTGTGATCATACGATTCCCATCGACCCCCCCCCCTTCTTCCTACAAACTTCCCAGGCTTCCCTATTGACTTGTGGGAAGATGTCAGAGAACAATGTAAACAAGGATCACATGACCACAACAGCAGCACAATGGTATTAAATGGCAAGAACTTTCCAAAATTTTATTCCCACAGGAATAATGGGTCCCAGCATCTGTAAGTTATCTCGTTTGAGGTACCTTGATTGAAAAGGTTTTGTCCTATGAATCACCATTTTGGCCAGTTAAAAGTTGCAGATAACTTTTTTGCAGAAAAAAGTTGCAGATACAACAAAAACAAAAAAGTTTTTGTTGTGTACAGATGGGATATACACGTGTACATACATATATACATGTGTATATGCTACCATGTTTCCCTGAAAATAAGAATCAGCTGCAAAATAAGCCCTAGCATGATTTATCAGGATGCTCGTAATGTAAGCCCTACCCCAACAATAAACCCCAGTTAAGATTGTCAGCCAGATGGCCGCACTTAGTGCCATGTTTCCCTGAAAATAAGACCTAACCAGAATATAAGCCCCAATGCATCTTTTCGAGCAAAAATTAATTGGTCTTATTTTTGGGGAAACACAGGTAATATGTACTTCAATGCAAATGTGAGCTAAATGATGACCAACCATGACCATTGCCAAAGAAATCATCTGGGGAGCCAATCAAAAGCTAATTCTAGACATACATTTCATTAGATGGAGATCCAGAAGCTATAATCCAATACTGCAATGAGGGACTGAAGTGGAGAACACCAAAGCTACAAAGTAACTCCAAGTGCCAAACCTTTGTATTGTTTTCCTATACATTAAAAACTAATCTTTCTCGGATGCGTAAGCCCAACATCATATATAAAAGGTGGAAGGGAGGAAGCACCTCAAGCTATGGCAGAATATCCTATAACACCAAAATCTCTCCCACATCTTTTAATACCTATCATACTAAGGGTGACTTGAAAGTAACTTGCAAGTAAAACAAAGAAATCTTCCAGAGCAGCGCATGAGCATAAGTGCAAAAGAGCAAGGTTAGAGAGAGAAGGAATGGGAAACAGGTAAGGCCCTCGAGCGTTTTGGCATCCAAGTATATAGAGAGAGACCAAGAATAAGCAGAGATAGATGGAGATATTCTCCTGGATTAGAAGCCTGCAATTGTAACAATAAAGATTATGCAACATCCTTGACTTGCAACTTTCATTAGAAGATCACTATTATACTCAATAGGACTCACCTAAAGCCAACTCAAGAGCATGACATGTGCACAATATTGAACAAAATTATTATTTCTGCATGCTCCCCCAGTTATACAATTTTTGGCAGCAAATAGCTAAGGGATAGGTATATTAGAATCATTTACTGAAAAGGCACCCAAACATTATTATGAGCCAGAGGTCTCCCTAATGAGATGACAATCTGGATGAACGCAGTTCTAACAGCAACATATTCCAAAAGAAGCTGCCTGAGATGTTGAACAGATATAAGGAGACTGTTGTGATATAAAGGAAAATTTTCTTAAGTTAATGGCTTTGGAAAGAGGCCCATAATATTGCACTAAAGATATTATCTGGAAAAGTTCCAATACAACAGTTGTATAACAGCCCAGCCTTCAATGAACAGCTCCATCTAATTATTGTGCGTACCATCCTATCTTAGGTAACTTAAGGAATGTTGAAATACTTTACTCTGCTTTTCTTCTACTCTAACCTTTATGTAGAACAAGAATAAGTTTCTCACATTCTTGGGAATACTCAGAAGCTAGAAATGAATGCAACTTCTTTTGAATGAAGAGCTAATAATTACATTCAATAAGTTATATTCACAGAAGGAAAGAGGATGGAGTACAAATGAAATTCAGCAAGGCACACAAACCTTCTCCGCAGCTGTATAACTTATCTTCATAAGATGTTCCCGTGTATTCAAGTAGCAATCGAATGCTGTGGGCAAGCTGTAAAGAAAACAAGCAAACCAGCCATCAGATGGGTGGGGTAAAATTAACATCCTCAAGTATTTTTCACAAGATGTGAAGAGATGAGAGCCCGTTGAGGTAAACAGGGCCAAAAAATTGACAATCAAGATTTCAGGAATGCTCTTTATTCTAACTGGAAAGAATAACAGGCACTTTGAAAACCTCTTATCAAGATTTTCTCACGAATCCATTTCGTACCAAGCAAATCAAGGCAGGGTTATTTCGAGTTTCTTCTCAACTTTTCTTCCTTCTTAGGATTGAACTCTTCCCACAATGATTTGCGCATTCCTTTCTCTCTGCCAAGACCAGATTTCACACTTGGTAACTAGCCAAAGATCCCCTTGGGCCTCGAGGAAGAAGCAGTTCAAAACTATGAAAGCGTACTTATGTTTGATAAAGCAAAAACATATATTCAATGTTCCAACCAGGTGTTTGTCGTGGGCTCTTTTTAAACTGTACCAATTAGACCAGTGATGGTGAACCTTTTTGTTGTGGTGTGCTGAAAGCGCATGCATGCTGGCACCCACAATGCAATGTGCACCCCGTGCATGCACACACAACCCACTGACCCACCCTCTTACCTGCACTGTGCATGCATGCGCCTCCTAGCTATTTTTTGGTCCTTTTGAGGCTGTTTTCGCCCTCCCGGAGGCTCGAGGGAAGCCTCTACAGCCTTGGGAGGCTGAAAATGGGCCTGATTTGGCACTCCCGGGATTTCTGGAAGGCCCATTTTTTGGCCTCCCAAGACTGCAGAGGCTTCCCTCAAGCCTCTGGGAGGGCAAAAATGGCCTCAAACAGACTGAAAATCAGCTGAGAGGCACACACATGTACACTGCAGATAAGTTTAGCTGGGGCTCACGTGCTCGCACAAATGGCTCTGCATGCCACCTGTGGCATGCGTACCATAAGTTCACCATCATGGAATTAGACTGATCCAGACATAAGACACAACACCACTGACCCTGGGCAGATGATTTCTTTGTACCTCTCCAGAAGGGTTGGAGAGATGTTTTATTTTTTTAAATGTACATATAAAAGCGATTATTTTTATACCATTGCTATAATTACTATATGATTACTATTCTGTATACTATAATTTATATAATGCTATTTAATATATTTTATACTATTACCATTCAAATACTGACCGATTGCTCTATTATTATCTATATACTATGCTCTATATTATTACCATCATACATCTTTCTTATGCTTATGTTAGAATAATTAATCACTGGAACAACTTGCCTCCAGAAGTTGTGAATGCTCCAACACTGGAAATTTCATTTCTATATTGTGCTGTCCAGACAGCATATAGGTAATGGGAATTGAGTTAGTTAAGTTAGAATTGAGAGCTGTCCCCTTGAGAGAATGCCTCATGGTAAATGTAGTTAATGCATCCTAGGAAATGTAGTTCATGTCATGTGGTCACATCTGTAATCCTGATTGGTCATTGAATTGACCGTTGGTTGGGTTGGGGGGAGGTTCCTTCACTCTTGCCTGGACCCCAGCAGTGTGCTGGTACTTTCATCCCATAACAAAGGAGCAAGAGGTACTCTTGCTCCTTTGTTATGGGATGAAAGATCACTATTCTTTTACACTATGAAGTCAGCTATGCAAAAAATTGGACATTAGATGGATCTCAACATAACTGTGAGTTATATTTGAGGATGCCTAGTAAACCAATGAAGAAACTTTGTATGGAAGCCCTTGTAGAGTTGTCTGTCTGTCTTTATATTACATATATACTTCTTTTCCTCTCTTTTGGCCCATCCCCTCCTTCTAAAGGAAAAATGCCTTTTGTTGTCCATTATATACTCAATTTGCTGCCAGTGGAAGAGCTTCAAAACATGCCTCCTCCATTCTCCTCCACACCTATGATAAGATTGCTTTATTGGCAACTCCCGCCAAGTACACTCTGGGGAAAAGGTTCAAATGGAAGGGAAAGAAGGCAGCACCAATTCCTGAAATTTGCTAAGCAGCCTGCTCCTCCACATTGACCTTCAGTTAAGATTACACTGAAACAATTCCTGTTCTCCATACCCAGCATAGCCACGCAGAACGACAGAAACCGTAGTCCAACTTATTCGGACGACTTCCATTTAGGCCGGATAATATTAGAGGCACTTGAGCAGGAAACTCTGCTACTGAAATCCTGTTAATGGTTATTTGAGCTCCTTCAATGCTTCCAACAAAACTTATTTTTCTTTATCAATATAATTATAGGGGGAAACCAAGGGGAGCAATGGTTCAGACAGATGGTTTATGTATTCTCCAACCACATCAGTACAAATAAATGAAATTTCTGTTCCACGCACAGTTTAAACACATAGTAGTCCCCATTTTTACACTTCCATTGTATTCACACATAGCCGGGAGGGCAGGCAAATCCTTGGGACCAGGAGTCACACTAAATTGTCCTCCTCAGGGAGTGGATTTTCTGTTGTGAACAAATAACAAAGAAAAGGATTTCCTACTGAACTTTAAGCTGTGATCTTGGAAGGCAGGAGGTAATTCAGAGTCTGGAAGTTTGATTGTTTATTCAAATTTCTTGAACTTGCCTTCCCACCCTTTATCTACGGGGCAGGAAAAAAGAAGAGATAGATAGATAGATATTCCTCCCGGAATGATCACCTGGTTTCATGGTGAAGACCCAAGGAGCGGGAGAAACGTAAAAAAGCCACCTTGAAAATGTTAAATGTGCTTTTTAACCGTGAACATTATCCTACCCCCTCCCTCCTTCCCCTCTGCACCGCAATTCCGGCCACGTTTTCTTTCGACCCAAACTGCCCAGTTTTACTCTCTTCTCCCGAGACAAAGGAAGGGGGCGCGGGAAGAAACAAACGAGCTTCCGTCGGTCTGCAGGCGGCAGGAGACTCAAGCAGGCCTCTTTCTCCCCCGCCCCCACCGAAACAAATGCCCGCGTGAAAGAAAAAACCCAGCTGGTCTTGCAAGCAGCCAGGCCGGCAATGGCCTCGCCGGAAACCGGAGAAAGGCCAGGAGAAGCCCGACGGGACCCGCCGCCTCTCCTTCCGTTCGCCCAGCGGGCAAAAAAGAAAGGCCTGACTGGGACGCGGGGTGGGGGGCGGGGGAGGCCGAATCTCCCCGTCTTTTCAAACGGAGCGTCTTGCAGGAGAGGCGGCCCGTTTCTCGCACGTCTCGGCTCCCGCTTGGAGCCCCCGGTGGGAGCAGCGAGAGAAGAGAGCAGCCCGGGGTTATTTTATTTTATTTTATTTATTTATTTGGGGGGTGGGGGGGGGGGAGGCGGCGGCAACCGGGCCAAGCCAAGCCAACGCCGTTTTCTTTTGCCCGAGGAGCAACTCACCCCTCGAATATCCCAGTAACCCAGAATCGTCGGCATGGCGCGCTCGCACCTCTCCGGCTTTGCAGCGAACACCGCGGGGCCGCGCAGGCGAAAGAGGTCGGCTCCGTCGGAGAGAGGCTGGATCAAACTGCTTAACGCGCCGCCGCCTTTTCGGTTGCCAAAACAGGCGGTGGTGGAGGTGGAGGTTCGCCAAAGTGGGTGGGGTGGGCCGGCAGCCCAATCAGCACAAGCGTCCGTTGCAACGATTGCAATGGTCTTTCGAGCGCCGCCGGCCCCTTCGAAAGAGCGACGTGTTTGCTGAGTTTGGGCTTTTGAGTTGGGGCGGATTTTGAACGGCTCTTCTGAAATTTGCCCTCTTTTAAAGTCCACTTAGATCCGGCCTCGGTCGTGGGCTAGTAGGACTTTGCAGGTCTGGTTGCACTGCTAAAGACCCTTTTATCTCCCATCTCACAATAGATCCCTGATAGACTGATTTGATTTGTTGTATCTAGTGTGTATCTCAATATTCTTCAAAGAAGTTTCAGGAGACATACTGTGTGTGTGTGTGTGCGCGTGTATACACAGTGTGTCATATATATATATACACACACACAACTAACTCCATACAGAAGCCTGAGGATGGCAGATGAGATTCTGCTGAAACGTTGCTACAACTTTAACAGAACTACAATGACGTGGGATAATACCCGAAGGAAGCTGAACAGCATACATATATACATACATACATACATACATACATACATACATACATACATACATA
>BLBF01000020.1:51259424-51338756 GCA_015471245.1 Laticauda colubrina
GAGAGAGAAAGGAAGGAAGGAAGGAGGAAGAAAGAAGGAAAGAAAGAAAGAAAGAAAGAAAGAAAGAAAGAAAGAAAGAAAGAAAGAAAGAAAGAAAGAAAGAAAGATGATTTTTACTGTATATGTTACAAATTCATTATGGAAAAATTCAATTAGAATTGAATCTTCAATTAGAAGAAATAATTGTTTGGGGTTGGGAGGAGGGGAAGATACTTTCTACTGTATTAAATTTTAAAGGGCTGGTAAATTCTATAAATCATATTCAACTATCCATCTAATTTACCATGGTAGATATGATCCAGCATCGGAAGTAAATGCTGTGTCCCAAACAGCTTTATGACATGCACTCCCTCAAAAGTGTGTGTGTGTGTGCGCGCGTGCGCGTGCGCACTTATGGTCTTTGGGAGAGATTTCAGATTTCTCAATCCCTGTGAAAAAATTGTATATTACCTCCTCAGTTTTCCCATTATAGAATCCAAGGCCTATCTACTCACTGCTGTCATGAAATTAGCCATCCTGTTGTGAACCTCAGTTTTCCAGGGTTGCAGGCTCTTCTGGATCAGAAGAGATGGAGGGTGTGAGTGGGCCAACAGGTGAGCTTTCTCCCCTGGCTTTGCTGCCATCACTTTCTTGTAGTTCATCAGCCAACGAGGTAAAACATCCCCTCCTCCCATTAGAGAACTTACAGCAGGAATGGGAAGTGTCTGGTTACAGATCTTTCCCTGACCCATCTAGACTGGTTGGTTTGCCTCTTCTTCCCCACCCATTTGGGCACCTCCAGCTTCAAATAATGAGATAAAAGAAGCAAGCTGTGCTGGAGGGGACCCGATTCCTTGCCTTAAAAAGGCCAGCAGATTTCATAATCACTGCATGCAACATCATTGGCTCAGTCCTGAGGAACCCTTGGCGCAGGCCAAACTGGGCTAAGTTCAGGGTGAATATGCATGCTACAGCTGCTCTTTGCTCGGCTCTGCCTCAGGCTAGGCAGTCTTCAGAATGGGAAGCTCCCCTTAGTGCCACCTGCTGTAGCTGCCCACATTCAGAGGCCTTGGCCCACCTGCACTAAAGGTGTTCCAGGGCCAAAGGCTTCTTCCATTGCTGCCGGAGAACCTGATAATGCCCAACTTTGAAGCTCTTTGGATAGCAGAGAAGAGGGCTGGCAAATTCCATCAAGAGGCAGTGGACCCCCCCCCCTTCCCTGTTCTTCTGAAGTGTCAACCGGTCTAGCAAATCCAGTTCTTTTCTTCTCTCTGAGAAGAACAAAGACAGGGTCAGATGCTTTGCCCTTTCTCTTGTCTGAGAGGCCTTTTTTTTTTTTTTTTTTTGCTTTCCTTTCTGCACAGAAAGAAGACTGCCTTTTCCCTTTGTTGCAAGAACTAGGGCAGCTGGTGGGGTGGGGTGGGATGAGGAGTGAAGCTTACTCCTTTTCTCAGTGGTTCTGAGTTAATAAGTGAAGACGGGTGGCTTTTATTAAACTGTAGAGGCTGGGAAATCAAAACTGGTAGTATGAAAGATTAATCTACAGGAAAGAAGAACTAGAGGGGACTTGATAGCAGTATTCCAGTATTTGAGAGGCTGCCAAAAAAGAGGAGAGGGTCAATTTATTTTCCAAAGCACCAGAAGGACGGACAAGAAACAATGGATAGAAACTAATCAAGGAGAGAATCATCCTGGAATTAAGATGAAACTTCCTAGCAGTAAGAACTGCATGCCTTCAGAAGTTGTGAGTGCTCCAACACTGGAGGATTTTAAGACTGGATAGTCACTTGTCTGAAATGGAATAGGGTCTCCTACTTGACCCGGGGGCTGGACTAGATGACCTCCAAGGTTCCTTTCAACTCTATTCTGATTGAAAATGCTCCTCCTTAACTTAATCTACCTTTTCCCTATTGAAGGAAGCAGAGTCTCAAGAAAAAGACATGGAGTAACATAGTATGTTACCTAAGCACCATTTAGGAATTTTTCTATTCATGTTATAAAAAGTAACCTCCTTTTCTGCAACATTGGAGCCCAGATTTAAAGTGGGGAAACAGACCAAGGAGGGATTAAGAAATAGACTTTTTTTTATATTCTTTATTAGGTGAACAGATGCCTTAGAGGCATCATCAAGTTTGGAAATATGGAGGACTAATGAAGGTCCCTCATTCATACAGCAATTCCAGTTGTTATCCTCCTGAAACTTGTGATCTCTTCTAGATTTTTTTGTTGCCCCACATGGCACAACTCCAAAAGATGGGACTTCTGATGCAGCAACTTGATTTCAGGTAGGGAGCAATCATCTCCAAGGCCTACCAAGAAAGCCAAAAGAAGGATATTTGTCATTGCCTTGTCTTGTCATTACATAGTACAATAGCCTAAGCCAGAAGAAAACCACAAATTTCTATTTAGTGTTTGAAAAGTTATATTGCTCTTGCTTTCCATTGGCCATGTGTTTGCAATATGGAAAATATAACTTTAGAAAACACAAAGTTGATCAGGTCCTTTGCCACTATTTCATCTATTATGGTAGGTTTTCTCCAATCTTGGCAACTTTTGTGACTTGTGGACTTCAACTCCCAGAATTCCTCAGCCAGCCATGGTTGGGGACCACCTGCATTATGGTATGTAAAATCTTTTTGAGAAGTGAAACATCTGCAAGGAAAAACTAGAAAGTCCCATTGCCTCCTGAAAAAGCACTTTTGGGACAATCTCTAAAAGTAAAAGTTGAATCAAGTTTGACTGTCACACAATCACGCCCTTTTCTTAGCAACAGCAAAAAAAAATCTTTTTCGATGCCTTCTTTGGAGTGTTTTCACTTCCCTGTTTAACCTACAGCCTTGAGATTCCCTGAAGCTGGCTGGAGATTCCCCCATCCAGAGTCCTACTTCAGCTTAGCTCCTGAGTCCAGGTGAGAGTGACCAGATGCTGTTACCTGCTGAGACCTTAAGAACCTCACTGAAGTTATGAACTCCTGTAAAGATCTTGTAAACTATTGGTTCTGTTACTGATTCTGCAGGAGCTGACCCTTTGCAGAAGAAATTAAAGCTGGCAAAGTTTTCAATACTTTTTAATGTAACTTACAAAAATGTCATCAGAAAAACAAGAGTTCTATTTACATGCACCTTTCAGTATAAAGAGAGGAAGTATTCAGCACATTTATTCATTTGCCTCACACCTTCTGAATAATTTATTTTGCTAAATAATGAAATAGAAATGCCTTCCAATATTCTTGCCCCAGTTCTCCAATGCATTGTTAGAGAAGATGTTGAGACTCTAGAAAAAGTGCAGAGAAGGGCAACAAAGATGATTAGGGGATTGGAGGCTAAAACATATGAAGAACGGTTGCAGGAATTAGGAATGTCTAGTTTAATGAAAAGAAGGACTAGGGGGTGACATGATAGCAGTCTTCCAATATCTCATAGGTTGCCACGAAGAAGCGGGGGTCAACCTAATCTCCAAACCACTTGAAGGCAGGACAAGAAGCAATAGATGAAAACTAATCAAGGAGAGAACCAACCCAGAAACAAGGCAAATTTCCTGACAGTTAGAACAATTAATCAATGCCATACCTTGCCTTCAGAAGTTATGAATGTTCCAACACTGGAAGTTTTTAAGAAGAGATTGGACCAGAGGTGGTATTCAGTAGGTTCTGACCAGTTCTGGAGAACTGACAGTGGAAATTTTGAGTAGTTCGCAGAACTGGCAAATACCCCCTCTAACTGGAGATTTTACATTGTCCTTCCCCTGCCAAATCCACCAAGCCACGCCCAGAGAACCAGTAGTAAAAAAATTTGAATCTCACCACTGGATTGGACAATCATTTGTTTGAAATGGCACGTGCGCTGATGCGCGTGTAAAAAAGCCTTCATGCTGTGCCGCCCGGACAGCTGAAAAGCGCTGCGTGCAGCTGCACAGCATTTGAAAAGCCTCTTTTTTCCTGCTTTTTCAACCTCAGCTGTGACGCACGAAGCAGCTGAGGTTGAAAAAGCAGGAAATAAAGGACAGGTAAGAGCCTAGGCAGGCGGGTGGGCCAAACAGCAGCAAACACAAAACTGGTTTGGTGTCTGCTGCTCTTCAGAGCTACTAGTTCTTTAGAACTATCCAGAACTGGTAGCATCCCACCCCTGATTAAAAGACTTCTGTTATTCTCTATTATTCTATTAAGTAGCAATCTTTGAAACAACTTTGTATAGGATAAATTATCTACCAAGGATTTTTAAGCTGATGTTGTCCGTCACATTTCCATAATGTCAGAAAGCAGTTACTAAGTATGGGAATTAGAGAACTGGAAGATTGCTCCATTTTTCTGTAGATCCCAATAAATATTCCCAGTTTCTCCTGTTAAAGTGCTGCATGCTGATTTTGCTGCAAAGATCCTGATTTACGTGCCATTTGGAGCACTATTACATTAACACCTTGGCTTTATTGGGATGAAAATCATATTCATTTTACTACTGCAAACTTTAGTAATTATTGTAGAGATTCATGTGTAAGGCAGAATGCATTTCACCTCAAAGCGATGCAGGAACTCCTTCAGATTTGGAAACTGATCCAAGCACTTTGGTTCCAGCATTTGATGTGTATCTAACGCATCATAAACAATGAAATCTATGTAGGTGAGCTAGAAAAATTAACAACAGGAAAATATTTTTAAATGGAAAAATACGGTGTGCCAAATAGCATGGTTCAATGTAAATAACCTAGAGCATAAATACCTTTCTTCCTACAAACCA
The DNA here is from genome assembly GCA_015471245.1 of Laticauda colubrina. NCBI lineage: Eukaryota > Metazoa > Chordata > Lepidosauria > Squamata > Elapidae > Laticauda > Laticauda colubrina. The sequence continues at coordinate 51,264,137 of BLBF01000020.1, forward strand.
CTGCCTGTCCCCCAGGAACTGAGAGAACAGCTTGAGTTTCCCAGGTAGTAATTCCAAATAGTCAGGCTTTAGTTTTTCCTGCAAAAAGAGATGATTGTGTACTGGCTGGCTTCTAGCCAAATCGTTGTGAAACTCTGAATTTAGCAACTTCCCTTTTTTCTTAATTTCCCTCAGCAAAATAACTAATGCAGAACTTTTCTCTCTCCTTCCTACCCAGCAATAGAGGATCGAATTAGTCTATCCACTCATGCCAAAACAAGCCCAAATTGATCTTCAGATAATTGTTACAATCTGTTACTATTTTGAAGGAAGACAGAAAGCACAACACTCACGAAATTTGGACTGTAACACAATTTTGCAAAGCTCAAACGGAAATCCATGAGGTGGTTCTCAAGCATGTCTATCTTGATTGTTTCTTCTTCAGTCTCACCACCTGTGGCAACACAATGTCCTACAAAAATAAGAATTTGCTTCTGGGCAATTATTGGAAGGAAATCATTTTTAAAGCCACACCGAAGGGGAGTCTGAACCACTTACACATGTTGTGCTTTCGGGCAATGTATCGCAGGATGGCATTGCTTTGGGAAATTTTTCTGTCACCATCAATAAGATAGGGGAGCTAAGAAGACAGGAGGAGAACAGTAAAGAAGCCAAAATATTATGAATTATTACACTGCCCAAACATGCATTCTTAAATTCTAGGAATGAACCAAGAGGAGGATTTTCTGAGAGTGGCTTGGATTCATGTTTTTATGATCAAACATTAGGGTATGACGCTTTTGTACAGAGTTGTCAGTGGCCAGAACAGTAACTTTTGAGTTCTGCAGAGAATAAACTGAAATATCCAATTATTTCTCCCATTCTTATTCATTCTGTTTCGCTGAGACAATGCATCCATTCTTTTTGCATATAGCATTCTCATTTTTTCCCAGTCCTTTCAATAAAAGAATGTGAGTAAAACTTAAACTTCCAGCTATTTCTATGGTATTTTGCTTTGAAAAGTCTCAGCCTGTTAGCTTGTTTGTAACTGTGCAACACCAGGGATTGGGGTCCCAAAGTCAATCACATTGATTTGTTTTCTTGTCCCACTATCACTATGCAATTATATAGACTGTGGTTGCAATCCAGCAGACTTCAGTCAAGACATTTTGTCTGCCATGACTGCCTCTAAAACATCTCAGGGCTCTTTCCTCATTGCTTTCACCTAGGTTAACAAGAATGGTAACAACTTGATCCACCATCCTCACTCAACCCACAAGAATGTACCACTATCTATTCCACAACTGCTACATACATTTGGGAAGTCCAAGCCCAGCTTCTCCTTCACACTTGTCCAGTCAGTCATATCCATGTTAGGAACTGTAAGCAGACACATGTATCATTAATGCAAGTCCATTTAAACAGATTGGGCAAAATGGAGATTTTGTGGTTGCAACAACAGCAAAGATACGACATGTGGGTTTGACATCCCTACAGCAAAATGCAATTATGGCAGATTCCATCAAAGGTCATTCTCATTTAAGGTTGATTTGTCAAGTCCTGATTCCACTGTTACATCTCTCATATTGCTCTGTGTCCTTTCCACAAAAGCCATTCTGTGAGGAAAAGGCCAAAAATCAATCGTTCATCATTTGGGGGCATGCAGCACAGACCTTTCCATTCCAGCACATTGAATTCCTGGACATCCCAGTAGCTTTGGAACTGCAGAGAGGGCCTGTCCTGAGTGCAGTTGGTCTTTCCATTCCATGCTGGGGATGGAATGCTTCCCATCTCTATTGAATCGGAGCTTAAGGCTGAAGCTGGCTAGTCTGAAATAGTATTCCTCGCCTTGCCTTGAACACAGTATTGCTCCCTTGCTGACAAACTTGAAGTCCTAGTTTTACAGCAAATGAGGCTTAGGTCCTATCCACCCCTACTAATTAAAGCTGGATGAAGCATAGCTCTATTGCCTGGCAGACAAATTCAACTATTAGGATCTTTCCAATATGGAAATATGATGAATGACCCATTGCCTTTACATCTGGCATACACTGCAGTTTATACATGATTCCCTGTTTTATTTGATAGCAATGTTCCAATATTTAAGGGGTTGCCACAAAAAAGAGGGAGTTAATATATTCTCCAAAACACCTGAAGGCAGGACAAGAAGCAATGGATGGAAACTAATCAAGGAGAGAAGCAACCTAGAACTAAGGAGATATTTCTTGACAGAACAATTTATCAGTGGAGCAAGTTCGCTACTCTAGAAGTAGTGAATACTCCAACACTGAAGGTTTTAAAGAAGACATTGGATAACTATTTGTCTGAAATGGTACAGAAAAGCCTGAACCTTTGTTGGACTAGAAGACTATCAAAGTCCTTTCCAACTTTGTTATTCTGTATTCTGTAGTTAGAAAAAAACATTTTTGTTCCCATCCTATACATACCAATGCCAAGCATTCCAACTTGTTTTGAAGTATTTTCTGATTTCAGTTCATTGTCTTGCACTAGGGTGAGATGCATTATGTTTATATTTATATAACTGTCATCGACATTTAGATATGTACATTAAGATACAATTGCATACTTATCAATATATATGTATTATATATGCTATTTCGCACAGATTGAATAGACAGCTTAAAGGATATAAAATGTACAGGCACTAAATGTACTTTTTGCATGCCTCTAAATACTATGATTTCACCCATTGTTTGTCCAGGACACAAATCTTTTCTCACAGCTACTCCAACAATGGTCATTATTATTTATACATTTTCCCAAGATGTCTTTACAAATAATACCTAACCAAGTGATTATGATATCCCAAGTTGTCAACTTTGCTTGAAACTAAAAACCTAATAGGATTCATTTCACCTTCTTAGGCCAACTTGATGGGTGAGGGCAAGAAATGTGATCCATCATGAATGGGTATTGAGTTTATCAGTGTACCTACTTCATCCACTGGCAGAGAAAATAAATGCCTGAAAAATTTCTACTGCCCCATTGACAATCCTGCCTGTGTGTCTAGAATATCTCTTCCAAAGCATGTCTAATTATTACCCTGATCAGTGAGTGTACAAGACATTACAAGAAGCTTTTTCTCTGGCTTTGCTGCCATCTCCTTTCAATATGTCACCGATCAGCAGAAGATAGATACCAATCAGGTCAGGAGTCAGAATGATTTGGGTCGGCCTTTGGACTCAAGCTTCACTAAACTGGTTTTCTACAGCCTGCAACTCCCAAGTAAGAAATACAGTAAGAACCGTATATAGAAAACCAGCGGCCACACATAAGAAGAAAACTGAACCTGTTGTTACGCTATAACTGTTTAGTTTCTGTCCAGTAGAAATGAAACTCTGACTTGATCCTGGACAATCAACTTTCTCATTTGGAGTCAGGTGGAACATGATTGAAACTGGCAAACACAGGGAAACTGGCAAATAAGCACAAAGTTTCCTTATATTCTTTCCTAAGTGTCATGGAGACTGGTGTGTTGTAGTCTTCCTCACCTTCTTGAAAAATTGAAGACCTGAGAAGTTGCAGCACAGAAAAGGGGGCAATGACAAAAATGCAGGTTACAAGTCAGCATACTCGCACCAGATAGTGGGATATAAATACTAAGTCCAGCAATTGTGATGATGGCACAATCATCATTTTGAGTATAATGTAAAAATTGGCATAGGAATTGGTGAAAAGAACTCAGGAAACAAATGTTAATGGGGAAAGGGCAAAGGCAGGACAGAAATGCTGGGTGGCAGGCTAGATGGGGATCAGAGAAGAGTGAGTAAGCTCTCCTTGAACCCCCAAACACATCTCCATTGACACATGCAGATAATCCTGATTTAGCAACTGTTCACAGTTATAACAGTGATGAAAACTTAACTTTGCAATCAGTCCTTGCATTTACAACCTTCACAGGTCTTTAAAGCAAAGGAAAACTGAAATAAGATCATAAGAACAATCAAACAGATTAACAGACAATTAAGAGAATAATTGCTCTTATTTTTTGTATCTAAATCAGTAGTGAAAAAAAGGACCCTTGCAAATCTTTGGCAAGTTTACTTGTGTTAGGGATACCAACTAGCTTTTGTTTCTTCCAGCAATTCTAATACTTTCTTTGGGTGTTTGCTGAATCAGTTAAAATTTGCTAAGTTAAAATCTGCTAAGTCCAGATGTATCCAATATTTGCTCAACATTTCTAAGCCTGGAAAGAGCCAACATGCCAGTTCAGAAAATACTCTGGTAAGCCCAGCATCCTTCCCCCAGAAAGTTAGACAAGCCTTCCTGAAATTCAAGACCTCTGTTTAGTTCCTTACCTTTTCCACCGAGAACATAGTATTTATCTTTATAGGGGGTCTTGGTATACTCTAAGAGCATTCTAATGGTGTGAGCCAACTGTGGGAAAAGAATATCATGGTGAGTAAGACAACCCATAGGTACTCATAATTGCCCCTAAGATAACCTTATAAAAAACTGAAATAGTTTGATTAGTTTCCAGTATCAAGTGAGAAGGAGCATGTGTTGCTTTGCTCCTGTGCTACTGGTAGGTTTCCAACAGACACCTAAATTGCAGGATCCAATCTGGGTCGGTCAATGGGACCAGCAGTTTTGTCTTCCTAGCTTTCGGACTCATGCTGGAGCCGATCTACCACGAGTCCCAAAGCTCAGAAGGCAAAACCTCTGATCCTGGTGACCGACCCAGATTGGATCCTTCAGCAATATCCTGGGCCATGTACCTTCGCCTTCATTCATGAGACACCTACACTGACAGCTATGAGCAGAAGAGAGAGACAGGTGGATTGGTTTGGTAGCTGATGGCAGGAGCCTTTAATCGCAGCAATTTGCTCTGGTTTAGCTAAGCCAAATGATTGCCCACGGCAGAATATTTCCCGATATTCCTCCTGCCCTCATATTTGCGGTTGCCACTGGTTGCTACCCTCATGAGATTTGGGTTTTGTGTTAACTCCTGGTGACGGCCTGAGTTAAACTTGGCAGTTCTCTTGGCAAGATTTCAGAAGGGGTTTGTCATCGCTTGCTTCTTAGGACTGAAAAGAAGTGGCCGGCCCAAAGTCACCCAGTTGACTGAAGCCCCTGCCAAAGGCAGGACTAGAACTCTCAGTCTCCTAGTTTCCAGCCCGATCCCTTCGTCACGACAGGTAGCCCTCGACTTATGACCACAACTGAGCCCAAAATTTCCATTGCTAAGCAAGACAGTTGTGAAATGAACTTTGTCCCATTTTACCACTCTGCAACCATCCTAAGCGTGAAAAAGGATCATAAGTCACTTTTTTTTTTTTCTTCCTCCCCCAGCGCCCTTGTCACTTTGAACGGTCACTAAACAAATGGCCCTAAGTTGAGAACTACCTGTACACCACAATGGTCCCCAATCCTTCTATCACCGGTTGTTGAATTAACCCGAAGCGGCGTGCGCGCCATCCTTCACCGCAGGACACCCGCCGCCGCCGCCGCCGCCGGAGCTCTCCCAGCTTTGCTTTTCAGGGACGGCCGAAACCGTCGAGAAAACGCTTCTTCTGCCCGCGCGGCTTCGCCCACCCGCCGACAGCCTCTCGGCCTCCGTCGGTGGACCCGAAGGCGGACAGGGCCGAGTCCTGGCCAAGGCACCGAGACCGGAAGGCTTTTCAAAGGTCTCCTCCGGGTCCGGTCCTGCCGGCCACCCCGCCTCCCTCGGGGGTGGGGGGTGGGGGTTCCCCAAATTTAGCTGGCTGGAGAATTCTGGGAGTTGAAGTCCGCCAGCCTTAAAGTTGCCAAGTTTGGAGGCCTCTTGCTCCCCGCGGATTATTTACCCCTCGGATATCCCAGTAGCCCAGCGTGACTTCCATCTTCTTCGCCGGCGCTGTCAGACGTGCCCGCTGCTCTCTCGCGTGGCAAGCAGAAACCTTCCCCGCAGATCCCTGTCGGCAGATCCCGAGAGCTGCTTTTATAAAACTTCAGCGGAAGAATGTCCCAATGAGGAAGGAGGCGACGAGTCCCTGCCCCGAGGGGTCGACAATCAGGTCGCGGGTTGCCTGTTCCGCCCCTGACTCGCCGAACCCGATGTCTCTTCCGCACCGCCGGTCGGCTTCACACAAGTCCGTCTCTTCAGCCGGACGACGCAGTTCGTTTGAGCCAAAGGAGATTCCCCCCCCCCCGCCCCGCTCCAGATTGAAGAGACGGGTCGCCTCGATGCCTGAACGGTTCGTTTCCGAAATGTTTAGCTTTGGCTTTATCCTGAATAATCGATGATTCCTATAAAAAAATAACTTGAGCTGTAAACGAAAGAAAAAGGAAAAGAACAGAACAGAACAGAATAGAACTTCTTTACTGGCCAAGTGTGGTTGGACACACAAGAAATTTGTCTTGGTGCAAATGCGCTCAGTGTACATAAAAGAAAAGTTACATTCGTTAAGAGTCGAGAATCATATGTCCCACTGCACCAACGGATGCAAAGAAGATGTAAAACGGACAAAAATACTTGCCATCCGTTTGAAAACGCGATGCATCCGTTGTGTACTCACTGCGTACGTCTTTCATACGCTCTATCCGTCAAACATCCGTCTATGGCTATTTCATCCACTCAAAAAGTTTTGAGCTGCACAAAACTTTTTGAGCGGATGAACTTTCCACCGCGTACGATGTACATCCGCGACACATACGGGCAACAAACCCAAGTAAAGTGTCTTTAAGCAAAGATAAAGTGAGCAGGTAACAACTCAGTCTCTGGCACTCTTCTCAGTCACTCTGAGGCGTGCCCATGGTCTCAGATGTAAAGGGGCCAGGGACTGTGGAGGTGGCTGTTGCTGGAGTTCTGGTCTGAGGCGCCATTGGGGTGCCTGGCCCCAAGAGTACAACAGGAGATGGTGTGTGCAGGAAGCTCTCAGAGAGCTGACTCAGTCCCGTGAGGTTGAGAGGCACTTCCTCAAGGACCTTGGATGTGAGGCCCAACACTGATGACAGATGTTCTGAGGAAGGGCTTGGCTGTGGGGTGGAGGAAGGAGGAGTGTAGTGGGGCTGTCTGGTCTGCAGCTGGGTGAGGTGAGGTGTCTGTGGCGTCTGTGGCATCCAAGGAACCTGGGTGTGGACTGGGAAGGGCTGCCTCTGCTGTGGGAAATCCTGGTAGTGGTAGGCTTGGTAGCGAGGGGCTGCTGAAATCCGTGGAAGGGCTGTGACATCGCCTGGGTGGAGGAGCAGACCTGGAGTGGGTAGGAGCAGGTTCAGCTGGGCCTGGAGGGTGCTGCAGAAGAGCTGTGATCCTCTCCTTCATCGCCTGGTACTGGACCTCGGGCATGTCCATGAGGGTTTGGCTCATGTACGTGATGAAGGGCTTCCAGTTGGAGGATGGTATGTCAAAGTGGACCAGCTGGGAGAGGAGATCTGTGCTGGCTTTGACTGTGTCCCTGATCTCCAAGAGGACAGTGTGGCTCTGGCCCTCCAGTCTGCCTCTCTGCCTGCTTTCTGAGGTGGAGCTAGGGGTGGGTGTGGGTTGGTCTCTGGTGGCTGCTTATTCTTGCTCCATCTGAGACGGGATCCTCCACATCCTCTGGCATGGGGAGTGCAGCTGTCGGGGGGGTCTCTGTCATGGACACCTGCCTGGACATGGCAGCTGTCTCCTGGCTGGAAGAGGAGTGGCTCTCGGTGGGTTTTCTGAGGGAGCGGGTTGAAAGAGGGGCTGCTCCTTGGTGGCGGATCTCACCCTCCAGGAAGCTGCACCTGGCCATGACATAGGTCTCCCGGTCAGTGAGCTTGACAGAGGCCTGCCCGGATTTCTTCAGGTGCAGCTTGCCATACCAGGTGTGCATATGCTTCCACCACCCCAGGAGTACATCTGAAGTGTAGCCCAGGCTCTCCGCCTTCTCTCTCCACACTGCCTGCTTCTGCTTGGTGTCGCAATAGAGCCTGTGGCCCTTCCTCCACAGGTACTCCTTCTCCCTCAGCCATTCCAGCACCTCTTCCTCATGGTCTTTGGAAATGGAGTACTGTTTCCTCTTCCCCTTCTCCTTGCCTTGCCTCTTCCTCCCTCTGGCAGAGGCTTCTGGACCTTCAGCAGCAGGGCTTTGAGGGCCTTGGGGTTGGTCCACCATAGCAGCAGCAGCAGGAGAAGCAGCAGCAGCAGCAGGAGAAGCAGCAGCAGCAGCAGGAGAAGCACCAGCAGCAGGAGCAGGAGAAGCACCAGCAGCAGGAGAAGCACCAGCAGCACCAGCAACACCAGCAGCAGCACCAGCAGGAGAAGCACCAGCAGCAGCAACACCAGGAGCAGCAGCAGCAGCAGCTTCAGAGTCAGTGCCAGGGGGTGGGATGGTGGTTCTGTCCTTCTTGCCAGGGCTGGCAGGAGTAGGCACAGGCTTCCTCTTCTTCCCCATGGTGTTCTCTCAAGATGTCTCTGGCAGCAGGTCTTTCCTCTGAATGGTGACTGCTTGCGAGCTGCATCCTTTTATATCCGTGGAGCTTCCACAATTCATCCTGCCCGCATGTGCAGTGAATGCTTTGCATCCGCTAGGCATCCGCTAGGCATCCGCTAGGCATCCTATAGGCATCCGTGATGCATCCGCGTCATCCACTACGCATCCGCTACGCATCCACTCCTTCCACTACGTGTCCTCTTCACTGTTCTCCCCTGGAAGCCCTGCGGATGTGTCATCCGCTTCCATCCGTTTTCATCCGCTAGGCTTCCTATGAACATCCGCTTTACATCCCCGCTACATCCTCCCCATGTCTGTTCCTTTCCGTTGTCGTCTGCTCTGTTTTGGGGCACTTTTGAGAGCGGATAACAACGGACTGAAAATTTGCTCGTCCGCTGTGTCCTTTTTACATACGTGTTGCATCCGTCGGCCAGTGTGACCTAAGGTACAGACAGGAGTGCAGGAGAGGTGAGGGAGAAAAGCTTGTGTGAATCTCCTGCTTGGGAGGGTGGACTAGATGACCCATAAGACCCCTTCCAACTCTGATTATCTGTATCAGTATCTGAATACAGTCCCTGGTTTTCTTTAATCATCTCCCATTGCCACTACAAGAGAGTATTGGTGATTTGGTTTGCACAAGGAAAACACCTGAAGCATGGTAAGGAAAACACCTGAAGCAGTTGAACTTGTTACATTTTTTTTTTAGGAATTATGAGCTACCCAGAGTGGGAGGATGAGATGGTCAATCACGTGGATCGAAATAATATTATTAAAATTGTCCATGCCTTTGTGACCTATCTTCTGAACATTTCTCTTTGATGGAGGGAGGGCTAGAAGAGATCTGGGTAAAGATTAGGCCATTCACAATGCAGGATCATAAATAAGTTAAGAATGCAAGTAGCGCCTTTTTTTTTTCCAAGGAGGGATTTGTGAAACATCCCAAAAGACTACAGGAGAGGCACTACAATGTTAAAAGTTGTTGAATGTAACTTCCAGTTGGATCCAGTATTGAACTCTTTCAGCCTACATTCTATTCTGAATCCTGGTTAAAAAATGTATCCAAGATTAATCTAGGCTGTTTGGTCTATATTCAGATGTTTTTCCAACATCTGGGTCATATAATCTTGGGGTCTACTTGGACATCAGGCATTGGGGGGGGAGGTGATCAGCTGATGAGCTGCTCTAGATTAGCAGAAAGAACTGTCACCTGTTTGCTGGTCAGAGACAGAAGACATCCTCTTCTTTCCTGAACACACATCCTTCTCTCTTTCACAAAAATGCTAGCTTTTCCTGACTTTTCTGGGCTTGAAAGGTTGATTGTAGTAATTATGTCTTGGGACTTCTTTACTTTATTCATGCTACAATAAAGAATCCCAAGAGGTGGGATTTATGAAACTTCCAATCTGATACTCCAGGTCTACATGGAGGGAAGCATACATTGGGGTACACATCAAGGTGACTGGCTCAGTCACCCAGCTGGCTTTTACGTCTAAGGAGAGACTAGAAATCGTGGCCTCCCACTTTCTAGCCTAACCCTAACCACTGCATGCAACTGGCTTAGAACAAAAGGTTCTAAAATGCCCGATCTCCTCTGTTCTTTTTGGTTGCCCCACTTGGTCCTTTCCAAGAAGATAAGCGTCTTTATGAAATAATCTGAAATTATGCAGGCAAATATCCTCTCCAAGGCCTCTCCAGAGAAAGCCAAGAGAAGGATCTTTGTTATTAACTAGCAATACCATTACACACTGTAAGAAGGAAATGTTTTGTTAAGAGTTATTCTGAAAAGAGTAGAGCTTGGAGTCAAAACCAACCTTAAATATGGTCCAAATTTATTTATTTATAAATATGAAATTTATTAAAATTGGAATTAATATAACTCTCTAATCATGTCTTGAATTACTTTTCACTTTTCAAATGTTCAGGTTTCCATTTCTTTCCTGTTTAAAAAAAATGAAATTTACATACTGACTGGTTTCCAGAAAGTTCTTATGAAATCTTAACCTTCCCATTTCTAGGCCTCTTTTGTTTTCCTTCCTGCTCTCTTTCCTCTGCTTAATAACCTGAGACAACTATGACCTGGATGACTGAGAACCTCCACAGACATCTAAACAGATAACTTTTCTTTCACCTTCCTACCCCAGAAATAGAGGGTTGATAAATTATGCAATTTGCCCATTCACCCCAAAACTATCACAAACCAATCTTCAGATCATCTGTTACAGACTGATACTATTTTGATAGGGAGGGAAGGGAGACAGAAAATATAAACCCAAATTTGGACTGTGGCACAACTTTGCAAGGCTATTTGGAAATCTGTGAACTGATTCTCCATCATGACTACCCTGGGCATTTTGTTATCTGTGGCAAAACAATATTCTGTAAAAATTAGTATCTGCTTCTGGGCAATCATTTAAAGGAAATCATTTTCATCTTAAGGCAACACTGAACTCAAAAATATTCATACATTTTGTCTGTCCAGGCCCACCTTTTCTTTTCACACTAGCCCACTGATTTGTATCAAAATTAGGAACTGTAAGCAGAGATATGAATGGTTAATGCAAATGCACCCGAGCAAGTTAGGCAAGATGGACATGTGATTGCAAGAACAGCAAAAATAGATTTGATTCAGCAAAATGCAATTACAAAGATCATTCTTATTTAAAGTTGACCTGTCAAGACCTGATTGTACTGCTACCTCCCTTTCACTCTTCTGCCTTCTCCTCACTAAAGCCATTGTCTGAGAAAATGCCAAAAACCTTTTTTTAAATCTTATTTGGGCATGCAGCTCTGAGGTTTTGTCAGTTTTCAAGGTAGAGAGTCTAGGAAGTAAATGCTCTTTACCATAGGTCAGAACTACTTTGATTGCAATGTTATAGTAGCAGAATCTCGCAAATCTGAATATGCTTCTCCCTCCCTCCTGAATTAGAGAGGGGTTTGTCTGAGATGTGTTTATTCACACTACATGCTTGGCCTGGAATTGAGCCCCTTTTATTGGACCATTGCCTTGGTAGCTGCTCTTCTTCATGTCCCTCTATTACTTTCTATCCAGCATAGTGTATTCCTGGACTCCATAGCAACTTTGGAAGTGCAGGGAAGTGCATGAATATTGTCCTGTTGGAGTTGGTTTTCCATGCTGAGTTCAGGATTTCCACTGAGGCTGAAAGTGGCTGTTCTTGAATACTATTCCTAGCTTGCCTTGAATGCATTACTGCTCACCTAGATTCACTGATGACAAATTGGCTAAAGCACCAGTTTCACAAATGATGATGCTTATTCTATCCCACTGTGCTGTCCTGCTCCCATATACTCCCACGGACCACGCTTGGGTTCAGCCTGTCGCTTGTCTGATCAACCTGGCTGTGGCTGTTCATCCAGCCCCACACCCACTGAACCCCAATCTGAGACCTCATGCAGCTCTGCAGTCCCTTTTCCTGACTACTCCTCTTCCGAATTTGCATCTGGAAAGAAATCTGGAGGCAGGTTGGTAATAACAATAGACTTATACACAGCTTTACAGTGCTTTACAGCCCTCTCTAAGCAGTTTTACAGTGTCAGCATATTGCCCCCAACAGTCTGGGTCCTCATTTTACCCACCTCAGCAGGATGGAAGGCTGAGTCAACCTTGAATCTGGTGGGATTAGAAGTGCCAAATTTCAGGCAGCTGGTAGTCAGCAGAAATGACCTGTAGTACAGCACTCTAACCACTATGCTACTGAGGCTCTCTAGATTCCTACTGATTAGCACTGGCTAAAGCAGAACTTTAGTAAATTTTGTAGTTTCATGCAGACAAATTCAACAGTTAAGAACCTTTTAATATGGAAGTATAATGAACAACTAACAGTATTGCCATTATACCTGACACATTTTGCAATACTTTTACTCACTAAAGTCAAGTTAGATATGCTATCTAAACTTGCTTCCCTTTTCCTTATTACAGGGAGAGGCAGAATAGTTTTTATATCCTCATAATTGGCACCTAAACTGCTGTTCAGAACAAATGCCTTTTCGAAAGGAAAGTAAAAAGAATAGTAGTAATTGTTACAAATGTGTTTTCATGACAAAATCTTTTAAAATTGATAGAAAAGTAAGCCATTATCAATCTATCCTGAGTCTGTATTCTTAGTGGAAAGCAAAAACATTTAATTGCATCAGTCCAGGATTTTCAAGATCCATTTTCTTTGCAAAAATATCAAGTAACCAAAATAACACACACATACCCCAGTGGGTGCTGCTTTCCCTTGAAAAGAAAACCAGATCCAGTGGATATATCAGTAAATTTGTCTCTCTTTAACAATTGAAACTTAAACCATAACACTTAGTATAAATTTTATATCTGCGTAAAGCGTTCTTGAAGATTTTGCTTCCTTTACTCCAGTTTCATATGTAAAATGAGCTTAAAGACTAGCCCAAAATGAATTTAACTGAATCATTCTTGGTCAAAAGGTATCACATGGAGATAATATCTGGCAGAGATTGAAAGAGCACTGAAAGAACAGAGATAACAATGAACTTTAGTATCTAAAGCTATTGAAAAAAATATCTTGGGACATTTCTTTTTATTTTCCAGTTCTGAGGAAATCTTGGGGACACAAAATAATGTCGGAAAAATATTGTTAGAAATCTAGTCACTGATTTATAGTATCTTACAAACTTCCACCTTATCTCCTATGCTGTTTAACATCAACATGAATCCTCTGGGGAAGGTAAATAGTCATCTACAACTTTGGAGTTCAATGCCACTGAAGTGTTGGAGATACCCAGTTGTATATCACCTTGACCCAGTAAAATTTGGCAGCATTTATCTATATTTTACTTCCATTCTGTCTTGCGTACTGTAGCAGCCAATAGAGCAAATCTTGTCATTTCCATCTTTATCTTTGATCTGGATCCTGTTTGGTTGCGGTTCAATTTCCCAAAGGTCCACATATACTGTAAATAGAAATAGCTGGCAATGGGCTGTACAGTGAATTTAAATCAGCAATAGCTTACTGCACCAAAAAAGGCTCATAAATTTCAACAGGACATAGCCGAATCCTCTGTGTAGCTTAGAGAGATCCTCAGATTATTCTCTCAAGGCTTTGAGTGTTCATTAGAAGTTGGGTCAGTTTGCACAGTCACACATGTGCTTGCTTGCTGTCTATCATATTGTACCAGTGGTGGGATTCATTTTTTTTTTACTACCAATTATGTGGGAGTGGCTTGGTGGACATGGCAGGGGAAGGGTACTGTAAAATCTCCAGTCAGAGGTGGTGTTTGTAGATTCTCCGAACTACTCAAAATTTCTGCTACCGGTTCTCCATAACTGGTCAAAACTTGCTGAATACCACCTCTGGTCTGGACACAACCACTGTGATTTATAAAAACTGTTTATAGCCAACCGTGTTTTGAAAATTCAGCAAACTGTGATTTATTTTATTTACACTAAAAAACACTCAAACTATAGTCAAGAAATCTTATGACAATATATGAATTAGGTAATATTGGGATAATTTATTGGGTGATCCCAACCCCTGAAGTTTATAAACATGGTTTGTGACTGATTCCAATAGTATTTAATAAATCATACTTTAGTGCAATGGACAATCAAAATCCTTGTGGCTTCAAGTTGTGGGTGCTGTATTCCTCACATACTCCAAAGTATTGCGCAATCCTATTTATTTGTCATCCTGAATCCTTTCAATTTCTGCATTACTAATAATAATCTAGTTCCGGTTTGGGATGTTTTTGTTTGTCATTGACAGGTTATACATTATACATTTTTCAGGTAAAGAAATTGGACTGGACTGTGGTGAAAGAAATAGCCTGATTTTTCTTGACTTGATTTGAAGCACTTTCCATTTAATCCGGACATTTGCTGAATTTCTTTGAATTAACCAATTGGATCCAGGACACAACAGAGTCTGACACAATTCTTTACTAGATAGTTTTTAGTGAGATATCTGAGTCACCGTCTCTTAACTTACTTCTAGCACCTTTACAAGATGTCAATGTTCACTTAGAAAGGGAAAAGAAATGAATAAGGGAGACCATGGAAGCGCCTTAAAAATTAAAAGGAAGCATCCTTTGAAGAGGGGAATGTTATTACATGTCTATGCACAGAAATAAGCACTGTTGGGACTTTCGGTTTGAGCTTCTTCAGTGACAGACCGAAACCTCATCTCTGCGAGGCTTCGATCGGTGCTTGCCGCTGGAGCGCCCCGAGCCAGCTGGTTTGGGGCTAAGCCACCCCATAGAGGTGGTGAAGATGGGGGAAACTGCCAGCAGGGTTGAGGAGAGCCGCATCTCTCCTCCCCAGCTGGCCATTACTCCCTTTCCTGAAGGAGGTTGCAACGGTGGTCAGAAATGGCCACCACAAAGAAGAACTCGACCGGAAAAGAATGTGCAGGAGGAAGATAAGAAGAGAAAGTTTTGGTTGACCAGGTCAAACAGCAAAAGCAACAAATAAGATACCATAGAACTGAAACTGTTAAAAAACAATAACATTGTTCCCTAAGATTTTTAAGCTGCGAAGGAGAAAGAAAAGGGAAAAGATTTGGTTTTCTCCTTTTCCTATACTGACAACTAAGAGACTTAAGCAAAAAATTGGAAAAAAAATCCACTTTGACATTAATAGGCATTTAATGCTGAAAATAAAAAGTCAAAGGGATAATAAAGATTTCTGGATAATTAAAAGCTTTTGAAAACAGGAGAGAAAAAGAATAAAAGGGCAGGATCTGGAAGGGAGGAGACTGCCTGGAATTAAAAAAGAACTTACAGCAAAATCTCAACAAGACTTCCAAAAGATACATTCTAACTGAAATATCGCAACAAAAACCCCAGGAAGAGAAAGTCAAAAAATAAATAAGAAGATATAACTCGGGACTATCTGGATTACTTGATGATTTCTGGATTCTTGGTTATTGTTTTGAATGACTAAAATAAATCAGTGGTTGTTTAAAACTGTTTAAAATGGCTCCACTTTTAGAAGAACTGAAAATGGAACTTAAAAAGTACAAAGAAGATGCACAAGAAGGGAGGTTTTTTTGCCTTCGTGTTTCAGTTTTTAGAAATGGAGATTTGGAATTATGAGAAACAACAAGAAATGCCTGCAGAACAAGAAGATTGCGACAAATAAGAAGCCATCTTTAATGAACAAGTAATCTTAGATGGGAGAAAAAAGGAAAGGGGGGAAAGAGAATGGAAAATTTAAGACTGGGAAAAACAACTCCAAAAAAAAAATTAGAGTGAAAAATAAGTATAAAATCAGAAAGCAGAAGAGGGAAATGCAGAAGAGAGAATAAGAACTAGAGAGGCAAGAGGGCAAAAAGGGGAGGGAAAAGATGAGAGGGAAGAAAGAAAGGAAAAGAAGTGATAAAGGACAGAAGCAAAATGTAGAGAAACAGGGCCTATTTAGAGATAATGGGTGAAAACTTAATGGAAAAAGGGATTCTGCAAAGGTACATAAGATAGTATGGTTATATTAGAAGCAGAAATAATTTTAGAAAATATGAAACAATGTATGATTAAAATGTCTGATAAAATAGCTATTGTAATTCAGTGGAATGCTTGTCAATAAATAAATGTAACAAAAGGTGTGTTTAATGATTTATAAAACATTTGTGGAGAGAAATAAGGGAAAAATTAATTATGGAGATTTTATGTGTTTTTAAGGAAATATGATATTTAATTGAAAAGAAATGTTAAAGATGTTAAGATTTTAATGATTATTAAAGATAGAACTGAACTGGAATGGAATGAGGGTTTATAATTACATATATTTACAATCTTTCTTTTTTTAAAAAAAAGAATATAGTGTGTATTATAAGAATGTACCAAACAGAATTTGATTGGAAGTTATGTATTATGTATTATATTGAAGGTCATAAACTTAAGGCATATATTGAAGTTTAAATAAGAGTTGAATGGATGTAATTAAAAGATATAAAGGTGTCATACTCCAATTAGTAACTACAAGATAAAATTTGTTTAATGAGAAAATATGAAATTGAAACAGAACAGACAAAAGTATAAATATAATGATTTGAATTGAGATGAGATAATGAAAATAAAATTGGGAAAATTAAAAGAGGGGAAAAACTATGTAGAAAATGTAAAATAGTATAAGATATGGAACGGAATACAAAAAGGAGCATGAAATTGACTTTTGTGTCTATATAAAGAAATTCAACCCGGGACCATGCTATTTTCAAAAAAGATGTTTTACTTGTATTTTGTGTGTGAAAATCCAAATAAAACTTTATTAAAAAAACAAAAAGAAATAAACAGTTTACATAACGTTCTTGAATAATAAATTACCCAATCTCATTTACATGTTAATTTAGAGCAAATTGTGCAAATCCATTCCAAGTGGTTATTTTATTCTTCTGGTTAAGTTGTGCAAAGCTACAATACAACATTGAGTTAAATGACATTTCTTTAAACTGTGTTGTGCCAGCCTGTAAATGCATTAGTGTCTCACCAAAAAATCTTCTAAGTTTACATTATCAGTGAGCAAAACTGTTTTTGAAAAACTGCTTTTAAAAATGCATCTATTTTCACTCAAGCAACTGTTTCCTGAAAATTTCTATTTTTACCAGCATTTCTGGTACATGTTGAAAAACATGTTACATGTTTTCTCATTAGAATCAGATTGGGAGAAGAATCATGCTTTTATGTTTCTAATTTCTTATTGGTCAAATTCTATACCTGTGAATAAGTCATGAAGTTTTAGAATTAATTTTCATATTTCATTTTGTTTCAAAACTCAACTGCAAATCATATGTGCTCTATTCCAAATTGTAATATTTTATTTCCTCACCTCTGTAACTTCATCTTCTGGTCATTACTGGTACAGTATTTTGCCTCCCCCCCCCAAAAAAAAAAAAAACATTGTGTCTCCCTTTTACTATTTATGAATTTTTTTAAAAAAATTGTGAAACATTTCTCTATTTGTAGACTGTATTGCCTTTATAGATGGAGTATTAAAAATAAGCTCTAAGCAACTTGCATGAATCTGCAATATCACAATTGATTTGAACTCAACACCAGCCCTTTAACTCCAAGGTCACGTTTGCAAAATAATAACATAATATAGTAACTGCTACACAGATTCTTGATATAATCACATAGCAAATGAAGAAAGTTGCATTAGTATAAGGTTGAGTTTATCATAGTAATTTCAAGACAGTGGCTTACTTGCCCAATAAAGTACATGGAAACTTGCCTATTAGTAGCAGAGCTCAGTCTTTGTGTGAATGCAGTCTTTAATTCATATTCTGAGATATTCAAAGTCACGTAATTCATAATCAGGAATCCTAGAAAGGCACTGCCAATTACCTATGGAGATTCTCAGTCATCCTAAATAGGTAGTTAATAGATATCTACACATTAGTTTACTTCTCTTTGAAGTTTAACAGCATCTTTTAATAGGGCCTGGAACAAGTTGAGCACCAATAGATAGAAATCCAGACTTTTGTTTTTGTTATCAAGTTTGTTTTCTTATGTAAGCATATTATTTCCTGTATCTGTGAAGCACTAGCACCTTTTTTGTGTAGGTATTCATTAGAGCCATTCAGAGCAACACATATGCAGACCTTCACATGGATTAAGGAAAACAGTATATTTCTTTGCCCTTCTGGAGTGTGGAAACACTCCAGAAGTATTAGAAGAGAAGCACTTCTTTATGTTAACCATCCTCTCCAAGAAAACACTGACAAGTGTGGGAGGAACTGAAACTTATTAACAAAACTGAAGCTTATTAACAAAAAAAAAAAAAAAGCAACGTTGGCCTCTAGAGATAACTGCTTCCTAGAGGCTGAACATTGCTTCTTCAAAATTCTTGGAGAAAAATGATTTCATTATCTGCCTGGAAGCCAAACCAGGAGGGGAAATGGTTTCAATCAGAAGTACAAAGACTCAGTTTACTTAAATAATCTTTAATGGAGGATCATGCTTTTATATCCAAAAGATTTCTAACAGCACAGACAAGCATAGAGTTTCATCAAAAGTACACAAAATAGCCAAGTGAGAGGATGATACATGTGATTGCTAAAGGAATACCAGTTTCAATTCTGACACCAAAGCAAAAACAAACATGATGTACCAATAGGCAGATTAATGGCAAGGAGAAAGAAAATGAGAGATGAAGTTCAACTGATTATACATTTCTTCCTGGAACCATGTGTTGGTTCATTTAAATCTAAACCCTAGATTAACAAGGCTGAACATGCTGGCTGAAACAAATGCAAGACAGCTCTGTTGCAAAACATCTTGGGAGACAGCAATTGGGGAGGAGAGGGGTGTGTGGAGGGAAGGGAAGGAAATTACCGAATTGCCTTGCTGTGCCATTGAAGGTGAAATGACAACAAGACAGGCTTTAAAGAATGGCTCCTTTTTCTTGGATGTGTGACTTATTATTAATGATAATAACTCATTATTTCGATAATGACACAAACTATAACAAAATGCTTGTTCCCCAAATAACATAAAAAAGCAACCTATTTAGTCTTGGTGCACTTTGTGAATATCTTTAAGCAGGCAATTGTTATGACCTTCCGATTTTGGCCATAGCCATCTAGAACAGTCTTTACTTCTAGCTGTGCAGGAGCACAACTTCATGCAGCCACCCTGGTTGAGGATTATGGGAGCTTTAGTCCAACGTGTTTGGAGAACGGCAAATTGAGGTAGTCAAGTTTAGAAGGAGGGCATCAGAAGCTTCCAGTTCACTCTAGAAGCATTCCTTGCTAGTTTAATAAATGTATTTCCCTTTGTACTGGATCTGCTTGCAATCACACATTATTGGCAGCAACTGGGAGCAAGAACTAGGTAACTGATTGCCTTTTTTATTAGACATAACACTAAACCTGAAGAGAATGAGCACAGTCTGAAGTTGGTTTCCTACTTCAGGAGAGGCCCACAAGAGATTTCCAAATTATGACTGGTGACACAACAACCTTTAATAAGATGACAATAGCCTACTAGTATTAAAAGTAGCACATGAGAGTCAAAAGTTGTCAGAAAGAGCGGGGGGAGAGAGGGAGGAAGAGGGGGGGGGGGTCAAATATAACAAGCAGTTTGAATCTGCTGCATCCTAATCAATCCGAAAAAATTTCCATCTCCCAGGAGCTCCTGAAGCAGACATGGCTGCCAGACATGGTGGGAATGATCTCCCAACATGAGGAACCCTCCGCAGAAAAACTCTAAATTTTAAAATAGCTGAAGGAAGCAGCCCCAAAATGGGGCAACACTGCCAGAGTGTATAACCTCTTGTCCCATGGATAATGATTCTGCTCTAACATCCCCCTCCTCCTGTACCTGCACCATTAAGTCTGTAGGGAACAAAATGCTATCATTCCTGAGCTAGTAGCAACTTTGGGAAAGTAGATTAGACCCAATAAATGGCTTAATGAAACTCTATGCATCTTTCTACACCAATTGCTGATGAGTGTCACTGATCCAATCAAGCCTTAGAAATCACTTAAAATTTTGTTTTAAAAACAACTGATCTCAGATGTCCTTCATCATCTCCATTTTGAACCTGATGTATAATTAATAACAATCATAATTTTTCCAAAACTCCTTCTATGCCAGACAGGTATCTGGGCTCCAAGGCTTTCTTCCAGGAGCTACTTTATTTTTTCAGTGCCGGAATCATCTTCAATCTCCTTGCTACATTGATAACTGCATCAAACTTCTTTTATAATACTTGATTTGTAGAGGGAGACCAAGAGTTTCACAAAAGTTACAGAACAAATTAAAAACCCCAGTATTTGGCATGCTAACAATACCTCTATTATGTCAAGTCTACTTTGTCCCTGACAGTGCACAGTCACTCACCTTTAAAATGGAGGGAATCATAGGTTAGTGCTTTCCCTGAGCAAAAAAAAAAAGACAAACATCATTGGGTTTTGGAAGGAAACTACAGGAAAAAAAATCTGTCCCTTGCCCCACTTCACATACTAGAGTATTTCTCAATCCTGACAACATTAAGCTGTCTAGATGTCATGACTTTCTAAGATGTCATGCTGATGGGGAATTCTGGGAGTTAAAATCCAGACTTCTTAAAAGTTTGCCAAGGTTGAAAAGCACCATGCTAGAGCTTAACACTGAAGAATGGAGGCTCTTGCCTGGTGGGATTGACAACAGCGTTCTGCCCTGATGGCAAAAGGCAGGGCTGGTTCCAGCCTCTCAGAGATGCTTGACCAGGCAATGGGAATCCCCTGAAACAAAAGCAAGGTAGCTCAAGGCACCCCCAGAAGACTTTGGCCCTGGCAGATGTTGCCCAGGATATATGTAGACATGCTGGTGTTTCTTTTCGCCACTGGGCAAATGTATTCCCGGGTCAGCACTTCCATAATTTATTCTGCACTGGACTGGCATTTATGTTCCTTTTCTACCTCTTTGGCCTTGACTCCCAAACGATCTGACCAGCCTTTCCATTCACACTACAGATGCTTTCCTTGGTTCCCGGGCCTGAACCCTGGAGACGCTTCTAAGTATTCATCTTCCAGGAGGCTCCAGCCAATTACCAGATGCAAAGAAATCGTGGAAACGTTTCCATGAGATACCGAAGGAAACACATACACACATACACACACACACCAGGAAAGTAGAAAAGTCTCTGGGTTGAGGGAGGTGGATGGTCAGGCTCTCTTTGCGCTCATATAACAGGCCCAGCATGTCAAGCCAGCGTGGGACTGAAAGGGAGACCGATTGTGAACAAGTCTCTTTCAGCAAGTATCCCGGATGGAGCTCATAGTCAGAACATCTTCTTCCTGGATGGTCTCCAGCATCTCTGTCTGCACAGCCTGGGTGATGAGAGTCAGCTCCTGGGAAAGTGTCTCATAGCGATAGGCTACCCGGATATCTGGCACATTGGTACGACGGATGTCATTGCCTTCAGGTCCCTCCTTCAGGTAGTTGGGTCCAAGCCAGTAGCTCTTCACCTGAGGAACAAAGGGCAGAAATCAATCCAGGGTTAAGCCAAATTTATGATGGATACAGTATAATTCATAGTCACTCTGGGAGTGAAATGGGCAGTCTCTAGATTTAATACATAAACGAACAAATACTTTTAAAAACAAGAGCCAGCACCAACTATTACCTCCCTCTTCCTCTTCCTCTTTCTCACATGCAAACTAATACATTCACTCATGGGTCTTAAATTCTCACTTTATGTTCACTTTAGTGCTTCTCTGGACTATTGCCCAGCAAAGAATTGCATAAATGGCTAAGTGGCATTCCCCACCCCCAGAAAGGCTGAGTAGAAAACAAAATACCTGAGCAGAGGCACAATGGTACTATAATTGCAAAGATAAAAGACTTGGGACCGGCATTTCTGCTTTTTGCTCATTTGGAGTGGTTAAAACTACCGGTATCAGAGAAAAGGCCTTAAATATCCATCTTATTCTTACTGCTGCACATTAATGTGCTACATTTCACTGGGATTTTGATCAAGAGTTGAATGCTTCCTGAAATTTTACAAGATGTATCAAGGTGTAGTAGGTTTATCATGCCCTATTAATATAACTAATTCCCTGGCATCCACACACAAAAAGCAGGCTGCCCTAAGCTTAGAACAAATCAATGACTTGGGAATGTATAAAACAGTCTTTGGGTAGGTGGGTGGGGGGAAACCCTACAGAAAAATAAAAATCAGTTTAATAAGGATTGAGCATAATAACTGAGAACATAATGGCAGATATTATGTATATGGGAGAACAGAAGGCCAAAGCAAAAAGGGCATGGCAGATACTGGCATTCTGAACTACCCCATTGCACTCTTTAAGACAAATTATTTTTGAACTTCATAATCAGGTTGGTGGCTACCTCACTGGTGAAAGGATCACATCTGCAGAGGTTTTTATATACCACCTCCCCAACATAAAATGGATTCATTTCCAGCCTTATTTCCCACAGCTGCCATGACCCTTTCAGAACAAAGGATGCTCTTTTGCTGCAGGTGGAGTCAAGGGAAAGGAGGTGTTGGATTTGCTTTCCTCAACATTAGTCCTCAGCCATGTTATTCCCTTGAGTATAGACTTGGTTGAAGAGGAGGCTGCATGTAGGTGTTACGTCTTCTTTACCAAACAGGCTGGTTGTTGTGATTCACCGGCAGCAGGTATGGATAGCTGAGGTCTCAGAGAGCAAGGGCTCAGATGAGAGGCCTATGTGTGATGCAGGGATGGGGCCAGTACTATCAGACAGTGGGAGGCTGTCTTTGGAGCTTGTAGAATCTGGCAACAGTGATGCAGAGGACCCCGAGGAGCCTGTGCCCAGTGCGTTTGCAGCAGCATGGGTGACTCAGGAATAAGGTGATAGGGATCCCTTAAGGGATAAAATCCAGCCCTCAGAGGTGGGATTCTTTGCAGGAAGCAAAGAAATTCTTGCACTTCAAATTATCGTGGAAGTTCAGTCTACTCTGGTTTATTTTTGGATATTTCCTGGCAATTTAATTTGTGTTCTTGGCAGTCTTGCACAACCTTGACAGGGCTTGCTCTTATCTGGGACAATTAGTTTTAATAGCGTTTTACTGTGAAGGAACGGAATTCACAGAGACGCATTAAAAAGATTTTGCTTTTATCTCTCTGTTCTGCATTTGTTTGATTTGAACGAGGCTTGGGTCAGAACACTGGTTCAGATGAATAAGTCTCTGTAAATCCTTGAACTTCAGAGCATTATTTTGGGAGGCCATAGCCTGGAGTCAATCCCTTTCAGAGAAGATTCTACATTACCTTGTGGGAGAAGCCACTCATGAGCACACTGTTCCGTGCAAGTTCACACATATCGCAGGAACTGAGCTTCCAAACCTGTGTGGCAATGCTGTACTCTTCCATCAAGGGTTCCTGGAAGGGATATTGTCAGTGAGACCCAAATACGTGCAAACAGGACATTAGCAAGCAGCAAAATATGCTACAGGACTGGCTTCAGTGATGTTAGTACCTATCAAATTAGTTATGCACAATGCACTGTATGCAGTAGGCAGCAACTGAGAAGTCCAAAGCTATAAGGTTAGATTGAACAGTGGAGAATTGTCACAGAAGAAAGCAGCCACTTCCACATAAGGACAAAAATCCAACATTAGTAAGGCAAGTTTACTTTTAATAAAAACTGAGCAGAAAGCATTTCCATTATTTTATGTCTGATAAAGTGGAGAACAGTGTGTGCCTGGGATAAGTAAATGATATATAGATAGTCCTTGTTAAGTGAGACATTTGTTAAGTGAGCTTGCCCCATTTTATGACCTTTCTTGCCACCGTTATTAAGTGAATCACTGCAGTTGATAAGTTGGTAACCCTGTTGCCAAGTGAACCTGTCTTCCCTATTGACTGTGCTTGTCAGAAGGCTGCAAAAGGGGATCAGATGATCTTGGGGCACAGCTACAGCCATAAGTATAAACCAATTGCCAATCATCTGAATTTTGACCACATGATCATAGAGCTGATACAAAGGTCATATAAGAGTGAAAAATGGTCACAGATCACTTTTTCAGTGCTGTTGTAACTTTGAACTGTCACAAAATAAACTGCTGTAAGCCCAGGACTACTTGTAAACAGCTAAAGCAACATCTTATTCTTCTAAAAACAGATGGTGGTGTGTCTGTCCCAAGCTGCCACAAGTGTTTCTACAGGCTAAACTAAAGACAGCACATTGTTCTTTTTACTTTGGTTCTTGTGGCCAAACTTTGAGCCACTGGATGGAGACATTTCAATTGCACTGGACAACAAAGAATTTGCTTCCTAACACTTTTGGTGTGCCTCATAGATGTTTGGCAGCTAATCACAAAAAAACCCTCTAATTTAACCTATCGTGTATTGTTTTATTGAAATCTATTTTTACACAATGGCAATATACACCCTTTTGATTTATATTGACTGTTTCCTAGTATGATTTGATTACTTATTGTACCCTATGACTATTATTAAGTGTTGTGCCTGATGATTCTTGACTCTTGAGGAATGTATCTTTTCTTTTATGTATACTGAGCGCATTTGCACCAAGATAAATTCCTTGTGTCCTATCACACTTGGCCAGTAAAGAATTCTATTGTATTCTATTGTATTCAGTACCTGGCTAGGATGCACACATGAAATAAACATGCAAGAAAACATGGAACTGTTGTTGAAGCATATACAGTACACGAAGCACAACAGGAACCTCTGCAGCTTGGAATGAAGCATTATGCAATGAATACATGATACAGGCAGAAGAATAATTTGTACAGCCATGTTTTATTTCCACACTATATCAGCTAAAAAGAAGGGTATATTTCCTCCTTTCTGCCATCTTTCATTCCTTTGGGTCACACCTGCTACACAGCACTAACCTTAGTGAAATGGAACTGCAGGGGATCGTCTGTGGACAGGGAGACCATGAGGCCCCGAGACAGGTACTCAGGTAGCGGATTTCGATGGTAGCTTAAGAACAGGCTGTTATTGCTAAGTGGAGACATAGCAATGCCCACCTGAGCCAGGTAGTAGAGATACTGCAGCACCGGTGCCTAGAAAAAAACCTCAATGTTAAGGCATGGGGTATCTCAAGCAAACACTGAGCCCTGCCTTATGCTTATTTCTGCATAAACATATACGGGTTCCCCCTTCCTTCAATCTACTTGGAAGTGTCATGAATAGAAACTCTTTCAAAAGACTGCAATATAGCCAGCATGCAGGCCCAATAATGATCTACTCACATTTTCTTTTTAGGAGCATGGTGGCTCACATAGTTAGGTTGACACTGGGCTGACAAGCAGCAAGCCCACGTTTGAAACCCAAATGTTACTGTGAGACAGGATGACTTCCCGTCACTTGCTCCAGCTCCTGCTGACCTAGCATTCTGAAAGCATGCATTCACAAGTAGATAGACAGGTACCACTTCGGTGAGCACATGAACCAGGACATGAAAAAAGCTCCCAACTGGGCATCCCCCGGAGAATGGTGATGTCACTGGCCAACCCAGAAGCACCTTGGTGCTTCTGACACGAATGTGATGTGATTTTCTTTTTGCCTTCTGCCTAGGTCCCCACTGCGTGTTTACCACAACAGTAGCTTTTATCACAACAACCAAAGGTACATGGTGGTTTAAGCAGCAGCGTTGGCGTCTAAGCAACGTTTCTGCTTCATTAGATATACAAGTATGTCTATGTTTTTAGATATGATATCAACTCATTTGCGTTCCCTCACCTTGCGGAGAAGGAGGCCGTGAGATATGTTCTCTGACAGCATGAAACCTGACACAAGATGGTGGATGGGTCCTGCCTCCCCACAGTGGGGTCGCAGCACGAAGGTGTGGAAGCCCCGCTTCCTAAAAAAAGGAAAGCAAACGAATGGCGTTTTGGAAAAGGAGACGTCAAAATGCTGGTATGATGGAAAAAGGAACAGAAATTGCACCCAGCATACAGCACCAAAGCACCAAAGCCATGAAGCTGAAACATAGACCACAAGATCTGACCCTAATACTGTATATTACTATTATTACCAGAAAAGTGAGAAAAGGGTATTCAAGGTCTTAAAAACCATTCTGGAGCAGATTCAAAAGGTGGGTGAGGGGCAATGGTGCTATTCTACTGATTCGGCCCCGTTCTAGTGTACCGATAAGTGCTGAATATCAGCTGAGACTGAACCGGTTCTCTGTTGACAAGCTGCTGTTAGGCCCACACGGGCCCACCTGCCTAGGCTCCCATACTGACCTTTATTCCCTGCTTTTGAAGCGCAGCCTCTTTGCGTGGCACAGCAGATTGCTGCGCCTTAGCTGCTGAAGCTACAGGGATTGCAGGTGGTGAGTAGGAAAGCCTCTGCATGTGCGCAGAGTGCGTGTTGGGCGGGCGTGTGCAAAGCGCGCCCACCAAGCCATGCCCACCGAAATGGTGGTAAACCTCTTTGAAACCCACCACTGGTGAGGGGGGAGATAAGAAGCAGACCACCTACCTACGCAGATGATTCAACACCACCATATTAGCATATGTGTAATAAAGGTAATATGAATATGGCGGGTTATCCTCTTCCATCCAATTGCCAGGTAAGGGACTGTCCAAGTTGAAGATATGGTGTTCTGGCTTGGATTCATCATCTACGCTATCAAAACCATCCACCTGCCCGTTCAAAGCCCAGAGAAGGAAAGAAAGGGAGACAACTTTGAAGCTTCTTGCATCTTCTTTCATGTTATGCAAATCAGCCAGAAGCCATGACAATTATTTTAGACTGATATATATATATATATATATATATATATATCAATTATTTAAGACTGATATATATACCAACCATTCTGCTTTTTGCCACCTAAGTGATCTTCAAGAATCACATATGTCCTTCACTGTCCCAAATGCACATATACTGTTAGCCATCCCTTTAACAAGTACTAGAAATTAGGGCTGCTTTTTCCAATAACCCTACTTACATGCTCCAAGAAGAGATGCAATTCTGGGTGGCTAGCAGGATTGATGGTAGCTTCAAAGAGAGGTAAGAAAATGTTCTCCAACATCTCCTGAAAGTTAGCCAGCTGTTTCTTTGTTTTGTATACGTCACTGTTAAAAGTCAAGAAACAAAGTGATAGTGCTCCATAACACATAAATCTCTTCATTCCTGACACTTGACAATTGTGTTCCTCAGACCTTGTTCTGAGCTGACCGAGGATTGTAATTAGCAGTCACACTGCACATACCCAGATCCTTGGAAGAAGAGGGGAATGGGTAGCATATTTCCAAGAAGACTAAACTAGTTCATTTTTTTCCCTTCTGTTATCAATGTATTAGGTGATACCCAATTCCCTGTTCTCTGAATAGAAAAATCTCAAGCTGCCCAATGTCACCTTGTAGGGGAGATGGGCAGCATAAAAAATTAATTAATAAATATTTTTTATAAATAAATAAATATGTTGCCCAGTCAAATGAATTTTACTCTGAAAACTACAAACACTTCTTCCCATATCTCTGCCTTCCCTGGCATTAAAGTTACAAAAGAAATGACGAACAAATACCTAAGTGTGCCTTGATCGCACTTAAAATCATCTGCTTTGTGGCAAGGCTTGCGTAGCTTGCAAGAGAGTCAGATCACTTAAGTAATTCAACTGCTTCAGCAATCCAGTTCCCAACAGTCTTCACTGCAGATGTCATACAGCAGAGATGGTTGGGAGAAATAACCATCTTATACCGAAAGGTGCTTTTTTCTCCCAAAGGTATGCAAAGGTTTTGCTTCTCATCCAAAAAGCTTCTTCAGTCCTGAAGTGAAGAAGCTTCTTGGATGAGAAGCAATATGTTTTCAAAGAAAAAAAAAATCAAGAAAGCCTAACTGCTTTTTGGGGGGAAAAGCACCTTTGGGACAACCATGAAGTGGATGATTGAGAAATTCCATAGATAACTATCTTACACAGGGATTTAAAAAGAGAGGATGTGTTTTTGGGAAAACATGCAAATTTTTATGATCACTTATCAAATATTTTCAAAATAGCCTGGTGCTATTTTAGTCCTGGTGCTTCTGTTGAGATCGTGGGGAACAGATTTGCAACTGGCTCTTCCCCCATTCTCCCCTGATGTCACCACCGGAGGGGTGTGTTTTTTCTGAATGGTAGACATAAATCTGTTGCAACCCTTTCCAGTATAGATGTTTCATTACTCAACTAGATACTGTAGCATCATCAGTGCAAGTTTTACCACTTTAGCTCATAAGCTGATGTTGTACTACGCTGAGCAGCTACGTCCAAAGGGTGGTTTCCCACTAACTGGGATTACAACTGCTGTGGAAATCAAAAGTAAGATCCAAGAGCCCTCTATATTTCTTATCAAGATAGCTGCTCTCCCTGACCATCAAAAAATACAGTGGAAAGCTATTTATTGCATAAAGAGCCCTCTCTAAAGCAGTAGAATTTTTTCCCCCAAGGATGCCTAGATATAATAATAAGGCACAGCGATTTCACTGATCCTAAACATGAATGCTCTGAAATTGGTTCCAGGATTGTAGCCTGTAAGGTTTAACCTTATTCATACCTGTTCAAACAATATGGTTTTCAATAAGTCTTCTTTAAAAAAAAAAAAAAAAAGATAGTGGAAGGGCAACATTTATCTTCTTTATTGTGTAATCTTGGTGCCAGAATTATATAAAAAATGCAAGTTCCTGTATTCACTTTTTACTAGACCAAAGAAGCTGTTGAGTATTAATAATACAGCAGTTAATGTATGCAAAGCCCTTCGTGATTCTACGAGTTTCTGCATGCTGTTGGAACTGCAAAACCAAGAGAGAGACACTCACAACAGCCGAGGCACCTGCACCAGCCAGCGAACATTGTTGGAATGCACTCGGTGGGTAACAGCCCACTTGGCTAACTTATCCCACTCATCCCGTGCTCGGCCGTAGATAGACAGTCGCAGTTCTGCATTCTGATATTTGCTCTCTTCTAGGTCAGACATTACTTCCTATCAGGAGACAATCAGCTTGTTAGTACTTTAAGAATAGGAACTCTTTCTAAAAACACACACACACATGTTCTTATATCCTGTCTTTTGTCTGAGAGGTCTGGGTGATTAAGACAGGGATCTCCCTTCATTTTCTTCCCAAACAACAACCCTATGAGCCAGGTTGTGTGACAAAGAGATCAGCTGAAATTCATTCAACAAATGATATAGTTAAACAGAGAAACTAACCGCAGATTGCCTGATCCGCTTTTGTTATTTTAATCATAAGGTTTCTTAGGTTTATAAAACACACAGGCTGCAGAACCTCCTTCAGGCATAATGCCAAGTCCAATATTAACTCATAGAGTAGGCTTGGTATACCTTAGTTTCCAACCACAATGACTGGGTAAGTATTGTACCATGGCATGGTGTGACACAAATATGTTGGCCTCAATTTCTGATAAGAGGGACAAATGTATAAACATTTAAGAGTGGGCCTTGTAATGTTCAGAAGTGAGTTATGGCCATTACTGGGCTTGCAGCAATCAAGAAATAACCTTTATACATCCACCATCCCTTTCTGCTCACTCCTTATGGCTTTATTACTTATTACTTCTATTACTTCTCCAAAACCAACCTGCTTGATTCCCCCAAGTTTCAAAGCTCCAAAAGATACCTAAGTCTGCATAACTTGTTCAGCCACCCTGGCTTTAAGAAAGGCAGCTGCCAACTTGCAAGGTAGTCCAGATGTGAAGCACAACCAGATAATCCTACTTTATTATAAGGTTACATTAATGGAATCTTGCAAGTCTGAAAATCCATTTTCCTCCCACTGCCTTTGCAGCCGAAGAAACTGGAGAGAGTCCCCTCTGAAGCATCTGCCATGCCCACATCCCTTCTGCAGGTTGTCTTCTGTCCAACTCTTCCCCTGGCTGTGGCAATTCCCTGTCTCTCAAGGACATTCCCACATATCATTACAGCAGCCCTCACCTTGATGATATGAGCGAAGTATTTTCCAGAGACTTGGTTGTCTGTTTTAATGAAAATCTCCCGCAGAACAGACTCTCCTATGGGGTTGTATTTGGCATTGAATTTGTCAAATCGATGAAAGGTGTTACGATCCTATTAATAGAGAGGATGCCAGGATAAATCATGATAAGTCATAATGCAACCACACTGCCTTCTCCTCTTCGCTTAGCATTACCGATAAAGATATATTTCTTTAATAAAAATTCCCTCCATCATCCCCCTTTGATTGGAGAGCAGTGCCTCCCAAGATGAGAAGCCGTTACGTATTTCTTTAATGAGTACCTTCTTCTCTTTGGTAAATACTACCAAATTACTATTGGAGTTAATTGAGATCAGATTTTCCATGGCTTATCATTGAGGCAACTTTAGAGATGTGTTCCTATAGACCTGAAAAAGTCAGGAACTACCACTCTGCATGTGAGACCATTCAACTGGAAAGAATAAGAAGGTTTTGCTCAGCCTAGCATCCAAAGTTAAGATCGTTATTTAGTCCAATAGGAAAATCATTTTCTAATTCTCTTTATAAGCTACCCTCTTTGTTGAATGCATCTGACATACCGCATGGACATCGAGGGTGTCCACACTCAGATCGTATGCTGTGAGATTCATGGTCTCAAAGACCTCTTTAAGGGTTTGCTCCTTGCCCTTTTCCACATGAACGATTTCCTCCAGGTGTTTCTTCATAGCCCGTTTGATGAAGCGTAGCAGATGCTTCTGATTCATGCAGGACGAGGCATGGATGTGTGTGTCCACCTGATCAAAGGATTAGTCAGTAAGTATACAAGCTAGAAAGATGCAAGCTCAAATGTTATCTTAAGACATCAGTTCATTAGCTGACTTCAAGAAAAACTGCTACTCTCAACTCTATTTTTCAGTCTGTAATGGCTTTCTTCCAAGATTGTTATATGTATCGACATAATTATCTGGATTTTGTTTTTTAAAAAGACAATCTCTATACACCAATCCAAAATGAGCCTAGGGGTACAAAACTCAGCATTTCTGTTCAAAGTATTCTGCTACCAATTTAAAAGCAGTAGGATCTGCTAGTGTTCTCTTATCAGTACAAAGAGGTAAGGGCTGTACTGGTGAAGCTTTCTACAATCACTATTGAATTGTCTCATTTCAACAATTTGTGGCACTGACATAGTCTATAGCCCTAAGTACCAGCACATATTTTCAAATTATACCTTCCGAATGTTGTAGAAGTCACGATGTGGCACCTTTTTCTGAGCTGCCAGCTCTTTCATCTCATTGAGGAGGACATGCATCTGGAACTTTGAACTTAAGTACTGAAGTCTTCTATAGCAAAAGGATTTTCTGTCCAAAGGTGAAAAGAAAACAATTTAAGGTTTGCACACTCTGATTAGAACATTTTCCATTTGAGATATAATTTCGTTATAAGCTGTCTCTATACAATAAATTGATAAAGGAACAGTCTGCCTTTCCAGAAAGTTGTACATGGGTAGGGAAGCTAGATCCTTCTTTCCAGAAATAAAATATGGTAATTTCTAAAGATCCCATACAATCAAGGCTATGCCAAGTCAGCCTAATGGTAAGTCTACTGTAGCTGCAGTAGCTATTTTAAGTAGCTACTGTCTACATGTGTCCATGGAGATTTGCAGTCATCCAAGCCATGGTTATCCCCAAAGTGCTTTTTCAAGAGGCAGAACTGAAGAAGCTTCTTGGATGAGAATTGAAATGTCCTTTGAAGAAAAAACAGAAAGTGCAGTTGTCTGTTGAAAAAACACCTTTGGGACTACTGTCTACTTACAAAAATGCTAAAAAATTGAAAAGCAAAGTATCTGCTTTTGGCTCCTGGTATAAGTTGTTTTGAAACATTCTCTGGAGGACACTTGTTTATTTTTTAAAAAGTCTGAAAAAATTTCTTTCAACCTGAAGAATACACTTTGATTATTCCAGAAAATAGTCATATGAACTATAAAAAGATAAATGCATCTCCCATATAATCTTATGATGACAAGGTGTTTCATAGATTCTAGGATCATAATGTATGTAAGCCACACTTGTAGAATGGCTATTTGGAAAGGAGTTTGACACATGCATGAAAGTTGAAAAAGACAGAAAACTTACATGGGGCCATTGATGATCAGAGCCATCAGAACATTCATGTCAGCCACAAACTCCTGCAGGTCAGGATAAGGCAAGTCCAGTTCAGTGGTCCTTTTCAAAATGCAATAGAGAACAGACCCCAAAGATATGAGCAAAGTTGCATCATGAAAAGAAAACAAGGAAAAAATAACAACCACCAGCAGCAGCTACACTACCTGAGTGTACATAGGGGATAGTTTTTTGAGTAACCCAATAACTATAAACCTGTCTAACCAAGAACAGCCTCATTAATAATCCAGAAAAAAAAACCTATTTTATTGCCACTAGTACTTTGAAAAATTATAAAAAATATTTTACCAGAAAAAAATAGAGAAACAAGATGTTCTGAATGATTTGTCAGCCTTGAAGTAGATTAAATCATTGTTTTAAATTTAAATTGGCAAAATCCTGGGTTTTACATTTGCTCTGGGATTAGAAAAACAATTGATTTTCTATATTAGGCAGAGAGGAAATGAGCAATGCAAAATATATGTAACTGCTGTAACAGGTTTAGAGCAGCGGTCCCCAACTTTTCCAGCTTTGTAGACCAGTGGCAGTGGTGGTGGGAAGAACAGATAATCACAAGTCATGCAAGTGGTGCACGAGCAGCAGGGTCACACATTGGTGCACATAACTGCATTTGGAGCTGTGTACGTGAATGCTTGCCGCTGGTCCAGCCCTATTGTGAATGAGGCTGCAGCCAGGTACGAGGCTGCAAACAGGGGTTCGAGACCCCCTGGAACAGTGTCATCAATATCTTCCTGACATCAGCCTCAAAGTTTCTTTTATATTAGATCAAGGAATTGCAGTAGGACTGCGGCCCAATGTCTGGATTTATATCGGTTCGAACTGCTGAGCAGCAGTATCCTGCTTTTCCTTCCTTGCTGTTTCATTCTCAGTCCATAAGTGTATTTTGGTAGCTCCAATTGATACAAAAACTAGTATCAGTCTGGACCAGTGTTTCACAACTTTGACAGGTTTAAGAAGTGTGGACTTCAACAATGTTCACTGGGGAACTCTGGGAGTCTACACGTATCTGAAGCTGCTAGTCTGGGCTGTAGTAGACTGCTTTAGAATCGGTGTGGATTCAAGCCTTCAGTTATGCTGAAGTCCGAGTTCCCTAGTTAGCACAAGCTGCAGATATGTTACATTTCTTTGTGTTTTACCTGTCTTGGCTAGTAACTGGTTTCAGAGAACTGTGAAGGCCTAAATAGCCAGACTCCTGCGTAGCTGAAGATGTTTCCTATTTTCAGTTCCTGTGTTTTCCGGCTAGGCTGATGGGAACTTAAGAGAAACGCTGTTTGGTAATCATAGCAAACTTGTGAAAGTTTGCTAGCAGTCTTTTCAATTGCATCATTGTGTTCCTTCCATCACTTGCAATGTACTTTTAAAAGGCTTTCTGTTTAACATGATTTTCCCAGGATGTCATAAAGCTGTTATTTACTTTGTTGCTAAAGGGTGAGGGTTTACATATTTTTTTAAAAATAACCTTTTTATAGCACTTTGCTTTGAATGTGAAAATAAAAATGAAAGTACATTGCATCCTTTTTTCATTTATTTGCTTTAAATTATTCTGTTCTATTACTTTTTAGTGTAAGTAATGAGCTTTCCTAACTGAAATTTGTCTCTCAGTATGGCTGATTGATAACCACAATAGTCCCTCACTATTTAATAAATATTACTTTCCTGAGGGCAGATGAATAGAGAAAAAATTGTATGCTTGTTACTGTGGCAATACTAATCACTGTATGCACATAAATAATGATTGGCAAAAAAAAGTAGCAGATTATTTTGTGTATACCAAAAAATGTTGTTCAAGAATGAATCTTCCTAAAATAAATTCTGTTTGGGATAATTATAGATCAATTTTTACTTTCAAATCTGTTTCCTTTGCAGTTTGTTAAGTCAGAAGCATTCATGATTTCTAGCAGCAGAGAAAAATGAGAGCATCAGAAATCTTGCTCAGCTAGACATGAATCATAGATAACATCGCTGCCCCAGATATTATTTCTCTTCCAGATTTTCTCAAATAGCCAGGTTATTCTCATGCCTTCAGCCACCTACTTACTTGTCAGTGATGTCCTGCTTGGTGTACACATGGACTACTCCATTGACCATCCTGAGGCCAAAGCCAAGATCTCCAGGCATTGACTGAGGATCACATTTCTCATAAGGATGCTGGTTTGCAAACGGAGGGTGCACTGGAGCATCTGTAACAGAGGAAAATGCTTACAAGAACAACAGTCACAAAAGCAGTTAGACTTATATACTGCTTTACAGTGCTTTACAGCCCTCTCTAACCATTTTACAGAGTCAGCCTACTGCCCCCAGCAACCTGGGACCTCCTTTTACCAATCTCGGAAGGACAAAAAGCTGAATCAACCTTAAGCTGGTGAGAATCGAACTGCCAAACTACTGCCGAAGTAGCCTACAGCACTGCATTCTAACCACTGCACCACCACAGCTCTTAGCTACCCATCTGTAGAATGATGTTGGCTGTTGTAGTTAAGAGTTTAATGGAATGCTAAAAGAGAAATCAAATGCTAATTTATCTCTGGACCACACCATAATTCCTCCCCCCCCCCAATTTTAGAGATTGTTGTTCCCATTCTCTTTCTCCAAGAGTGCATGGGCACAAACTATGCAAATCAGTTATGCGGAGGCTGAACAGGTCTAGCTAGTCCCATGGTGGCAATTAGGATTAAGATTGGGATTGCTAACGATGTGGTTACAAAGTGTGACTGCATCACTTAGGGATAATAATCCCTGCCATCCCGGCCATTGTTGTTAATCAAATCCCATGGCTGTTAAGCAAGGCAACTTCCTGCCAGTGTCCACAACCAAAGTCAGTGGAGAAACCAGCAGGAAGTCTCAGGCTGAAAGGGAGGTAAAGTGGGTGTTGCCTGGTGGAGAAGGGAGCAAGAGAGCACCCAGGGGTGCAGGGGAGGTTGGGGAAAGTGCGAGGGAAGATCTGGAAGCATGTATAAAGGGTGAGGCACAGGTTTATAAGGGGAGTGCATGAGAGGCATGGATTGGGGAAGGAGAATGAGAGTGTATAAGAGATGTGATATAAGTTGGGGACGCTGTGTGAGAATGCAAGGGGTTGTGCAGAAAAACCCAGCAAAGGTCCTGGAGAGTGTGAGGAGATTTGCAAGAGGCATGGCGAGGGTTGGGGAGGGTGCAAGGGAAGCAGGTCAAGGGTCAAAGAGGGATCACTGGTATGGCACAAGTGAAGAGGGGATGGGTGAGGGAGACTTAACCCAGCAATTTGTGATCTTCCGTGCCAGCTTCCCCAGACTTTCTTGGCAAGCTGGATAAGGAAGGTTGAAAATGGTGAGCATATGATCATGGGGTATTGCAACCAGTTGCTAAGTGCAAACCAGTCATAAGTGCCAAGCGCACCTATCACGATTGTGGGATAGGGTGGTGCTGGGATATCCAGAACTCCAAGGACCAGTTGTAACCATCATCCCCTGGCACTGCTGTAACTTCGAGCAGTCGCTGGATGAGTGGTCATAGTTGAGGACTACCAGTAACAGGTTAAGTTTATATTGCATATAGAATGTGATAGTGCCACTGCAAAAAATTGTATCCAGGCTTCCCCAAATTTGATAGGGAATCTTCAAATACTGTATATTGGACATCTCCATCCATCACTCACTTGGCAGCTTTCCGTGATATTTGAGGATAAGGTAATCCAAAACATCAAGAGACCATGATGTTGAGGAAGCTTAATTATGTTACTCCTTCCCATTTACCTCAGAATCTGTTTAGACTGCATGTTTCTATGGAAACACAGAAAACATGCAGTTTTGAATTCAATTGAAAAATTTAGTCTACATATAAAGTGCCTTATTTATTCCTAAGAAATATGCCTTTTTCTCTTTCCCTTTTAATTTTAGAAGTAAGGTTCTAGTTAGCTTTAGACATAGCCTAAGATGCATTGGCAATGCCTGTTGAACTCATCAAATCCAGCAGCTCTTTGTTCCCTCTGAAAGAGCGAACAAAGATCCTACCCGTTTACTTCCTTGCTTTCTCCTTTATTAGCAAAATCCAAATAGAAAATACAAACACAGCATATACCAAATAAGTGAATGCAAGATTCAGTTTCTTTCAGCATATAACTGGAATTTTCTTCATGCTTTTTTAAAATCTCTCCTTTGAACCCAACATAAAAAAACCCTGTAGTTTACAGAAACCTTGCAGAATGTGTAAACATGGAGAGATAACTATGAAGTTCCTTCAGCTATCCAGTTTAGTCTACCCTAGTAGCAGATAATGCAGGATTTGTTATTGCAGCTGCCACTGATTGTGAAAGAAGTTGTTGTGCCTCAAGGTCTTTTCCTTTCAGATTATTTGTCAGCCTTTAATAGTTTAAACAATCAGTCTAAAATCCTATTAAAATCTCTTTTTCTAACTATCATCTTAGTCATCTCTGCCACTAGAATTAAGGGAAGGCTTTTTTTTTCCCCAATCCATGCCCAATTCTGATCCTTACCTGCAGCCACAGGAGTCTCAGGGATCTCCTCATACATCCTAAGGGCTAAAGGCTTTTCTGAAAGATCCTGCAGGAATCGGGCTGTGGTTTTACAGAAACTTTGCAGAGAAAGTCCCATGTACTTTTCCCGAATGAACAATGCCTTGACCACACTTTTAGCAGCATCCAACAGGTCTGTGAAGGGCACCTGTATAGTGGAAAAAAGTAGTTTATTCAACTGAGGAGGTTGTCAGAGCCTCATTGTGGAAAGTTTCACAGGGTATAAAACAGAAGGAACATGTCATCAGAGAAAGCACTTTGAATACTTGAAGGTAGAAAGCAAAGGTTTTGCATTCTACCAGAGTGATTGTCACAAAAACTAACTGTTAAGGAACATTGTCAAAATGCTTTCTAACATTTCCTCTATGATCTACTTTTTTCTTTACAGGAAGCAACATCTGGAGATGAAGGATGCTTAATTCATGTTTTATCTCATATGCATAGTTTAGTCAACTGAAGCTATTACAACATCTTCATAGTCTACAGACAAAGTCATGATGCAACCAACTTTACATCTGGCAGGACTGTAAGAAGCCAAGTCAAGTTGGTTGTTCAGCAAAACCCTGGTTCGTACAAACATGTTTCCTCAGGGATTTATGTCAAGTTGACTTGAGTCTCCAAAGGGAGAGTTTAGGAAGCTTTCTGTTCACCATTTTATTGTTTAGTAATAACACTAGCACTGATGATGTTACCTAGCTTTGGTAATGAAATGTCTGCAAGAAAATAAGCAAGCTCAGACAGAGCACTCTTTAATAAATTGTTGTCTTATATTAAGGAATAAGTTTTCTTTTTTTGTCTTATATGCCCCCCAGACTCACATAGCTCGAGTTGGGCAGCTAAATGAATAGACAACAGCTCATAGTTTCAGTTCATGCATGACAAAGACTTACATAACTCATTATGCAAGCAATGAACAACTCCATCCCCTTTCTTGTTGCATTGGTGTGGTAAGAGAAAAACCGATCTCCATGCTCACAACATGGTTGACCACCAAGATTCACCAAGATTCTGGCTGACATAGAAGTGACCAGGGGAAAATTAAGCTCTGAACTACCAATGAATATTGTCTAGGTGTGGACACTGACTCTTTACTCATATCACCAGTGCAACTGCGCTCTAGTACAACTGTGAGAGGGAAGGATCTGCTTACTGCTCACCTTCTCAGCAGAGGAAATTACAACATTTGTGGCTGGCTTCAGGATTGAGGTTTCTCTCATTCATTGTATTCACAGGCTTCCCTCTCTTTTGCGTTACTTATTCATGTATTTGTTTGTTAATTTTCTCTGTCTTTTCATCAACAAAACAATGCAAACTGGAGCACACTCATGAAAAATAAATGAGTTAAAAAATAATGGTCCAAAATGGTGACTCTGTCAAACTTTTATTCCCCCTCTCCTTCCACTCGAACTCTGAAACGTAGGGCAACAATAACAATGCCAGAGTAGCAGAAAGGAACCAGTTTAATCCAAGCATAGAGATAAACAGCTACATCTTAAACCAATCCCGGAAACTACAAAGGTTTGGGCCCAGCCACAGCTCAACAGGGGAGACTTGGCCAGCTGGAGTCCTGAGAATCCCCCCTCTTGGCTCCTTGCATCCCAGATCCCGAGCTGATGTAGCACCTCCAAGAACACATCCTGACTTGAATTTGGCTGAGTGCAGTTCAGCTGGCAGAGTGGCTCCCTCAAGGCTCCTGGGGAACTTACTTCCCAGAACCCTGCAAGGCCTTGGGTTTTTGTAAAAACAAACAACATTCCTGTTCTCAGCAACAGCAGTTTTCCTCCCCTTTGCCCTGGAAGTCAACCCAAATAAGCAAGGAAGAATATGCAAAATAAAACTCATATGCTTTTGAGGCAGAAGCAGTATGGAGTTTCTTTTTCTTTCTTTCTTTCTTTCTTTCCTTTCTTTCTTTCTTTCTTCAAATTCACCCCTCAGCTTCTGCGACAACACTAGGAAAAACAATTAAGAGCCAGTAGAATGTTATTTTAAAACAAGGGTGAACAAGCTCTTCAAAGAAATTCCACCTCTTTAAAATGTTTTTGTTTTTTTAAACCACCAAGGTCTCCAAAATGAGAAAAGTCACAGCCCTTTGCTGAAAGTTTTTTTTAAATAGGTACTCAAAAATAACAGACTTTAACATTTCTATTTTACAGCCTGTCCCCAAGGTGCTTTTTCAAAAGGCAAATGGTTTTTTTCCTTGAAAACATTTCACTCCACATCCAAGAAGCTCCTTCGATTCTGAAGAAATTTGGAATTGTCACTGTTTGTCAATTTTCGGCAATCAGAAAATTAGTGACGAAGAAAGTCCAGTTGCCTTTTGGAAAAACACTTTTGGCATAACCATGACATGGACGATGATTGAGAATCTTCATAGATATTTTACTGCTTGTTTTCTTTTTTAAAAGAAGAAAATCATATTGTGGGGTTAGATTCATTAGATTTCAGCAGGACAGAGAGGTTGTTAAACAGAACCTGATCACATGTAACCTACTGGCTACTCCACAATCCACATTTTAAAAACAACTCACAAGAAAATTGGCTTCAAGCAGATGCCGTAGTAGGTATTCAGATCCCAGCAACTGTCAAGGAAACTAAGTAGTAGGACTGAACTCAGTATCATCACACAGTGGCTAGCTAATGTGAAACTCTTAGAATTCTTTGATTTTCAAGGAATGTATATGTTTTGGGAATGTAGAAATCTTTCTGCAATCTGGTTAGCATAACAGTCCAACTAATTTACTATCTTAGCCTATTAAACACTCCATTATAGGAACCAAAGAATCCTGTTGCTTGCAATCCATTTGCTTTATCTCCACCCTATGTTTTCTCCCTAACTCAGAGCAAGAACAGCTTTCCCCAACTTAGTATCCTCCAGATATTCTGGATTTTAACTCCCATCTGCCTTTACCAAAGTGGCTTAAGCTAATGGGAATTGTCATTAATGCCACAGGCATCAAGTTGTAGGTGGGCATCAGAGACTAGTCATTCCCAGGGTAGCAATAGCACTTGGACTTATATATTGCTTCACAGTGCTTTACAGCCCTCTGTAAGCAGTTTACAGAGTCAACAATCTGGATCCTCATTTTACCAACTCTTGGAAGGATGGAAGGCTGAGTCAACCTTGAGCTGATCAGGATCGAACTGCTGCACTGCTGGTAGCCAATAGTCAGCAGAAGTAGTCTGCAGTACTGCATTCTAACCACTGCACCACCACAGTATTTCCAAATACAGCAGGCATTATGGTCTGTAGCAGGAATAGGCAGTTAAGTATCTTTCAGATGTTTTCATCCACAAACGATTAGATTATTGATTATGGTGACCAGAGCTTTGGGGCTTGTAGTCAAAGATAGGTGGAGGATGTCAACTTGCCCATCTTTGAGTGAGAGTCTCTGAAAGAGAATCAATGTGTATGTGTTGGGGGAAATGAGAACAACTCCTAAATCAAACAGACTTACCCCACATGTCTCTTCTCCAGAGATTGTGACCCTTTGGAACTCTCTGTCCAAAAATACATCTCGGTCTTTTGGAAAGTAATCTACTAGGTCTTCACCCTCTTCTTTAAATAATCTGCGGTGGAGAAGGGAAAAAGAGGGGGAATGAAGGAGCCACCATAAGGAATAGTCTCTGATGAATTCTGCCAGGCTATAGAAGTCCCCTTTTCCAGCAGGTGTGTGAAGACACAAAATCGAACACACAAACACGGGCAACACAAGGACTTTCAGATGTATCCTCCAATGGCAGCACTCTGAACTATGGAAAGGGGTGAGGAAGAGCAGTGGGCAACAAATACATACAAAAGAACTAATAGGAAAATGTTTCTGAAAGCATTTATCAGATGCTTGACTGCTCATTTCTGTACCGAACAATCAAACATTTGGGTTAAGTAAGGGTTTTCCAATGTTTTCAAGGCTTCAAAAATTCTAAGATGAAAAGAAAAATCCTGAAATCCACAATCAAGAGACAAACTTCTAGTGATAAAAAAAATTGACTGAGCTTGAATTATTTTCCTTCCTCCCTCCCTCTCTCTTTTTTCTTTCTTTTTTCTTCTCCATGATTCCACCAAACACAGTTTGAAAAAAACTTGTTGTGGAGTATCAGAATAATAGATTTTTCCAGGGCAATGACTTGTCCTGGCAAAACTATAAGGAGCTGATCATCTGCCTGAAACAATGAGAAAGATCCTACTTGGCTGAGCTTCTGGGTTCACTAGGATCCAAGCTGCTCAGTCAACCAGTGCACAATGAAATAGGGAAGGGGAAAAGGAAAATATAAAACAGAGAAACAGCTCTATCCACTATGCCTGCCTTGAAAATAATTGATTTAAGGAGGACAGGGGGGAAACAGAGCTCAGAAAAGGAACAAGGGAAAGCAACCAATAGTATGAAGTGAGGAATCCCCCACTCACTGGTGTTGAGATTTGTGGGACTGAAAGATGCAAAAAATAAAACGAGCTTTGTTTTAGCCCAATAATATTGGATCTGGTCCAAAATAAAATGGTTCCCCTATTTTTTCAATCTTAGATAGGCTTTTTTTCTCAGAAGAGTTTGCTTAAGCGACACACACAGATAAGCACATCAATATGGCAGCTGACTTTAGCCTTTCCTTTCCAAGGGTGCTTTTGTTCTAATATACTAAACTTTTCTTGGAGGACAAATTCACTTCCGGAAGTAACTCTACTTCCATTCTGAACTCACCATTCAGAATCCTCCCAATGTTGTTACTCAGCCTTTTCCCAGCCTGATGCCCGCTAGATATACCATCATCAACCCAAAACAACAGGAGAGCAACACGTTGGGGGGAAAAGTGCCTTAACTTAAGGTGGATTAAGGTTTTCTTTGCAGTCTGTGGAATTAATTTTAATGGCAACACACACACCCAGCGGTGGTACAATTGCATGTGGGATACAATATATGTGGGGGGACAGAACTTTGCAAAGGGGAAGGTCACTCACGCTGGATCAGTCAAGGTGGGAATAAGGAGAAAAGTCAGCCTGCGGGAAAGTCCCATGCCCACCCCTGAGTCAAGGGCAGAGAGAATTAAGGCCAGGCACTCACTGTAGGTCGGCATCACTGTCAATTTTCAGGAAGTCCTGTTTGGCTCTGAGTAAAATGTCAGGTTCTAGTCTGAGGACAAATGGGAAGTGGAGGCCAAGGCCAAGAAAAGGACAAACAGAGAGAGGAGAAAGGAAGAGGAAGAGGAAATGGTAAAGAAGATGAGGAGAAAAGAAAAACACTAGCATTAATGCAGAAACCAATATCAGAAATGGCAGACACTATACAGCAATATACTAGCAATGGAGATCCAAAAGAGAATGAATGTAAGAGGTCCATGTACGATACCATGACTAAGCTATGGTTTGGCTATTACAAAAGTACTGCTGGTTCCCAAACCATCTTTTCCCTTCATTTGGATTTCCTTCCCTCCTTCCCCACTTGCTTGACTACTACTGTACCAGCCAGTGTGTTTTCTCAACCTCTCCTCAACCCTCTACACCAGGGTCCCCAAACTTGGCAACTTTAAGACTTGTGGACTTCAACTCCAGCCAGAATTCTGGGAGTTGAAGTCCACAAGTCTTAAAGTTGTCAAGTTTGGAGACCTCTGCTCTACCCAAACCTCTTTCCCAGGCTCTGCTTATATAGAGATATAGGCAGATAAATAGCTCAGCTAATTTCTCTTCACTGGGATAAATCTCACTATACACATATGACCAATATAATGCCTCTTTCCAACTGAAGATCAAAGACTTTTGGGGCTGTAGGAATATTGGAAGAGAATGAATCTGTTATCTCCCATATTGCCTTGATAAAAGGAGGTCCTATACTCTCCTTAAGAAGTTATTTTCTTAGATCTCTCTTTGTGCTTCTCCTCTATAAGCCTGCTTTTCCTAGACTGCCACAACATTCCTCCAATGGGCACTTTGGAGAGTTGAAACAATGGGCTTCTAAACAGGGTGGAAATGAAGATTTTTCCCCATTGAGTAAATTTGTCTTCTATCTGTTCAACAGAATTCACATGCAAACCATGTTCTGCCTATTATCTTCCTTCTCCCTAAGTTTTTCATTCCAATGGGATCTTTACTTATGTCTCACTTCTGCAATTCCTTCTTCAGAGTAGCATAAATGGTTGCCAGGCATCAGGTAGGTAAATAGGCAACTGATCGTTTCCATTTCCTCTTCCTAAGCACTGTCCCCCTCATATTGAAGCCCTGGCTTGCACAACTGAAGAAATAACTCTTGAGACTTTGCAGCCCTTCTTCCCAAGTGAGGCTTTTGGTTAGAAGTAAACATTTGCAGGATTCTAATGGCCAAAT
The DNA here is from genome assembly GCA_015471245.1 of Laticauda colubrina. Classification (NCBI taxonomy): domain Eukaryota; kingdom Metazoa; phylum Chordata; class Lepidosauria; order Squamata; family Elapidae; genus Laticauda; species Laticauda colubrina. The sequence continues at coordinate 51,306,862 of BLBF01000020.1, forward strand.
ATGCCATTATTCCCCCATGCTGTTTCCTCTCTCTGTTCTGCTCTCTAAAGGACTATAGAGAAGAACAACAAGATGAAGACAGATAAAATAAAACCCAGATATTTTCTGCCTGCTGCAAGGTTGCTATTGCTAAGGAATTTTGCCAGTGACAATCTAAGAGTAAGAAAACTGTGTGTAGGATAAGCAAAGAGTAAAAATATCAGCCACACACATATATATGCACATAGACACGGAGTCATGCCACTGACAGATGACCGTATGAATGCTTCTCTTGACATGATGGTTACTATCCCTGTAGAAGTAGAAGTAATGGAATGACGTTCCCAGTTATTTCCAAAGTCTCTATCACATTTTTTTCTAGACTGTAAATAAAAGTTTCTTCCATTTGATTTCTTCCCATCTTTCTCAGTTTCAAATACTCTTACCACCCTGTTCTCTCCCCCCCCAAAAAAGACTCCAGTGAAATGTTCCATCCTGCTCTTGTAATATCAAAAGGAGTTAGAAGAAGCTAAGAAAAGTCCAAAAAGTATTGGCAACTTACTTCACATCCTGGCTTATCTGCCGTTCCAACCGCTGGCGTCTCTCTTCTAATTGTTCAATGGGGCTGTCTTCTGGGAATTCGTAGGGAGCACTGCGCATTTCACTCTCGGCCAATGAGTGACAAAATAACTCCTGCAAGCATAGCAGCACAGTGCTACTGGAATATCCATATAAATGTGCATGCAACTTCAATGAAGCTTGAGCTTTATGAGGTTAGAAAGGACAGGCATGCTTCTTGTCTTTTCCTTTAAATATTGCCAACTTATGGGAACCAAAAAGTATGCCTTTTCTGTAGCAGCCCCTACCCTATGAAACACTCCTCCCCTCCCCAAAGTTCAGCAGGCCTCTATCCTCCTAGCCTTCCAACAAGCACTGAAGTCCTGGTTTTCCACCCCATGTGCTGGGATAGGATGAGGTGACAGCAAGTTAAAAGCTTGACTGGGTACCAGGTGCTAGTTTTTGTTTTGTTTTAGTATTTATGATTTTAATAGCTTTAATATGGTTTTTTTAAATGTGGTTTTAATTCTTAATTTGCAGCTACTCAGAGTTTGGTACGAGACAGGCTGCCATAAGTAGTCCTTGAGTTATGACCATAATGGAACCTGTTCATTAGAGTTATTAAGTCGGGATGGTCATAGATCAGGTCACCCATGTGACTGACCTGATTTTATGAGCTTTTTGTGGTATTTGTTAAGCAAATGCCATGGTTGTTAAATGAAGCAATGGTTTGCTGTAGACCAGTTTTGCGAAAAACCAGAAGTAAATGCTGGTTTTTGGCAAAACGGTTGTAAAATGCAGTCACGTGATTATGGGAAGTTTAAACCATTTGCTGAGTGCCCAAAGTGCAGTCACGTGACTGAAGAGGGTGGTTGGAATTTCAAATTTGGGTCGTAAGTACATTTGGGGGGAGTTGTCGTCACAACGAACAGTCATTAAGCAACCAGTCGTAGGTTAAGGTGTACCTGTATATAAATGTTTTAAATAAATAAGAGATGCAAATCTCTGTTATCCATACGAAACAATAATCTGAGGAGTCCATTAAAAGCTGTTCTGGGACAATCTGTCAGGACTAGAATCTCATGACAACATCAGTGAAAGTACTGCTGCTCAGTGGATTATAAAACTATAACATGATGTACTTTTGATTAGAATAGTAATTTACATTGAGGTCATAACTGCAGTAATTTAAAACTGTTCCAGTGATGGTTGTTGAATGAATCCTATAACTGCTGCTTCTCATTGTCCAGGTCATCAAAGAACACATCAATGATTAACAAACGCAAGGCCACACCCAGGAGCATGCCTTCTCCAGTATGCGTTAGACACACTGATCTGGCAACATCAAGGAACTGCCATTGCCAAGTAAACAAGCTCTTACTTGCTGCCTATGAAAATAAGACAGGAGCATATCCTAACAGTGTTTCTGTCTTAACTTAAAAAGATATGTGGACTTAAACTCCCAGAATTCCCCAGCCAGCAAATATTAACATTTCCCTTTCTCCACCAAGATGTGAAGCCTGAGAAACATTACACTACTGTATAGTGCATGATGCCTATCCAACTTGTCAAAAAAATCACGAGTAGGCTACTTACTGATGGGCAGTTAATAACTATATTTATTATTTAATAAATCCCAGTTGCTGTCTGTCCTAAGCGATGATGGCACGGCTCATTGAATGAGGTCATCATATGACCATGACCTGCAACTTCTGGCCAGCTTTCCTTTTGTCAGAAGCCAGGAGTGAAGTTCACAAATTGCAATCACGTGACCGTGGGATGCTGAGATTTTTTAGTTGTGAGCCAGGTGAAAGCCATAACTACAAGAACTAGTCTTAACTACCTTTCAATGTTCCAAGTAATGCACCCATTAAAAGCAGAACTCTCAGGCGGGTATATTCCTCAAAAAACAATTTATTGGATACATCATATTGGCACTATTGGTGAAAACTGACTCTGAAGGTTCCCATGGTTTTCACCTAATTAAAAAGTAAAAGTTCCCCCTTCCCCCAGGTCATATTGTCCAATAATGGTGTTGGCAGGTTGCCTGCTTACTCCATTCCTCTTCTTCTCAGCCAATCTGTTTGACCTTGGTTCCCACAGGAAAACTTTTTATTTTGACAGCCAAGCTGAGTTATCTAAAATTTCCCCCTCCCTTTGCTTTGGGCAACCATGAAGCCTCAAAGATGGCCTCAGCCAGGCTCGCTTCATGGTTGACACTACCATTAATTCAGCACCATTATAAATTAATTGAATGAGTGGTTGTTAAATGAGGACCACCTGTTTTAGATTACAATCATACCACCTCCAGTGGCTGGTGACCAGTGCATACTTTGGAGAGTTCAGAGTAGAAGGTGAACAGGCCAAAATCATTGTTCTGCCTTTATTTCTGGGATCCAGAAGTAAGTTGTTTCAAGAGCAATTCTTTACTAAGAGACTTTAAATCCATTTTCTCCACTTTAAACTCACTTTAAATCCACTTCTCTCCTATAAATGCTGGAGAAGCATATGGATTCAAAACAATTTTCTCAAAATAGAATTACAAATGGTCTTGTATTAATATTAAGCAAAATAACCCCCCCAAAATTGCATGGGTTTTATATGTTCATTTCACAGCCTTCATTCTACAGTAAACAGTGCACACACATCACACACACAAAAAAAAACTAGTGAGGAATAAGCAGATCTACCTCAGCAAGCTCTTTGTACTTGCCATCCATGGAGGTCCGTAGGTCAACAGGAAAATGCTTCAGGCAGTGAGAAGGCCCTGGGAGAGAACGTGCAGTCTGCAACTGCCGGGACCTGGGCCCTCCGTGAATCTCTGTGGATGCAAGGAAGACAGCAATCAGGCAGACAGGAAACACTATTAGGTCTGAGAAGCAGGAGGAACGAGAGAGATATTAATAACATCCTCCTTCTTCTTAATTCATACATAAATTTGCAGTACTAGATCTCAATTTACTCAGATCTTGGAAGTCAGCAGATTTCCACTGAATTAATGTTATTGCAGAGACAATTAACTTTTTCACAATACCACCCCAATCCAGTCCAGTTGGCATATTTAAGAGAAAGTGACTTTAGTTTACAGAAGTTGTATCACATAAATCACACATGCCCTTCTGTTCACCAATTCAATGTTCTCCTATGTCAGTCTTAGAAATCAGTTCAGAATTGCTAACTATGTCAACCAGGGTGTGAGAGCATTCCATAATGTATTTTAGAAATGCCCAACATTAGTTCCTTCAGCTCCTCCTCCTTAAAAGAGAAACAGTCTTGTTATTTGTGAACAGTTTCCAAAAACTATTTCTAGCTTCATGTTTTGAAAAATATGCTGTTAGGACTCATGTCCCAGGACTGATACTAAAGACAATTTTAGTGTTCAAAATGGTTTAGTATTCAAAAATGTGTCTTGTAACAAATAGATATTAAAACAAATATGAACATCTGTGTGAAGCATGCTTGGTTTTATTTTCATTTCTGGCTTCATATTGCTCAATGCAGGAGCCCATGCCAAGTTTGCTTGTTACAGATTGAGTCCACATGAACAGCAACAAATAGCATCCTTAAAAAAAGCTGAATCCTTGATGTTCTCTGAGCTTGTTTGCTTGCAAATGTTTCATCACATGATTAAAGAACATCATCAGTGGTACTCAGTGTGGAGTTTGCTCTCTATTTATATATAGTAGTTTGCCCTGCCAGTCTTGGTAGGGGTTGTCTGTTTGGAAGTTTCTTGATTTGGATATTGTTTTCTGCTTGTCTGGTTATCCCTGCTTATCTGGGCATATGCTTCTGGAGAGGATGTGTTCTGCCCTTTTGGTTTCCTTCTTATATTTTTATTGACTATGTGTCTATTGATATGTCTGAATGCCAAGCTTCCAGGACTTTCCTAGCAATTTGGATTTAGCTTGGTCTACGATGCTGTTTCCCAGTTGAAACTGATTGAGTCTGTCCATGTGTTGTATGATTTTCATTGTATGTTCTGACTGTGAGTGAATTCTTACTTTGCATGTTTTCTCTTCTTCTTGGGGTCTTTTGTTTTACTTAACATGTTTTGGAAGGTTTTTATTGGTTTGTGTTCTATGGTGACGCCATGCATTGTAATAATCTGTTGGTTGTTTCCTAGATGCTTTTGATGTGTTGTAGTGTTGTCCTTTACACACCTGTGTTGGTGGTGCTTTAGTGAGTTAAGTAATCAGGCACTTTTTGATAAAGTTGGCAATGGTTTTTTTTTTCTGGCGTTGTGGGATGTGCATTGTGCTGTAAATATACATTTACAGTATATTCATTTTTTAAAAAGTTCTTACAGCTTGTCATGTGAAAGATTGGGTTATTACTTTGGTAAGGGAACTTGGTTAGTGTGGGTTGTTTTCCAATAGATTTTTTTTTCTAATTTGCTGTCATTTTTTTCTGATGATTAGGATATCTCAGAAGGATACTGTGTTATTAGTTTTTTTTTCTTCCCCTGTGAATTATATTTCTTTGAAGATACTGCTGATTGTTTTCATGTGTCTACTTTAATCATTCCATCTTTATCATGATGTTAAGTTTCGTCTACATTGTGGATTTATTCTTTTGGTTCTATGAATGGCAGTGCTATAGTTTCTAGATGCTGCATTACTCTCTGCCATAAGTCTAATTTGTTGCTATATTTGTCCATCAAACTGAAAGCACTGAGGCAGAAGTTGATGAGAACTATGACTTGGGATACTTGAATCTTAGTGTATTGGCTAAGTTGGTTGTGTTGTATAGTACTGTTGCTATGGATTCTTTCACTAGTTTTGGATGTATGGACATAGTGCTGTGACTTTGAATGAAACCATAATTTCATCTTCAATGTTTTAAGTCTTTGATTTTTCTGGATACACTATATTTTCTATAGTGTATAGAAATGAAGGCATTTCATTTTCTGAAGGCACTTTGGTACAGAGCCACTGTATTTTCTAAAGGCACTTTAATTTTTTGAAGGCACATAAACAACCAGGTTCAGAAAGCACAAAGACTCCACGTTTCAGTCCTGAGCTACTTATATTATCTTTTACTGGTCCTAAAAGTAATGCTATCTGTGTCTAGATCAGATCTGTTCATCTGTCCCTAAGGACCCTCATTAGAAAATGATTTCCAGAATCAAATGACAGCTGTAGTGAGTATAACTCTCCGTGAGCCTGTCAACATTTGAAAACCATCTTAATAATCAATTTCCCATTGGCTGCAGCAGCACTCAGATGCCAGACAGATTTTTACATTTTATGTAAGCTGGAAATCCCCTTCCTGAGAAGAGCCTTCCACATTGTTCTTCCACATGAAAGAACCTCATTTCTTTCACCATATGATCATGGTATTTTTTTCACTATATGATCATATTTCACCATATGATCATGATATTTCTGTGGATAGCATAAAATGTGTAAGCCTCACCTGTTCAATAGAGCCCTTTGAGTGTGAGGTAAGTCATTGCTATTCCTCTTCCCCAAACTAAAAGAAATGGATTAGCCTCGGATAATAGTGAATGATTAAAGCCAAGAAGGGATTTCACAGTCTTCTCCCCAATGGCCATCATTGTTTTGTTGCCATCCTATCCTAAATATAGGGCTACCAACACCAAGGCTGACTTCAAATGCAGAAAATAAACCATCATATGGGTTTAGTGTTTATTGAAACACATACAGCACACCGAAGTGGCACCGAAGTGATACCAGTTTCCCTTGGGTATGTTTGGGAAATGCCAACAGTGAAATAAAAAGATCTGTAACCAGATATGACAAGGGACTTTTCATGGGATTTGGCCATCTAACTTTTAATGTGGAAAACCATTATTGCTTCTCTCAAAGTAGAAAGTTCTAATTTCTGCCATGCTTGGTTAAGACGTTAACTTGGTATTTCTCAGCCTCAGCAACTTTTAAATTGTCTGGACATCAATGCACAGAATTACCCAGTCAAGTCATTTTGAGAGTCATCATCCACATAGCCTAAAGTTGCTTAGAATATGTCACTGGGTTAGAAGTAGAATTTCCTATAGGTCTTCTGGCAGTTGATAAGGACAAGAGAATGCTACTGAAGTTGCAGGCAAAAGAAACAGCCTTTTTTTTTTTTAAAGAAAAGAACTATTTTACATCACTTTTGATATAGTACACAACTGCCTCTTTGCAGCCTTCATAATCAAGATCAAAAGGCCAAAGTCCTACCTTGCTAGGTTTCACTAGTATAGAACTAACATGTCGGTTTGGAAATCAGTACTTTAGCTATCTTCCAGAGACACTGAAAGAACAAACATCCTTTATCCTGTGAAAAAAGAACCTGGCAAAACCTACCCTCCTCCTTCCTACATAGACTGCAGAGGTCAACAGCCAAACCCTCAGGGGAAACCAACCAGCCCCTGTCCTGGGCTTCAGGGACAACATCCCAAGAAAGAACTGCTCCCAAAGTCCATTTTGTTGGGCTTTCAAACTTTAGGCCATCTTCATTCTTTTAATGAGAGCTGCTGCCTGCAGACCAGACCTTTCCTCTCTTCTGCTGCAACAGAACAGCCACTCCTAGCTGGAGGCACAGGCAATGGGGTGGTTGGGTGGGGGTGCTGGAGAAATCTACAGAGATATGGCCAAGAGTTAATTCCTTTCTCCAACTCCCTCTGCACAACGAGGGGCCCAGTAAATAGTAAACTCTGGTTTTCAGATAACTTCTAGCCTGGGTTCTAAAAACAACTTAATTTTGGCACAGATGCAAAGACTGCTTTATAGGTAAATCTAAGAGGGGGGGGGCAGTAATTGCTGAAGAGGGGGAAAAAATAGACAATCCACAAAAAACAGCAATTAGGACGTTAACCATATCATGCTGGGACAGTTTGAATATTCCAGCTCTGTTAACCTTGCAGGCAAAACAGTCCCAGAATGACAGTTCAAATGAATTGAAGTGTTGGGAGTCGGAAATGACAATCTGAAGTTGTAAAAGATAACAGCAAGAAGTGGAAAGGTGGGATAAAAGATTCAAAGGCAGGGAAAACATATACCCATGGAACTGGATAACTTCTGCCAACTTCTTCATATGGCACTGAAACTTGCTGTCAAGAGGTAGGTAATTTAAAGCTTTGTAACTAATCATAGTAACTAACCATTTCCAAAGTGATCCCAATGAGCAACATTTTATCCAGATTCTTTTTGTTTGTTTGTTTGCTTGTTTTTCTCTCTTTATTTATTTCATTTCATTTCCCAATTTATATAGCTACCCATCCCACAAACCAGAAACTCTGGACCCACACAACAGAGTCAGCCATTGTCAAGTAGACATCTCATAAAAGGATTGCAGTCTAACTTAACGTTTTGTCTCCTTTGCCAAGCTCTACATCTCTGCTTTTTCAGAGTCCATCATAAGTGCAGGCATTCAAGAACATTCAATTTGTGATGAATATGCACCACCCATTCTGGCACTCCTTGATTGACTTCTGCCATCGCCCACTTGCTCATGTGCTATACTTGTTACCTTCTCCCAAGCAATTACTCTCTGTAGTGCTGGTCATGACCCACCTGAGCCAGGTATTCTCCAAATGCTCATTTCCTTTTCACACCCTTTTTTTGTCATCACTCAAATATACTATTCTAAATATGCATTAGTAATTAGTAATAATTGCATGTGTAAAACATTCAAGGAAGTTCATTAGTGACCTGAAAAGTTGGAAATTGCATCAAGCAGTTATGGTAGAAGGAGAAATAAGGTTAAGGTCAAAAAAGGAGAGTCGATACATGATTGCTGTAGCACAAATAATTTATCTCTTGGAAGTTACTCCTATAAATCTCTCAAAAATCAATACCAAATGCAATTTACTGAAACCACAGGGAAGCATTAATGTACATAGAAATGAAGTTTTTAGTCAAAAGCAGTTACCTCCAACCTAATTTACTACTCACTACTATCTATACCTAACATGAATGACATGCCATGCCAGAGTTGTACGTGCCCCACCCCTCAAAGCCTTGGGTATAATTCCAAATCCCTATCAAATATTATGGTCTATATTTTTAATGTAGCAGAAAGGAAAATTATTAGGCACACATTGAGTGATTCTATTCAAAGAACTTTATTGAAGTAATTTTAATAATTTTTTTCTAATTTTTCAGTAGATCCCATTATGTTTTTGTCCTAGCCCTGATACTTTTGGGAAAAGAGTAATGTACAAAATGTAATGCCCAACCTGAAATGAATGTCCATCCAGAATGTCTGTGCTCCAGCGACTTAGGAAAAAAAACCCAGTTCTACCTGGAGATACCAGATATTGGACCTGAGGATATGGAGGCTCTCCCATTTTTCCAAATCCCAACCAATATCCTGCCTTTTTCTCATTAGACATTTCAAGACATCAGGAAAGCAAGCAGTCTCTGGAGTTTCCTCTGTTTGACTCTACCCCTACCTTAGGTAAGCAGCAACGGGGATGCAAGGTTTGGTAACCAGGATCAAAAGGAAATGGACGAGGCACGTGACAACTTCACATGAAGCCTCAAGAGTATTTGAAACTAGAGGAAGAATCTCTTAAGATTGTCCGTCTGCTTGTGTATAATATTCCTAGAAACATTGTTTTTGGAATCAGATAGTTACTCACATTTTAGCAATTGTAGCTGCGATAACTAGAATTCTTACCTTGCTGTCTCAGCCGGCTGCGAAGTAATAGCTTGCCCTTCTCTCTCCACCTCTTTCCTTCCCCCTGAAAATGAGGTCATCTCCATCCCTCTCTATATTTTCACATGTCCCTCAAGACCTGGCTCTGTTATCATGCCTGTTATCAGCGGACCAGGCAGATTTTGCAATGGCTCTCTTCCTGCCCTGAATATCATCTTCTCTTGTTTGTGTGCCTTTTTATAATTATGTTTTCATTGTGACATTATGTATTGATTTCTTTTCTTTTTTTTTAATAAAGTGCTCTACGTCACCCAGTCACTTTTATGTGAGATAGGTAGATATGACAGAATAAAGAAACAAACAAATAAATAGGGCTAGGAGGTTTTGACTGCACCCTAAAAATAGCTGCAGAACCGTGGCTGATGAGGTAACTTTTGAATGGGCAGATTTTCCATGCTTTCTGTGTTACAATGGTGTAAATCCTACTGCTATTAGTAGCCTATTCCTCAAAGCTTCGAGTAACCCCATTCCTACCCTCTTACAAAAAACAGAACAGGTTTTGTTAGCACCACACTGAGCCAGAACAGTGGAGCAATGCAGGAACAACTAGTTTGGCCTCTGAGCTTATTCATCTCCAAGTCCACTAAAGACACAGGAGAATTCAATGAGCCTGCACAAGCATCAGGCCAGGCAGCCATGATCACATCTGTCAAATTCCATTTATAGCCCTTGCATTCTTCCAGGTTCCTAAGTCCAGCTTAAGCTGTAAGGTATATGGTAGTAGGCATATGGCAGGAAGGAATATTTGCAGAGGCCAACCCACCCCTCTCTAACTCCTGGTCCAAGCACAGGCTAAGTTGAGATAAACTCCATCATGCTTTATTAATGACCATCACATGTTTCTCTAATGTGATCTCTGTGTACACTGCAAACAGCCAATTCATTAAGAGAAACCAGCAGGGCTGAGGAAGGGCTGTGCCAATTATCAGGATAAAGCTTGGCAGCTCTATCAAAGCCAGCATCTGTCTTGATCTCATGAGGGGCCCAGTCAAGTACAGCTGGTCCTGTGAGCTTCAAGGACAGCCTGAGCAACACAGATTTCCCACCACTCCCATTCTTCCCTCATTCACAGCAGCTTTAGGATAGGGCTTCACACTGGCCAAGCAGTCTCTCAATTGAAAAGCATGGATTCTAAGCACAGACTGCCAATAGAACTATATATAGTTCTATCCCTTATAATTTTGCAGCAAAAATGGGAGGGCAGGATTTTTAAAAACTTGTCCTAGACTTGCCCTCAAATAGCTGAGAAAAATGAAGACAAAGCATTCTTATTTTACTTCTTGCCACAGCATGATTAATTCCAGTTTTCCTCTCCCTGTTGCCCTCTAGACCAGCAGTCACCAACCTTCTGGACTTCAGGGACCACTAACTGTTTCTGTGGGTGTGGCCTAATTTGTAGGTGTGGCTTGGTGATCATGTGATTGGCTGGGCATGGCTTGTATGTAAATATTATAAATATTTATATATAAATATTGAATTTTTCATAAAAAAACAATTTTTACCCAAAATGAGGCAAAGCAGGCAGGCAGATTGCATTGCTCACAGAATCACAGATTCATTCAGAGATCTATCTATCTGCCATCGGCTAGCTCTGTCTTGTCACATAAAATTTGCTTGCAAACAAATTCACAAAATTAACTCACAACACAAAAAAGAGCAACTTTTACCCAAAATCAGGCAAAGCAGGCAGGCAGATTAAGTTGCTCACAGAATCATTCAGTGATCTATCTATCTGCCATCAGCTACCTGAGTCTGTCCCATAAAATTTGCTTGCCGTGAGTCTGTACTGAATAATAGAAGCTTCAGTCGTAAGGGAGGTTCGGCTGTGCTTAAAAGCAGAGCTGAAGTTCTAAAGACTAGCTAGAAAGCAAGAAATCCAACATTTCCTGCTTCTAAGCTAATCTAAATCTTCCGGCACAGCAGAACAGATGATGGTTGGAAAAAGGAAAAATAGCAATTTAGCAGGCAAGTTTGCCAGATAAGGAGCAAGTGGGTGGGGAGGGTTTCCGCAGGCCATGCATTTCTGCGCAGCCTGAATTAATTGCTTTGGGAGGTTGCTCTGGGGATGAGATTTCTCTGTGGCCCACCAATGGTTGGCAATGGCTGCTCTAAGACCAGTATTTCTAGCAACTTTAAGATGGGTGGACTTCAACTTCCAGAATTTCTGGAATTCTACCCATGTCTACCATTTTAAAGTTGCCACGGTTAAGAAACACTGCTCTAGACAATTATCATGCTGACTGGGAATTCTGGGAGCTGCAACCCCAATGCATTCAGAAGACACCCGTTTGGGAAAGAACCATCTCTTCTTAAATTCACATTAGCTAAAAATTCTGGGAGTTGTAGTCCTCATACATGTGGGAGGCATTAAACTGGAGAAGGCTAAACATATTGTACCACATCAACTTCCTGTTTTATGAAGAAATGCCTTCACCAAGTTTTAAACTACAGATACTAGGTCAATATTATAGTAATCTTGCATTGCTTTTCATGGCACTCTTTTGAAAACCCTGGTAGCTAATAGAGATACATGCCAAATGTGAGGTTTCTCAAGAGGTGTATTATGAAATTATTATGACACCTTTTGGGCAACTGTCAGAGATACTACATCTGATTTAAATCTTATTAAACATTCTTCTTGTTTTATGCAAGTTAACCATGCATTAACCATCCCATTCCCTCCTCCAGACACACATCAGAGGAATTGTTTTTCCAAAAAAATAAAAATAAATTTTGTGAAGTCAAAAATATTCTCCCACTCTTCTGCTGTAGAATACTATTTTGACCTCTCTGTGAAAAAGGGACATTCTATCAGCTTAGAGAGCTACAATTTCTTTGTCAAGAACTACCAGGTAGAAAGGTTGTTAGATTAATATTTTGATCTTCCTGTTTTGTTAAGCAGGAAGGAACTGAAACATCTCATTCCTTATGAACTTTTGTTTCTCTCCAAGGCTAGAAATCATTCTTGTAACCCAACTGATAGTAAGATAAGGAAGAAGGATGTTTCCACATAAAACCTTTCTTGACAGCTATGCTGTCTCATTCACAGAACACAGAATTCTCAAATACTTTTCCAGACCACTGTTGTAGATTAAATTTTTCTACTATTGTAACTTTTTCATTTAACTAAGAATAATCCACCAAGAAGTGAAAGATAGCAATTTTTCCACTGGTAAAAAATGCTGAAAATACAAAATAATGTACCTGTTTAGAAGCTTTTTTTTCTGTGAGTTGCCATTTATTTTAGCTTGCAGTGCCATTCTGTGCTAGAGCAAGTCCATTCTCTAACTCAAGACAACTCTTGAGTTAAAAAGCAGGCAGTGTTACCCACTGAACATACTCGTTTCCATTTCTGTGTAAGCAAATGTTATGTCTAGCTATAAGCCATTATTTTATTACTGCTCTATTCAATTTATGTATTATCCATACAATTTTATTGTAATCAAAATGTCACTATTTCAAAGATGAGACATTCTTAAACTGCATAAGAACAAATTCTTTATTTTTTAAAAAGACAAAACTGACAGGTATGTTGCAATTAATACCCTACTCTTCTTACTTTTGGAACAATGGCTCAAAAACATTTTTTAAGAGAGAGGTGGCTATAAAAGTTAGGTGGAAAAAAACAACAACAGAGGACAAATTTGAAATTGACTAGAAAATCAAATAGGCATTTTTTTCCTAGCTGTGTTGCAAAAGAAAAGTCAAGAAGAGTCATCACTCTAAACTTTACTCAGAATATTGCAATTGGTTTCTGTTGTCAAAAGCCTTACAAGACATCTCCCCACACACAGCACAGATATGGTCACTTCAGTTTTATAAAAGACAGACTTGTCAAGCATCTCTTAACAGACCACTAAATATCTTCACAGGCTCAAGTCATTTAGCCTCCCTAAGAAAAAAGGGGAAGGGAAAAAAAAAGATTGCAAGCATTTACAGACCTGGCAATATCAGGACCTCACTGGACAGTTTTTCCCCCCTGGAAACCAAGAAGCTGACAAACTAAACAAAGGGAATCCCATGGTCTTCTATCCAATCATGAGCCAAGAGATCTCCAGGATATACCTGGGGCGATAGAGAAGGAAGCTACAGTCACTGAGGCCACCAGTATTTCATAGTTTCTCCATCTGAGCCACAATCCTATAAGATTCCAGGCTTGGAACCGGCTTGGGCTGTACCAATCACAGTTACATAGGGGGAGAGGGAGGAGACAGCCCCAAAACTGCAGCCACTGCCAAGAGACAGGCAGAGACAGCAGACAACTGAAGGAAGCCACCAATGGTCAGCCATCCAAGCTATTTCCTAACCTCAAAGTCAGGAAGAATTAACTCTTGAAGTATCAGAGAGGGTTATGGCTGTATTTCAGGCACTCTCTCTTTCACCCTACAATGGAGTGCCAATGAATCGGGATTTCCAAAAGTCAAAGCATACAGCACCACATACCGGTCATTTGGGGGTAGTCAGGAAAAGTGAGCCTCAAAAACAATAAGCTGTTCTGACTTTAAGCATATGTCCACATGTCTCTTTGCACACACAGGTGCAACTAAAATAAACAAATCTGCTTTCTTTTCCTTCGAGAGTTGTTAAAAGCAGTCTAATACATTCTTTGCCACATGGTTTTCACTTTTCAGCTCTGTGATATTCAGTCCTACCTCCGAAGTCCATTCCACCTGGAATCCAAAGGCTTAAATAAGCCATTAAAACATTTCAACAAGCCACTTCTAATCATCAGGAATTGTTACTTCCCAAACGCTACCATAATCTTTCAAATATGTGAAGCCAACTGGGAACTGAAATTGGTTTGGTTTTAAGAAATGACAAGGAGAAAATAGGCAAAGATCTGCAGACAATAGACACAAATTGAGGGTGGAAACAGGGCAAGCTTTATTTCCAAGAGCTGTAATCACTGAATATTTATCAACAATGACCTCCAAGGAGCAGCTGTCTCCTCCCACTCCTCTGGATGTCATGGAAGTCTATTTCTCAGCTGCCCCAGATATAAAAGGCCTGGAATGTCACAGTGACAAGCATCTCATCTCCCTCCCTGGTCTTCAAAGGCAGCCAGGCAGCAGAGTTGAAAACCATCCCAAACAAATTCTATCTGGAAGCTTATAGCAATACCCTGATGATGTTCAGATGGGCACACAAGGCTACATTCACAATTCATCATTCAGGACTGCTTCATGCAGGTGCTGCAAAAATTCAGATGGCCATGAGAAGGCAACAAACAGATACAGAATATTCCATCCTTTTGCTGCCACCTCATAATCATCTGGACCTTTACAGATCTCATAGCTGGGTTCACACAATGCATTGCCTTAGTGCAAGATGCAAAGCTGTCTACATATAGAAGCTGATTTCTCAGCAATCTAAACAGAAATTAAATTCCTGTTGCTGAAAAAAAAAAGCCATGATACAATTCCCAATAGATTCTTTCCAATCTCCTTCACCTCCTAGTAAGGACCAATGTTTTATATTGACTAGCTAGAAAGTTACTTGAAATATATTACACTTTTCATCTATTTTTGTTCTTGTTTTAGTTTACTTTATTGTCATTGCACCTCCTACAACGAAATCAAACACCATCTTCAGTGCACATCATGGCCATGACCATGAAAATAAACACAAACACACATCCTTCACCCTTCACACATTGAACCGGAAACCCCCAACACCACACCAACACTGCACTACAGCTACTGCCCTGGGATAGAAGCTATTTTTCAGCCTATTTGTCCTTGTTTTTATTATTCTGTATCATCTGGCAGATGGTAATAGTTAAAAAAAAAAAGATTCCCAGGATGAGATGGATCTTTGAGAATGTTTTGAACTTTCTTAAGGGAACAGGAGCTATAAAACTTTTCCAAAGAGGGGAGAGGGCAACCAGTGATCTTCTGGGCAATGACATTAACCCTCTGGAGTGCTTTCCTATCTACCACGGGGCAATTGACAAACAATACAGATGTGCAGTATGTTAAAATGCTCTTTATGGTGTAGCGGTAGAAGGTCACCAGCAGTTTTTCATTCACTTGTTGTTTTCTGAGAAGTCTCAGGTAGTATAATCTCTGCTGGGCCCTTTTGACCAGTGCTGCAATGTGGGTACCCCAAGTCATGTTTTCTTTTACGGTAACACCCAGAAACTTAAAACTGGCCACTTGCTCCACTCGGTCTCCATTGATAAGAAAGAGCTGGATGTCTGATCTGTTCCTTCTATAATCCACTATAAGCTCCTTGGTCTTATTGGTGTTGAGGACCAAGTTATTGTCTCCATACCACGAAAGCAACCAGTCCACCTCATCTCGGTAGGTAGATTCATCCCCTCAGGAGATAAGTCCCACCACTGTTGTATCATCTGCAAATTTCGCAGTAGTACTACTCGTGTGAGTGGGAATGCAGTCATGCACATAAAGAGTATAGAGTAAGGGACTCAACACGCAACCCTGTGGTATACCACTGTTAAGAATGAGGGCTGAAGAGGTATGATTACCTAATCTGACCCTCTGTGAGCAGCCAGACAGGAAATCCATAATCCAAAGGCAGATTGAATTAGAAAGCCCAAGGTTCAGAAGTTTAGACACTAGTCTATGTGGAAGAATTGTGTTAAACGCAGAACTTAAATCCACAAAAAGCACCCTCACATAACACCCCCGCTTTTCTAGATGAATCAGAGCAGTATGAAGAGTGATGGCTATCATGTCCTCTGTAGATCTATTTCAAACATACATCAGTTCTAGGATCTGTTTACAAACAGAGCAAGGGAATGATGTACAAAATTAAAGTTATATTTGGATTTTGAAGAATTCAACTTTACCCCACACGGTACCTTTCAGATAAGCTGGATAACAATTGCCATAATTTTCAATTACCTATAACACCCAATGATCTGAATATCCCCAAATTGGGGAAACTAATATATCTTTGGGACAATAGAATGAACAGAGTATCACAAATAGTTCTAAACATATAGTAGCCCTTACCAAGAACTTGCCCACTTCCCAAGCTACATATACAAAAGTTTTGCTCGCTTATTTTAGTCCAGGTACTATAAGAATGAGTGTTTTCCTTGTATCATTTCCCTAAAAAATGAAATATTGTTTTACAATTACTGGAAAGTGGTCAACATTTTAGAGTGGACATACTGAACATTTTCCAAACATTAATTGTAAAAGGCACTAAACAGCAAGTTAATTACCATAAGACTAAAAAGCAAGTTTGAATAATACTTATAATGTTTCTGGAGCAAATAATTATTGTTGTTGTTGCAGCAACAAAAGAAATTGTTTCAATTTAACTTCTGCAGGCCTCATATAGAGCAATCTAAGGAAATGTAATTGTAAGCCTCACATTTGAAAACTCTCATTGGAACCCTGATTTAAATAATTGCAGAAATCTCAAGGTTGTTTTAAAAATTCAGGAGAAAGCTTAACTGCTGTAAAATTAAATGTCAAAACCTTTCGGCTACAAGGTTGCTCTAAGCAGTTGCCTGTTCTTGACAGCTTAAAAGAGAAACACTAAAAGAATATTTTTAGTGAACTGGCCTTGCAAAGACGAGGAATAAAACCCAAACAAAACTAAAATATCCAGTTTTATAGGGCCTGTACTAATACGCAAACAAAACATTTCAGCAATTTGCATGCTTGGATTGTAACAAGCTTATGTTCTCAGAAATATGCAGAACACTTATTTGCTAGATATGAATAAGACATCTGAAAGGAATGAATGGTCATTGACTGAAGTATGACCTGATCCAGGGGTGGGCTTCAAATAATATAACAACCAGTTCTCTGCCCAGTTGCTGGGTGGGCATGGCCATGGTGGGTGTGGCCTAGTCAGCCTCCTGCACCACCCTGGGAGCGAAAATAGGCTGGGGAGGGGGGTGTTTTCACGCTCCCCGGACTCCAGAGGCTCTCTGGAGGCCAGAAACAGGTGGCCTGTTCCAGGAGGCCCAATTTTTGCCCTCCCTGGGCTCCAGAGATTTTCCTTGAGTCTCTGGGAGGTTTTTTTTACCCACCCCAAGCCTCTGCACAACCCCCGCACTAACCTGTGATCCAAAACAGGCTGCGTGGGGACTCCTGGGAGGGGCGGGGTGGGGTGGGCCAGCCAGGGTGGGATTTGCCAGTTCGCTGAACTGGCTATAAAATTAACAACTGGTTCACTTGAACAGTGCAAACAGGTAGCAGCGCACTCCTGACCTGATCCTACTACTGATCTTCACAGGAGATAGGAATTTGGTCTTCTATTTTGCCTGTATGTTGCATAAAGGAACATTATGAAGGTTGTACTGCCCAAAGAAAGGTACCAGAGATAAAAATGAAAGACTAACAGTATGTTCACTTAGAAGTAAGACACCTGATTCCAAATACAAGCAGTGCTTGACTTACAGCTACCATTGAGCCCAAAATTTCCATTACTAAGCAAGACAGTTAAGTGGTTTTGCCCCATTTTACTACTTTTCTTGCCTCCGTTGTTAAGTGAATCACTGCAATCTTTCAGTTAGTAACATGGCAATTAAGTGAATCAGGTTTTGCTTATCCGAAGGTTACAGAAGTTGATCACATGACCCTGGGATACTGAAACCATATAAATACATGCCAGGTGCCACAAGTCTAGATTTTGATCACGTGACTGCAGGGATGGTTCAACAGTGGTTAAGAGTGAAAAATGATTATAAGTCACTTTTGTTCAGTGCCTTTGCAACTTTGAATGATCCCTAAATGAATGGTTGTGAGTCAAGGACTACTTGTAATATACAGACTCTGAATCAGCTTGTAGCCATGGGTAAGAAAATAACAGGCGTTGAAAGAAACACACAGAGTCTCCATAGAAAAATGGGCCACCTAAACCTTTAATCACATGAATCTAGCAACCTTCCCACCCTCTTCCGAGGTCATACTCAAATTACAGAACTGATCAAACTATACCCATTGTGGCAACTGTTCATTTTTTGGGGGGAAATCAATTCAGCAATTATCTCTGAAAAGTTTGCTGGACTGTGTACAACTCAAGGACACGTTAGGGCTGCCTGGCCTTCATTCTCTGTGTATACAGCATCTCTACTCAATACAATCACAAGGACTGTAAGTGGGGAAAGCCATAGCCAAGAACAGTTAATAAAAGAGGTCCGTTTCACAGATATCCCAGTTTAGTTAAGTAAATGCATTTTGTTATTCTGTCAATTCCTGACAGAGCTTCTGCATGTCACTTTTTTTTCCTTCCAGGAATGAAGAAATTAT
This sequence comes from Laticauda colubrina, assembly GCA_015471245.1. Lineage (NCBI taxonomy): Eukaryota > Metazoa > Chordata > Lepidosauria > Squamata > Elapidae > Laticauda > Laticauda colubrina. The sequence goes on from BLBF01000020.1 coordinate 51,325,296, forward strand.
GGAAAAGGCTTCAATATATTTGTTTTTCTTGGAGTTTAAACAGAAAACAGCAAAATGTACCGGTCTACCACACACAGTTGGTTAAGCATCATTTCTTAAGCCTTAAATTGAGAAAGGTCAGAAAATATTAAGTTATATATAGCAGCACCTCTTCCTGTTATGAACCATTTTGTTCACAGAAATATTTTAGTTTTAAACCAGACACCACTGCAGTTATAATCTCCAGCAATAACTGCTAATTGCTGTAGTACCTGGATTAACATGTTAGTCAACAAGATGCTGTTAAAGCCAGTTGTGTTCACAGAACAAGAAACTGAGCCCCATCAACACCCAGAAGGCCTCAACCTCCTGTTGAAAATTCTCTGCAAATTATCCATTTGCATTGAAGACTTTACCTAGGCAGATAATGAAACACCTGTACAAAAACAACCAAGTTCAGAGAGGATTCCATAACTGTCCATTTGTTCAGATATCTGACAAGAAAGAAGCTATCAGAAAGAGAAGCAGTGAGCCTTCAGGCTAATTTCAGTCCTACCCCCTTCCCACTTCAGCAGTTATCCACCTTAAAAAAAAAAAATCCCACCCACATCTTCTGCACTGCAGGAGATCTCTCTGTCTTCAATTTCAACCCAATCTCAAGTTTTTGTGAGGCAGATGCCATCTCATTTTAGAAGGATTTTTTTTCTTTTAAAGAAACACTATCAGGCGTCAGAAGGAATCAAAGCCGAATTCAGAAGCACGGAGTAAGCTCCTCTGCCACACTGCTAGATCTGACAGAAACCAATGGCAAATGCAAAATCTATTTTTTCCTACGACTTGAAATTAATTATGCAGAGGCCTTCATTCCAAAATGAGTATCAATGGCAACATTTACTTCATTGAACAGGTTCTTGTATTTCCACTGTGAGTTGAAAATTTTTAAGGGCTGTCCCATTTTTAATAGGTTTGCTTACATGTAAAAGCAATATTTACATGTAAAAATTAAAAAAACAGAACTAAGAAATACTGGCTCAACAATCATAGCAGAAATGTTAGGCACCAATCCTCTCACCTAACAGGATTGTTATAGAGGAAATAATGGGTGGGTGGGAGATATAGTACTGCATGGACCGCCTTGAATTTTTGGGAGAGAAGACAGAACACAGAAACTTACAACAAAGCATTTGATGCTGCCATCATGTCCTTTTTTGTGTGTGTCTATCACAGGAAACAACAATTGCTACATTTAAACCAGAATTTTTGAATTAGTTTCTGTGGGCAGTGAAATAATACCTCACCAGAAGTATTTCCTAATCTTCTTTCTGCTTATAAATGAAGGCTTGTAAAACAATACATTTTTGGATTTGCTTTACATTGGGCAATCAGAATTTGTTGCTGCTGTTGTTTGCAGGTGGCCTGCTGTTCTGTATTTCCTCATGTTTCTCCAATATGTTTTTGGTTACTGTAAACTACCTAGAGCCATAATGGTGACTAAGCAAAAAGAAAACAATGTTGTGTGCAAATTAAAAGAGGGTGGGAAAGGAAACATTACAAAATGTAGTCTATTTCTGTCTTGCACACACAAACACAACAGCTCAGAAAAGGAATTAGCATTGCTAAGAAAGAGATTTATTCCATTAAACTGAGAAAAGAGAATGGTTGTCTTAAATGTTGCTCAAGCAGAATCCCCAACAGCCTCAACAAGTATGACCAGTTGTGAGGAATCCTATTCAAAGCAGAACTAGGCTTAATATTTCTAAAGTCAACACCAATGGCCTATCTAGTCATTCTTTTACAGCTCTACAAATAGCTGTAATCATTGTTTATTTTAAAAGAATCCCATTCTACTTGACTCCAATTGTGGTAAACTGACAACATAGTTGGAAAACAGATTAAAATTGTGGTGTAAGTCCTAAAACAGATCTACTGTATTAAAAAAAAACACCCTGACAAAATGAATACATATTTCTCCCTCATGCGGGATGTAGATCCTATCTACTTTGCAAGTCAGAGCCACAAAATGTTAAATGTACCACTAAAAAGCTGCCAACCACTGTCCTAAACCTAAACTGCACCCTAATTCTAGGGCGCAACTCAATCAGCACTTCTCCCATTCATAGCCTAGAGAAATGTAACTCTCACCTCCACATTTCATCTTCAACATTTATCATCTGTCTGGCCCAGTGTTTCTTAAACTTTTTGCTCTTGAGGTCTCTTCCTGCTTTTAAAAAATATAGAAGACCAAAAAAGGTTTTGTTTCTATTTATCAGCTTGCTACCATTAAAAATTGAAACGGATGCATTTATAGAATATTTAATGAATCATGTAAAATAACAATATTAAACCAATTAGATATTAACATAAAATGTTTTTCATGAAACAAATAATAAAAATCATAATATTTTAACTTCTTTCAAATATCATTAACATCTGCCGAATAATTTTGACTTCACAGATCCCTGAAAGAGCCTTGTGGGACTGCCCCCCAGGGGTCCTCAGCCACATTTTAACAAACAATTCCCTAACCGGTGGTGGTGGGTGGTGCACATCCATCTGGGACTGAAGGAATGCCCTGAAATTGTTGTGTTGCTCTAGAACTCCCAAGTGAGAAACACTTTTTAAGTCACACAGTATGATTATTCTGAGCCTCAGGATTTTCACTCCTGAGTTGAAAACCAGCAAATATGCTTTGTCTTCCAGAAATGTTCTGAGAGAACTAGTCAATATTATTTTTAAGTTTTAAAAATAGAGAAGTTCTGAGCAAAAATATTTTGGCTGCCAGAGAAAAGTTAACTCAAAGGATATGGCTAGAGATTACTGTTTGAAGATTTGCTGTATCTTTCCCTAGTTTTGTATCAAACTAAAAAAATGCACATCACAAATGACCATTTATGTATTTATGTAAATATAGTCATGTATTTCACTTGTTATTCATGTTCCTCACTTGGAGGAAAAAAGATTATGGTTTGCAACTTTTTATCATTTTCTCTAATATCTCCTATTTACTCTATTTGTAACCTTTGGTTCGGTGAAACCATGAAACATCAGTCCAAATTTTTTGAATTAGCTGCCTCAAATGGCCTAACTTAAAGAATGCATCTGAAGTTTGGGTTTTATTATTCCCATAGGATTAAAATTTGGCAAAGTTATAGCCACTGCAATGCCCCATTGCCATGGTCAGCTGCAATCCCACAAGGAAAAGCAACGGGGAAGCCAGTAGGAAGTCAGAAGTCACTCTCATGAACTGCTTTTTCGTCTACCCTTGGCCATTCTGTTTCCCTATTTAGGTAAAGAAATATCTGTGAAATGATCACCCAACAGGTTAAGGGTTAATGGCTGTCTAGTTCTTCTTAAAAACTTACTGTTGCTTTTGAAGTTCTTTTTTATAGTCTTTTTGATGCTAGGTTAAAATGGAACATCTCCTCCTTTGGATTACAATGATATATCTTTCTGGTAGGAAATTTCATTATACACTGAGGACTTTGGTATCAACATGAAAAGTATGGCTTTTCCACTGGCTTAAAAATAAATCCATCTGCCTTCACATAGAAAAGGAACAAACTGGGACCCTTAACCAAGAGAAGCTGAATGATTCACATGAAACTTCAGTGGAACTGTATACAATTCTTGGTCTTGCTCAGTTCCCAAACCAATTAGGGTCAGAACGACAAAGATTAATTTAGTGATATTGACTAGAACAGTGAATTACTCGATTGTTCCATTAATGGATTTTATATGTGGGATGGCATAAAAAGATAGATTCTGAGAATTACAAACGAAAGAGGGTGGTCTCTGATTCCCTGCTCACTTCTATGTTTGAGGTAGACCTGCATAGTTCTAGGAATCACTTGGAGCAGCCTTCCCCAACTACATGATTTCTATATATTTTTGGCTCAATCTTTTATCACACAAAGCTCCTCCTTTGGACATGTTCCCACTGAAGTCAGTGGGAATTGTAGTGCAATACATGCTGAAGATCTGGCTAAGTAGAACTGGCTCAGAGTCTTTATTCACAATTTGCAATAGCTTTTTCAATTAATGTTATTGTTCCATGAAATAGGTTTAACCTCTTGTGATTTTGCATGGATCTATTTTTTTTGTAACTTCAAAAAAGTTCATTTTTCAAACATAAAATATGTTTATATTATGTACAGATTTATGAGTATTTTTTCAAATAGTAGTACCTTGGTACTCAACCATTTTTAACACTTATCAAATTTGGTATTCAAAGCATTTTGACATGAAAATTTTGTCTCAGTACTTATTGTTTGTTTGGTACTCAATGAACATGCTAGAACTTGTGTCAGCTGCCTTATGATTCACTATATTATTCCTTATGGGAAAAAATTGTTTGGTTCTCTTCAGTTTTGGTACTCATCACGCCTCCCAGAACCAATTAATGATGAGTAATGAGGTATCACTGCACTGAAAGATACACACACATTTCTAATTTGTTGGTACAGTAGTTAGAATGAAGTATGGCTGGTTGACTCTGCCCACAGTCTAGAGTTCGATCCTGACCGGCTCTAAGTTGACTTAGCCTTCCATCCTTCCGAGATCGGTAAAATGAGGACACAGATTGTTGGGGCCAATATGCTGATTCTGTAAACTTAAGAGTGGGCTGTAAAAAAACACTGTAAAGCGTGTTGAAAAACACTGTAAAGCCTAAGAGCTACTGCTATTTTGTTTGCTTCTTGGATATTATAATGAGCTCAATAATAAAAAGAGCACATTAAGCTCTCTGTTTAGTGTTGTTTATAACATGCAGAAGTTTTTGAAGTGTTGACATTCTGTAATATTAGAAGGAACTGCTGCCTGTTTATCACAGGAATGACAATCCCTTATGGATATTTTTCATGGCTTTCGACTCTACAAAATGAACCCCACAATAAGAGCCAGACAGAGAAGCAGCCTCCCCAAATTAGACTGTAAGTAGAATCTTCAAATGCTGACTGATGAAAAACTGAGAGTCACATTGCTGGAGAAAACAAGATTTCAGAAACATTGTGGATTAATTTCAGTATACGGCATTGAGACTGAAACCTCATTCAGGGGAAGCTTCTCCAGCCAGGTTGAAAAGAAATGACACAAGAAGTTACAATAAACCCACTGTCTAGTTTTTGTTTATTTATGGCATCAAACCTTGGAGCAGACATTTTAGAATGATGAAATATTGAGAAAACAGAAAAAGGAACAGATAAAAAGGAGTCTCATATTCATCAGCACACTGCACATACTTTCTGACATCTCTTACACTGAATTGATCAACTGCTACCTGATTCTTTTCAGAACAGACACACCTACAAATATATAAAGCCATCCAAATATCAGAGAGCTGGTTAGATGAACTCTAATTATCAACTGTATGGTGGAAATTTATCACTCCAAGGGAAGAGAAAGTGGATCTTGTTAAGGCAACATTAAAAGAAGCCAGATGGAGCAGCAATTAGTAGGAGCAAATACAACATCTTGTGTTAATCAGAGATCCCCATGTTACAGAAGTACTTGCACATGAAGATTGTGTACGTCATATCCATGGAGTTTTTTTAAACGTCCCCTATTTGCTTTTATTTTTTTAAAAGATAAAATATTCAATTTCCAAGACTTGCATATTTGGAAATATCATTTCCATTCCTCTTGTCTAAAGCTCTGCAGGTCTTCCTACCAAACCCTGAATTAAGCCCCAATGTAAAAACTTAACACAGAAAAAAAGCAGTTTAATTTTTCAGCAGTATTATTTATTCACCTACTCAAGCGACTTAGGTGGCATACCCAGGTGTATCTTTTGTCACAATCATATTGGGGAGTGTGCCTACTTACACCCTACTAATTTCTCTTTCCAAATGCTAAAGTGTAAGTCCTTCAAGACAGACCAGTTCAAGGACTTCCGGTTTGAGCTTCTTCAGCGATAGACCGAAATCCGTGATTGTGTGCAGTTTCAATCCGTGCTCGCCACCAGAGCACCCTGAGCCGGCTGCATCTGGGGCTAAGCCATCCCATAGAGGTGGTGAAGAGGGCGGAGACCGCTAGCAGGGTCAAGGAGAGCCGCATCTCTCCTCCTCAGCTGGCCATTACTCCTTTTCTCGAAGGCAGTTGTAGCGGTGGTCAGAAATGGCCATCTCAAAGAAGAACTTGACCGGAAGAGAATGTGCAGGAGGAAGATAAGAAGAGAAAGTTTTGGTTGACTGGGTTAAACTGAAAAAGCAACAATGTAAGGTACCCTGGAATTTGAACTATAAAAAATAACATTGTTCCCAAAGAACACTTTGAAGCAGCAAAGGAGAGAGGGAAGGGAAAGGATTTGTTTTTTTCTTCCCTTCCTTATACTGACAACTAAGAGATTTAAGTAAGAAATTGACAAAAATCCACTTTGACATCAATAGGCATTTAAGCTGAAAATAAAATGTCAAAGGGATAATACTTTTGGATACTCAAAAACCTTTAAAAGCAGGAAAGGAGAGAAAAGGAAAGAATAAAAGGGCGGGATCTGGAAAAATGGGGAGACTGCCTGGAACTAAAAGGAACTTACAGTGAAACCTTAACAAGATTCCTAAAAGATAAATTCTAACTGAAACTTTGTAACAAAATAATAGAGCCCCAGGAAGAGAAAGAAGAAAAAAAGAAACAAGAAGAAACAGTTTGGGATTATTTGGATTGCTTGGTGATTTTTGGATTTTTGGCTATTGGATTTAAATGACTAAAATCAATCAGGTGGTTGTTTAAAAGTGTTTAAAATGGCTCCACTTTTAGAAGAACTGAAAATGGAACTTAAAAAACAGAAAGAAGATGCACAAGAAGGAAGAGGTTCTTTTGGCTTCATATTTCAATTTTGAGAAATGGAGATTTGGAACTGAGAAACAACAAGAAACGCTTGTAGAAGAAGAAGACTGGGACAAAGAAGAAGCCATCTTTAATGATCAAGTAATCTTATGTGGGGAAAAAAAGATAAGGGGGGAAAGAGAGTGAAAAGTTTCAGATTTGAAAAAAACAACAACAAAAAAAATAGTTTGAAAAATAATTATAATATTAGGAAGCAAAAGAAGAGAGGATCATAGAAGAGAGAATTAGAAGTAGAGAGACAAGGGGGCAAAAAGGGAAGGAAGAAGAAGAGGGGGAAGAAGGAAAAGAAGTTATAAAAGACAGAAACAAGATATAAAGAAACAGGGAAAAGGTATAAGGATTGAAAGTATAAACCTATTTAGAGATAATGGGTGAAAATTTAATTGAAAAAGGGATTCTGCAAAGGTACATAAGATAGTATTGTTATATTAGAAATAGAAATAATTTTAGAAAATATGAAACAATGTATGATTAAAATGATGGATAAAATACTTATTGTAATGCAGTGGAATGTTTGTTAATAAATAAATGAAATAAAGTGAATGAGAGAATGAAATTAGGAAAGGATGGGAACATTTTAATTATTATTAATGATTTATAAAAATACAAGTGAAGAGAAATATGGGAAAAAAAGAATTATGAAAAGTGTATAAGTGTTCACAAGGAAGTATGATATTAAAATTGAAAAGAAATGTTAGATGTTAAGATTCTAACTAATATTAATGATAGAATGGAATTGGAATGGAATGAGTGTTTCATTTACTATTGTTATATACTCTATGTACATATATATATACTGTGTTTCTCATATAATAAGGCCAGGTCTTATTTTTTTTTGAGCCCCCCAAAAATGTCTAGGTCATCTTTTCGGGGGTGACTTAATTCCCCCCCCTTGCATTTTCAGGCGGGCGAGCGGCGACAGCTTGGAGGTTGACCTCGGCATTGGTGGGGCACTTTGTATCAGGGTCAATGCAGGCAGCACCATATCCAGGTGTGCAACAAAAGTACTTCCTAACAGCAAGCCCCCCCCCCCACCATTCCCCCCCATTTTGCATGTTTTAATATAGGCCTTAATTTGGGGGGGAGGGGCTTAATTTCATTTCATGCCTATAAAACATGCCGGGACTTCCTATTGGGGGAGGCCGTATTGTTGGAGAAACAGAGTATACATATACATATACGTATATGTATACATATACATATACATGTCAGCTTCCTTCGGGTATTATCCCATGTCATTGTAGTTGTGCCTTTAAAGTTGTAGCAACGTTTCGACAGAATCTCATCTGCCACCATCAGGCTTCTGTATTGAGTTCGTGTATATATATATACATATACAGATACATACATACATACACACACACACACACACACACACACACACACACACACATATATATATATATATATATATATATGAACATAGTGTGCATTTTAAGAATGTACCAAGCAGAATTCGATTGGAAGTTATGTACTATATTGAATGTTATACCGTATATACTCGCATATAAGCCAAACTCGCATATAAGCCGAACCTTAAAAAACTTCCCCAAAATGAGGAATTTTGCAAAAACTCGCATATAAGCCGACCCCCAAATACCATGGTGTTCAACCCCTGATCTCACCGTCAAGGTTCACCGTCAGAAAGATTCTGGGAGGACAGGGCTTTGGGCGCGACTTCCCTGAACAGCAGAAGTGAAGCCCAGAGGGAAAAGGTGGCGGGGCAAAAGTTGTGGCTCATCGTCCATCCAGGGAGAAAAATGGTGCCCAACTTCGCGCGCGCTTTACTTGAGGCGAGGGCTGCTAAGGGCCAGCTGACAGGGAGTGCGAGAGCCAAGACTCTCATCACGGGAAGTCGCCACGCTAAGTTGCTGCTCTGGCACAAATCGAGGCACGGCCACCGATAAATCAGATTATGCATGTATAAGCCGACCCCCAAATTTGGAAAAAAAAAAAGCGTTCTAAAGTCGGCTTATATGCAAGTATATACGGTAATTTTAAGGGCATAAATTGAAGTTTAAATAAGAGTTAAACAGATAAAATTAAAAGATATAAAGGTGTCATACTCCAATTCGTAACTATAGGGGAAAATTTGTTTAATGAGAAAAAATAATAAGAAATTGAAACAGGACATACAAAAGTATAAATATGATTGGAAAGACATTGAAACTTAGAAAAAGATATATAATTGAATTTAGATATGGGATAATTAAAAATAAAGTTGAGAAAACTGAGGGAGGGGAAAAACCCAAAATAAAAACCCAAATAAAATTTATATTAAAAAAAAGATAGACCAGTTCAAGAAATGAATAGTTACTAGAATTTTATTTTAATGTTAAAAGGTATAACAGAATTTTGAAAGCCTGTTGATATTTTCCCTCTCCGCCCTGCCCCCACAACTCATGTAGAAAAAAGAATCCAGGCAAGGAAATGTTGAGTTTCTTTCTCACTCACTCCCCCTTTACTGGCTAAGCCAGTGTTTTTTTTAATAGTTGTGGAATATTTTTTCCTTCTCCTAGCTAGGAAATAGCTATTTGCTATAAAAAAATATTTACTATGTTGCTTTTACTCAGTAGTATTTCTAGGCCATGGAGCTGTTTATGGTTGGTATTATTAGAACAGCAATTCTGAAAAAGTGATTTGTGGATCATTAGTAGCCCATGAAGGCCTACCATGTACTCTACCAATCTTGCCACAGTGATTTAGTCGACTGGTCACATACTTACTCCTTCCCATCTTCTGCATTCAGTGGCAGTCAGTTGCTTCATAGAAATGGATCAATAGCCAAAACCTGTTTCATTGAAGCAATAATGCTGGCAGCAAAGTGAGGAATAAAATTCAGAACACTGGCAAAAATAAACAAGTCTCAAGTAGAGTTACTGACTATGAATCTATATGTAATGTGATAAGTGGAGCTATGTTCTCACATAAAAACTGAAGAAGAAAAATCCAACAGAAAATACAATACAGTAATGAAGAAAAAAAAATTTTTCGTTGAATGAAAGATCCCCTAACTCTTAACTGCTTGGATTTAATGTAAACTTCCATGCTATCAATGACAAAAACATAAGATTTTTTTATCTAATTGGCTGGCTCCTGCATTTTCTGAACATTTTTTAGAGATCCATGATTGCCTAGAATTTAAGAAACACTGCAGTAAGAGGCACCCTGCAGATCCTCCAGTGTCCAGTAAGCTTAAAACAAATTGTGAAATGTGCCTTCTTAGCTACACAACCTGGGAAGAAGAAAACATGGGCACCTTACAGTCACTGTAGAGCCAACCATAGATCATTGTGACATTAGAATGCAGTTAATCTTTACAAGTTGGCTGTGACACACACACACCAGCACCTGCAATTTCATATTATCTCAGTGAGCTTAACCTATAATTTAAAACATGCTCTCACCATTTACTTTGAACAGGTCTGACTTAACTAAAGCTCTGGATCTTAAAAAACAACTAGAAAAAGCTATTGAACAGATTTCTGCCCATGTTATTAAATGAACAATTGGGAGCATCCTTCCTTCAACCAGCACATCTAATGAAAAGCTTCCCCAGGTAGCAAGTCACCTGTGACAAGAGTGTATGAAGCAATTATGGCATCAAATGTTTTTTGGCACCTCCTACAATTTTTGTGCAATTGGCATAAATGAAAACTACAACACCAAAGCTTTATCCTGATGAGTTTTACGGAAGGTTCATAGTAATGTAGTCTGTATTACACAAACAGCTGCCACTAGGATGAGGACTGTGCAAAATTGCCAGGTCTCTCTCCCAAATTTAATGGCTCTTTTTGCATCTCTCCACTACACCCATGACAGCAAATCCCCAGAAACTCCAGCCAGTTTAAGGATATGTAGGAAAACCCAACAGATTTGGTGCACTCCAGGTATATCAAAGCTGCCCGTATGCACAAAGAGAATGGTGCATATGTGTGTGTGTGTGTGTGTATTAAAGGGAGGGTAGAACACACCTCATTATCTACACCTCCAGCTGCAAACAAGCAATCCCTTCCTTTTCATTCTTGCCAGGCTGCCGTCCCACACAAAGTTACCAGAGGTACCAGAATGAACCCAGGAAAACTTATTCCTGAATTTTAAAAATTGAGAAGTGCTGTGAAGGATCCAGCAAGGAAGCGACCATCTTTCCTGTTTGAATAAACACATCATGGGGGGGGGGGGGGGGAGAAGGGGGAAATCCGCGGGGATATGAATAAAAAGAATCCTTGATTGCCAATTTATTCCCCCACCCCTTAAAAGAGCACATGAATACAGGAAAGAAGCAGCCACAATTAATTTCGTGACGAATGAATCTTCACTTTCTCCAGCACATCATGCTGTAGAAGCCAGCGGGAAGCTGGAGAAGGAATCCACAGATGCTCACCTCCTGGGCTGGGAGCCTGAAGGCTGGCCCGCTTCCTCAGTGGGGAGCCGCTCTTGGGGGGACCGACACCAGAAGACATTTTGCTCGCTCCCGATGCTCCGCCGAAGTCTTGCAACCGATGTTGCTGCAGCCACCATGCTCCAAAAGAAGGCGGAGACAGTGTCGGGTTCGCCCCTTGCTACTGATTTGTGGGAAAGACATAGGAAACCACGCAGGGCCGGGATGGATCGAGGGGTCTCCCCTCCCTCTCCCTCTCTCTCCTCTCCCCATTCGCCGGCTGCCGTTCCTTACAACACTGAACAGGGCAACAGCGCTTTTCATGCAGTCGTGGCGTGGCTCGGCGGTCGGCTTTTGTCAGGCCCTCCCACCTTTCCATGCTCCCTGCAGCTGAAACAAGAACCCGATGCCGCATTCTCCTTAAGCTGGTTAGAGCGCCACAAAAGATTTGTAAGATCGTCACAGCCAGGCCTCGTCCCCTAAACTGCTTTCACTCATATTTTCCCGTCCGCTTTTGCTCAGGCACCGCAGACAAGATGCTGCAAATTTGCCAAAGGAGCCTCTCTCCCGAACCCAGGAATTCTGGAGGTCATCAATCCAGCGCCCAAAAAATACAAAATGGGGTGGGGGTTGAGGGGAAACCGCATCAGGATGGCAGCCTTTATCCTTCACGGTCAGTGGAATTATAGCTCAACATGCTGGAAGAAGGCAGCCTGACAGGCTACGAAGAGCCTGGCTTGCTTAACCTCATCCCCATCGCAGACAGAATCATTAACCAAGCGGCTGGCTTCCTCCAACCCCGCCGTTCACGAGCGGACGAGTTTCGTCGCTCTGTTGGGTGACCTCCAACCAGCTATTTCTTGCTCATAAATCGCGATAAGACACTGAAGGCCACGAACCGACCCCATAATTCGACAGTTAGGGCTGAGGAAACCGAGGAAAGCGTCTCCCGGTTTAAAGAAAGCGGGAAACGGCTCAAATTACACTTTCTCTTGCCTCCATGACGTTAAAAAGGCATGCATGGATTACTCCCCCCCCCCTCCCCGAAGTAGCCGATGCCGCCATTATTTAAGCTGTAAAAATGCAATGGCTTGAAATGCAAAAATTGCGCTTCGCCCCAATCGGCATTTTCAAAAGCCTTCCTCTCAACCGGAAGCGGCCTACTCGGCGACGCGCGAGCAGCCTGGGAGTGAGGGCCGTGCTTGGAGGCGGGGAACAAGGCCCAGAAAGGGCTTCTGAGACGGGGTGGGGGCGTCTCCCTGCCGGGAAAGCGCCAAGCGGGCAGCCTAGGCCAGCGTCGGGCATTGGAGCGGAATTCGAAAAGGCCTTTTCCTCCGGCTCGGCCCCGGTTTCCCGGCTGGAAGACGCCCCGCCTGCGGCAAAGGGAGGCGGAGATTTTTGCAAGCGGGGTGCGAATCCAAGCCGAGCCTCCTCCGGGGGACTCGTTGGCAAGAGCGGGCCGTTGAGAGGCCGGGGGAAAAACGCGCCTTTTTACGGAAAGGAAGTTGTCTCCCGGCGGCGAGAGTTTTGAGAAGCCGAGGGTGGGGGAGGGTGGTCAGTCAGTCGTATCTGGGAAATGGCGCCCGGAGTGGCTGCTGCTGTTACCGCTTGCCTGGACTTCCAAGTCAACATCTGTTTTCCCGCAAACCGGGGCCACACGCGACGTTTCAAATAATGGTCGTCACCTGCTTCCGATTCTTAAATAAATGATTTAACGCGGCTCTCCCGACCTCAGTTTGAAAGAAACTACTAACCCTGTCGCTCAGGGTTGACATGGCGGGGGGGGGGGGTGTTGTCCTTGGCGCCTCTGAGCTTTGCTTGTTTTCTTGCAGACGTTTCATTACCTAAACCAGGTCTTCAAACTTGACAGCTTGAAGACTGGTGGACTTCAACTCCCAGAATTCCTCCTCCAGTCATGTTAGCTTTGGGATTCTGGGAATTGAAGTCCGCCAGTCTTAAACTTGCCAAGTTTGAAGAGCCTTGATCTATCTATTCTCTATCCTACCTCCGTCTGTCTGTCTGTCTGTCGATCGATCTATCTATCTATCTCTTCTATCTATCTCTTCTATCTACTCTCTCTCTTTTTTCTATCTATCTCTATCTGTTCTAGGGGTCTTCAAACTTGACAGCTTGAAGACTGGTGGGCTTCAACTCCCAGAATTCCTCCTCCAGTCATGTTCGCTTTGGGATTCTGGGAATTGAAGTCCACCAATCTTAAACTTGCCAAGTTTGAAGAGCCTTGATCTATCTATTCTCTCTCT
>BLBF01000020.1:51338766-51368453 GCA_015471245.1 Laticauda colubrina
TCTTTCTATTCTAGGGGTCTTCAAACCTGACAGCTTGAAGACTGGTGATCTTCAACTCCCAGAATTCCTCCTCCAGTCATGTTAGCTCAGGAATTCTGGGAGTTGAAGTCCACCAGTCTTAAACTTGCCAAGTTTGAAGACCCTTGGCCTAAACTAAGTCACATCATCAATGCTAGCTCAGTGAGCTCGGCAACGAGGATTGTGGGGAGGAGACGGAGGGAAGCGACCCAGAAATAAAGTCTTTTGCCCGCTCCGTCCAATTTCCACACTCGGCTATTTTTCCTCTTGCCGAACGCCTTCCTAAACTTTCACCGGCTTAAAAAAGAAAAGAAAAAAGAAAAGAAAAAGGACCTCGCCGGCGTTGTTTGCGCCTCGGAAACTCCGATCACGGCGGACTCCACCCCACTGACAGGACAGCCAAACGGGGGACGGGGGACGGGGATGAGCTGAGGACTTTCCCGCCGGGGATGCGCGCAGCGAGGATCTGAGAGAGCAGACTGGTGCCTCCCCCGAAGGGTCCGTCGCCTGCAAGAGCCCGAGCGGCAGTTCGGAGAGGTGGAAGGTGAAAGGCACCCGATGGAGGTAGTAGCTGGAGGAAGGCGACTGGAGCAAAAAGGAGAAAAAACCAAAGCCGCAGGGTGGGTGGGAGGAAAAAAGAGAAAAGAGCTAGTCCGGAACTTACTTTGTTTCAAAACAGCGAAGGGTCTTCCCTACCTGAAGCCATCCTACTGCTGGCTGAGAGATATCCAGCAAGTCCCAGGCTAGCGAAGAAATCGGGCAGAAGGCAGCCCGTCCGGCGCCGGGTGGGTTGCACAAGCGCTTCCCGGTCCAAGGGTCCAGAGCTCGACTCCAGCACAGCTGGGTGGTTTGGGCTGGAAAATGGGCTCCCGGCCTGGCTGCATCAAAATGCCAGCAGTGATGGGCCTTCTTTTCTCTCCCTCTCCCCTCCCTGGCCGGGTCCGGAACAGCCTGCTAGGCGGGCAGGGCAGGGGGGCGGGGGTGGGGGGAGGAGAGAAAACAAAACAAAAAATGCTGTTCCCGGAGCGAAGAGGAAGCCGGACTTTTCGGCGTGGGCAGCCCCGGGGCTGCCTTGCGAAATTCAATCGCTGCGCTTCAGGTTGGGAGTTCGGGAGTCTCGGCGCGGTGGTCGGCCGTTTCAAGGCTGTCCCAAGCCCAGCACCCATCTTGCGGCAAAAATGGAAAAGTTAGCAATTACGAAAAAAGAAAAAAGAAAAAAAAAAAACCGTCTGGGCATGCCTGAGCAAATGCTTCAGAAATTGTTTGGGGTCCTCTGAGGACCGACCTTGATGACAGGTGTTTGTCATATTTATTTTATTTTTCATTTATTTTATTTGGTTTGTCAATTGCTTACAAGATAATAGGTATAAATAAAAACATAGTTAGGAATACATATAAGAAAAATAAAAGAAACGATAGGACAGGGACGGTGGGCACTTTGGTGCGCTTATGCACGCCCCTTACAGACCTCTTAGGAAAGGTCAATAGTAGAAAGTTTAAAGTTAAAGTTTTGGGGGTTTGGGGAAGAAACCACAGAGTCAGGTAGAGTATTCCAAACATTTAAGGCAGGGGTCCCCAAACTTGGCAACTTTAAGACTTGTGGACTTTAAGACTTGTAGAGTTGAAATCCACAAGCCTTAAAGTTGCCAAGTGTGGAGGCCTCTGATTTAAGGTGTGGAGAAAAGAGACGTGGGGTCTTAAATCAGTCCTTTCTTTCCCATCCTAATACAAATCAGTGGGATAGGAATGTGACCAAGATCACTGCAATGTCTTTGAAGGCCTGGCACTTTCAGGAGAATGACCTTTGAACTGTTGGAAATTAAAACCCACCCCTCTCCTGGGAAAATGAAATGTTTTAGGAAATATTAAAAAGGCAGAATATTTCCCCTCCAAAAGAGTAGAAACTCAGAAGAAGAAACTCACCTCAGAAGCAAAAACGCACCCCCACCTTTGTTAATGGGCAGTCCATTAAGGCCTTGGTCAGAGTATTCAGAGTATTCTACATAACAAAGACCTCTGCCCATTCCACCACCTGGCCAGGGAAGATTGCATCAGCCAGCACTCAGGTGAAGTCATGTGCTCCAGACCAGTGGTGGCCAACCAGTGGGCTGGGGACCACTGGTGGTCTGCAGAGAAATGTTACCTCCAAAGCACTCCCCAAAGCAATTAATCTAGGCTGCGCAGGAACACAAGGCTGTGCCTCCCACATGGCCTGTGGGAACACAAGGCTTGCTTCACTTGCATTGCGAACAACACAAGGTAGTGAGGGGGGGAAGGGCAGAGAAGAGGAACTCGCCTCATGTGCCCCATGTGCCTGGCCTGGCCACCGGGCTGCTTCTTTCCACTTCTTCCTTCTGTTTTTGGCTGCATGCAAGGAAAGCAGCAAAAGTCTTTCTCTCCCCCAAACTCTGCCAGAAATGAGTCTTTGGGACACTGCAAGGCCTCCTGCTCCAAGAAGCTACACTGGCAGTGACTCATTTCTGGCAGAGTTTGGGGGAAAGAAAGAAAGACTTCTGCTGCTTCTGGTGCTTTCCTTGCATGAAGCCAAAAGTCTCTTTTTCTCTCTCTCCCTCCGAGAATGGTACTGGAGATCCCAAATAAAAAATGATTTTTATTCTTGCAGATTTTGCAGATTTTGGGGGGGCTTTTCCCAGGGTCTCTTGCTGCTTTCTGCAGAGACCCTGGGAAAATGTCAGCAAGCCACCATCAATCAAAATTCACATTAATGGTCCACGGGATTTAAAATTATGAATTTGGTGATCCCTGAAGTCCAAAAGGTTGGTGACCCTGCTCCAGACAAAGCCTACAAGTTATCTAAAAACCCCGCCCCTGGGAGTCTGACAGCCAATGGAATACATTTCTTACACAGGAACAGGAAACATTAAGGTGGGGCCCAACAAAGGGGATATAAGGGGCTCTCAGCATCTCAGCCCCTCCCTTCTTTTCCTTCACCCAATATCTTGAAGAATGTGATCATCCTGTTCACTTTGGAGGTCCAGACCATGTGGTCCTGTCCACCATTCAACCATCTTTCCAAACAGCCTCTTATGTTTCCAGTGTCTTTTTCCCCACTTGGAACTGAACCCAGAAGGATATTCCTTCCAACAGAACCTAAAAACTGCATCACACCAGAATAAGGACAAAAGTGGTCACACTTCCTCAAAATAACCAGCTGCAGTGAAATGGCACTGCAAATAAATTATTAATGGTTTAAAATGTAAATTAATGTTAAGACGTTGCACAGCAAATGAGAAAGAATAGTTGGATCCGGATAGCAATAAATTATTCATTTCATTTTTAATCTTGAAGCAGCCCTATATAAATATTGTATCTCAAATAATTCAAAGATTGGTTGTTTACTTCTAGCCATATCAGCAGTTTTCCAACTCACAGGATTGATAATTTTATCAGGACTAACCTTTGGTTTGTTTGTTTGTTTTTTCCATTATACAACTGCCCTGTGGAAATAGCTATATAAGTACTACACATGCAACCAAGCATAGCTTGTGGGGACAAAGTTGGAGTAGATTGCAGTTGTGCCCAGATCTCTTCTCATTTTAATATTAAAGAATTACAAAGCTATTTCTTTCTGCACCAGCTGCAGTTTCTGGATGCTCTTCGAAGGCAGCCCCAAGTAAAGAACATTGTAATAGTCCACTGAGAGATGATGACTAACAAAGTGTTGTGGTTCCCAGGTTCAGGAACAGGAACTACTGGTGACCAGATGGAGTTTTGCAAATGATTTTATGGCTGCAGCTGCCAACTGCTTTTCAACAGGAACCATGAGGACCCAAAAGGAACTCCAAATTGCACCAAGTCTGGGGAGGCATTTCCCCAAACCACAAATGGTTTCCGCTTTCCACTTTCTTGGTAAGTCCACACACACACCACCCCCACAAACCCACATCTACTGAATCTTGCCTGGATTGATCTGAAGACTGTTCTTTCCTATCCAAGCAGCCACAGTTTCCAGGCATAAACACAGAATGTTGGACAGCCAGGGCAGAGAAATAGGATTTAGTATAATTGGTCACCAGCTGTGCCCAAGTGATTTCATCTAGCCAAATGACACCTCTTGGAGCAAGGTTTAGGATTGATGCTCACCTCCCACCAATACATTTGGAACCAATCCTAGAGAAAAGAGGAGCACTTTTGCAGCCACTGCTTCCAACTGCCAACTTTTTGAATTGGTCCAGAAGTATACTATGGTTGATGTTATTGAAAGCTTCTGAGAAATCAAAGAAGACTCAAATTAACATACAACCTCCATACTGAACTCGCCGTTGGTCACCAACAAGTGAAACCAAAGCAGCCTTGATGTTATGACAAAGACTGAATTCATATTGGAAGGGGTCTAGATAAGGTTCTTTGAAGTTTTAATCTTCTTACAAGGCTTTTCATCTGGATTTTAAAAAGTATCCTGACATTTAAGAAGGAAAACTTTCCTTGTCATTTAGTTTAATATCAGAGAAAACTTTACTAGATAATGTTCATTGACCAGCTTCATATGATTTGTTTGTTTTGACATATTATCCCATTACACCATTCAGAAAGATGAATGCAATTCATGATCATACAGTAGATAGTTTTTTGATCCTGGCTTAGAAATTATTATTTGAAAATCTATTGTTTATGCGGTTCTATAAACTCAGTCATTACATCCAGCTGATATCAAATTCAGAGAAGCAGCACAACTCAAAGCAAGCCATGCTTTGGAACTGATCAGTCACTGACTCCTTCAGCTTGTGCATTCTGGAGGGGAGAGTACTCAAACTCTCTTCTTCCAGCATTGTGCTTTGCTTGCTGATAAGTTCTGAAAATAGGAAGGCTTAGAAACATCCAAGAGACCACATTAAGATCAGAGAGGATTGTGGGGAAGAATAAGCTGAGTAATGCAGATGCTGGCTGACAGCTGAAAAGCTATCCTGGCAAAAATTAAATAGGCAGTGCTAATAGCTATTGAAGATCAAATATTGAATTGTTGGTTTATATCCAAAATAAAGGTTGGTTTATAAACCTTAAATGGACCAAGCAATTTCCACCAATTAATAGAGTTCTGATGCGAATGGGACAAGATTCACTGAAGCAATTGAGGGCAAGCCCTGTATAAAAGTGCTGAAGAGGACACCCAAGTAAATGATCCTATAGCTGGGATAAGAAGATCAAAGGTTTACCTGCCAAAGAATTAAACAGCCTGTCACCTATTATCTCTTCAACTTGAGAGTGGATGGTACACTGCCAATGATTTATATTAGCTCTTTTCTTAGACCTAGAATGGTAAATACGAGCAAAACCAAAAAGATGAGTACCCAAGGGACTCAGGATACAGATAACAGGCTGTGCTCATATATGTTAGGAATGTGTTCAAATTAAATCATATGTAAATATACATCACACTGTTAAAATTGCTTAGAAAGTTTTTGAGACATTTGAAAAAGATCGAGAAAAAATGTTTTTTTACTTTAGACTGTGCTAAGCTATCAGTTGAGAGGTGGGAAATTGTTCGCTCGCAATGTTTAAGACAAAAAAGCAAAAGGTCTAATAATGTTGAAGCTAAAAAAGAAAAGTGCTTGTTTACTTTGATAAGGTTTGGCTGATACTCCAACTGCTTATTTTTTGTCTCACAAGGTTGAATAAAAAGGAAACACTGTTCTCTTGTCCTATCCAATCAAATCCTAACCTCCTGTTTATGTGTCCCTGATGACAATATTCATATATATCAGGATTTATTGTAATGGTAAGGTTGGAAGATTGGTTTGAAATGAAGAAAGTATGGGATGGTAATTATTTTTATTACAGCTATATCTTAGGAGGTCACAACCAGGACATTTCCATGATTTCTGGATAGTTTTCGTAGCAACAGTACAGAAGGGGCTTATCTCAACCTCCTGGAATTTTTTATTTCCCAATTTTGCCTATGGTACTAATATTTTCTAGTAATCTTTAAGGCTTAAAAACATATGACCTTGCTTAGTGTTCCATATTAACATACTCCAAATAGGCTATTCCTATTGGACAAAAATACCCGACGCTGATTGGTTACTTTTCTCAATGCTGATTGGCCAATCATAGCAAGCCTATGATTGGCCAATTCGAGTGGCGGGAAAAACAAGTTGGACACTAGCTTGTTGGACAAAAACATTGGACACTAGCCGCAAGCAGCTTCTCTATAAAAAGAACTGCTGCGGCTCCTGGTTAAGATGGACTTTCTGCACTAAATAAAGAGCTGAAGTTACGCTGATCTCCGAATCTTATTTCCCATGAATTCAACACTGGCGACGAAGGTGGGATTCTGAGAAAGGAGATCAGTCGGGCACATGGCATCGAAAACCAAGCAGACGAAATGGCCAGGACCAACTTGCCACCCGCACCATTCAACCCAGTAACAGAGGACTGGGAATCCTATATCGATAGATTCCTCATGTTCCTGGAGAGTAACAATCTACAAGGAATCTCAGATAACCAAAAAAGAGCTGTATTCCTGACACACTGTGGGCCCACAGTGTTCAAGATGGCCAACGCACTAGTGAAACCAGGCGAAGTGAAGCAGATGGCCTGGCCAGACCTAGAGAAGCTGCTGAAGGCTCACTACGCACCGACCATCTCCAACCTCATCAGGAGACACGAGTTTTACAAACGGGACCAGAGGGAAGGTGAGAGAATTGCAGACTTTGTAGCCTCTCAGGGACATTGGAGGGGCATGCGAATTCCTAAACATGGACGAAGCCATGAGGGATTACGTGGTCCTCGGACTAAGAGACCTTACCCTACAAAGCCGGCTGCTAACCTGGCCAAAGTGCATATCCTGTTCCGGTAGTACAACATCTACTACACTCATTGGGAAGGGGCAAGGTCTTTGCAAAGCTCGACCTTGCCCAAGCTTACCAACAATTGCCAGTAGACCCTGAAACAGCAGAGGCACAAACAATCGTGACTCATAGGGGAACATTCAAATATAAAAGGCTACAATTCGGAGTCAGCATAACCCCTGGGGTATTCCAAAGCCTAATGGAGTGATTATTACAAGGGATAAAAGGAGTAGTCCCATACTTTGACGTGCTCATCTCAGCTAACGATGAGAGACAATTAGAAGCCTGTCTCAGAGAGGTTTTGCAAAGGTTCCAAAAAGCGGGACTCAAGGTGAAAAAAGAAAAGTGTAAATTGGCCACATCAAAAGTCAAATTCCTGGGATACCAAATCGATAAAGAGGGCATCCACCCCACAGAAAAAAAGATTAAGGCAATCAAAGAAGCGCCCAGACCTAAAAATAAAGTTAAATTACAAGCATTCTTGGGACATAAACTTTTATCACTTCTTTCTGCCACAGAAGGCAACTACGGCGGAACCACTACATAGACTATTAGACAAATCGGCCACCTAGACCTCGGGATGATGTGAAGAGACAGCATTCCAGCAGATAAAAGACCTCATCACCTCCGGCTCGGTATTGATGCAATACAACGAGACATTACCATTAACAGTCACCTGTGACGCATCACCGTTTGGCATCTGAGCCGTACTTAGCCACGTCCTGCCGGATGAAAGAGAAGCCCCCATCGCCTTTTACTCAAAGACTCTTTCAAAAACTGAACGGAACTATAACCAGTTGGACAGAGAGGCATTGGCGGCAATATCTGGCGTAAAACATTTCCACGAATAACTTTACGGTAGGACTTTTACCCTTGTTACCAATCACAAATCCCTTTTAGGAATACTCACAGGAAACAGAGCCACCCCAAACATACTATCTCCGAGAATGACAAGGTGGTCCGAGTTCCTGGTGGCATACAACTATAGACTGATCCATCGACCCAGTAAAGACATTTCTCACACCGATGCCTTGAGCCGCACCCCCCTACCAGACATAGAGACTGACCCGGCACCAACCATTTCCACCCTACAAATTGAGACTCTAGCAAACCTACCAATAACCGCGGCTGACATTGCCAGAATGACCGCAAAAGACAGGACATTATCACAAGTGTTAAACTGGGTAGGAAAAGGGTGGCTGGAAAACGAGACAGACGTTACCTTTAAACCTTTCAAGAATAGGCAAACTGAACTGTCATTACTAAAAGGTTGTATACTTTATAAAAGGGTGATCGGGTAATAATACCAGAACCATTGCAAGAACAGGTACTGTGTATGTTGCACGAAGGCCACCCGGGCATCGTGCGAATGAAATCCCTGGCCAGGAGCTACGTATGGTGGCCAGGGATGGACAAAGACATTGGGAAATGGGTCGAAACCTGTGGGAAATGCCAAAACTCCCACCCTGCACCCCCTTCAGCACCTATCCTGGACTGGGAAACACCAAGGGGCCCCTGGTCACATATACATATAGACTTCGTGGGGCCAACAAAAGGGCATACATTTCTAATCGTAGTAGATGCTTACTCCAATTGGTTGGAAGTAAGCCTCATGCACTCTACTACCACTGAAACGTTCATCAAACAACTGCGAAAACTATTCACCACACACGGGTTACCGGACATGCTCGTCTCCAATAACAGGCCACAGTTTACCGCATTACCATTTGAAAAATTCCTCACTGAAAATAGCATACAACATGCCTTGACAGCACTGGCCCGAACGGCAACGAACGGAAGGGTGAAACGCATGGTCCGGTATACCAAAGAAACATTAGATAAATTAGACACGGGACATGCAGGAAAGAATTGAAAAAATGCTCACTATACAGCACATAACACCAAATTCCACTACAAATAAAAGCCCAGCAGAATTACTAATGGGCAGAAAACTATGATCACAATTAGATAGATTACACCCAACATACGCCGCCGAAAAACCAATCGACTCCTCCAGCAAGTATCGCAAATTCGAACCAGAAAATTTAGTCTATGCAAAGAACCTCACTGGCCACCCATTGTGGGTAACGGCGAGGATAACACAAGTAACAGGACCACGGCCCTATAGACTAGAGACAGATGACGGCCGAACCAGATGAAGAACCTGATGAAGACACATTGACCAGTTACGGTCACGAACACTAGAACGTACCACCGACACACCCAGACATGAAGAACAACACACACATACACCAACAACATCACAAACATTACACAAAAATATCACCAGACCAACCAGAGAGGGGGGAGACTCCTCAATAACAAATAAGGGGGGGAACCCTCCGGTAGAAAAGGAAACCCCTCCTGAAGAAAAAGAAAACCCTCGGAAGAAAAAGAAAACCAAGAAAAACAAAATAATTACAATAAACATTCACAAATAAATGCAAGCAAAAACAACCACCTACCCGCAGAAGTCTTTGGCGACGAGCAAGAGGCACAAGAAGACCTGGATGCCTTGTCAGAAAGGAGCAGCCGGGCTGACTCTACCAGCCCGAGTAGGCTGGCGGGAGCAGCATGGCTGACTCTACCTTCCAGGAGGTTCGACAGAGAAAGACAGGAGAAACAGCGATCCCGTCCGAACCCGCTGAAGATAACACAACTAAACTGCACAGGTCAACTAGGCAACCTAAAAGCCCCACCTACTTTCATGACTACGTATGGTAGGACCATACCAAGAGGGGAGGGGTGTTCCATATTAACATACTCCAAATAGGCTATTCCTATTGGACAAAAATACCTGACACTGATTGGTTACTTTTCTCAATGCTGATTGGCCAATCATAGCAAGCCTATGATTGGCAAATTCGAGCGGCGGGAAAAACAAGTAGCCGTCATTGGACACTAGCCGCGAGCAGCTTCTCTATAAAAAGAGCTGCCGCGGCTCCTGGTTAAGACGGACTTTCTGCACTAAATAAAGAGCTGAAGTTATGCTGATCGCCGAGTCTCATTTCCCACGAACTCAACACTTAGCATCCTAAGAGGCTGCCACTTGTTGTAAACCTGCTAAAGATACTTGTAGCTTATCAAGAAATGTTCCATTGATCACCAATACTGTGCAGCGACTGAAACTCTTTAGTTAAAATTGAGCTCTGTTGAAGACTATAGTTGTGTTCAAACTTCCTGTTACAATTCTGAAAATCCCTACTAATTTCCATCCAAGTACTAACCAAGCCTGAGCTACTTAGCCTCCAAGTTCTGACAAGGTGCTGCCACTCACTGAAGCAAATAAATAACACTGATATAATTAAAGAAAGTGGTAAAATAAGAGCTGCTAGCAAGGTGAAAGAGACAGCTCAACATCATATTTGGCCCAAGTCCTGAGAAATAACAGAAGGAATAGCCTGATCTGCAAAGGGAGTTTCTTGCAAAAATCAGTCTACATGGATGCATCTCAGGAGTCTTAAGCAGGTATTTTCTCTCAACCACCTGAAATATATAAATTAGATGTAACAAGGAAAGAAATCTTCTAAACAACATAGCATGCAATGGTCAAACATTGTTAGTTGAATATAATAGAATACAAATAAATAACTTTTCCACTCTGCTGTACATTTAATCAAGAGGAAAAAATATTTGGAATGTGCTGTGCTTGAAAAGAAGATTCCAAGCCAATTCCAGACATTCCAAGACTAAAGTGACAGATAAGGAGAAGTAATATCTGCTGATGAACTCTTATCCTTCATTCTGCAAAAGAATTGCTCAAGTATGGTGTATTACTCTGGATCCAATTAATGAATCCAAATGACTCAAACACACTTGGGAAGGGATTGTAGAAGTTGACCATGTTAGGTTATTAAAAATCATGTTCTATGTTATACATGTAGATTCTGGGATGGCCAATCATTGTTGACCCCGGAGATAATAATAGCCTGGTCCTGGTCATCCCGGAACCAGCCATTTCTCCCCCAGTGATAGAATTTAGATTGGCTTTCAAGTGAGCTTTCAATCTTAAATGACCTGATCAAGATTACTACTGGATGTTTTTGTCCAGAGAATTCCCACACACTGCCCTAGGAAACTATGGATATCGTTTGTTTGGGCAATTATGGAGCATTTTTGCACCATTACTATTTTCATTACCCCAAACTTCAGAAGTAATTGAAATGTAATCAACATTGCTAACCTGTAATTCTGAGAACAGGGGGAAAAAATTACCATCTTGCTTGAAGCTACTGCAGATTTGAAAATGCCTTAAATGCACTATATGCAACAGGGAAAGAAAGAAAAATCTAGTAGCTGAGCATTGTATTCCAGCCATTTGATTCCCTGAATTACATCCCTACTTTTGTCCTTGACAAGATTTGAAGTTGGGAATGGAGTTAAAAGAGAGGAACTAGGGTCTTCACCAACACGAAACAGAACAGCATCACAATTTTAAACTTTGGTAGCTGCAACTGAGCCAGATATAACCCAGCTTCAATATAGCTGATATTATGGTGATAACAAGGAGAGATTTGGTCTGAAGCTTTCCTCAGAATTATTCTCTGGAATCCTTTTGTGGAAGAACTATCAGATTGGAGCATTTGGTTACACTGACCTGATTCTCAGGCCAAACACATCAATATTCTGGGTTTGGCATAGAATACTTTTGACTTCCAGATGGAATTAACCAAACATGATTACCATGGATGTTATGAAACTGAGGGATTGGATCGATATGAGAAATTTCTTCCAATTTTGGAAAAAAATATTTGGAAGTACACTTATTTTTTTAAATGTGGCATCTTTCTAATCTGAACCAAAATCAACAATACAACATATTCAAATATTCAATCTATATCATGATATACCTTTATGTTTCTCTCTCTCACTCCAGAATTAACTACTAGCCAGAGCTGACTACCCCAAACTCCATGATATGAAGATATCCCATAAGAAGAATTCTTTCATCATGTTCTTTACTGAAGTTTATATGAAACCAGGCAGGCTACAAACTGCTGAATTAATTATGTTTGGAAAAGTTAGTGGTAAAAGGAAACCAGGCCATCAAATAACACGGTGGCTGGACACCATCATTTTTGACACTAGCTAGAGCATAAAAACCTCCTCCCAAGGTCGGGCAAATTTAGTAGATGGGGAGAGAATTGTCCCATAGAATCACCAAAAGTTGGACATGACTGAATGGATAACATCATCACAAAGATAGTAAGAATATACTATGTTTCAGCCTCCTTTAACTAAGATAGGTGTAAGAATTTCTCTCTGTGCCAGGAAAATATTCTCCTAAAATATTTTCACAGAAATAGAATGGCTAGGGAATATACAGCACTGTTATTAATTTATCAATGGTTCAAATGAAAGAAAATACTAAATTTCCCTCAAGTTGAACATAAGTCCTGGTTAAGTATACACACAGATATGATTGCCCTTGTTTTCTTCCAGAATGTGTTTTCAACTTATTGTTCTGACATAGAGTAAGTCTGATATTTATTTCCTGTTACATTTTAACTCTGCTTGATCTTTTTTAATAGATCAACCAACCTTGAGTTACACATAGTTGTGTGCCATGTCACAGGCAATTCAGTGTAGAATTTTAGTACAAAACATGCTTGTTCTTAAAAATGCTTGCAATTTTAATTGAGAAAGTTAAATATTTTTTACTTTTTACATTTATAGGTCACCCTTAATCAATTGCAACTTCCAATGAGTCTTCTGGGGGTTATTTGTCAAAAGTAAAATATTTATGGGATCTCTTATTTTTCACATCTCTCTGTTCTTTTATTTGTTATATTGTTGTTGCTCCAAATTGTTCTCCATTCACTCCCCACCCTCAATTCTGTCCTTAGTCCATGATAAGAGCATTACCAAAATCAGAAGCTGCTACCAAAGCTCCGTAGGCTGTCAAATTTTATTGTAAGGATTAAAAATATATTCTGGGCAATTGCTTTGCAAAATCACTTTAATCCTTGGCCAGAGAATGGAGTATTTTTAGAAAGCTGAGCATAGGGAATGTCAGATACTCCCTCTTGTAGCCCTTTTTAAAGCATGATGACATGATACTGCCACAGTGAAATCACAGAAGCCCACATTGATATATTTATAGTAACTGGGATATTTTTCTATTGTTTTTTTTTTTTAAATAGGGAAACATTGGTTGCCCAGGAAGAGATTGGGTAAAAGAGAATCTTGGACACAACTCACAATGCTTGAGAATGTATCACAGAAAGCCTTATTTGGAAAGCCTTGTTCTGTAGCCCACCCCATAGCTTTCCAAGCAATGCTATTCTAGATGCCTCATCTGACAACATTACTCAACCTTTAATCCAGTGTTTTTGCATTTGTAGGTAGGGAAGAGTTTTGCAGAGATAAGTCATCTTTATTTTTTCCAACAGAAGATACTATATCACTTACACAACAACACGAACAGTTCAGTTGTGACTCTGACGACTATTCATTCTGCTTTCTCTCTGATTATTAGTTAATACCATGTATTTCATAGCTTAACACATTTTTCCATTTCAAATTTGCTGCCTTCTTTTTCTGTTAAGCAATCTGATGAAGTAAATCATTGTTTGCATTTTAAAGACTTTGATATTAAAGTATTAATATTCACAAACCCATTTTGTGGTTTGCAGTTGAAACAGACTCTGAATCAAGTTATCTCAGATTGCCACAGTGGGATTAGAGCTGCCTTGACTGCTGAGAACTTGAATCATTTATTAACTGGTTTAGCCTTTTAGAGTAACACCTGTGATCCTCTGTTAAATTCTACATAGTTTTTGTTTGCTTACATAAGATAAATTATTCTACATTACACAAAAAAAAACCTTCTTCTGAATGCAGGACATGTAAATAAGGCTGCCATAATATCACCTGGATATCCCAGTCCTCTCTTCATTATCCAGAAATTTAGAAATCTTGGCTGACACATGCCAGCAGCTCCACCTAACAACTGAGGATAATCTCAGCTACTGTTTGTTTTGCCAAGTGTCAGGAAACGGATCAGGTACCCAGGCAATTGGTTCTTTTGGTTCCAGAGGCAATGAGCACTCCAGCGAATGAATAAACTTTAAGCTTTAGTATGAATTCAAGCAAACAGATTTAAAAACATCACGTAAAAGGCATACATAGCAAGCAAGGTGATACCCAAATCTCTTACAAGCTGCCAAGAGCTCCTTAATAAGGATCATAGAAATACCTTAAGGGTGGCCAATTTCCATAGTACCCAGTGCTGAGTTTTGTGCAGAAACCTCCAACAAACAACAACACCAAGTCCTCCAGGGGCTTCAGCGACCCTCTAAAATGATGCAATATAACTGTAGCAAAAGTACAATTTGAGGGAAGCCATATTTAAAGGACCGTAAGAAAACCACAATTACTGTGCAAAATATTTTGTGGAAAAGAACTCTTTCTTTCTTGTTCCCATTGATTGGTTGATTGATTAGGTGCCATGAAGACGGTGTCAACTCTTAGCAACCATATAGATTTTCTCCATGACAATCTATCTTTAACCGGTCATTCAGGTTTTCCAACAGTGCACTTAATTACCACTGTAACTGAATCCATCCATCCTGCTGCTATTCATCTACTTTCCCAGCATTAAAAGCTCAGTCTTGATCTTGAAGAAGTCTTATCATGTGGTTGCTAAAAGTTGACATGGAGTTAATGATGCAAAATCTTTCATTTGTCGTCATTATGACCTACATCTCAACATTCGAATAACAACATTTATCACGTGCATTCTAGTTGCAAATCTGGGAAGTGTGTGTGTGTGTGTCTGTCTGTTTGTGTGTCTATGTGTTCATATATAAATTTGGAGGGGACGAATTTCTGACCCATTCCTGATCAGAACAATGCTACATGTGCTAACCATTATTCCATGTAAAAGAAAGATTCTTCGTTTGGAAGCTGTGAAACAAAACTGCAAGTGTGGTTATTCTTATCCTTGCAACAATCAGAGGCCCAGCCCAGCATTTGCAGAGCTTCAGTTTTTATCTCCCAAGTGCTTCACCAGCAAAAAAAAAAATTCCTTCTCAGGAAAACCCTGATGCTGTTAGCTCTCACTCCGGGACCTTTCAGAGCCATGAGACAGCAATTCCCAACTTTGATTGTGTTTACCCTACAGAAATACCATGGTATGATACTCAGTAATCCATTGAATAAACAATACCTGGTGGGGTTCATACCCTATGGAACAAGACAAACCATATTATTGCTTACTGTGTGCTATGAAACCAAGTTTTGGCTATTTTTGTTTTCCTTTGAGAAAAGCTAAAATGATCGTTTCCATTGTTTCCGAAGGCTGCCTGGAACTAATTTTATCAAGGCTTGGTTCCAGGAGAGGCTCAGCAGACAGCTTAGTCAGGCCTGGTTAGTGCCTGAATCAGAGACCACCAGGGAATTCGAAAGTTGGCTAGCTGAAAAGTTTTAACAGAATCTCAAAAGAAAACCAGGACCAATCAGTCCTGTATTATTACGGAACTGCAGATATGTGCTGGGAATCAAGCTTGCCTTGAGGGCATCTTAATCACTTCTTTAGTCATGGAACAAAGGAATTAAGAATAAAGTAGGAGCTATGGCTGTATTCTGCCCTATGTAAGACAGTAAAGAAATATCAGTCCGGTCAACAAACTGAACCAGAGTTTCCATACAAATGGACAGGTTTATAATGTTTAATTGAGACACAAAACAAGCATTTTATTTATATCAGGCAAGTCTGTTGTCACCATATCCTGAGACTTCATTAGATAAAGGTTACCTGGGACAGCAGAGTGTTATGGAGGGGAAACAAGGGGAGCAAGTGATATAATGTATACCACAACTTCATGTAGATGACTACTACATCGTGCATTGTTCATAGGGGTTTTCACTGATGCAAATTATATAATTTGTATCATTTGATGAGATTATGATAGGATGATGATCTCTACCAGACATCTGTGATACCCTTCCAAGGCATCTGCACAACCAATTGAAAACAGAGATTTTTTTGTATGATAAGTCGCAGACAAGTGACTCTCTGGAAAAACAGCCACTACTGAGATAATATTGCTAAAGTGAGGGATGCCTTATATGGAAATGCCATGGCAGCTAGAAAGGCTTAAGGTTAAATTAGATCTAGAATTGAAAAGAAAATATAAGCCTTTCCTCCCCTGTGACTCTATGATTCTTGGGAAAACCTCTCCTCAGCAATTGACACGGGAGATTTTCATGTCCCTAACATGTCCAGGTGTATCTGGAGAGCAACCACTGCCAATCAATTTTAACAAAACTATAACGATTACTTATGCCATCATGTTTGTTTTGGCCCATAAATAACATAAAATTTTTCCTTGATTTTTTTTTTAACTGAAAAGAAAGCATGATTTGGCTGAATTTCTTGTGAGGAGAAATTTCAGCAACCCCATGTATTGTGCCAATACATAATGTCAAACTGAGGGCGCCGAACAGAAATATATCTATAGTTGAGGGGTCCTTGGTGCTTTCTGAGCTTGGTTGTTTTCTTGAAGACATTTCACTACCCAAATTAGGAAACATCATTAGTTATGTGATGTGATATTAATCATGATTGATATCTGAAGTTTTTGATCCACATAAATTTTTGAGTGTTACCATTATCTCCGTTTCTATTTTCTTTTCCAAGAAAATATAAAGAGCAAACACCTTTTCATGTGATAGCTCATGTGAAAATTGATCAGATAAATGCACTAAAAAATTATCATCAGACTCTGATGATGTTACCTACTAGCAGAGGATAATATCTCACACAACCTGCTGAGAAATTTAGGAAGGCCTCCTCTCTAGGAGATCCTGCTTTGATCCAGAGAACCACTGATCCCTCTAGAACTGCACCTCCCCTTCCATTTAAGAATTTGTTGTGGCAAAATGTAAGGATTGGTTGGGGGGTGGGAGGATTTGCTGAACAAAGATAACACTTTAAAGAGCTTAAGTGGCAGGATGGAGAGAAACGTAATGAGCCTGTGCAATTCTTGCCAGCCTTTAAAGGTTAAACTCACATATTACACATCTTTTGAACTATTTTATTTCTCTTAGAGAAGAATGTTGCAAGGAAGAAATCAGGGGAAATATATTTCTTTGAGGAAGGGGGGAATTCCACCCTTTATCCCAGCCTACGCAGCGAGATGATACAATTGGAAACACTGAAATGCAAAACAGATTCATCCCAAATCAAAGTCCATTGGATTAGTGGCCATATTCCATTCCTATGCAAAGGACAAAGCAAACAAAAACCCAAAGTCCCCATCCCTATATCACTGTCTATCACTTCTATGTTCATCTCAGAATCTTTGGGTAAGATCATTTTTTTCCATCCAGATCAGGATGACAAAACTGGGTCCTTCAGCCTGTCTGTTGAAAAGCTCCCAATGGCAACCTTTCCTGAAGATGTTCCTGCTGCTGTCCTTATTCCAGCAGCAGGCTGAGGAGGAGGAGGAGACTCTGTCTAGTGGAGTTTAAGAGATGCTGTCAATACCTGACTATGTGGGAGAGATCAGCAAGAGAATGTTAATAACTGCACCCATGCATACATGCTTTCACTGATGTGGCCGACAGAATTCCCATACAGCACCTGCTGGGGATAACTGCTGTTCAGTTCTATAGGATTGCATGGGGATATTGGTGTATAATTTTGCCACAAACTGATATCTTTAAGTATTAGAACTTACCTTAATTGTCCTTTATTGAAGAAAACCAGGAGTACTTTTTGTCAATAATGGTAGTGTCAAGTTTGAACCGCTTCTGGTCCCTTTGAACATTTATTGCTATTCAACTTGCCAATGAACTGGGAGGAGGGAAGGGGGAGAAAGAATGCAGACCCCACCAAGGTCACTGCTGCAGGTGTCCGACAAAGAAATGAACTGCTCTCAAAACAAAATATTGAGACTTAATTGGACAGCATGACCTCTATGGGTGGCAGAAAGGGGAAACTAATTTTTAATTGTGTAGCATTGAGAGGGAAAACCTCAGAGCTGGTTTACTGTCAATCTTCCAGCTAACGAATCCAAAAAAAAGTAGGCACTCTCAGGCATTTGGAAATCTCAAAAGTAATTCTTCAGTGCTAAAGTGGTGTAACCAATAAAGTTTTAGAGTTGACAGGTAGTCCCTGGTTTGCATTAAGAGGAAGGGGGTGGTTAACAAATTCTTACATTATATAACTTTATATTCCACACTGCACAACTCCTCCATATCAGTCTAAGTTTCCCCCCTCGTTAATCTTGGACATCTTGGCTTTTTATAATTGGATTTTGCAGGACATGTGATGAGATAAAATATTCTCAGAGCTATTGTAACAAAACTGGGTTACCCTTGAAGTGGGAGGGAGAAGGAGAGAAAAAGCGCAGTGCAAGACAAATGCTTTGACTTGATGCTACCTTCCTAACAGTCTTGGACAAATAATCTGTCAGCCTACTGCTTCTAAGCACGGCACATCTAAGAAGCACCTTCTTTATCACTCTGGAGATAGAAATAGCTGAGACCAACAATCTGAAGACCTGGAAAAAACGGAGGAATTGGAGGGGCCAAACAAAGTAGAAGAAGAAAGTGATATGGGTAGTGGAGCAAGTGCTGAAGACAAGGAACTTGCTAAGAGGTCAAAGGAGTTGGAAAAGAAGCTTCAAGAAGATGGAGATAAAGAGGCAAAGACAGTTAAGCTACTCCTGTTAGGTAAGTGTAATGCAGCAGGCCATTTATCTTTATGAGGGGTACCTTTAACTCTTCATTTTTTAATGGATCCTAGCATCCTTATCTTGGGTGGGATCAACAAGGGAAGGCTAGTGTAGAACTACTCTTCCTGCACATATTCTAAATGCTGTCCATAAAGCTTTCAACAGTAAAGCACCAGTTGCTCAGGATCAGGAACAGCAGATCAGATGGGAAAATACTGTGGTTTGATGACCACAGTAGAACTAAGGTTTGGGGTGATTCCGCTATAAACAAGAAATTTTAAACATTAGAAACTTTGATTTTGTTTCCTGAGGCAAATTTATGTAAATGGCAGAAGCTAGAACAGTTGGACAAATAATTGCAGTCCATTGATTATAATGAGAGGTCACAGAGATCCTTTCTCACAGGTCAGTGGCACCTTAGCTGTTAGAAAATATTAAGTGTTTCCAAGAAGGATAATGGAGTGCTAAGAAGCAAGGAAAGATATAGCTTATGTTTCAAAATCAGTAAAACTCTCCCTTGTGCTGAAATATTTTCCATAATAATACATTTTAGTCAACTTCCCAAAAACCTTTGGGAAGGAAGGAAGGAAGGAAAGAAGGAATTCATCTGAAGTACTTTCCTATACAAGTGACTCTTCTCAAATGTGCAGTGAGCTTGCTATGTAACCACTGTTAAATTTAATGTTTGTGCTGTGAAGGAGGAAAAAAATTATTCCATTTTTTTCCTCAAGAAAACTGCAGGACCTTGGCCAGGCAGTCATTAGGATTCAAAAATTTACTAAAAAAAATTATTAAAATTTACTAAAACACCCCCCCCCCCCCAATTTTACTAGCAATCTACAAGCACAGGGCATTGAAAATGCACTCACATTAAATATAATAATAATAAATGATTTATAATAAATTATAAATGATTTATTAAATTTATAGGCTGCCCAACTGCTAGCAACTCTGGTTGATTTACTATTGTTGAAAATATTTAAGGATAAAATTTTTTTGAAAATGCACAAAAAGCAGCAAGACAGAAAAACGACAGTGGCAAAGAAAACAAGCCCAGAAGAGAATGGAAAGCAAGAAAGCAGCATCAGATCCTCACCAAATGCCTGAGGAAAACACCAGGTCCTTAGCACTCTTCAAAATACCAGTAGGGTGGGATCCATTTGAATTTTGAGGAATCTTATTCTGGAAGATAAGCGCTGCTACAGAGGAGGCATGCTTCTGAGTTCAGACAAATGGCTTTATTTAATTGATGAAATTCAGAGTGCACACATCCTTTAAATCAAACTGGCCAGGTAGATACTATGGGAGGCAAAGAGACCCCCAGGTAACCAGGTAACCTAGGCCATCTAGGAAGTAAACTGGCAATTGGTGCAGTGAAGCAGAGGAGCTCCATAGGCGTACCAAGGCATGTCTATCACTGCCTATATTGCTGAATTCTGGATCAGCTGAAGCTTACAGATGGCCTAGAGCATATTGCAATGATCAAGCTATGAGGTGACCCAAGCATAAGTGACTGTCTGAAGGGGCCTACTCATCTTGGAAAGGAAACAACTGGCACACCAGATGACTAGTTGGTCAAAAGCCTTTCTGGCCATTGCTGTTCGCCTTCTCACTGAGCAGGAGTCGCAAAGTGTGTCACCCCTCCAAGGTCAAAGTTGAAATATCTCCCGATCTGGGTGGTGCAAACATGCACATTTACTTGGCCTGGGAAGGACTGAGTTGGAGATGGTTTCTTCCAATCCAGACAAGCACAGCAACCAGTACAGGACTGACTCCAATTTCTTCCTTTGTAGTTTGGTCGCCATTCTTTCACATGGCCAGTTAGATCTGGAACTGGTCTGTCTGTCCAATGGGCTCTTTCACTCCTAAACTCAGATCACCTCTTCCCCTAACAAGTACAGGTAAGTCCTCAGCTTATGACCAGTTCAAAGTTATGACAGACCTGGAGACTATTCAGGATGTGGAATTGAAATGCCAATAGTTGAGCTCTGATCTGTAGATGCGTGACTGAACCACGACAGCTTCACTTAGCTGGCCTGTAGTTGAAAGACCTAACTGGATGTCACCAGTATGCTAATGATACTGATCCCTAATTCAGTGGATGACCTCACCCAGAAGTTTCATATAAATGTTGAAAAGGAGGGGAGAGAAGCATACATTGCAGCACCTCACAAATGAAGGACTAAGGGAACTATTTCTCCCTGCCTACAACAGCAAGTGCAACCATCCCAGGAGAAAGGAAGAGAGCCACTGTAAAACAGTACCCCTAACTATAGAACCAGCTTAAAAGGATTATGTGTTTAATAGTATTGAAAACCATTGAGAGATCCAAGGAGCACAAAGATGGATGCACCATGACCATCCCAGTTCTGCCACTGTTCAACAAGTGCAACCAAAGCTGTCTCAGGACTAAATCCCAGTCTGGAACCTGACTGAAATGTTATCTGTTTCATCATCAGCTGTTGGCTGACTATCATGTCAACAATCTTCATCACATTTTAAGATTTGGCTGCCCAGGTAGCCAGCTTTTAATTGTGCCTTCCTGGCTGTGCTCATCTCATTTGTCCTGTGGGCCCTATCCAGCAACCTTGCATAATATAACATCATTGGAAGTGCTATGGCAATAACAGCAGACCTAACCTCAGTATCATCTATCTCTACTGGTGCACAATGAAAGACCTGTAACAAATGTTCACTCAAGTTGACTGGAACATATGTCAGCAGTGAGATGAGAATAACAACTGCAACTATAACTCTGACCACCAGCTATTCTGGGCAATTTACAACATGTTGGATTTTACTTCCTGTATTATCAGTGACCTAATCTGTCTATTGAAGAATGGATATGGTAGCCAGGAGTAACCAGAAGAAGAAGCACCAAAATCCATCATCCTGTATCATCCTGAATCGCTTTAATACATAACGTCTTTGGACCATCCTTTCCACCTGATGGCTGCTTCAACCAACATGTAAGGATTTTGTTGGTCAGCAACCCAGGATTATAATGGTGCGGAGAGTGGAAAGGACATTTCAGGTGCTTAAAGCTGAAGAATGCTTGGTGCTCTTCCCTCTGCTGACCTGTGCCTTGCAATAGCTGAAGACAGTTTCAAGTTCTCCTGTACAACACTACCCTCTAGCTCAAATGTGCCTGCTTCAGTGGTGGAGGTGTGTGAGAAGCACCACTATCATTGTGTGCTATAGACTCAAATTCCAGTAGGGATAGCTCCCTTACTCTATATAACTCCTGAACCTTGGGAAAATCAGGGCACAGACATCTACATAAAAGAGAGAGAGAGAGGGAGGGAGGGAGGGAGGGAGAGAGAGAGAGAGAGAGAGAAGTGGAAGCATTGGCTTTCCCAGTGAAATAGGCTTTAACAGGGAGCTAGAAACAGAAATATTCTTGAATTTTTTTAAAAAAAGATTTGATTTTAAAGTACCAGGAGGCAGTCCTCACTTAGCAACCATAATTGGGATCAGCAGCTTGGTCACTAAGAGCCACTGTCCTAAGTGGAACATCACATGACCACAAAGGGTTAATAATATCACTTCCCCTTTGGTTGTTAAGTTGTAGACTGATAAACAAAAAAAAAAGCCTTTTATATTAATTCTGCTTGTCACCAAACAGTTATGATGTACACAAATGGCAATCATGTGACTATGGAACACTGTGACCATTGTAAATGTGAGGATTGGTCACAAAAGTAATTTTTTTTTTGCACCATTGTAACTTCCAATGGTCACTGCATGAGGAAGTTAATTACAAGTTAGTGCAATGGAATGGATTGAAGGGTGGTATGGTCCCTAGGCAATTCACCATCTACCCAACTATACTGAATCAAAACTGGTAGTAAAAATAAACTAAAATGAGATTGGGAATGTAGAGCGAGATACGATTAGACATATTTAGTTTACCATGACTGCAACAGGAGCAACCAGTACAGAACTGGCTCCAATTTCTTCCTCTGTACTTTGGTTGCCACTCTTTCACATGGCCAGTTAGATCTGGAAC
This sequence comes from Laticauda colubrina, assembly GCA_015471245.1. Taxonomy (NCBI): domain Eukaryota; kingdom Metazoa; phylum Chordata; class Lepidosauria; order Squamata; family Elapidae; genus Laticauda; species Laticauda colubrina. The sequence continues at coordinate 51,361,287 of BLBF01000020.1, forward strand.
TGTTCTGTCTGTCCAATGGGCTCTTTCACTCCTAAACTCAGATCACCTCTTCCCCTAATAAGTACAGGTAAGTCCTCAGCTTATGACCAGTTCAAAGTTACAACAGACCTGGAGGCTATTCAGGACCTGGATTCAAAATGCCAATGGTTGAGCTCCGATCCATGGATATGTGACTGAATTTTGGGAGCTTGGCAACCAAGGCATGTTGCAGCTTTTTGCGACATCCCACAGTCATGTTACTGCATTTAAGAATAGTGTTGCCGAAGACCAGCGTTTACTTCTGATTTTGGAAAAGCCATTGGTTCATTTAACGACCACAGCACTTCACTTAACAACAATGGTAGCTGCTTTACAACTGCTGCAGCTTAATCAACACCAAGGGGAAAAAATCAGGCCAGTCACATCACTAACTGGTTTTACAACCATCACAATTTATGACCATGATGGGCAGGCTCCATTACACTGATAAGTCGACTGCTGCCTATATAAGCCAGTAGCAACAAGTCTCCCTTGTTTACTGACCCAGGGACAGGAGAATTTAAAAGAAAACTCCCCAGTTAAAAGAGAGAAGACAACTCTGAATGATAACTACACCAACAATGAAACTCAAAATACTTTTTTCCCACAAAGTAATTGTATTTTTATCTATGTCTGGAACAAAACATCTGGGACACAGATGCTTTTGTTTTCTTTTGTGCATGAACCACTATGTCTTTTTATTTGTTGTGCATGTCTTATTCCTTTTGGCATTCTCTTTAATTCATTAACTGATGAGTTAAAGCACAGAAGTTTCATGGTAACGTGCCATTACCATTTCTCTAGAAAAAAATATTAAAAAGTGATTCAAATGCTTAGAATACTGTTACTCATTATAGTCTGTGAGAGTTCAAATTAGTAGTGACAACTACAGGATTTTTCTGAATATTATGAAATCTGGACCCAACCCAAACTTTCATTTTTTTAAATGTGATGCTAGAGACTACTTTCTTATCTCCAGCCACATTTTTCTGCTTCCATGAAATTGATTTGTTTATGGAAACTATCTGAGTATTAGCTTTAATATGCAGTATTCTTTGATACACATATTTCTGAGTTCTTGATTGCCACGTATATGAATCCAGTCAGATGTTATGCAGTGGCTTAGGCCATAATCAAGAGCTCAGGTTCCATAAAGGCATCTAGAACAAGCTGGCTGGGGAACTCAGGGAGTTGAAATCCACAGGTCTTATAGTTGCCAAGGTTGGAGATCTCTGATCTAGAAAGTGAATTTGTTGAAAGAAATCTGCCAGTAAATTAATTTATTTAAAATGTAGCACAAAGGATACTTCAGACATGGAAACTGTTGGCTAAGGTGTGTCTTCCAATCAGTTGTATGAGTTTTAGTGGTTTAATATCCACATGAGCAGCAACTGAGAAACAAATGTGAGCAGCAAGGAATATTTTTTATGATTAGATCAAGGAAAGGGTTACTTTCTAAGAGAGAAGGGTGTCTTGCCCAATGCATTGAACTACACTCCCCATTGTTTCTAGTAATCTTGCTCAGCAGCTGGTTGCATTTTAACTTCTAATTCAACATATCTGGAGAGTACTGATTTGATGAAGGCTATAGTACTGGTAGGGAATAGATGAACAAAGATGTAGCCATGGCTGGGGTAAAAATCTGTGCTTTGCTTAATTCCTGGAAACTTGGAGGTCACAATGAAGGCAGGCCTGGCCTACTCTGTTGCTTTGTTGCTGTTTAGCTCAGCCCACCCTAAAACTTGAACTGGAAACCACAATAATGACAAGATGAGGATTGGATGAGGTGTCCTCCTGTATGTAGCATGAAAAATATTATACCCTGGCTTCTGCTGCATGGCTTCGTGAGATAACACTGTTGTAGAAACAAGTGTACTGTTACAGTTCATGCGGTAAAAGTCACATAGATCAGCAGTACTGCTTGTGGAGGCAAGCAGGAGTAATCTGTTCTTATGTGCCTCCTGGCAACATGGATTCATCACAATAACAGCAGGGAAACTGGAATTAAAGTGCTTAAACTCTAATTCTAAGCAGCTTCCTATTTGAACTAAACAAGCAGCTTAATGTGATGAGATCAAGAAATGGTACAATGGTTGCTTAAATTAGTGAAGAGCAGCAGAAGAAACATTTTGTTAAGAAAGTAAAAGAATGTGTTTTTAGGAAGACACATTCTAAGCTGGTGCTTCTGGAAAGCAAAAATCTAATGATTTGGAGTAAAAATATGAAGCAGCGCTTGCAAAAATAGCTTATGAATTAGTCTTGCATCTAGGAGTCATTGTATTTTAAGTAAATACAATTCTGAAATCTATCTGTGTGCATATGATTAAATTCTAGCAACTTGATAAAATGCTTAATAAACCAACCTAAAATAATGCTCTCTCAGTTTAGGGCTATTAGTCCTCACTAAAACCAAAACTTTAGTTGTAGGTATTGTCAAAGACACAGAGAAAAACATTTACAGTGCAATCTTATATACTGTATGTCCATGTAGAAAGAAAATTCACTAAGTTTGGTATTACTTATACAAACCAAGTGTGTATCAGGTTGAAGCCTATTTATTCTTGTATATAAAATGTCATGGTCACCAAAAGGCAAGTATTTCCATATAATGAAAAAATTAGTGCTGAAAACTCTAGCAATGAATCCATGAGTTTTTATCATCACTGGATAGCCTTCTAGATTATTTTTATGGACATATGCAAATGTTTCATACAGATCCTTTTCACGTTTCATAGAAAAACCATTTTTTACATTGCTGTAAAAATTCTTGCTTGCACGCTGTATGAATAATTCATCATTATAAATGAAGGTAGCTTTAGAAATCATTTGAAAAACTGTGGAATACATGATCAGATTTGACCTATATATTATCAATCTACCTGAGCACTTCCAGATACATGATTTTAAAAAAGACCTTTGAATGTTTATATCCCAACCATATTCATGCTAGCTTCCACATAAACCGGTCCCAATAGAAGAAGCCTGAATTCCCTCTTATTCCAGCTGATGCCCACATCTGGGAAGACTGAAAAAGCACTTCCAGATTTTACCACAAAGAGTTACAGAAGAAAGGCAATGAGGTTGCATAAGGAAGCTGCTCACAGTGAGTTGTCCCACATCTGATTTGATTTCCATGGTAATTTCCTCCTTAATAATTAGTGTGACTGTGTTTTTTTTTTTCTAAAGGACTGTGTGTCACAGTAACTCCCACAACCATTTTGATTTTCCTTTCTGGCATTTCATGCTGTTAAAGTATAATCCTTCCTCTTTTGTAAGCACATTTAAAATATTCCATTCCATTCCTTCTAGAACAGTGTTTTTTAAACTTAACAATTGTAAGATGTGTGGACTACAATTTCCAAAATGCCCCAACCAGTGATGATAATGAATTCTGGGAGTTATCGTTCACTCATCTTGCAGTTGTTTAGAATAAGGCAGTCATAACCAATCTCTATAAGATTCATCACCTTATTCCTCGAGATTTCAGGGCATCTGCAGATAGCTTATCTTTTCTCATGTTTGCCATCCAATCCTCTGGACATAGCCATATGCTAGCTTCATCATAGTTGTTGGAACAGGTGTCCAAATGCAGAATGCTGCCATCGCCTCATTTCATGTCTTGGTCACAGACTTACTATACAGTGAAGTTCTTGTTTTGGGTGTCTGGGAAGTTTTTGAGGGCTTTCATTGCTCTGTTTACCATTTTCTACAGTTGGTCTTTTCACACTTTGGGATTTTTGGCAAAACAAGGAATAAATGGAGAGAAATAGTGTGGCATAATAATGGAGGATCTGTGTGTGTTACTAGTCATTCTCTTTTCTTCTGTGAAGAGAGATTTTAAATCACAAGGAACTTGTACAGACATAATAAGATGCTTGGTTCTTGTTCATCTTGGAAAAGTATCTAATTGGCAGATACTTCTCTATGCTCAAGCATTGGCCCATGAATGTTCTCTGCTAGCTCTAGGCTTGTAAACATACAGGTATGACTTAGCTCATGGCATCACAAATTTACAGAGAGTGAAGAACACATCAGTCATGTCTGGGTGGATCTGGAGGTCTTCCCAGAGAAAAACATTCCTAAAGTGCCTTCACTGTATCTTTAGCATGCACTATTAGTTTCAATGTTGACATAACTCTGGGTGGCATAGAAATAACTAATGCATATTTAATATCTGTTATTTGTTCAGACTGGCCCTTGCCTAACAGAGAGCAGCTTTAAAAATATTTGGCCCAAGAAAGAAGGACATATCATGTATGGGAATGGGAAATAGCCTGTGGAACTAAAGGGCAGGCTTCCTTTTATTTACCATTTAGACAAGTGAGGTTTTTTAGGCAATGTTTTGCTTTAATAAATTGCTGAGCAAGACCCATGGCAGAATTTACATTAAATCAAGAACAAACAATCTGTTCTATTGTGGCATAGAACAGTGTATTAAGCCAGGATCCACAGGCTATATTAATACATATTATGGTTTAAGGTTAAATGTTGTGTGAAACATACTGGTTTATGTTAACAGTATATTGCAGAAGGTTAGCCAACTGTAATATATTTGAGCTAAGCCATTGTTTCACATGTCATCTTTTTTAAGTTGGGTCAAGCACTACAAAGCTAGTCCTTGACTTACAACCACAATGGAGACCAAAACCAGAATTTGTTGCCAAGCACCCAAATTTTGAACACATAACAGGTGAATTCTGTGACTGGTTCTGATTTCCCTTTTTCATGTTATTGTAAATTTGAACAGTGGCTAAACAAATGATTGAAAGTGGAGGACTATAATTGCTCTTCTGTAATAAGATTTAACATATAAGCATGGACATCACAGAAGAATCTTCTGAGATCACTGATCATTGATCTTCCTTCTCAGAAAAACATCTATGTTCCCCATGATGTAGACTAGTCACAATGGCTAATTTTTCATGTTGCACTAAGCTATTATATGATTTTGTTTTATTTTTGCTTTGGTGCAAGGCATGAATCTAGTCATGTTTTGCAAATCATGGTGTATGGTTTAGTTATAATGCCTGCTGTCTGTGTGTGGATGCTAGGAGTGGATGAAGCATATTTAGAACTTGAAAGATCACAAGAAAATCTCTAAATTTCAGTAAGACTGGGAAATTGAAAAGTATTCTTAAAAAAGCAATGGCAAGCCATGATAATAGTGTTGTGAAAGAGACTACCTGAATGAGATCACTAAGTCATGCTTATTGAGACCTGAATGAACAAGGACATTATGGTTGATTTAGCCAACCAACCAAGCCCTGATAGAATGACTGATCTAAAGGAGCAAATTCATCAATATAGTAGTTGAATATATTTCCAGTGGTGATCTCACAATAACTACAGTAGGAAATCATGGTTAACTCAGAGCATCCTCTGTTTGTCTGCAAAGTAGTTCTGACCTTAAGCTGTTTTTCATTCCAGGTGCTGGTGAGTCAGGGAAGAGTACAATTGTCAAACAGATGAAGTGAGTATCTTCATGATCAGAGATCAGGAGCTCAAAAGTTAGCTGTATCATTTTTAATTAGATGTTGTTCCTCATTGGTTCACAATTATAGATACTTTTCAGGTTGTTGGCAGCAGGACTGGGCTGAGGCAAATAACTTAAACTGATTATGGAAGGCTTAGGACACATAAAAATAGCATGTGGTTAAATCAACTGAGGATAACAAGTGGCAACTGCTTGCTTCACAAATTGATTCTGAGCAGGATCAAGAGAAAATACCTTTTTATACAACAGCCCATAACTGAGCCATCAATAACTGCTTGCCTGCATATATGGTTTTTAAAAATTCCCATAAGTTTGGATGTCCTTGTTTTACACTCGTTGATGGAAATGACCATTTGGGTAGCTCTTCCTTTAGCATGGTTTTTCCTTGGTCTTTTTAAATGAACGTTGTAGGAACTAGATTAAGTTTAAGACTAGTGTAATTCTAGGCAAGTGCAAACTGTGCTGAAGATGGAGTGCACAATTATCCACACAGCAAGCATTACTTTTTGCTGCAAGACTCATCAACTGAGTATCAAAATTAGGGTGGTGAAGCGCTTGGCATTTAAATTCCAAAAAGTGCTTCAGAGTGCATAGGAGCAAGAACATGGCCTTATCAATAACACCTTCTTGGGGAAAAGTGCATCTGCTTTTACCTGTTGCAGACAAGTAGTATGTTCCCATTCATGCAAGAACACAGAAGTTCTGCTGAACTTCTACAGCAGAAAACTGATGTGCCAAGCTGATGTTTGGATTACCCAGGCTAACAGTACTCATAGCTTGGAACAAACTTAAAAATACTCAAATTCCCTGCTAGATGAATTGCTATAAAAAACAGCAGTGGGGAGAAGAGGGAGAGGAGTTGATAATGGAAGCTATGATGTTGAGAACATTAAGGAGAAATGGCTGAGGAGATAAGAGTTTAGACACAACAGGCTCCACCAGATGTTAACATTTAACTTAGTGAATAAGTACCAATCAGTGGTGAGATTCAATTTTTTTTACTACCGTTTCAGTGGGTGTGGCTTGGTGGGCATGTCAGGGGAAGGATGCTGTAAAATCTCCAGTCAGAGGTGAGATTTGCCGGTTCTTCGAACTACTCAAAATTTCCGCTACCAATTCTCTAGAACTGGTCAGAACCTGCTGAATAGCACCTCTGGTACCAATACTCAGATTTCTCTCCAATCTTTGTTGAAATGCACAGACTCCTTGGCAGGTGGAGAGTAAAATCAAAAACAAACTAGCACTAAAGCTTTCGGATAAAATCTATGGTAGCATTTCATATATAGGACCTGGATATTTTTGTTTTCTGCAGAATTATCCATCAAGATGGCTACACAGAAGAAGAATGTCTGGAGTTCAAAGCAGTCATATATAGCAACATACTTCAATCCATCTTATCAATAGTCAGAGCCATGTCTACTCTAGGCATAGATTTTGCTGATTCAGGCCGAGGGGTGAGTGTTACCAACAGCACACTGTACTTGTAACATGTATTCTCCAGAAAGCAATGAAAAATGGCTAAAAATCAGAATGCAATACAAGAAGGCTGGTTGGAGGTGCTGAAAAAGTGAAAAGGTGGCCACTATGGTATAATTGAAGCCTTGAGATATAGATAGATAGATAGATAGATAGATAGATAGATAGATAGATAGATA
>BLBF01000020.1:51383641-51395498 GCA_015471245.1 Laticauda colubrina
AAAGAAAGAAAGAAAGAAAGAAAGAAAGAAAGAAAGAAAGAAAGAAAACTAACTGGTGAGGGAATGTCTTCCTGAGTATTTGGTGCAATCCAATGAACATTTGACAAAGCAAAATATAATCCTACAGTTATTTATATAAAAGTTTAGCAATAGCAAATAATCAGACTAACTAACATTTTTATTTGCAAAAGTCAGAAATGCAAGTAAGAAAACTAACAAGGATTTGTAGAAATGGCACCAATAAAATTAGGAACGTTTAAAGTTTTTGAACTCACCATTTTAATATTGCCAATAACTACATCATCAAGTTGAAACTGTACATGAAAATTGAGAAAGAGTCTCAGTGTAATGGTTAAGCAAAGAAATGCCCTTACTCTGCTTAATGTTCATTACAAGAAAAACAATAGCAAACAGGAACTTGGCACCACATTTACATGCTGTTGGTACATTTCCAAAATCTCTTAAGGATAAAAGGCCCTGGTAAATGCAGAACAAATTCCACTGTCTACAAAACTCCCCACTGCTTTAAGACCAAACACATACACAACAATTAAGTGGTTGATACAGTAGTCCTGTAGCAGCATATACTTCCCCCCCTCCTCCAAAGCTTGGAATTTTACAAGTCACTTTGCTAACTGGTACTCACTTCAGAAATTTCAATATAAGAATCAGATTTTTACTTACTACACCAGCTGCATATTCAGCAAATTGGTACTCAGCATTAACCAGGCTAAATCCTCCCAACCTATAAGCCACACATTATTTGTTAAACCTGCTACAGGAAATCTACCTTTGAAGGAAGAGGAAAGCCTTACAGTATAGGTAGCAGAAGGTGGATGTAGTACATATTAGAAGTAAGCCACAGCTTTAACCATAAGAATTCTAAGGCCCTTTTAAATTAGTTGCAATACTAGCAAGTTCTGACCATACCAAGTTTTAAAAACAAAAAGGTTCCTGCTAAGAGGAATACTTTCTGCATGATCTGGTCACATCGTGTGCATAGTTAATGGTTGTTGTTTTTTTGTCTGCTTTTAAAATGTAAGATTCATTGCAAATAAAATAAAATTTAATCAATATATAGTTTGATGGAAAAACTTTAAAAATAGAGCAATGATGACTTATTAAAGAAAGCTACATTTTGAAGTTCAGGGATGAAAACTTCATAACAGCTGTACATATTTCAAATTATGCAATCCAAGTGATGCCAGGATGATAAAAAAAATCACACTTAACAATAGTTCCATTTTTGGAATCTAACTTCAGCATCTGTATCAATAAAATATCCCTAATATAGAAGATTGTGCTAAAGAATGCAAAGGTTTTGCATGCTGTTTTCATTCCCCAGTCCTGTTCATGCTTGCAGCTGTCTCACAAGGCAGCAAAGAAACAGTCCACATCCTGAAATCTAAAGAAAGAAAATTCAAAAATTAGCACAAATTCATATGACAACCTGGCAATGCTACAGACAATATTTGTGCAATGCTACAGTTCATAATTTACCTTTCTCTGTTTCTTTCCTTTTAGTAAAGTCCACATTCCTTCAGATTGTTTTTAATTATAACATCTGTAACAGCATCAAACACAAACTGCACATTCTTGGTGTCGGTGGCACAGGTGAAATGAGTATAAATTTCCTTGGTGTCTTTTCTTCGGTTCAGATCTTCAAACTGGCACTGAATGTATGCAGCAGCTTCTTCATATGTATTAGAACCTTAAAAAAATGATAACAAACATAAGAGCAGGTCTAATGAATTACATCAAAATCTTATTTAGTCTATCACTTTACTTCCCACAGTGCCCAACCACTTTATTCTGGAAAGTAAGACACACAATGACTAACTTTGCTGTTATTATTTCCCAAAGATGATATTCAGAGGAATGCACCATCATGGTTCATGTAGAATTCTTTCACCACTTTTAATGACTTTCCAAAACCCCTCCCCCAAAATAACTTTTTTTCATTGCTGTTGCAACCCTGAACCCTTAATTCATTGTTGTCAGTCAAGAATTACCTGCATTCTTTTTTTCTTTTTCTCTTTTTCATATCTTTTACTCTTATTATTTCATCTTTTAATTTAATTTTTATTCTTGTAATTATAATCTTTAATGAAATTACTATAATACACACACACACACATACACACACACACACACACACCTGTTGATCTTCTGTTTTGCCTTAATAAAAATCTTACCTGGATACTCTGGATAGCAAATTGTTAGTGGACTCCTCCGTATCTTTTCCTCAAACAAATCCTTCTTGTTCAGGAAAAGAATGATTGATGTATCAGTGAACCATTTGTTGTTACAAATGCTGTCAAAGAGTTTCATGCTCTCATGCATTCGATTCTGAATAGAAAAAACACTAATGAAAGACAGCATTGACACTTCATATCATTAACAACCCCAACAAAACTACTAGAGCACATTTTGTCAAAAGAAATCCCAAAATTAAAAGTACAACCATCCCTTCAAAGATGCTAAATAATGTCTACATTTTTGCAAAAAGCCTCTGAAATATCACATTTTTGCGGTTTTGTCAGAAACCATTTTTCCCATTTCAAATCATGCAAATTTAAATGTTCACACTCAATTATGAAGAAGAAATTTTTCTCTCCATAACCTCTCAACTTCGAATAACATTCACTGCACAAATTGTGAGAATGCCAATAAGAAAAGCTTTCCCCTATGCTCTACAGAAATATTACCATTTGTAATGTTCAAGGAATAACAATAGCAAAACGTTTGATTAAATTCTATTGTTCAAAGTTTAAAGTCAGTTTCTGTCGCAGTCCACATTATTTAGAATGTTAACTCTACAGCAACATACCATTTCTTCATCCTCAGCAAGGACAAGGTCATAATCACTGAGAGCCACACAGAATATAATTGCTGTTACTCCTTCAAAGCAATGGATCCATTTCTTACGTTCTGAACGCTGACCACCAACGTCAAACATCCTGACAGAAAAATAAGGACTTGAAGATTCATTTTAGCAAAACTAAATTCATCTGTTTAGTTATCACACAGATACACATGTGCAACAGGGGGTTCTTTAATAAGTTGTAAATGACTTTGCCAGCCCTGAGATCTAAATGCTAAAGTTCATTAAAATAGCCACTGCTGTAATATTATTTTACCACAAAAATTATAAAAGGCTTTTCATAACTTCTGTCTGAATCTGTTTGTACACATTACTTTAGGTACCATTGGCTATTTTGATGCTATTTTTGCTTTGTTTATACTTTGCGGTATACTATCCAGAGTTATATGCTTGGGGCAACTAGCAAAAAAACAAAAAACCCAAGGCTGAGATTAATCATCAAATGCTAAATCATTATTTTTCATTTAGTGCTATAAAGGAGGGGGGCTATGATATAAAAATAGGATGAAGGAAATATCATAATTATGTCATTCTAAAAAACTCTGATACAAACTATACCCCTTTAAGCCCTTTTTCCTCTAGGCTTGGCTTAAGCTTTTGTAACATTTTGAGGCCTTATCATAAACCGGGTATACTACACAAATAAAATAGTTCAGCCTTTTGTTCCAAAGTGCTGATGGCAGAACCAGCAAACAGCTGGTAGTGAAGAAATAATACTGACTGGCATTGCTTTACCACTTGACATTGAAGAGCTGGTGACTGAAATATCTAGGCCTCCCACGAAAAAGCCATATGTGGGTTTTCACCTGAGATAGATTATGCCAAAAGAACTTGCCCCTCATTCAAAAGAGAGAAAGAAAAAAATAAAATAAAAACTACGGGTAATGGAAGAAGAGCTTTGCTGCCTTTCAGTGGAACAGGCTGAAGAGATTTTGCAGTACACAAATTATGCTGCATTATGTTGTTTTCAGTACATATATTTCATTAATTCTATCTTGTTCATCTTTGATGCAAGATTATTATCTCATTATACACAAGGGGTACACAAGGGTAACAAGGCTCAGCCAACAGTGATTATTTCCACAACTGATTTATGTACAGGGAGTCCTTGACTTACAATCAAAGCTGGCACCAGGACCTCCACTGCTAAGTGATGCAGTTATTCACCGAGTCAAGCCCATTTTTACAACCTTTTTTGCCACCGCTGCTAAGTGAATCACCACAGTTAAGTGAATCATGCAGTTATTAAGTGAATCCAGCTTCACCCATTGACTTGGCTTGTTGGAAGCCCCCTGGGAAGGCCGTCAATGGAAATCACACGAATTGAGACACTGGAACCATTGTAAATACTGCCAGTTGCCAAGCATCAAAATGTTGATCACATAACCATGGGGATTTTGCAATGGTCATGTCACTTTTTTCAGTGCTGCCATAATTCAAGCGTTCATTAAACAAATGGTTGTAAGTTGAGGACTCCCTATACAATTTCAAGCCCCAAATCCATTTTACCCAATCCCAATTTCTCTAGACTTTATTACAGCTTTAAAATTGAATGATGGGGACCTCTTTGGCTTTAAGAGAACCGTAAGCTGGCATGAAAAGATGACTGTGGGATATTCAGCCAAAGGAATACTAGGAATATTAGGCCTAACTAAATAACACTGGGAAGAGTGGCACCCTAACAAGTGAGTGTGCCCTACAGTTTCATTATTTGATTCGTAGACTATCTAACACTTTGGAGCTCCATGAACTGTGAAAACAAAGGATTTTTTATCCCACCATGAAGCCTGATGGCATTGTGCACCAGGAATAATCTGAATTTCTTGTTGTTCTCATTCATTCTGCATTTTGCTGTAATTTACAAATCAGATATGGTAGTAGCAGAGCCAAGATGTTTGAAAAGTATACAAAAAGAGGACTTCACAAGTCCTATAGGGATCAATCAGTAGACAAGGTGGCAAACTACATGGAGGTACATGGTTAATATGTCATCCAGTTATGACATAATTAAGTGTATCACAGTGGAAAATAACACAGCCCCATTCGACATCAAACACTATTAATGATAAGCATTTAAACAATTATGCATGCTCCTTGCCAATGTTCTGTACTATTGACTGGTTAATGCCATGTCTATTGTTTTGCTAAGAAAGCCATGCATTGTTCAGAGAGCCATGTTAATTTCAACTCCCACAGCAACAACAGAAAATAAATGCATGGCAAATTATAAAGTCTCTATGTGGGGCTCTTATATTTTACACTTCCAATCAACAATATAAAACAGAAGCCAGTATACCATTAGTATAAATGCTCCTGTAAAGCAAGGATTCAGTACCTGTGTTTGTGATCCCAACATAAAAGCAGCTGAAAAGAATGAAACAATGAAAATAAAAAAGTGTCCTGTATCAAGAATCACTAGCAAAAGAATGGGGATATACTATATCATGTGAGCCAAAGTTAAAAAAACTGTACGAGTGCAGAAGAGCCATACATTTTACACCAAGAAATTAAGGTTTAAGAGTATACATAAATGGCAACTTGCAACTCTTAATGCTGCTTACTTGAAGTATAAGTCCTTGAAGGTGAAATGTGTTTCTACAATGCCTGTTGTTTTCACTCTGGTTCGTAGGACATCTTGTTGAGTTGGAATGTAGCTCTGCTGAGATATTCTGTCCAAATCATTTAGGTAGCTAAAAAAGAATGGAAATGGGGAGGGGACAAGAAAAAGGAAGAAAATATTCAGGAACTAATTCTCTAATTGAGTACTGAAATTGAAACTGGTACAAACAGAACATGTTCTTTAATTCTATGATTAAGCTATGGCTTAGTTCAAAGTTCTAATTTAAACTAGAATCAATGGTCGCATTTTAGGTTCTTATAGAAATCTGCTTTAAAATATAATTTATAAATCAGGAATCCAATACTTCACCCAAAACCCCACTGAAGATGTTACCAAGTTTGATAATGAAATGTCTGGGAGCTAAACAGCGAGCTCGAAGAACAGATCGCTGCCAAAACCTACAGCCCAAGCTATGAATATTCTCAACAATGTCCAATACTTTCCAGAACCCATACTCTATTTTTAAAGAAATTACGATCTAGTACTCCTTGTATCAAAGTAGTTCCTAATTTTATTATTACTTAGATCAGAGAGAATCAGCTAGCTGTAGCTGTTGTTGGATTCCAACTCTCATTGCTCCAAGCAACATGGGCAATGGGAGTTGTAGTATAACAAGATTCCCATGCCTATTGGTTGCCTATTTGTAAATTAAAAACAAAAAATAAACTTACCTTTGTACTCTTTAAAACAAGTACATTTATGGTACCATACAAAAATAATTATATCCCACAGATATCTCAACTTGTCCCCATATTAACTTACAAGAGGAAGCCATCTGTATTCCAAGTTCCAATGTTCAGTGGAAAAGTCTTTGTCATAACAGACATTAAGAATATTCTTCTTCTATCTGAATGTTCAGTATTTTCCTCTATATTGTTGAGATGCTTCCAGTTTACCCTTTTTTACATTTTTCACTTTTTTCCTACTTTCTCTCCTGGCTTGTTGCTTTCCTCTTTTTTTTATTTCCTCTTATCTTAAACTCTTACATATGAGATAAAGAATCTTACATTCAGTTATTCGCAAATAGTTACAAGTTATTGTAAAAAATTTAGTGAGAAAAAATGGACAATTACTTCTAAGTGGGCAAGGGGAAAAACAACATGCACAAACTGAAAATGCAATCCTGCCAATCTCCAATTATAAACACTATACACAGCCATAGTTACGTACCACTGCCTGAGTTGGTGAAAAAAATTTCACAGAAATCAAGAGCTGGGTGCAATGCAGTGTTTAAGAACACAAAAGATGAAAATCCTTTCTTAAAATCTCACTAACACACAATTTATGTAGGAAGCTTTAAGAAGTCTCAAATAGTCCCACATAATAGCCTATATTACAGTTATATTTCTAACTTTTAGGATTACCAAATACATATATAAATTTCTTTGAAAATGTAGAATAAAAGCAGTATGAATATCAAATATGTGATCATTGGGTGTTAATATAAGGACCATTTACAAAGACAAATTTACAGATCATTCTAAAGATGCCTTAAAGAATGTACAGATTTCTGTCTGATCAAAGATTGTAGATCAATTGTTAGAATTCAATGGATTTGCTTAATGACTGTGGATTTGTTTAATGACCAGGTGACTCATTTGCTGACCTTTGCAAACAAATGTCATAAAACTGGGCCGGTTGGCCCGCTTAATGACCTGTATTACTGACATATTTAGTTCCCTAACATTAATGAAATTACTGGTTTCATTCATGAAGTTGCACATTATAAATGATCATTATTATACTGTAAAGTTTGAGAATTTCTATATTCATCTTTTAATGTGCAATTCATAATGGAAATATTATTCTTTTGTTTTATATTTAAATCAAAATGGTCCATTTTATCAGAAAGGCTTGGAAGAAAACCACAGTTCTCTAGTAATGCAAATATTCTAGAAAATGTGGGGTGAAAATGTGACTTTACTTCTGTAATCACAATGAAACTCATTCCAACCAGTGCCTTTTGTCCATCCATTCTTTGATCACACTGGTATGTGCACATAACAGAAAGCCAGAATATGTCTATTTATGCCTTCCTCTATCTTTCTATTTACAGTGGTTGATGATCAATGCAAAATCAGGAGTTCTTCTAAAAATACCTTCCTTTATGCCATTTGAAAACAGATTATGAAGAGGGAAAAGTGGTATATACAGCATCCACCATCATTATAATGAATAAAGTTGAAACCAAAGTGTTCAAGGAAAAAATATTTTATATATTAAATCTCCCTTAGCTGACTCCATGATAACTTTAAAAGAAATTTTTTAATCAATTCTACAATAGCAAAAACAATACACGATGACTGAAAGAATTTGGAAATTTCAGAATTCAATTTAAGGATATATATATATATATAAAATATATACAAGCATATTCCTAATTCTGATTATTGTCAGAATAAAATAAAGGAGGGATATGATTGAAGAAAGGCTGGGACAAGTAGTAGGCAAAGTATACATATGTTCAAGTATAACTACCGGTAACTTATTGCGATTCACCCAGTAATATGAATCATATAATTAATTCTTAACAGGAATACTTTTTGTCACTGCCAGGTTGCAGTTTCACAAGCAACAATGATCAAAATATAATAGCATGATGCATAATTTGAACTATATCTGAAGAGAACTCAAGTTTCTGAAATCTAACCCCAACTGCCATTGGATCATTCCAGCTTATTTGTATGAGTCTAGATTTCAGAAAAAATGTCAATAATTTCCAGCACTGCACTTTAATAATGAAATATTTAACGTAAGCCTTTTAATGTACATTATAACCCCACTGTTTTTTTAGTCTTTTAAATCAGTAAGGAAATTTTAAACTAACTCAGTATAACTGTCTCACTTTTGAGACATATTCTTAATTATAAATTTGATACTACCTAATTCCATATAGGGAGGGCAGAGTACACTGACTTCCACTAAAAAACAATAATCTTTTGTTAAACAATACTAGAATAGTTACATCATTCACATTTAATACTCTGGCTTCTATTAGAAAGAATACACTGACTTGGGCATTAAAAGAAATAGCATATTGTCCTGCTTGAAGACTAAATAACAGACAAGCAAGCTGACAATTTAACCAAAGTTCAAGCCTGACAAGGTCTGAAACAAATTGCTGGCATAAAAATGCAAGAACTACCCCAAGTTCTAAAGAGCTGAAATTTAATCATGAGGGTCTATGAATTGTTTCAATATATATTTCCTTTACTGTATATAGCAGAGCTATCAATTTAGAGCAGGTAAAAGTTTTCAGAAGCAAAACTGGCAAATCAACTTTTCTGCCCATCATGTTTCACATCCTGGAGAATCACAGTACTAATAAAACCTTCTGTTGACTTCAATTTAGAGAAATTATAGATCCTGAAATTCTACAAAAAAACTTGTTAAAGTAACTGGAACTTGTACAAACCATTCTTTCACAAAAGATGAAAATCCCTGACAGCCTACACCCCATTTACAGCAGCTTCAAAAAAAAGAGTACAGCAATGTGCAATCCAAAACATTCCTAATGGTCCTAGTTAGTTTCATCCCATGTTATAGGAGTTCTCTCTTTAAATGAATGTGAAGTCATAAAAGAGGTAGAGGTACTGCAGGACCAGTAGTGATATTCAACTGGTTCTGCCCGGTTCTGGAGAGCCAGTAGGAGTGATGAGCAGTGGAGACCGGTTCTCTCCACTGCTCTGCTGGCTCTGTTGTTGGGCCCACCTGGGCTCCCATACTCACCTTTATCTGAATTTGAAGCGCAGCTGCTTTGAGCGGCACAGGATACTCCCGCGTGGCAGCTGCTGAAGCAAACGGTATCATGCAGGCTTGCAGGAGGTGAGTTAGAATGCCTCTGCACCTGCGCAAATACCTCTGTGCCTGCACAAAGTGAGCATTCAGGGCATGCGTGCAAAGCATGGCCACCAAGCCATGTCCATCAAACCTGTGGCAACAATATTGAATCCCACCACTGTGGATCATTGTTAGATACACACAGAAGAGCCTGTAGGCTGGATGGACTCCTTTCTTCTTGCACTTTCCCTCCTTCAAAAGGATCCCTTGGAAATTAAAGAGGGAAGAAGAGTGTTTGCTTCCACTAGGGGAGGGAATTTGGGACAATTCACAATTATCTTTAACTGTCAGCTATGTTAGTTTGGTTCATTTTTTAACATAGCTCCTTATCCTTTTTCTA
Source organism: Laticauda colubrina (assembly GCA_015471245.1). Lineage (NCBI taxonomy): Eukaryota > Metazoa > Chordata > Lepidosauria > Squamata > Elapidae > Laticauda > Laticauda colubrina. The sequence goes on from BLBF01000020.1 coordinate 51,393,326, forward strand.
TTTTTATGGATTTTAAACTCTTGCTTAGAAATGCTTCTTCAATGACAAAATAATTCAAATTGTATCCTGGTATCTTAGCAACACAATTATTATGGCATAAACATAAACACTTATCTTATGTTAAACAAGGTACCTTACTGTGGATTTCCCCCATTTCGGCCAAGAAAATAGGATGATGTACAATATGGAAGATGACAAGTTTAGCAAGAGGAAGAGGGCAGAATCAGTGTCACTTTGCTCTGATGTGCACTTCAGTTCCAATAGGAAGATTCCAAAATTGCAATTAAAGAGCAGATTTCCTAATGTCCTTTATAGCAGATGATAAAGAGTGAATGTTGTTAGACTTGCCAGTTCAGCCCTTTCATGTGACCCATATAACTTGCTTTGATCAACTAAATACAATCCAGGGAATCTTCAAAGCCAAGCCTCCACCAACTGTCCATTTATTAAACAATTTTCCTGAAAAGAATTTTTATATCCTCACATAGAGAGATTTCCCATAACCTGTTGAGAAATACCACAACAATTCTTTAGAGGTATTCCTTCATGTCATGATAATTCTGCAAAATAAATAGTTTTCAGATTATAAAAAATATTTATGAGACATTAAGAGCATGATCGATCAATTCAGCTACTTAAAATCTATTAGAAAGTTTTCTTACTAGGATGCCGAATCATTAAGCTGGTATTCCCTTGATCTGCTGAAGCATGCTTGAACTCCAGGATCTCTCCATAGCCGTTTAATCACTCCTGCTAATTCAGGAGTCATAACTCCTTCCTCTGCACTTCCAGCCAGTACAAACAACTGGCGGGCATCATCCTGCAAAAAAAAAAAAGCTTAAATACTGATATTCAATGGCATAATATGCTACTGAACTACCATCAGAAATACTTTTTAGGTAAAATATAAAATCATGGGAAATATCTATCCACCAAAAATGGCTTTTATCTTTTTCTCTGTAACATTTCCCTTGGGAATAACCAAGTAATACTAGAGAACTGAGGCATAAATTTTATATAACAGGATTAGAACCACCAAGAAAATGGTAGTTGTAATGAACTATAGTTCAATCAAACTCCTGGAAAGCAAGGTCCTTCAAGTTACTGTTCAAGTACAAAATTGTCACAATCTATTATTGTTGTAATATTTTCAAAAGGAACCCTCTCTTATACAAAAAGTGACTCAATGTCTCTGGAGTGTGTTTTCTTGCCAACGTGCAGAAAGGCACATTGCCAGAAATTATATAACTGACAAACATTATAGAAGCACTGTATATGGATGATACACTAGTCCATATATGACTATATACCCAAGAATATATATACCCAGTGTATATCCTGACTATATACCCAGGAAAGTAAGATAGCTTATATAACACAGTAATATAAGGACAATTAAAACAATATTAACAACAGATTAAGAAACACACCAGAATACAAAAAGTTCATTTAAAATGTGCAAATAAATTAAAGTTTTTCCTAACACCTACAAGAAAGTAGTTCTTATGTTTCCAAAGGTATAACATTCCTTACACAGGAACAATAATGAAAAGGTCTTATTTCCTTTCAACACTTGTCAAAAATTTCTTGGTGCATGATCACAGTCTACAATACCCTAATTTCTCCCAAGAAAATTATGACAACTGCAACTAAATTTTCAAAGCAGATTATTGTGTGTTATATCAGGTGCCTGCCAAAACTGTTATTTTTTTTAGCATGCTAATATTGTATATAAAACAATTATCTATACTCACAGCTCTGGCAACTTCCCCAAAGTCAATCTTTAGTCTTCCCATTGCTCTTATTATTGCAATGATTGATTGAATTGTATTGCTGTAGACAACTACTTTATACTGCTTGCATTCTTCCTCTGAGTAGCCATCCTCATGAATGATTCTAGAGAAAAACAAGGAAGTAAGCATGGAGTATAGATAATCCTTGACTTATGACCAGTCACTTAATAACCATTGAAAGTTATGATGTACTCAAAAAAAATCAACTTTTGACAATCCTCAAAGTAATGACCTTTCCTGTGGTCATTTGATTTGCATTTTGGGTGCTTTGGCAGTTGAATAAATTTGGATTCAGACTTATGATCCTGTGATTGATTGAATCTATCTATCTATCTATCTATCTATCTATCTATCTATCTATCTATCTATCTATCTATCTA
>BLBF01000020.1:51395508-51418462 GCA_015471245.1 Laticauda colubrina
CTATCTATCTATCTATCTATCTATCTATCTATCTATCTATCTATCTAATCTATCCATCTATGGTATCTATTTAATTTATATGCCTCTCACCTCATGATGTGAGGTGGCACTGAGTGGCTTACAACATAATAAAACATGGAAATAAGAACAATTATAACATATAAAAACAGATGAAGCAGTGATTTACTTACCATCACTTGATTTGCTTAATTATTATGGTGTCTTGTGATGACCATCATAAAAAGGCACAAAATTGAGTCCAATCATGAAGTGACTCAATTGATGACCACAATGGCTTCCAACTAAAACTCCAGACTCAATTGTGGTTCTAAGCTGAAGATTACTTCTAGGAAACTTCCATTTATCCATAAATCCCAAAGTGATTATAACAGTCATTTTTGAATATCTTAATCTACACCTCATGGGATAGCCATATAGTATGTGTTTTGACCATACAGTTTCAACCATCCTTACCAGCATGTTGCCTGGGAATGACAACAACAATAGACAAACATACCTGAAGAATACCAGGTTGGAGAAGATTATTGTATGGATATTAAGATGAAAGAACCCTCTTGATCTCTCATAGGGTTCTTGGAGAATGGTCAAATAAAATAATGACTACATTTAAACCTTTGCATCTATATGGCAGAGAGTATGGTTAGCTGAGGAACTATCTATCTCCCATAATATCTGCCCAGCCAATTTGATCAAGCAGGCTTGGTGCACTTCACATTCTTTTGATTATACAATACCATTTTTCAGGACTCCTGAAATGTGTCTTCTCTACAGTATCTGACCTTTAGAATGAGTTTCTCACCACCACGACCCTCTCCACCCAGATTATTCCACTCTGGTGTTTTGAAAAGTCTTGAAGATCTGGCTTTTCACACAAGCCTTTGGTGAGGAAAAGATCACTTGGGTTGTGTGGATCTGTTTCTTTTTCATTCCTGTCCAGCTTTTGTTATATTTGCCATTTTTTCTCCTTTATTATTATCTATTCTTATGTTTCCCTTCCTTCCTCCCTTCCTTCCTTCCACTTGTGAACTGCACAAAGTCATTGGGAGTCAGATATATAAATCTTACAAATCAATGTAATATATTAGTTTGATTTCAGTTATTAAAAATGGTAGGTTTTTACTGCCCTTTTTCTGATTCAACTCATGTGACCCCTGAAAAGTTAAGGCTATCGGCCAACCAAAATTATTTGGTACATACTTTGTAATAGTGAAGCTGCATCTGAAAACTAAAAAAGGGAAGGGGGCTTGCACAAACTGAACTATCTTTTGTTTACATAATAATCTCACCCAATCCAGTAATATCCCAGTAGGCATGTTTTCTACTGTATCCATGATAGTTTGGGTACTGTATAATGGAAAAAGGGGCTCTTTTAGGCACTATGCTTCAATTCAAATGAATTGTTTTAACATCATATTTTGCATATTTTACTTACTTCATCTGCTTTACTATGGTACTTTTACCAGATTCTCCAGCACCTAAAAGGACAAAGAAAAACTGGGATTATTTTGATGTACTGTCTGAGCAAAAATGATTTTCATCCTACTAGTAGATGGATTCAGAAGAATCAAAGCACTAGACATAATTTAAGCAATTATACCTCTTAAGAAACAATCATAAGTAATCTACTGAGAGTTTAAGCTGAAGAATTCTACTTATTCTCCCACTATACAGCCATTAGACTTATGTGAATGAGTCCTGATTGGATACAGACAGGAAAATCTGAGAGGATATGATTTCAGTCAAAGGCAAAATTTATCTTTATTCGTATTTTGTGAAATGCAAAAAATAAAAATAAAAAGACAAAACTGGCCTCTCCAGAAAAGGACACTCTTCCTCACTAGTTTCTTATGTGCTACATAGGAGTTGGTCAACATCATGGCTAGCAAGCAATATTTTTTACTAGTTAGTAAAGGCAGTAGCAGTAAGCTCATATAGCAAGGAACTTTAATAAATATATCAAAGATATATTTAGGGTACTCAAAAAATGGCATTCAAATACTTGCCTACTTCCCATCCTTTCCAGTTAAAAATTTAGTGTCTATAAGGATTAACCCGTAAGAGCTAATTTGATACTCATTTACCCCTTAACAAAGAACTTAAATTTGTCTCAGTGAAGCTGAATTTTAAAAAAAAGTTTGATCCAAGAGTACATATTGACTGGTCAAATTTGACTCAGATTACTAAAAGCTGTGTTAAATTTCTAGCTATTTCAACAGAACAACATAGAATGTGTACTATTGATTAATGTAAGAAAAAGTGAAATGAAGGTTTGTGCTTGATCACCTTAAAAGAAGCTGAGAGCCGAGAAACTGAATGAAGCCCATAGCAACATTATTGGTGCCATCTTAAAAGAGCTCTGATAAGCAAAGTTGAGGAGATAAAAGTGCATTACATACTGTAACTATACAAGACAATGTCAAAATTCACCATGCCACTAAACTCTCTACTTAGTGCTGGCAATATATGGAAGTGAAATTGCACTACCTAATATGATCTGTACCAATGCAGAAGCAGAACAAAATAATAATAAAATTTGCAGAGCATTTTATAAGCACCTGATACAATTTACCACTAAGTGGGTCTTCATTTTGATTTGTGAATCTGGAATGATGTGATCAAATCTTAATGGAATGAAGCCTCGTGTAAGGCTTGCACAACCCTAGTAACTACTTAATACATCACATACATACACAAAACGTTAGCATTCTCTATTGGAGTAATTGTGTTTTAAATTAAGCTGAAATTTAAAAAAAACCTCCCAGTTTGCATCTCTCAAAGCCCAACAGAGAGAATTGGAGAGCCAAATCCCTAAATATCTTTATCAGATTGCAGATACATCTAACAAGTTTTTCTTGCACGAACACAAGTTATTTATGTGTCAGATCAGCTGTGGGTTTTCAGACTCACAAGTCGTATATCTAACAAACGTACAAAATGCAAATAAGGAGGAAAATATAATAGATTTGGATCTTAATTAATTCATTTCATGCTGATCTGAATCAACAGAAAGGAAGAAAAATCATCTACTATTCTGCAACTGATGAAGTGAAAATACTTCTGTCGTTGATCCCTTTCTCAATCTTCCCTTAGATTTACTCTGAATGTCATATACTTATATAAATGATATACTTAAATTGTACTATACAATATTTTTTACATTGTATATTCGTGGGTGGGTATGTTCCAAGTACCAGGATATATACACACACAACAATATAAATCTTAATAACTAGAAGTTTTTTTAGCAAGGGATATCCACAGAATAAATTCACTTGGAATAAAATTAATTACAAATATCTATTTTATTTTCTAACTGGAGTCTATATATCTATATAAATTTCAAATACTAGAAATTTATTCAACCCTTTTATCCAGTTTTAAATTTTGTCTGACATCTACTTTGATAATCAGTATGACCCCCTAGGCCTTCCCTCATCCCAGCACTCCTTACCTGGGACTCCCACCCTTTCCACTTAAGGACTCATGAGTCCTAGGATTATCTGGGATGCTATCACCAACCAATGCTCTCAAGTGACATTATTTCTTGACCAGATCACTTGGTCATGGCAATCCCAGTTCAACTGCCATCATAATCTGAGGACTACCTAGAATTAAATTAATTATTTACTGTATTTATTTAGAACATTTATATGGTCACCCATCTTATAACCAATTCTGGGTACCTCCCAATCAATTTATTGGAGTTATTAGATTATCAGGTTAACCTTGGGTAGACTTTTTTGGGGGGGAATCTGTTGTCTAATTCAAAGCATGTCAATGAGTGTTTATGCTATCCAGAAATACTGCAAATTTGACTCCCAGGCTTATGGCACTATTTTCAATCTCTCTGAAATTGGTAAATATTGACCAGGGCTTTCCTTCATGCTGAGCCATGATTTAAAAATACTTATTAACATTAATGGTTGGATTTATACAACAAATAAGCCATGTTATGAGACTTAAAGTCGTAATATGAACTCTGTAAATGATTTATTGTAGAATCTTTCTGCTTCCCTCTCACAGCCCATATTCATGCCCTTTGTTGTTGTTAGTTATGTTGTTGTTGTAAGTCATGTCCGACCCATCGCAACCCAATGGACAATGTTCCTCCAGGCCTTCCTGTCCTCTGCCATCCCCCGGAGCTCACGCCTACTGCTTCAGTGACTCCATCCAGCCACCTCATTCTCTGACATCTCCTTCTTTTTCTCTCAATCTTTCCTAGCATTAGGCTCGTCTCCAGTGAGTCCTTCCTTCTCATTAGGTGGCCAAAGTATTTGAGTTTCATCTTCAAGATCTGGCCTTCTAAATAGTCAGAGTTGGTCTCTTCTAGGACTGACCGATTTGATCGCCTTGAAGTCCAAGGGACTCGCAGGAATTTTCTCCAGCACCATAGTTCAAAGGCCTCAATTCTTTGGCGCTCAGCCTTTCTTATGGTCCAACTTTCACAGCCATATATTGCAACTGGGAAAACCATAGCCTTGACTATACACGCTTTTGTTGGCAGGGTGATGTCTCTGCCCTAGAATATTGTAGAGATTAAAAAAAAAATCCTACCCTTTTGAACCCTTAAAAAATACCCACCAAATCTTTGTTATATATGCTGGAGCTCTCACAAAATAAGAGAATATTCATTTTAACTAATGTATCTTATATTACTTTAATTCTGCAGAATAATTTTTCAAGTTTAAGGGGGAAATGGCATCCGCTCTAAGAGCTTTCTCTAATTCGGGGGGGGGGGGGGAGAGGAAAGAAAAAAGGGTTTTGCTACAGGGTAGGCAATTAATAGAAATAACTTTGCCGGCTGGAGCCAAATATAATTTGTTGCTCGTTGTACAAAATCTTTACAGTACTATCAGAATGCTTGGCACATAAATTGCAATAAGCTTATTAGATTCTGAAGTATTACAACACTGGAATTAAAGTAATTGAAGCGTATTATGTAACATACATACTTTTTTGCTACTAAGGATATGGCAAAGTAATTTGCTATGATGAACTTGACAATATTCCAATTATTTAAGTGCTTTAGATTGTTTAAAAAAAGGAACCCTTTGAGTTTTGTAAACTGAAAAAAGGTTTGTAAGCCCTCTCAGATTTCCACTTCAAAAGAGTCACTAAGTTAATAGAAAAGCCCAAAATTATTTAAACCTGCATATACAGACTCATATCTGACTATTACTATTAATAAACAATCCCTTCATCATCCAGTGCAGATTTAGGAAAAGGAAAGCTACAATTGGAAAATTAAATAATTCAAATTATATTATTCCCTATTCTACAATGGAAGACTCTATTCTTCGATTCTAGCTAGAGCAAAGAACCTCCCATTAATAGAGAGAAATATTACTTGGATACAGCTCCATGTCCCTCAAGATTCTAAAATAAACATCAAAAGTCCGTCCAACTTTTTAAAACCACCAGTCCAATTTTGTGGAACTGCCCTCTACTGAAATTTAGTCTACTTCATCTCTCCCATGCTTTGGGAAATATATAAAATCTTTCCTTGTCCAGCTGGCAAAAAGGAAGGTGTTTAACAGGATGCAAGTTGAGGCTATGATGGAAGTATGTGTGTGTGTGGGGAGGGGATTATGTCTATAGTTGGGTTTAGCAGGATCTTAAAAATTATTCATATAAATCACCTAAAGCCTTTGGGGAATGGGACATACAAATATCATAAATAATTATCTGTCACTAAGGTTTGAAGCAGAGATGCTTATAACTTCAGGCAGTTAACAGAAAACCACCTCTCTATTACAATAAAGTAATTATGAATTGGGCAGCCTATACATTTAACAAACAAATAACTTAGTTTCTAGAATTAGATGTCTTTAACCAGAAATCCTATTTCTTGGAATGATAGTTTTAATACAGGCAGCCTTTGACTTACGACCACATCATTATGGTGTACATATACCCACCCACCCCAATCTGTATATACTGATGTAAATTGTACATCTTTAACTGTAAGTTTAAATGTAAACTTTAAACTTAATATACTGGTGTAAAAGAAGGAATTATAAGCAATATAAAACACATGAAGATATTAATTCTGAAAGAATACAGTATTGAATGCATGCTATGCAATATTTTAGAACCAAATGTTGCTACTTGCTTACGTACTTTAGAGTCTCCTGGAGTAATAATCTATCAATTACATTTTCCCAGGGGGGAAAAAGGTTGTCTCTTATATAAATCAAGTAAAGCCAATCCTGGACTGGGGGATGGGGATTATTAGAGTTTGCATATATTTTATCATTATAATCTTTGTTTTGTGATCAATTTTCAGATGTGATGCTTCTGAACCACTTCTCTGCCAGCAGGAATAATATATGCTTAAAATAATAAGTAACAGACTTAAATCACAAGCAAAACAGAATATATTTACCAGGAATTTTGTTACCAGATAATCTGTTAGAACAATAAAAAACAAAATCCTGAACACTGTCTCAAACTAGGAACTTAACTATCAATATCACACTTAAATTCAAAAACCATGGACAGCACAAGCCAAATACTAATACCTCAAATGTGAGGTCTTCAATTAATTACACAAATCATAGAGCTTTTTCTGGACAGCTGTATCTGTGCTTGAAGTACTATGTCAAAAAATGGTAGATAAATTAAAATAAAAACTAATTTTAATTTAGTTAAAATTAATAAGCATATCAACAGTGTGACATTCAAATATTATTATAGTTCATCTCACAGTCAGGCAGCTATTCAGATTGGACTTGACATTTTTATCCATCTATCAAGCCCTTCCCAATGACATGGGATAGGCAGATGTTGAAGTTTTATGGTGTTAGAGGTATCATTGTAGAATGCAAGCTTCTCCAAGTAAAACTGCCTTTTGCAGTTGACTAATGGTGAAATTGTCAATGCCGATGGTGTTGGAATGGCACCTAGTTGTTTTAGGGTAGCTCCCAAAGCGCCTGTGACTATTGGGATTACCTTTGCTTTCTTTTGCCACAGTTATTCGATTTCTATTTGTGGATCTTTGTATTTTGTTATCTTCTCCAGTTTCTTCCTTCTATCCTGCTGTCTCCAGGTACTGCCACGTCCATTATCCAGACTTTTTTATCTTTATAACTGATAATTGTTCAGTCTGGTGTGTTATGTAGCAGGTGCCTGTCTGTTTGAATCCTAAAATCCCAGACCACTTTAGCTTCTTTATTTTCTAGTAAACAGACCAGAGCAAAAGAGCCACCTGCTAACCAGCTCACCTCTGCATGTGAAAGGTAATTCAAAGGGAACAGGAACAGAGTTCACATCTTCAGGATCTCACCATTTCTGCAGATTCCTGGAGGAGTTCTTCTCTTCCAGCAGGCAGCCCTTTCACTCTCAAAGGATCACCAGCAGGGAGAGGGGAAATCTCAGCTCCATGCCCAAGTGGACCTAAAGAGCCGCCTGCCAGAAGGGAATCTCACCTTCACAGTAGGCGGCAACAGAGACAATTACAAATGGCCATCACAGGATCGCAGCAACTATTCATGTGAACAGACTGCCAAGCATCCAGATTGCTATCATGTGACTCTGGGTTGGTGGTATAATGATTTGTGACAGCCATTCCATGGCTGCTGTAATTCTGGACCATCATTAAATCGACAATCATTAAGTCAAGGATTATCTGTACAGAGGTAGTCCTGACTTACAGCCATTCGTTCAGTGTCTGTTTAAAGTCACAACGGCCCTGGAAAAAAGGTGATTTATTACTGTTTTCCATATTTACAACCATTGCAGCAACCCCATAATCACATGATCAAAATTCAGACACTTAGCAACTGGCATGTATTTTTAACAGTTGCAGTATTTCAGGGTCAGGTGATCACCTTTTGTGATCTTCTGACAAGCAAAGTCAATGGGGAAACAGATTCCCTTAATAAGTGTGAGGCTAACTTAACAACTGCAGTGATTCATTGAATAACCATGGCAAGAAAGATCATAAAATGGGGCAAAACTCACTTAAAATTGTCTTGCTTAGCAATGGAAATTTTGGGCTCACTGTGGACTAAGTCAAGAATTGTCTATATAAAGGCCGTCACACTGGCCGACAGATGCAAAACGTTTGTAAAAAGGACACAGTGGACGAGCAAAATGTTCCATCCGTTGTTATCCGCTCCCAAAAGTGCCCCGAATTTGCATAACCAGAGCGGACAACACGGAAAGGAACGGACGGGGGGAGGACATAGGGCGGATGGAAAGCGGATGCTCCACGGAAGCCTAGCGGATGGAAGCAGATGGGAGCGGATGGCACATCCACAAGGCTTCCGGGGGAGCACAGCAAAGCGGACGTGGAACGGAAAGAGCAGATGCCGAGCGGATGCCGAGCAGATGAAGCGGATGCAGAGCGGAAGCCTAGCATTCACTGCGCATGCGGGGAAGATGCATTGCATCAGCCCCGCGGATATAAAGGGAAGCAGCTCCCAAGCAGGTCACCATTCAGAGGAAAGACCTGCTTCCAGACACAGCTTTCCAGCCAGCCAGCCAGCCAGCAACCCAACAACCATGGGGAAGAAACAGAAGCCTCTGCCATCTGCTGACAGCCCTGGCAAGAGGGACAGGGCCACCCCCCCACCCCTTGGCCCTGACTCTGCTTCTGCTGGGGCTTTTGCTGCCCGGGCTCGCTCTTCTGGTGCTGGTGCTTACTCTGCTGGCACTGCTCCTGGTGCTGGTGCTTCTGCTGGTGCTTACTCTGCTGGCACTGCTCCTAGTGCTGGTGCTTACTCTGCTGGCGCTGCTCCTGGTCCTGCTGGTCCTGCTGTTGCTTACTCTGCTGGCGCTGCTCCTGGTCCTGCTGGTGCTCCTGGTCCTGTTGCTGCTGCTGGTGTGGAGGAGCAGCCCCTACAACCTCGAAACCCTTCTGATGAGGGCCCATATGGCCCTGCCAAAGGGAGGAAGGGGCAGACGCGTGAACGGGAGAGGAGGCAATACACAATCGAAGAGGAACATGAGGAGGAGGTGCTGGAGTGGCTGAGGGAGAATGAATATCTTTGGTGGAAGGGACACAGGCTCTATCGAGACACCAAGAGGAAGCAGGCTGCTTGGAGAGAGAAGGCAGAGAGCCTGAACTACACTTCAGAGGTGCTCCTCGGCTGGTGGAAACAGATGCACACCTGGTATGGGAAGCTGCACCTCAAGAAATCTGGCCAGGCCGGGGTCAAGCTGACGGACCGGGAGACCTACGTGATGGCCAAGTGCAGCTTCTTGGAGGGTGAGATCCGCCACCGAGGAGCAGCCCCTCTCACAACCCTCTCTCTCAGGCAGCCTGCTGAGAGCCAGTCCTCTTCTGGCAAAGAGTCAGCTCCTGTGTCCAGGCAGGTATCTGTAGAGCATACCACGACGAAGACCCCCCCGACAGCTGTACTACCCCTGGCGGAGCATGTGGAGGACCCCCTGACGCAGTGGGAGAAAGGGGACGGCATTTCCACCACAACCCAACCCCCATCCACGCCCAACTCCACCTCCACAGAAAGTCAGAGAGGCAGACCGGAGGGGCAGAGCCACACTGTCCTGCTGGAGATAAGAAACACCATCAGGAGCAGCGTAGATCTCCTCTCTCAGCTGGTACACACCGACGCCCCATCCTCCAACCGCAAGCCCTTCCTCAGCTACGTCAACCAGACCCTCATGAACATGTCGGAACCCCAGTACCAGGTGGTGAAGGACAGGATCACCGATCTTCTTCACAACCCTCCAGACCAAGATGAACCTGTTCCCACCCAGTCCAGGTCTGCTCCTCCACCCCAGGTGATGTCACTCCCCTTCCAAGGTTTTCCACAGGCCCTCCCCGACCAAGGCGACGGCTACCAGGAGGTCGAGCAGCACAGGCAGCCCTTCCCAGTCCATGCACAGGTACATCGGACGCCACCGGTGCCACTGATGCCACCGATGCCAGCCACGCCACTGATGCCAGCCACGCCACAGATGCCAGCCATGCCACCGATGCCAGCCACGTCAGTCCTCACCCAGCTGCAGACCAGACAGCCCCACTACACTGCTCCTTACTCCACCCCACAGCCAAGCCCGGCCTCAGTACATCTGTCATCGGTATTGGGGCTGACACCCCATGTCATGGAGGAAGGGGCTCTCAACATCACGGGGCTGAGCCAGCTGTCTGAGAGCTTCCTCAACACACCGTCCCCTGTTGTCCTCTCGGGGCCAGGCACCCCAGTGGCGCCTCAGACCAGCACTCCAGCAGCAGCCACCTCCACAGCACCTGGACCCTTCACCCCTGAGACTGGGCACGCCTCAGAGTGACCAAGAAGAGTGCCAGAGACTGGGTGGCTACCTGTTGACTTTATTTTTGCTTTGGACACTTGACTTGGGTCATTTTGCTTTTACAGCTTGTTATTAATAAAGATTATCTTTGCTTCACACACTTGCTTCATTTATTTTTGTCAATAAAGTCTTGGTGGAAACTTTTAGAAATGGTTTAAGCCTTTGCATGCTTGTGGGATGGGTAAGGATAGCAGTGGGATGGGCAGGGATACCTGTGGGATGGGTAATAGCTGTGGGATGGGCAGGGATACCTGTGGGATGGGCAGGGATACCTTTGGTATGGGTAATAGCTGTGGGATAGATAAACCTCCAGTGCAAGCATAGTGGGATTGTATGGTCCACCCTCCCAGGTGCCACACATATGGCCCTTTGTTATCAATAATAATGTAATCAATCATCCACACATGTCAACATAAACACAACTCTTTATTAAATGCCCTGTTCATTGTAAGCCCACCCAACATACATGGCCCAATCTCATCAGTGTGATGAGACAGGCTGAAGGAAGCATCCATTCATCATCTATCATCCTGTCTTGCCACTCCACTGCTCCAGCTGGGGAGTTGCACCAGTGTCTCAGGAGGTTGCGCTGCTTCTTCCCTTCACGTGAAGCTCTATTGGGGCCTTGCACATCCTTAGTGTCTATCAGGTTTCGCCCTTGCCTCCATTCCCCAGGCTCCATGTCCCCATTGCCTTGTTGGAGGTCCACGTGCCTGTTCTGCAACACTGGGTAGCGGGTGCGCATGAGACTGTGCAGGATGCAGCAAGCTGCCATGATGCTCCTCACGGTCTCTGGGCGATGCTGCATGGTGGTGAGAAGTACCTGGAACCTGTTGGCCAGGATGCCAAAGGCGTTCTCCACCACCCGCCTTGCCCTGGACAGCCTGTAGTTGAAGATCCTCTCTTCACGGGTGAGGCATCTGGAAGTGTAGGGCTTCATGAGGTAGGTTGTGAGGGAGAAGGCATCATCCCCCACGATGAAGCAGGGGACATCTTGCGTGTTGTTGGGCAGGGGGTCTGGATCTGGGAAGCCCATGAAGAGGTTGTGTTCCAGCCCCTCCTTGAGGTCACTGGCGTTGTATACCTGGGCATCTGAAGATGAGCCATTGCCTGAAGCATCGATGTACATGAACTTGTAGTCAGCATCGACCATGGCGAAGAGGATGATGCTCAAGAAGCCCTTGTAGTTGAAATAAGTGGACCCTGACTTGGCTGGAGCTTTGCAGGCTGCGTGCTTGCCATCTATGGCTTCAACGGTGTGGGGGAAGTTCCACTTCTGATACCACTGCTCTGCAACTTTCTTCCAGCCTTCTTCAGTGGAGGGGCATTGGAGGAGCTCCTCCAGGTATTCTTCGATGATGGCCTGCACCACTTCTCTGACCACAATGCTGATAGTGTTGTGTGGCACCCTCCAGCCGTACTGCATGCTCCTGTAGGTGGTCCCTGAGGCCAGGTGGCGCAGAGTCAGTGCCACCTTGAGCCCAGGGTCCAGGCTGGGCTGGAAGTTGGTGTTTGCCTTGGTCAACCTGGGTCTCAGCCGCTCCACAACTTCATCAAACATGGCTGGTGGCATCCTCATGAAGTTCTGGAATGCACGAGGGTCTTCGTTCCTCACCTCCACCATCAGCTTGTCATACAGTCCATACTCTGCTCTTCTCCCGATCCATCTTCGGACCCAGACACTTCTTGGCCGCCTCCTTTTCTTCCCGTAGAACAGTTGAAAGAGCCTGTAGATGGTTTCGCACTGTTGCAGAACGATGGTGGCTACCAAAAGGAGTGTGTTACGATCCATGGTGGAGATGACTGGATGCTGTGGAAGAGCAAGAGCCAGATGAAGGCTGCAGAGGTCTGCACAGCAGGGCTGCTGGACTGAAAGTGAGATCGAGGTGAGTTCCTCCCCCTTTTTATAGGCAATATAGGTTTTCATTTAGGTGTCCTTTTGCATCCTCTAGGCATCCTCTAGACATCCTTAATATCCGAGATAGGTCCCCTCTGCGAATGTTTTTTCCATTTTAAATGTTTTCTTTGCGAGCTGCTTCCGCTTTCATCCTTTCTCCGTCCATGCTACTAACGCTGCGCATCCGTTCCGCGTCCGTTTCGCTTCCTCCCTGTGTCCATTTTCCGCTGGAGCGAATTTGAGTTGCGTGGATGCCCACCGGATGCCTAGCGGATATAGTGGACGCGTAACGGATGACGACGGATGTAGAATGGATGTTCCCCGTATGCGTTGCAGATGCAGAACAGACGCGTTGGATACATTTTCCGCTCAAAAAGTTTTGAGCAGCTCAAAACTTTTTGAGCGGATGGAACCTCAGTCGACGGATGCTGGATGGATAGAGAGGATGAAAAACGGAGGCAGTGAGTACAGAACGGAAGCATCGTGTTAACCAACGGATGGCAAGTGTTTTTCTCCATTTTACATCCTCTTTCCATCCGTTGGTGCAGTGTGACATGGGCTTTAAGCACTCATCTGGGTCACTTTTGAACTCAACCTTTCCTCTTCTATGTATCAATTTTTCCCAGCTTCTGGTTAATTAATGTTCTGACAGTCAGATTCTGAGCCCCTTTATAGAATTTGTTTCCAATATTAAGTTGGCTTGGAGAGAAAAACAAGGTAAGTAATGCATATAGTGCAAGACTTCTGGGTTCCTTCCAATTCCTATATGCCTGAGAATCGGTTTGTGCACAGGCACATGTAAACATATTTTCTATGTAGGCTCCCGCCCAATTAATTAAATTCAAACTTTCTTTTGCTGGCTTCTCTTACCATACCAAATTTGGTCCTGTTCAGTTTTGTTTTTAGAAGTTATCTTGCTGATGAACAAACTGACAAACTGAGAACAACTGCAACTCTCAAACCCACATAGGCTTAATATATGTTGCCACTTGCAAAATTCATATAGAAAAACAGAAATGGGAAGATTTATTATGACTGGAATTAAACAGACTTAAAAGTACTCCTGCTCAACTGGCCAACAGATTGTAGGGTTTTTTCAAATTATAGTCAATAAGAAAGAGAAATTTAATATAACAAATACTCAATGAAGGAGGTAGATCAAAACAACTGATCTCAAGTATCCAAGCACTTTATGTAATAGGAAAATCACAAAACACGACACGTCAGCTAACTAGAATGGTTCTCCAGAACAACGCTTTTCCTGGAAGGCTTCAATAATGGAACAAAAGAACAACAGACATGTTGTCTAATGCAGAAAAGAACATTCTGAGGAGAATAGAGGAGGGGCAACCACAGTATTTCTGGAAATCTTTTGTTTTCTCGCTTTGTTAGGAAAATTGACAAGATTCCAAAGCCGACATCAAAAGAGAGAACATTGGCTTTTATTTTAGCATCTCAACGAAGTACCACAGTCTTTCAGGCAATTTTTAAAACTATCTGTTACGCAGCTTTATACCAAAAGGCAGCAACTCATTTAAACATACCCAAGGACAAAGTTAATTTTATATTTAGTAGTTCTCACTGTAATATAGACAGGGTTATTGTTTGTGGGGAAACGTGTAGCCTTTACATGAGTTAAAAGAGGAAAAAATATAACTGGTTCAATACTTTATGTAATTGCTTCCAGAATAACCCTCACAATAAAAAGCACAGAATGATCAAAGCATGTACACAGAAGTTTGTTTTCCCACTATTTCTGAGGAGAATAATACTGCAACCAACATACAGAACAAGGATTGTGATAGGTATAATCGTAAGATATTCCCAAACACATTTTTCTAGTGAAGGGAACATTGTATTTCTGTTTACTAATATCACTTTTAATATTTTCCTTGCTTACCACATAAGATTGATTTTTCAATTATATATTTCTTAAACATTTTGTCATTCTGTCTATTTTCATAAGATAGAAAGCAGCAGTGATCGTTACCCAGCAAAGTTATCAGCCAAATAATAAAAGCTGAATTGAGAATTATGTATATCAGCCATTTTATATTGTTTGAAATTTAAAACTATAAATTAGGCTACATTTGGTATTATGTAGCAACCCTAAAAGTTAGCAGCATCAAAACTATAACATACATTGACACAACGTTTGCTTTATTTTTGTTAACTTTAAATCCAATCCTGAGAATAGAAAACCTGACACCCTCAAATTGTTTGGACCCCATTTTGCACAAGATACTTACAAGATTACCTCATCCAACAGGAAATAACCTGTCCTGGGAGACAGGTTATTGATTCTGAAAAGGGGCATGCCAAGGTCAGAAAGCACTGTTTGTTAGTAGCCCTGGTTTTATAAATTTACTCTCTAGAGAGAGTAAATAGAGAGTATTTATTCTCTACCTCAAAATTAGAATTGCCGCTCCTTTAACAGGATTCTGATAGATGTAGGACTGAGTACTTCTGGAGGACAACTGGTAACTACTTAACTGTTATCATCTGTTGTGGTTATTCTTATTGGATTAAATCTTGATGATGGCACCAACAGATCATTACTATTATTTATGAGGATTATGTTTTCAGTGGTTTCATGGGCTTAGATTATTACTACTGATGTTTCATTAGTGGCTTCTTATAAACCACCAGGAGTCCTTGGCAGATTTAGTGGCATGCTAGACAATGCCACCCAATGGGTCATCCTTTGAGAACTAGTTCCTTACTAAACAGAGAAACAGAATAACTATGGGTGGATTGCTATTGTTTTGGTTTAAAATTAAAGAAGAATGCTTCATTTTACTAAAGAAAAAAGATGCATAGTAAGACAAATGCAGATGCTTTTTTTTTTTAAAAAAACAACTTAATATTTGTGGTTCATGTGCCATTTCTTTAAGAATGTGCTAACATTTTCATTTCTTTCTTCTTGGCTTAAAGTGACAGAGCTGACCATGCTGCAATACTGGTTTTTCCAAATAAATCAACACATTCTCTAGAGTTTGTCATCACATTATATGTATAGTGAGAGCAAAGCATGGCTGAAGGATGGCATCCTGACCTTCTGATAAATTAAGTGTAATTCTTAGGATCATGACAATGTTATTCTTGAATACACTAAGGTTTGTATGTGCTATAACAAGATACTTGTGAAATTCTTCCATGATCATCCAGATTCCATTGCAAAACCTTGGAAGATCCAAGTTCCTTATTAAAATGATGTGAGATATTATCTCCAATTCCAGTTTAAATGATGGCAAGCCACAGAGCCCAATTTTATCAAGGAATTCTACTGAAAAATGAGCAGCATTAGCTCCTTCGTCGACAGCCTTAAAGAAACGATATTGTTTCAACATTCCAGGGAAGTATCTCATGCATATGGAATTGATCTTTCTTATCATTTCATTAAGAGGACTAAGGCAGAGTTCTTTGAGAACAGTTCTGCAGGATTGTCAAAAGTTGGGTAGATAAAATTAATATAGCCTTCCATAGCAGAACCCTAACTTCAGGTAATTCTACAGGTAGTCTTCAACTTGCAACTCAATTGAGCCTGAAATTGTGGTTTTAAGTCACTGAGGTCGTAAGTTGAGATATCATATGACTGGACCCAATTTTTCAACATTTCACCATTTTTTGCAACGGTCATTAAGCAAATCCATTTCAACAGGAGGCTTCCCCCCCCCCCCAGAAACCAGAAGTAAATGTCCAAAACTGGCAAAAAATGTTACAAATCATGGCCACACAACAGGAGGCTACAAATGACTGTAAAGGTGAGCCTGTTGCCAAGCACCTAAAATGTGATCACTTGACCACAATGGAAGAATGGCTGCTACAACTTCAAAAACGGACTCTAAGTAACCCTGGTACAGTCCTTCATAAATTCAAAAGGTTGCTAAGCAAAGAGGTGTAAGCCAAATATTAGATATATTTCATCGTTTTTATTTCTGTCTTCTCCCATATCCAATATAAATTTAGAATATTTTTGTTCTCAATCACATATTTTTCTTCAACTGGAACTTGATAAGGAATGATTTTTTTTGATCCATGAATACTCCACATCAGCATCATTTCCTCTTTTCACAACTGGTAGAACTGAAATCACCACAGCACAAAGTTAAAGTTAACCCAAAGGCCTAATTTTTGCCACATATATTGTGAAGAGCTCAGTCTACAGTTTCAAAGCTCTCCCTCCTAACCATGGGGCTCTCATCCCAGACAATAAGCCTGACATGTTAAAGTAAACCTGCAGTCTTGGAGATTTTTTCAATCTTAGAAAGGGCATTTTCATTCACTCTGAGGAGTATCATGAATGTGCTGTCCTACCATCAGGCATAAATGTTGCTGTAATAATAGATACTATAGCAATAACAACTATCCAGAAGTTGCAAACTGCCTATCTTGGTCTCTCCATAAGGCAAAACTTGTCAGTTTCTTCTCCAGGAAATAGGAATGCATACCAGTGAGGGCAGACTTTGGCACCAACATTATCAGAAATATTACATTAGGCAAGCCATGAATTTTGCCTCACTCTTTCTCTGTTGAGGTCTTGCTGTTGAAGGAGAGTATTGTCATGCTGAGGACCTCTTACACTAAGCATTTACTGCATATTCTCAAGTGGATCTTCTCTTTCTTCCTCCATCTTATCTTATCTTCTTATTCTGTACCTTTCTTTTCGATTCTGGAGAGGTGCAGCCCTTTCCTTCCTCCATTCCTTTATGTCTCCTCTTTCTTATCGCATCCCACTGATATTTGGTGTCCTCTCTTGATCATGATACTCTCTCTCTCTGCACAAAGAATAATTATGCTATCAACACACTATTTTAATTTAGTTTTTAAAGCCACAATGTTGCACATTCCCGTCCTCACCACAGAGTAGTTTCAAATCCCTGACAGCTTCTTCAGTGTATTGTGGGAAACTTGTCAGAGCTAGGTTATATTCAATTTCAGAATAGAAGCAGTCCAAAAAAATGAACAAGAACCAAAGTTTAATGGCAAATGTATTTGACTGACACCAGAGAGATCCAGCTTATATTTCATTTGCTGTCACAGCACTCACTTAATGATCTTTTAGCTCAATCTACCTTACAGGTTGTTACAAAGAAATACAAGAGAATGCATATGCCTTGAGTTCGTGAACAAAGACAGATGTGCATGGGTATGTTTATGTGGCAGAGAAGGGGCACAAAACAATAAAAATATCCAGACCTTTCATCATGCGCGTTAAAGCTGTTGCTTCTTTAATAACCTTATGATGAGTCAATTTCCTGGTTGCTGAATGGGGGAGGGAGCAAGGGATTGTGAGACTGGCTTAGAAACTGTCACATAACATTGAAAAGGAAGGTCACATGAACACAACTGCTGCTATGCTGCTCGGCTGCTAGAGATCAATAGCGGCCAGTTTCTCCAAATTTCATTCCCCTCGGAGTCATGGGTCTCAGATTCTGGACACATTCTGTTAATTAGTCCAATTGAGATTACTTAGTTCAAAAATTGTTACCCTGTGATGCATCTTGTCACCCAGGTAAAATCATGACAAGAAGAATTTTTGAAATTTATAAATAAAATACAAAACAGTACAGAAATAAAGGCTGTCCCTTGACCATAAATAATTTGCTAGCTATAGCAAATATCTGAAGAGGGGTTGCTAATCTTTAGCTTGTAGAAGTCTACATTAATAAATTTACTATACAATTTGGATATTCTTTAAAAGTCCATTGAAAAGATATCACCAGAAAAACCCTTTCCTTGAGAATGTGCCAGTATTAATTTAACATTAGGCATGGATTCTCAAGTAAAGGTTTTACCAATGATCAAATGCTGGGATATAAATAGCATAGCCACCTGTGAGAAGTTCTTCTGATAATTTAAAGGAGAATTTTCCCCAAACTTACTTTTTAATGTAACAAAAAATAACATTTTACTTTATTTAAATTAAATAATTTAAAATTAACTTAAATTATTTGCATTAATTTTATTTAAATTAACCTTAATTTTAAAAACGCATCATGTGTACATAAACAGACATAATATATTTGTGTATATTTTAAGTACAGGTAGACCTTCACTTTCAACCATTTGTTCAGTGATTGTTCAAAGTTGTGGTAGCACTGAACAAAGGGACTTATGACTGGCGCCTGAACTTACAGCTGTTTCAGCATCCTGCGATCAAGTGATCTAAATTGGGGGTCAAGCCAGCCCCACCCACATTTACGATTGTAGAGGAACTTCGACTCCACCTATTTTCCATCGACCTCCAGCCATGCATGTTTCGGGCTGGGTACTCTGTGGCCCTTCAACCCTAGCTCACCTTCTTGCTCTTGCTGATAAAGAAACAAGTCCAGCCTGACTCTACATGAGGCAGCACGAGGCTTTCTGTCATCTACACGAGGTTGAGTTTCTCACGAGGCCTGAGGAAGATGGCCTTAGTTGGTCAGCAGCTGCATCTTGAATGGGTGGCCAAGCCTCATCAGCAGGAGGAGCCAAGAAAGAATGAAGGGCAGCTAGCGCAGGGCAACACAGAGTGGTGAAGGCAACTGCAGCTGGGACTGGGAAAGGGACAGCTGAGGCTTCCCAGCTGGGAGTGTCTGAGGCTTCCAGGGTGGCTGCAGCTTCAAATCATGCCACACTGCTGGGCCATGGCTTGGGAGCTTCTTGCAGCTCCAGAGCCCTGCTGTACCAAGAAACCCCTGAACCACAACATGGCAAGTTGCCCCAGAGTCATGGGATGAGTCGCTGGCTAATAAATGGCAGAGTTCAGTTGACAGCAACAATTGGCGACTGCCAACAATAATATGATTGCTGTTGCTAAGCGATGCAGTTACACTTTATGACTGCATTGCTTAATGACAGAAATGCCACTGTCTGTACTGTCAAAAACCAAAGTACAGCTATGCTTAGAAGGAAAAAAAGCTAGTGCCTGGAAAAGAGGCATGAGAATTTGTTTTCAGGTCAAATTCAAACTTTTAAACACTTTAGATCTTTCCTGAATTTTAATATTTTAGTGAATTCTTACCGATCAAAACCATACATGAACACATAATTTATCACTCTGCCCAACCTTTTTGTATTAAAGGTGTGGCTGAGTCTTTATATTAACAGTAGATTAGGAATTCTTATGGAGAATACTGAAGAATAATTAACAAAGAAATTATATCATTGACGAGCTCAGTTATTATGAGCTCAAATATCACGTAATTTATACCTGGCTAGTTATATTTACCAAGAAGTAAATGAATTTAGCTGAATCTGTGGGTAAGAATTGCAAACAAGATTGTAAATTTGTGCCAACTCCTGGAGGTAATCCAGACAGGAAACCAAAACCATGAGTACTTCATGCAGGGCCACAGTAACATAATCTTCCAGGTCTGAAAATGCTTTCCCCCCTCTTCCCTGCCTTTAGTTTCCAGAGAACTAGGGAAGGTCCCTTCTGAAGGGCTTTCTCCACCCCCATCCTTCCTTTGGAGTCCCATTTCTCTTTATTAGACCAGGCTGCAGCTCTTCCTCTTCTCTCCCAAGGAATTATCACAGCCCATTACTGTTTTTCTCTATTTATTATTGACTTTTTCCAAAATGTTCCAAAATGTTCAGGTGTTCTCTAAACATTTTTAAACTATCTCATGCTTTGTAAGATTGTTCAGTATATGGTTTAATATACTAAAAAAAGTGGAGAAAAGTAGGTAAAGAACACAAATGGGAAGAAAATATAGTAACATGCTTACAGGAAAGCACCTACATTTTAATACACAATTAAATCTTGATTACAGGGAATAATATTGTTCAGTCTTTCCACTATACTGACAGAGAGCCAGTTCATAAACAGAAAGCAAAACATGGAATTGTACTGCCTTTCTAAAAGGAAAGAGTAATGTTTTTCATTTTGGCTGTTCCTTCCTTCCCCCCCCCCCCCACTTAATAACGTATAGCTTTTCAATTTGCTGAATTGTATTTCTGGTGACTTGGGTAACATAAAGATATGCTAAATGACATTGGTAGAAATAAATAAAGACAGCAAGGTTAATGCAACTCTAAAATAAAAGAAGGTGAAGTAAAATTCAAACAATGTATATGTGGATAAATATGATTGCTGTAATTCGTTATTTATAATGTGAAGCAAATATAAACCAAGATATATCATAAACCTCAATTAAAATTAAATTAAAACTCATTCTGAAAAAAAACAATAAATCATAAACTACAACAATAATTCTTACTCCATAAAATTAAGAATACTTGATAGGAAGAAAGGAAATATTAAGACCGAATGCTATCAACAATTAGCCCCAGTATGTAAGAGCTTGCCTCAAAGAGTGTCCTTGAATCACAAAAATGCTTCAGTTTTACTTATTTAAAACAGTAATTCCAACCACTACATATAATGCATGAACTGTACATGAACGGGCAAATACTGTATATAAACAAACTTTCTCTAATGAAATCTTCAAAGAACTCTCTCTCTAAATAAAGTGGAAGGTTTGTTTAGTCCACTATTTTATTTCAACTGTAACTAGTTAAATATTCTTGGGGCATAACATTGATAAATATCACTGTTGTTTTATCATACGGCAAGGGTGTCAAACTCAAGGCCCGCAGGCCACATCTGGCCTGCTGGGTGCTTAAAACTGGCCTGCAGGGCTGGCCTGAAAATAGCAAAGGACTGGCCCACGGTGCCTTTGGCAGCAAAACGGGACACAGGGAAGTCGGCAGGAGGCCAGCCAGTCCATTTCCCCTCCCCTCCGGCCAGCCCACAAAGGAGAAATACAATGCTGATCTGGGCCTTGAAGGAATCCAGTTTGACACCCCTGTCACATGGTAAGCAAAATAACTACCAAAGAATACAGAATTCTCATTTTTGTCTACACCTGCTCATAATCATTGAGTTAAATCTGAGTTATTTTTTGTGATGATAAAAATAGTTATTTCTTTATAGTAGTAGTAATTGGTAATGGTAGCTCATTACCAATTTTCTTGTCATTTCTTTTCTAATAGAATCCTACCATAGTTGGAATTCACAATTTCTAGACTTAGAATTCTTTCATGATCCCAGACAGCAGAAAGCACTTATGCTGTCACTTAAGCTGTCACTTATATCTTGACATAACCTTTTTCTTTACTTCCTTTTCCCTTTAAATAGTTGACAATTAATAAAGAATGTAATCCTCAAAGAAAGTACAGGTAGTCTTCAACTTATGACTGATTGCTTAGTTCTGACCCAAAAACGGGGACTTATGATCCAGATCTGAAGTCCTAATGGTCAGTTTTCCTCTGTGGTCTTATGACCAAACTCTGGATGCTTGGCAAAACAAATGCATTTATGCTATTTACGGCAACTCTATTTGCAGAGTTCTGTGGTCTCATGGCCATGTTTTACAACAGTTTTGCCAGAAACCAGCTTGATTCCATTTTTGCCAAAAATGTGCCCATAGCAAACCACTGGTTTGTAAAACAGCTGCCACAAAAAATGTCATACAATTGGATTGGTCACACGGCTAATCCATTTTACAACTGTTAGAATATGACTGCTCCTTTATGGTCATAAGTCAAGGACTACCTGTAAATGGACTTTATTACACAGGAAATTAAATGGCAACCCTCCCTCTGCTGTCCAGGGTGCTAGGGTTGATGTCTCTATTGAGTGGAAAACTCATCCTGTCTCCTTTATCTTAGTTTCCAAAGCTGCAGCAAGGTGGAACAAATAGGGGGTATCGGATACTTTCTTTTTTCTTGTAAAGACATGTAGTTGTATGAATAAAATAATCTTTAAAACATCCACGTAGAACAGATGTATCAAACTCAATTTCATTGAGGGCCATATCAGGATTGTGTTTGACCTCTGAGGGCTGGGTTGGCCCAAGCACTCTGCCAGCAAAAATGAGTTCCTGAGCTCTATTTCCAGCTGCAACGGCCTTTTGCAACCTTCTGCCAGCAAAAATAAAGTTTGGGAAAGCCGCACGCAGCTCTCCTGAGCTCCGTTTTCACTGCTAGAGGCACTGTGGGCCAGTCCCTTGCTTTTTCCAGAGTGGCCCTATGGGCCAGATTTAAGCAGCCCCTGGGTCAGATCCGGCCCCGGGGCCTTGAGCTTGACACACCCCTGACATAGAGAGATGCTTATACATTAACTGTTTACATAGTAACTCTTTTTACACATTAACTGTTTATGCACTAACTCTTTTTTCAAAAGGAAAGGTGAATAGAATGGAGAATAGAGAATAGAGTAGAATAGCGAATAGGATATAGAGTAGAGTAAAACAGAATAAAGAGTAGAATAGAGAGTAAAGTGGAGTGGAACTGAAATTGAAATTGAAATTGGATTGGAATGGAATGGAATAGAATAGGAATAAAATAGGAATAGAATAAAATAGGAATAGAAACAGAAATTAGAAATAGAAACAAATTAGAATTGGATTAGGATTAGAATAGAATAGGAATAAAATAGGAATAGAATAGAGAAACAGAAACAGAAATTAGAATAGTATTAGGATTAGAATAGAATAGAATTAGGAATAGGAATAGAATAAAATAGAATTAGGAATACGATTAGGATTAGGAATAGAATAGAATAGGATTAGGAATAGGAATAGAATAAAATAGAATAAGGATTAGGATTAGGAATAGAATAGAATTAGGAATAGGATTAGGAATAGAATAAAATAGAATAGAATTAGGAATACGATTAGGAATAGAATAGAATTAGGAATAGGAATAGAATAGAGTTAGGAATAGAATAGGAATAGAATAAAATAGAATTAGGAATAGGAATAGAATAAA
>BLBF01000020.1:51418472-51429306 GCA_015471245.1 Laticauda colubrina
AGGAACAGAATAGGAATAGAATAAAATAGAATTAGGAATAGGAATAGGATGGGACAGGATTAGGAATAGGATGAAGAAGAGGACAGACCAGACCAGGGATAGGAATAGGAGTTGAAAGGGACCTTGGCGGAAACCCTCGACCATTTCCAGCAAATGACTCTCCAATCTCTTCTTTGCTGGTTGTCTCCTTATTCCATCCACCCCACCATCAAACTCAGACCCGACTTCTCGAACAAATCAAAGCCAACGCGCGTGTCTCTGCACGAAACGCTCTTTTATTCTTCGAGGAAGGGCCGGAGACTTCTCAGGCCGAACGACTTGACGACTTCCCGGGAGCCGTCGGGCGAAGCCCTTCAGACAACGCCTTTCAAGCAGGGCCCACCCCCCCCCCACCCCCCACTTTACGCGGGTCCCGAGGATCCGCTTGGACCGGGTCGGACTCCCTTCCTCCGGGTCCGCCTGGGAGGCAACGGAAGACCGCCTGCCACGAAACGCCGACCCGCTCGGGGGCCGCCGGGGGGACCCGCGGAGAACAAAAGCCGCTGCAAGCAAACAGGCCGCGCGGTGCGGAGACCCCAACGGGGCCCCTGACAGCCGCCGCCGCCGCCGCGGCCTTTCTCTTCCCTCTGCCCGGGAGACGCTCGGCGGGGCAGGCCCGGGCCCCACCCTCCGCCTCAGCCCTTCTTCTTCTTCTCCTTACCGAGCAGAAGCAGTTTCACCTCCTTGGCCGCCTTTTCTCCGTCCTCGCGAAGGTTGCGGTCGATCATCCGACTCCGCTCGGCCGCCGCCTTATCCTCGGCGCTCAACGTGCAGCCCATCGCGGCGACAGGACGGGCGAGGCGGGCGACTGGCACCCCTGGCGCTCCTCAACGGCCGCAGAAGTCGGGGAGAGGGAGGAAACTGGAGAGGCGGGGAGGGGGGAAAAAAAGAGAAGCGCCACCGGAAACCTGCCTACTTCCTCCTTTCAAATCACAGCCCGACCTGAAGCGAACTGTCTTCTGGGAAGTGTAGTCTTGCCTCCGGCGCCAAGCGCGGGAAAAGGGGTGACTTCTGGACACCCGTCGCGTCGGGCGCAGGGCAAAGTGGGAGCAATACCTGAGTTTGAAGGCAGGACGTCTCGGCTGGAACGAAACATTACATTTTGTGTGTTTCCCCGCCCCCCCCCAAAAAACCCCTAGGAATTTAGCAATACGTCTTCCGACTAACCAGTGTCCCAAAGGTGCTTTTTCAAGAGGCAACTGGACTTCCTGGTTTTTCTTTGAAGACGTTTCGCTTCTCATCCAAGAAGCTTCTCCAACTCTGAAGAAGTGAAACGTCTTCAAAGTAAAGTTCCTTCAGCTCTGAAGAAATTTCTTGGATGAGGAGATAAAACGCCTTCAAAGGAAAATCAAAAAGTCCAGGTGCCTCTTGGC
The DNA here is from genome assembly GCA_015471245.1 of Laticauda colubrina. Taxonomy (NCBI): domain Eukaryota; kingdom Metazoa; phylum Chordata; class Lepidosauria; order Squamata; family Elapidae; genus Laticauda; species Laticauda colubrina. Next base: position 51,419,885 of record BLBF01000020.1, read on the forward strand.
AAAAGCACCTTTGGGACAACCATGACCTGTATAACTGAGAATCTCCATAGATGTCAGACTAATGTTATTAAAGGGCATCAGTTTTCATGAATATGAATATGAATATGAATATGCATATAACGGCTAAGTGAATTGGAGTTCACCAAAATGTATGCTTTTTTAAAAAGATGCTATTAGGCTCCTGAGGGTTTTTTGCCACCATAGACGAACATGGCTTTTCTCCTACAAATCTTTTGTACCCCCAATCCAAAGTCAGAGAAGCAAAGCAAGGATTTCGTTTAATGTTTGTTATTGCTAAGAACCTGTAATTAATATACAAATGCAGTCCTAAACTCATGCAAAATGAATGTTATAAATTGCATCATCTTGAAAATTTAAAGGTATTTTACAAAGGCACCTGATTTGCAGAAATCTGAATGACCACTAGAAGTTGTCAATGGATTTAGAGCAGAGGTGTCAAATTCATGACATCATATTGTCATCACATGATGTATCATGACTTTCCCCCTTTGCTAAAACGGGTTGGTCTCACAGCCAGCGTGTGATGCATGTGGCCCGCAAGCCGCAAGTTGGACAACCCTGGTTTAGAGGTTTGGATATCTCTTGGTGGTAATCTAGTAATCATTTGGGGGTTTTCAGCCTATATATGGCAACTGTAAGCCCCCAGTCCTATTAAGAGTTTGATGGATTTCAATCTGGTGTGGAAAAAAAGACAAAACCCAACACAACATACAAAGACATAATGGAATTTGTTTGGTTTTGGCTTAGACTTTATGGACTTTGTCAAAAATCACCTGTTAACATTTACAAAGCCAAAAAACCTATCCCACGGGTGTCTTCCTCAGAGATTTGGCAGATTCCCCTCAAAGGTTGAGGATACTTTATAGAGTCATTTCTGTTCCTGCGCACCTCAAAATGTCTTTTGAAGATCACATTCTTCTTATTACATATCCAACAGTGCGAAATCACAGCTGCCAGTTCTTTAGCTGGGGTTGGCCTTCATGTTTCTTCCAAGAATTTAGAATATCATGATGTATCAGCGTAGTATTGTGTGGATTCAAGCAGTATGGCCTTTTGTAACTGACAGATGGAAATGTTGTCAATGCACAGATGTTCTAAGCATCGTTCATGATTTTTTGTTATGGTTCCAAGTGATAACCATGAGGGCCGCCGTGGCCAGCTTATGTCCTAAACTTTGATTTTCAGATCTTGCTACTTTGCAATCTTTTCAAATTCTTTGTTTTCTACCCTACTGTAGCCTGGTATTACCAATCAATGATCTGCACTTTCTTCTTTTCAATTATATGTTGAAATAATTTGCAAAATAATAATTGTTATTATTTTAAAATATACACACTCTCCAACAGCCAGTGATTCTAAAGTATGAAGTTTAAAGTTCTGCTCATCCATAATAACTTGTGCTTTCTGCCTCCTGGCCTAATCACCCCCCCCCCCAAAAAAAAACACTAACATTTTTCAGAAAAAGAAACTATACACACAGTCTCCCTATTCTTAAACTTCCCAATCTGAAAAGTTCAGTGCTAATTTTTGCAAAAGCCAACAACATGAAGAGTGCTGATCTTCTAAATTTTGGGATAAGAGATACTAATCTCTGCTTATTATTTTCTAATACCTTTGAGCTTTTGCAACCTAAAACATAGTCGCTATTCATAGAAATTATTTCTTTTCTTTTTCAAAAGGAAATTTATTGCATAGATTTCAAGAGCAATTCACAAAGGAAATAAAGTTTGTTGCTGCCATTTCACAATCTGGTTTCAAATAAGGAAGTTATCTATACAAGTGTTGCCCTCTAGCGTCCTTTATGGAGTATAGTATTTTGGAAGTATTGAACATAGGTGGACTTGATTGACAAGAAACAAGATGCAGAATATGTTTTACTTCCTTTGATGAAATATTTATTTCTCTGATATTGAAGTAAAAAAAAGACCTCTGCAGAAATGATTTATTATCATATGATTTCTTTGTTAAAAGTGAATGCAAATATGTTGACCAAAACTTTGCTTAAAGGCAAAAAAATATTTTTTCAAGTATTTGAACCCCTCGAGAGAGGTATAACAAGCACTGTGTTTCCATCTCTGTGTATTAGATATGCAAATTGTGAAACATCTATAAGGATACAAACTACCTTTATTAAACTGATTTTTATAAATGTGTATAGCTAGAACTTAATTTACAACTGTTGTAAATGTGATCATCCAAAGTTACAACGGCACTGAAAGAAGTGACTTATGACCAAATCTAGCAGTTAAGACTGTTGCAGCATCCCCACAGTCATGTGATCAGAATTTGAACACTTGGCAACCTGGGTATATTCATTATGGTTGCAGCATTCTGGGATCAGGTGATCAGCATTTGTGACCTTCACAACAGCATCCATCAAGGAAAGTCAATGGGGGAAATCAGATTCACTCAATAATTACATGGTTCACTTAATGACTGCAGTGATTCACTTAACAACTGTGACATAAAAAGTCATAAAATCAGGCACAACTCACTTAACAATTGCCTTCCTTAGCAATGAAAATTCTGGTCTTAATTGTGGTCATGTCAAGGATTACTTATACGGCAACAGTCTAACTGTGCTGTATCTGTTGAAGAAAAAACAGGATTTTTCTTGATCACGTTCACAGTACTTTCTTCAGTGCTGTACAAAAGTGTTGTGGAGCAAAACACGGAGCGAACTTCAGCTTTTACTTTATTGTAGCAATAAAGGGTTGCCGCAGCTGCCAGGCTAACAAGGCAGCCAGCTGGTGGACAACAACAGCTGATTCTGTTTGACAGCTCCCTTTTATAGCCGGCTGTCAAACGGCATCAGCCAATAGGAACGGTCCGTGTTCCCGCTGGAAACGCGGACTGGAGTGAAGACTTCAGCTCAGTCTTTTCTGAACGCCACACTCCTTTCCCCCAGAACGGAGCATGCGTAGTCCTTCAGATAACTCGGGCTCTTGCGCAGGCGGCCAGATCTTCTAAGTCCTGATGAAGCTACTGCTGGAAGGAACTTCTCTGCTTGTTGGGCAACTTCTGGTGCCGATGAAGCTGGCGTCTCGGCTTCAGGTGTCTTTGGGCGAGGGACAGATGGCTGTTCAGGTAGGCTTGCATTCCTGTCATATCCATGGGAAGTTTCTTTGGGCGCCGGCGGTTTCTCTGTTGCAGGAACGTCTTGAGGGCCATCTGCAGATGAACTCCAATGCCTTCTAAGTTGATCGATATGGCGGCGCCAGATGCACCCATCTTGCAGTTGGACCCTGTAAGACTTAGGACCAGTTACCGACACAATCTGCCCAGGCATCCATAAGGGGTGTCCTGCATAGTTCCGGCCATAGACCTGGTCATTCTCAGTGAACTCCCTTGCCTAGCTATTTGACCCTAGGGGTGTGACTGGGGCATAATATGTATGGAGTCTGTCTAGGGTGGTCCTCAGGCATCTGCCCACAAGAAGTTCAGCCAGAGACTTATTAGTAGTGGCACAGGGAGTTGTGTGCTGGGTCAGGAGATACTTAGCGAGCCTAGAGTGCCAATCTATGGGCCCAAACCTTGCCAGGGCCTCCTTAACTGACCTGACTGCCCTTTCTGCCAGGCCATTACTGGCAGGATGAAAAGGAGCTATAAGTGTGTGCCTTATCCCTAGGTTGGCTAGGAAGATCTCAAACTCACAGGAAGTAAACTGGGGGCCGTTATCAGACACGATGGTGTCAGGGAGGCCATGGGTAGCGAATATCCTTGATAGAGCCTTAGTGACAGCTTCTGAAGTTGTGGTGGTCATCAAGGTTAGCTCTACCCATTTAGAAAAAGAATCGACCATCACCAGGAATGTATGCCCATGAACGGGACCAGACAGATCAATATGCACCCGGGACCAAGAGGCCATGGAATCTTCCCACCTTCTTGGAGTGGATGTGGGTGGAGCAGGTCTGGTAGCTTGGCATGGCTGACAAGTATTCACCCAACTTGTAATCTGAGCATCCATGCCTGGCCACCATACATAACTGTGAGCTAGGGCCTTCATCCTGACAATGCTGGGATGGCCCTTATGCAGGACCTTTAAAACTGAGTCTTGCAACTTGGAAGGGATAACTACCCTAGTCCCCCAAAGCAGACAGCCTTGCAAAGAAGATAGTTTTTGCTGGCAAGTTTTGAAAGGCACGAATTCGGGGGGGTAAGGAATCACCAGCCACCCCCTTCCCACCCAGTCAAGAACTTAGGTGATTACCTTCTTCCTGGCAGAGTGGGCAGCGATATCAAGGGCAGTGATGGGAAGTTTGAGATCAATGATCTGGAAAACAGCATTAGTTGGTGCAGGATCCTCCACAGGAACAGGTAGGGGGCAGCGACTAAGAGCATCAGCATGGCATGGACTCTTGCCAGGTCGATGAATCAGTGTATAGGAATAGGCAGCCAGAAATAAGGTCCACCTGGTCATCCTTGGAGACAAAATCTGAGGAGTTTGTCATCCGCCTCACAGAAGGCCTAACAGAGGCTTGTGATCCGTAATCAACTCGAAATTGTGTCCATATAGAAACTCATGGAATTTTTTGACAGAAGCAACTGCAGCCAAAGCCTCTTTGTCAATTTGACTGTAGTTGCGCTCAGCTGGGGAAAAAGTTCTGGAGAAAAAGGCAATGGGTGCTTCAGAACCATTAGGCAGCCGAAAAACTTCCGGTTTGCAGGGCTCCGGCGACAGGCAGGAATCCACAATCGTGCGTGGTTTCTGCCTGGGTGCGCTGCCGGAGCGCCCCGAGCCAGCTGGCTTTGGGGCTAAGCCACCCCGTAGAGGTCGATGAAGACGGGGGAGATTCCAGTAGGGTCAAGGAAAGCCGCATCTTTCCTCCCCAGCTGGTTAAACTCCCTTTCCCAAAGGCGGTAGAGCAGCAGTCAGAAATGGCTGCCTCAAAGAAGCCCTCATCCGGAAAAGAATGTGCAGGAGGAAGAAAGTGCTGAAGTGAAAGTTTTGGCTGACCGGGATAAGAAACAACAATTAAGGCATCCTGGAACTCAAATTTTAAAAAAGGATACATCACTCCCAAAGAAGATTCGGAAGCAGCAAATGAAAGTGAAAAAGGAAAAAAAAATTCACTCTCCTTTCTTACATTGACAGTGAACAAAGATAAATGAGAAATTGGGAAAATCTGCTTTGGCATCAACAGATTGCTTGCTGACTTTGGGACTTTTGGAACTATATTTGAAGGATTAAAAACACTTGGGTGGTTGTTTTATGTTTTCATGTTTTGTGTTGTGTTTGTTTATGTTTCTTTCTAAAAATCAATAAAATTTTCTTCAAAAAAAAAAAAAAAGAGCCATTAGGCAGCCTATGACTTAAAACAGCACCTATGCCAAAAGGAGAAGCATCTGCTGCTAAAACTAAAGGTAAATGTCGATTAAATTGGATCAGGACAGCATTGGATGTAAGTAAAGATTTGACAGCATGGAAGGCATGGGCCCCCAGTGCTTATCCAAGAGTCTGTGCAGAGGCTCTGCAACAGAAGCTTTATGTGGCAAAAATGAAGCGTAAAATTTAAGAAGTCCTAAAAAGGCCTGGAGCTGAGTTTTGTTAGTTGGCGTGGGTGCCTCGTGAATAGCCCTTACTTTGGATTCAATTGGGTGAATACCAGAGGCGTCAATTCTGTATCCCAAAAATTCTACCTGTGGGGTGGCAATAGTGCACTTGTCTTTTTTTAACTTAAGACCATGCTTTCTGAAATAATCAAGGACTCCTCTGATTCTGAGGCTTGTCAGGGGCAGATATTAAAATATCATCAAAATATGGGATTGAGCCCAGTAATCATTGAAGAAGTCTTTCCATTAAGGATTGGAAAATTCCTGGGGCCACACTTACACCAAATTGGAGGTGTCTACATTTGAAAGCGCCTCTGTGCATTACAATAGCGGCTGTGTCATCAACAGGGAACTGTTGATAGGCCTATGACATGTCTAATTTCACGAAAATGGTTCCTGGCTCAAAGGAATGTAGTAGGTGCTGGATAACAGGGACTGGATAAGTGCTGATTTGTAAATATTTATTCAATGACATCTTGTAATTCACGCAGATTCTTATGCTACCATCTTTCTTTAGGGGCGTCACTATTGGGGTTTCCCATTTTGCGAAGTCCAAAGGCTCTAATACGCCCTGTTTAATTAATTTGTCAAGCTCCATTGGAAAAGGTCCTCCACTGGGGCAGATTGCAAAAGGTACTCTTTGAGACTTTAAAAGGATTGGTACTGCCTGAGGGCCCAAGTTGAAAGATATTGGGGTTGCTGAATAACAGCCCAGCCCCTCGCTGAACACATCAGCATAGTCATTAAACAAGATGTCCACTTCAGCATTTGTAATAGAGTGGATTCCGTTTATATGGAGGCCAAGGGAAGGGAACCAGTCTAACCCCAACAAGGTAGGGAGGGCACCATCCACTACCACTAAAGGCAAGTGACCTTTGAAATTTTGAAATTGTACAAAAAAACTTGCTTTTTCCAATGACTGGGATGGTTCTGCCTTGGTAGTACGTAGGGTTAACTGGCAGCTGTGAAGCTTCTTCTGAGCCATTCTGGGAAGTAGTTGTTTCAAAGTGCTCCATGAGATGATAGACAGTGCTGAGCCTGTATCAACTTCCATCCTGCAAGGTTTCCCTTCTATAGAAACAAAAACACTGATTTTGTTAGAGCCTTTGTTAGTCAGCTTGGCTTGATAGCAGGTAAAACAGTCTTCAACTTGTTTTGGGGAATGTTGGGTTGTCTGAGGCTTTTGGGCAAAAGTCTTTCCTGTTTGACAGATCCTGGCTAAATGACCCTTCCTTTGGCATTTTAGACAAATGGCATTCCTGAACTTGCAGGATGCCCTGAGGTGGTTTCCTTCACAGCTTAGACAAATGGGCTAAGACCAGGGAGGTAGATTGGGGTTTGGCTTGTTCTCCCCTTGACTGGTTCTTTGCTGCCTGAGGCGATTTACATCATTAGCTTCTTCATAGCCTTCTTCTGAGGAGGCTTCATCGTAATGGATGGCTGAGCTGCTCTGGCTAATTGGATTTCCCTGAATTTCTGCTGCTGAAAGTGCTGATAGTTCAGCAGCTTGAGACTCTTCAATTGCTAATTTAAGGGTTAAATCCCCTTTAGCCAATAAACGCCTTTGTAACCTTAAATCCCTGACTCCACAAACTAGTTGGTCTAATAACATGTCTTCCAGATAGTCTCTAAACCCACAATGCAAGACAGCTGTTTGTAGGGCAGCCATGTACCTACAAATAGTCTCTCCCTCAGCCTGAATTCATCTCCTAAAAGCATGGCGCCTGGAAATTCGGGATGGCTTAGGGGAATAGTGATTGGAAAGAATTTCCTGCAATTCTCCCCATGGAACAGTCTTAATTGAACGTGGAGCCAATAATACCGTAGCAGTGTCAAATACTGTGGCTCCACAAAAACTTAAAAAGTAGGACTTTTTCCTTTGGTTGGAAATGTCAGCAAGGTCTATGGCATCTAGGAAACAGGCAAATTGGTTTCTGTAGGACTCCCATGTTTCCGCTGTCGGTCTGAAAGGTGGGAATGCAGGGTTCAAAGTCATCTCGACTCAGCGGTGCAGGATCTTTCAAGGAAAGTTGAAAGTCGTGCTCGCAAATAGTGATAGTCGCTCTTAAAGTGACATTCAGCTCGGTAGTGACACTTCGGCTCTTTTTGTAGTGACTTTGCTCAGCAATTCTTTGCCCAATTGCCTCTTATATGTATCCCGCCCTTGTTGCCAGTGTTGTGGAGCGGTGGAATAACCTGAGGCAAACATGGAACAAACTTCAGCTTTTACTTTATTGTACCAATAAAGAGTTGCCAAGGCTGCCGCGCTAACAAGGCAGCCAGCTGGCGGATAACAGTTGATGCCGTTTTGACAGCTTCCTTTTATAGCCGGCTGTCAAATGGCATCAGCCAATAGGAACGGTCCTTATTCCCGCTGGAAACATAGACTGGAGTGAAGACTTCAGCTCAGTCTTTTCCGAATGCCACAAAAAGGATTGTGTATTGATTTGCTGCTGTAATTTTTAGGAAGAAGAGCTGCCCTCAAATGGGAACTAATCTGAGAAAGAGACTTCCCTGCCACAAACATCACTAATTGTAGAAAATTCTAAGGGGCATTTGGGGTGTCAAAAAAGTCAAGATGTCAGCGTCACTCATGTGATTGAAATCCTGCCCTTTTGTATATATGTTGGACCTATGATACATATAATTAAGGGCAAAACTTTAACCACAAACCCGCTGCCATCTTTTTTCCTGCTGGACCTAAACAAACTCCTGTGACTTGGGAATCAGCCTTTTGAACAGATGGGGTTAGGAGGTGGAGTAGATATTCATAACATTTTTTCCCATTTGAGATTTAAACCTGAACAAAAGTAAAGCAGACATTTGGGAAGATCAAGAGCCCTGACGCCATCTCTGGTTCAAATGTGTTGGAAGTTAAAACCCACCCCTCTCCAAGAAAAATGAAATATGTTAGGATATATTAAAAAGGCAGAATATTTCCCCTAAAAAAAGAAGTAGAAACTCAGAGATGCAAAATATCAGCCTCCCTCCCCCACCTTGGTTAATGGGCCATTAGGGACAAGGCCAGTCTATTCTACATAACAAAGATCTACCTCCTTCAGGCAGAGCCAATTTAATTGGCCTTCATTGTACTACCCACCAAGTTTCAATCAAACTTAGCACACAGACAACCTACAAAGCTAGCTATGGCCTCTGACAGCAACCAATCAGAATATTCTTCCTGTGCCCCAGCAAGTTCAAAGCTCAGAGAGAGCATAAAATCCAAGCACTGTCAGCATCTTTCTCCTTTTCTGCCCAGGAACCCATCCAGTTCATCAATAAACTTTCTTTCCAAGCAACTTCCATGAATGCAGTGTCTTTTCCCCCACTTGGAATCGAACCCAGAAGGATATTTCTTCCAACAATTGTTTCAACAAAGTCTTTTGTTTGGGACTCCCTACTAATAGTCAGTATAGAAATTCGAACAGATGGGCATGAGATTTCTAAAAACTTCCACTTTGCAATATTAATCTTGCTTGGTTTTTGAGACAATTGTTTTGTTCAGGTGAAGTGCTTTCAAAAGCAGATGAATAAATGGTGATGCCATTCAACTGAATAGTGAAAGTGAAGAAAAAGGATAAAGGTTATATATTTGTCAGCAGAGATTGTGTTTTGAAGAGGTGGCAGAACTAGTCATCCTCACAAACCTTTCCTCTCAGACACCTCATCAATTTCCAATGGCCCTTAAGTAAAGGGAAAAAAATAGTATTGTGTTACCAATTACAGCAGCAGTCCTTTTGGCATTTTGGCTTTCTTCATTATGCAAAATGGTGATATCCCATTTTTAGAAGAAAGATAGATAGATAGATAGATAGATAGATAGATAGATAGATAGATAGATAGATAGA
>BLBF01000020.1:51429316-51487779 GCA_015471245.1 Laticauda colubrina
AGATAGATAGATAGATAGATAGATAGATAGATAGATAGATAGATAGACAGACAGACAGACAGACAGACAGACAGATGATAGACAGACAATATTCAGTGTTACCACGAACATCACAGAACAAGAAAGAGTTAGGTTTTATGTCAGTGTTTGCCACAAACCGTGTTTGGAAAGGATTTAACAGAACATCTGAATTTTTTTATGAGATTCGGACTCAGTATATCAAGGTGGGTAATGGATGTCAGTGTGGCTACAGAGTTTAGTTTGTATATGAGTCCTTATCCAGTCTGTAAACATCCAGATAAGCATTAACAGCAGAATTCTTTGCAGTCACCTTGCAGCCCCACTCTGATAGTCCCAAAGGAATGCAATCTGCAAATTTTAATATGGATTTTAATAACTCTCTCTCCTGTGGAAATATCTCAGGTCTGCCCTTTGTCAATACCACTCCCAAACATCTGGATTTCATACTCTTGTTCAATAAAGCTGGTTATATAACTTCAAAAGGTAAATGGGCAAGAAACCAATATTCAAAGGAGTCTCAGGAAAAACCATCAAGCTGCAAACTGGAACTCCTTTGAACCCCACTACTTCTCTTAATCCCCAAAAGCATTCATTAAAATGGGCCCAGCAACCTGAAAAAGAGAGAAGGAAACATTAGCAGAGAGAGAAAATAATGTTCTCTGCACTGTCACTCAAAAATGAAGCCAGCACATCTTTCCTATTTGAAGTGAGGCAGTGTTGAAACAGCACCTGTTCTGTAACAACATTCTTGGTACAATTATGTTCTTAATGGAAACCTTTCATTCACATTTGATTGGCAGAAAGCCCATCACACATGGGATACCAAACATTTATCAAATAAATAATTATTTTATTTGTTGCTCTAGGAGTCAAGGGCTTCAATTATCCTACATTAAAATAGCCTCCTTTTCTTGCAAGATGGAGCCCTGAAAATATATATATCACTGGAGAGTATTTTTAAGTCAGAAAAAGTTACTCTTGGTGGATGAGATCTCAGGATTGCACTATTATGTGGGACTTAAGGAATACTCATATGCACTGCAAATTCCTGTTGTACTTGTCCATTTTTTTATACTCTCTGAACTGACTAATTTTGCTTCCTTAAGAGTTGTTACTATATTTGGCACCACTATATTTGGTGTTTTAATATCACCATCTGGCACCTTCCTAATGTAGGAAGAAAGCAGCTCCCAGAATTCTCAATAACCATGGGCAATGCTCGCAGGGAATACTGGGAGTTTATTTTCCTACCCAGATAGAGGACACCAGGTTATGGAAGGCTTGTCTTCAGCCACTGTATCCAGAGGAACTGAACCAAAAATAATCACTATTGAAAATAAAAATATAGCAAAAATAGTATTTTGTTTCCTCAAAGTTCCTTCCATCAGGACTCATGCGAGATCAAGAACAAACAACTTACAAAGAAAAAAAAAGGCAATTGAACAAAAGTCATTTCAACCTCCTACTTAAATTTGAAGAAGGAAGTAAAGAAAGATGTTTATTTCTGAAGTGCCAGCAATCCTTCATAGTAAAATTACCCCAGGTCAAAAGGAGGCACTAACTTGCATGAAGGATTCACTCAAATGTTTTTGAACTATAGCTTTCTACAGATGGGTATAGTTTCAGGGTACCCCCACAGACAGCACAAATTAAGACAAGATGTTTGACAGCAGGAAGGATGTGTGGTAGGACTGAATGCACAGAAGCTATGAAGTTTTCATTCATCCTAGAATCCAGTGGTGGGATTCAAATGTTTTTACTACCAGTTCTGAGGGTGTGGCTTGCTGGGCGTGTCAGGGGAAGGATACTGTAAAATCTCCACTCAGAGGTGGTATTTGCTGGTTCTCCGAACTACTCAAAAATTCAGCTACCAGTTCTCCAGAACTGGTCAGAAACTGCTGAAGACCACCTCTGCTTGAATCCTAAACTTCTAACCAAAACTGTGATATGCTATCAGAAGACCACACAGGAAAAGGAGAAATTGTGCTGGATAGGCAAAAGAGAAGCATTGGTGCTATGAAATAGCCCATGAGAAGCGATGATTGTGTTCATGAAATGAACTAGGGGGACATATGGTCTTCAGGTTGTTGCTGAACAATATTTCTCAGGATTCCCATCAAAGATAACCAATGGTAATGCAGCTAAATGTGTTTCTGAGCCACCATTTAGAAAACTGTAGATACTCCATTAAGTAACCATACATGTAGAAGCATTTTGTTTCTTCATATGTACAAGTGCAGCGGAGATAGGCAATAAGCACAAAAACACCCAGGCTTCAGTACAAAAATTGCTAATAGACTGGGGTTACCTCTAAATGAGGAAAGTCATTAGTACACATCACGTGTATTTTAATCTATTAAAGTCAGTGTCTGTCTTTTTCTGTCAGGTGATCCAGTGCAATTTATTTAACTATTATGATTGGATTCAAACTTTAATGATACATTGCAAACAAGCGAACTACAGGTAGTCCTTAACTTACAACCATTCATTTAGTAACTGTTCAATGATACAACAGCGTTGAAAAAACTGACTTATGACCGTTTTTTAGGCCATGATCATTTGATCAAAAATTAGACACCTGGTAACTGGCATGTATTTATAATGGCGGTGTCTTTATAAGACATGCAGTGTCTTTTTAAGATCTTCTGACCAGCAAAGTCAATGGGAAAGCCGGATTGACTTAATGACCATGTCACTAACTTAACAACAGCAATGATTCATTTAACAACAATGGCAGGAAAGATCATAAGATGGGGCAAAATTAACTTAATAACTGTCTTGCTTAACAATGGAAATTTTGGGCTCAGTTGTGGTTGTAAGTGGAGGACTGCCTATATGTAAAACAAGCTTAAAGCAATGTGTGAACCAAGTCATAGGCTTCATTTTACTAATGTAATGTAAACTCATTGGAATTAAAGTTACAGTTCTAACAGTTCTAATCTATTTCTGACATTGACCAGGTTCCATTTGCATTAAGCCAAGTGGTTTATTTTATTTTGGCTTTGTGTAAAAAAAGAATCCAGTCACTGAGATCACCCATGGCTTGTTTAACTACAGGGAAAGCTTCCAGTGTCTTCCTTAGATTTGTTGAGTTCTTTAGTAGTAAGACAATGTAACCCTTCAGAACAGGAGACCATGGAACTTCAAAATGTGTTCCTACAGCATAAAGGTCAGTTGTTCATCCAGTTGTTGCTTCTACCTATCCCTGGGCCTTTTTGTAGCTGAGTCATGCCTAATCCAATGAACCCTCTCATTTATAATCCGACAAGTCAAAGACAGCCTTGATTAGAAGGTGGATGGAAGGAGTCCAACGCAGAAGATAACAATTACGAGAGGAGGGAGGGAAGGAATGAAGGAACAAACAAAAGAAAGAAAAAAAGAAAATATTCAGAATAGTGATATTTCCAACTACAAAGGTTAAGAATGAGTTGATGGGGGTGGGTGAGCAATTACCATCCCATATTAGTCAAAATGAAATGAAATTAACTGGATACTAATAGCAGCTGATTTTGTGTGTGTGGGTTTACATGAACAGTACGTTGGAGAGAAAGGGTTCCAATTGCCATGGTGTATTTATTAAATACTCCCCCATATACAAATGTACACATTCTTCCTCATCTGCTATATTCTGCATTTCACACATCGATAAATCAAGATTGTCAAGTGCAAAAAAAAAGAAAAGAAAGAAAGAAGCCTAGCTACAGCTCAGGTTTCGGTGAACGGGCTGCTCTGATGTAATTATCGGAGGCAGTGATATCGCTTTTCATGTGCTGCTCCAGGAACTCTGAGGTCTCTTCTGCAATTTGTCCTGGGATCCGGAAATCAATGGTAGCTTGGTCCCTTTTGGGGCTAGGCTGGGTAAGAGCATTTCTGGCCTCAGCATGGCAACCTGTCCCTTGCAGGAACTGCAAAAAGTTCTCCTCAATGGAGCCTTCTCTGCTAGGTAACCTGAGATCCTCCCCTGGTGGTTGCTTGAAGAAGCAGGTGAGATGCTTGCTGAGCTCTCCTCTGATCTGTCGATTGAGGCATCCATAGAAGAACGGATTGGATGTGAAGCAAAAATAACCAATCCAAGTGACCACGTTCTCCGTCTGCTGGCCAGGAAAATGGGAGCTCAGCACCGAGTAGAGATGGAAGGAGAAATAGGGCAACCAGCAGAAGAGAAATTGTCCCCCCACTGCTAGGAGGATGATGACAGCCTTCCCACCCCCAAACGTCCTCTGAGGAGTAGTTCGAGGGGCTCCTGAACTCGTCACCATTGTGGACCTACTACTAAGAGATTCTGATCTTTGCCGTGGGGTATCCATCCAAGTGGGGAGTGGACCATGGTGCATGGCAGCTACTCTGGCCACTTTAAACATATTACAATAGACCACCAAAATAATGGAAACTGGCAGGAGGAAGTAGAAAACAGCAAAGAAAATCACAAAAAACTTGCAGTAGGCACTTCGGCTCCACTGCAAGGAGCAGGTCTGTCCATTGTAGGCTAGGGATCTATTGACATGGTCTTGGGAAAGCCATCCCAGGATGGGGATGATGGACATAACTACTGCCTTGATCCAGACACCAACCAGGACACAGACCACCAGGCTTACAGTCATTTTGACCTCATAGCGCATGGGGTGCACCACATAGTAGTAACGCTCTACATTAATAGCTGATATGGAAAGGATACACATGGTAATGAAGCAAACACTCAGGAAGAGATAGGTATGACATATGGCATCCTCAAAGACTGTGCCATCAAAGAAAGTTGAGCTGGACAGCATGGCTAGAGGCATTAGGGTAATAGCAGCCAAAAGATCCACCAAGCAGAGGTGGAACACAAAGACAAACTTCCTCAGTGCTGGGGTTTTGATAATGACCGTCATAATTGTTACATTGCCCACGATGGCTGTCAGATCAATCAAAAGCATGAAGAAGAGACCCACAGACTCAAAGGCTACATCTCTGGGCTTGGTGTCTAGGCTAGAATTGAGAAGCATCGAACTTTGGGAGGTCTGAAGCAGTCTTCTGATCCTGGCAGGATTCCGTGCCCACGGGGTGGGAAGAGAAGGCTCCATGGAGATTAGCACCTCCCTTTACAAGTCCATCACCCATCCTATTCTGGGTCTCCAGAAAATAATCAGAGAGAATCAAGAGAGATGGTGGTGTGCAAGCAGCCACTAGCCATAGCATTTGCCGACATTCAAGTCCAGCAGGTCTTTGGGGTACTTATACTTTCCAATACCACACAGTTCTGTGAGCCATTATAATCAGGGGCTCTGCTTAATTCACCAAATCTGTTTCATCTTGATTGTATGTCATAGGATATAATAGCATGGCAGTGTAGAAAGTCCATGGGACCTGGCCTGAAGAACAGTCCCTTCCTTGCTAAGTGTATACAGCTTTACTGCATCTTGCAACATGCTGTTTCCGGGGCAAATGTTTGCACCTGAAAGAAATACATATATGTTTACAGATTAAACACTGTGTCAACAAAAACTGTTCCACAGGCAGAGCTACATTTGCAGCTGACTAAAATGGGAAGTTCTACCTTTAAAGCAGGTTGTCCTTTTCAAGGGAGCCACTTGGATGGTTGCTGTGAAAGTCATACACTTTGAACTTTCTGGAAAATAATGAATATGGTCTGTTTCAGGGGACCTTGCAATGGGCGCCCTCAAGAAAGGAGAGTGGGTTCTCAGTTCGGCCCCCAACCTACTGAAGGTTAACTCCTAAATGAGAATGTACATCTAAGCGTACATTTATTCTTCATAAAACCAGAGATTAAATTGAACTGTTTCTGAATATGCGATTTTTATTTTATTTTTATTTTATGCATTCCCACCCCATTTTCTTTCCATGTTAATAATGTGAAGAATGCTGGAGATATCTTGACAGCAGAAAGATGGGATAGAAGAGAGTATAAATCACTAGCAACTGAAAGAAGAAGATATTTAAAAGACACAACAAGCCAGAACTCTTAGCTTCTTCCTGTTTTACTCTTTTACTCAGCTCTCTGAGTGGAATTACCACATGTTACGACTGCAGATGAAAGAGCTAACCTTGTGTGCCCTACTAGAAGATAGGTAACTACTCTGAATAAAGAGCGCATACCTTTTTGAGTACAGCATCAAGCATGACTGCAAGACTTGTTGAGATCCATCAAATCTTACTGACAAAAAACTTCTTCAAAGATGATGAAAGCCTTTTCCTGGGGTTTGGTTAAGGATGCACTATGTTTACTATTAGTATGCAGTCTACACAGCTGTCTAAACAAGTGGGCTGTGGTGGACTCAACAGAAGGATTTTTAAAATGTAGGTTGGGACTGCCCTTATTCAAGAAGCTTTAAATTACAGCTATAGGTTTGTATTGTCAAAGAAACAAGACAGAGTATATCCTTGACTTTCCCCCCCCTTTTGCACATAGGGCAAATAGTTCAGATACTGCAAAACAAGAGTTAGCAGTCTGATATATATTCATTTATATAATGTTGCCTTCTGTTGCATCCTCAAGTAGCCATATATAAAGAGTTATACATCCTGTAAAACACGTTAAAATAGACTTCCAAAATCTGATGTGGCAGAACTGCAAATGATGATAAGTGCCATTCATCTTCATGCCAATTTTAACCTGGTTTTAATATTGAGGTATAATATTGAGGTATTATATATTATATAATATAATCATCACTTGGCTTAATCATGTGAAACCATTTTCAATATCTGACATGGACAAAATGCTAATATGTATCCTCTTGAGCACTATCAGTCCTGATTTTTCCAAAATACCCAAAGAAGGATGACCATCGACTGGTAAACATGTCTTTGTGTGATTAAGTGATAACGGCCGGTTGCCTATCTTCTCCTAAATAAGCCCTTCCCAGGTCCAAGGATGCTGATACACATGTCCTTTGCTCAGGCAATATGCTTGAGACAGTAATGTCTATGCTGCTCTATGTGTTCGTAGAAGAGATTGATTATACTGACTCTTAAACTGAGTTTAGGCATGGTTGGGGACAGAATCAGCCTCAATAACCTTGGCAGATGATTTCCTGCAAGAGAAAGACAGAGGGAATGTGACTGATTGATCCTGTTTTGTTTTTCTGTATGCAGTTTTGATCTCACTGATCAGCGTTGTGCCTGTGAGCTCGAATTACTGTATTACAGTGGTTCATTTCCTATTTTTAATGTTGATCTCAGAAACCAGCTATTGTATGTACTGCCACAAGGCTTTATCTTGTCCAAAATAATAGTTAACATTCGCATATTTTGAGACATTGAATGGTCAATATGTTGTGGATAGCCAATTCTATTTAGTTTTACAAAAGTTATTCAGATCATTTTCTCAATTTGAGAAAAAGTTCAAAGAACTTTATTAGCTTTCATTAAAGGAACCCCACTTTTTTCGAGATATCCATCTGAGCTTGTAAAACAGGTAGAGCTGCTGTAAGAGTAGCATTAACTTTAATGAGTAGATTTTTTAAAACAACTGTATCCTTTTATTTCAAGTTGAAAAAAGTCAGACTGCTTTAAGGAAGTGAGGAAGTAATTCACTTATGTCAGAACCAAAGTACATAGAGCCCTAATATAAACCATCTGAATAATAGACTGCATATTTTGAATTATATTGGGACAAAGTGATTGAAGGGTTGATAATGACCAACAAACAAAACAGATACCATCCAGGAAAGTTATCCCTGGAAGAGGAGAATTTTCTTATCCTAAATTGTGTGAGCAGAACCGAAGTCATGTTGGATGGCCCATTGAATTAAATAAGGAAGTGTGTCTTAAACTCAGTAGCTCTGCTAAATAAGAAAGTGTTCCAGTTTGTGCACAAGAGAAAAAAAACAAGATGAGGCTAGAACAATGAGGAATTGTAATAAAGTGCTGCGATGTCAGAGACCGTGTAACTACTTTTGTTAGATAGGGAGCTAGTATGAACCTTCGAAATATATGTGTCAATTTGAAAACAGAAAGAATGTGAGCCAAGCCCTTGTACGAGGGGGCGGACAGTTAGGGTATAAAAATGCTGCCTGAATTTTGCTCTGTGTTCCTTCAATGCCTGAGGGGACCCGTCTCTGCAGACACGTGAATAAAACTTTGTTTTCCTTGGATCAACGAATCTTTTGGTGGTTTTTTATCTGCTTCCACCTCACAATTGGATATTTAGAAGTAATACCCACTTTAGGACAAGAAAATTCTCCACTTCCCTAGATAGGGAAAGACAGTTTCTGTTGTTCATGTACTGGTCACCTCAAGTGGAAGTTACTGTAACTGTGTTTCATCTAAAAGTCATAGCTGATGCAAAGTATGGAAATTATGTTGTATTCTTTAGAGCAGGGGTCTCCAAACTTGGCTCCTTGAAAACTTGTGGACTTCAACTCCCAGAATTCCCTAGAATTCTGGGAGTTGAAGTCCACAAGTCTTAAAATTGCCAAGTGTGTAGGCCTCTGCCTTAGAGTGAGAGGGTAAAATACAAAATGTACTTGTAATTGCTGTTAGGAAAATTGGAAGGTGTTTCTTTACAACCTTTCCTTTTTCTATGTCTTTCTTTTTACTTTCTAAAATTACCTTCCGTGTTACTTTCCTTTCCTTTCCTTTTTTATTTCACAATTTTGTTTCTTTTTAAAATGTCTCTAATAAAAAAAACTACACATGCACAAAATGTGTTGTGGCCATGTTGCTGAATGAGGCATGCTGATATTCAACTACTATACCTCTGTGGAAGCAATTGGACTGGCTGCGAATTCTTTATTTATTGCAGGACCCAGTCTGAGTTGGTCACCAGAACCCAAAGATTTATTCTTTCAAGCTTTCGAGCTTGTGCTGGAGCCAATTCTCAGGGAACTCCTCTCTCTCCAGAATATGTACACTTGGCCTGTTCTACATGTTGTATTTATATGGTGCCTGGCTGTGTGTAGTTCTTAATCAGGGTGGTGGGAGCTAGCGATTAAGTCACTATTTATTTATTAAATGTATTTTTATTTATATCTCACCTTTGATATTGTTAGAAATAACTCAAAGTGGCGGACATATCCAACACATCTTTCTCTTCCTATTTTAACCACAACCTTGTGAGGTGAGTTGGGCTGAGAGTGACAGGTCCAAGGTTGCTCTGCTGGCTTTCATAGCTAAGGAAGGACTTGAACTCACAGTCTCCTGCTTTCCTGTTTTTTGTTTAACCTTAACCACTAGACCAGGGGGTCAAACTCAAGGCCCATGGGCTGAATCTGGCCCATGGGATGCTTAGATTTGGCCCCTGGGGCCACCTTGGAAACAGTGAGGGACCAGCCCTTGGTGCTTCTGGCAGAGCACTTGGGCCAGCACAGGCACCCCCGACATGAGTGACATTGAGCAGACCACACCCATTTTGGCCACACTCACCTTGGCCCCTTGAGGTGAAACACAACCCTGCTGCAGCCTTCAATGAAATTGAGTTTGACACCCCTGCACTAGACCAATCTGGCTCTCAATTAGCTCCCAATCCAGATTCAATATTTTAATTCTATATATAACATCCTAAGCGATGTTTTTGCATAATAGATCGAAGTGAACCTACTTTAAAGTGAACTCTGCATAATTTCCTTGCTGAAATTCATAAGACACCAGCAGCTATATCACTGAGGAATCGGTCTTTTCGCTCAAACATTCCCTGAGTCAATGTTACAGAAGAATTGGTCTGTTCCTTTCCCCCTTTTAATTAATGTGATTTATATTGTTTTAATTGACTGTACATGATTACATTTTTCTTCATTTGGAAATCACTTTTGAAGATAATTATGCAGACAGCTAAATACTGTAAAAGTCCATTAATAATAATGTGATTGCAAATATTTACATCTTGACAATCTGCTTGAGTTCAAATTACAGTAAGTTAAGCACTATTGCATTAAAATATGCTAGCTATGTTTACACATAACATTAAGATATAAACCGGTGCATAAACTTGGTGCATAACTTGGTGCACAAACCGCAACGGCTATATTCACACATGGCCTTAAACCAAACAAAACTCCCCCATTACGTTTTAGCAATATGTGTAATTCCAGCAAAGGCCCTGGGGATAGGGATTTCTTTTAAATGACAATGCTTTCAATACCCATTTCCTGAGAATAATTTCCATAAAATTCCCTGTTTGGTTGATTGGCAGTTTCCTGTTCCACTGTGGAATTTTTAGGAAAAGCGTGGGGGGGATCTTAGTGTCCTTCACAATTTGCCAAGTTCAGTTTCAGATGATAGTACAGGTAGGACTTGCTTAATGACTATTCATTTAGTGGCTGTACAAAGTTACGATGGTGCTGAACAAATGGCAGTTATGACCGGTCCTCAAAATTACAGCCATTGCGATATGACCCTCCATGATCATTTGACCAAAATTCAATTGCTTGGCAACCCAGCCACATTTGTGATCGTGGCCTCAACTCCCACTCCCCCACCTATCTACCCCACCCATCTTGAACATTTTGGCTACCCTGGACTCCAGTGCTCTAGTTGCCTTGTTGCCCTGCATTCGGCCACCCATGCTGTCGCTGCCTCCCTCACTCTCCTCAGTTGACTTCTACCCTCATCTTCCCACCACTGCTGATGAGGTGCGCATAGACTAGGCAACTGCTGGCCCTTCACTAGACCTTCATGAGGCCTTCATAACAGCCACCTATCTCTCACCCACCTCTGCTAAACGCATTGCATGAAGAGATCAGGGCCTGAGTGACTGTGTGAAGAAAAGCTCCCGCAATCTAGGAAAGGAAACAAGCTGGATAAAGGTCTTCCTGGTCATTGCTGTCAGATGAACAATAGGCCCTTGGGATGAACTGATCAAATTGGCCCTGTGTTCCTGCAGAAAACACTGACACCAGTGAGTCAAAAAGCAACTACCTTGACACAAAAATCAGTTCTAGCATAGGACCCCTGGCATGCACCTGGGCATTAATAACTTGGGACAAATCCACAGTTGCCCTGTAGGCTACAGATTTCTGAGCTGCTTCAGAATCAACGTCATCAAAGAGCAACAGCCTTGGAGATTCTATTGCCAACCAAGATATTGCTAACTCATTATCTATTGCCAAATGATCATGTAAGAATTTAGCCTTCAGAATTTAGTAAAATCTTCCCCTTTTTAACTGCATCCATGTAAGTTGGTACGCTGCTGCTAAAAGTTGGTAAGTTGGTACGCGGCTGCTAAAAATGCAATAGTTTCATGATGTAAGTGTTGATTGAGAAACTTAAAGCCTGTTTCAGAATTTCCTTCACCAATTTTCTCTTTCTTTCAGGATGTTATTGAAGGATGAATTAATTTTTCTCTGTTTTAAGGATTTTCTTAATGTACCTTCGCAGTTCTGAGAAGGACAAACCAGTTAAAGGATTTTGCACACAATATTTCAGTAAAATGATCCCTTCACAGATATAATGGAGCCCAGCAGAAAATTGAAAAAAGAGGAAATCCTCTAATTCTATGCTCATTATTGCCTTTATGTTTGTAAGAGAAATCTCACATCTTTTTAAAGGGGAAAGGTTTGATTTTGTTTGTTCCAAATTATGGAACTTAGCGATAAGAGCTATCTTTTAACTTTGATACATTGTGGGATATGGCAACGGAAGATGACTAGCAGGATCCAAGAAGTATAAAAGCAAAATATATTAAGAGAGATGAGAACGTGACAAGATAAAAGCTGCCTTTTCCTCCTATTGATTCAGTATTGGCTAGGAGTGAAATCCTGCCGGATTTCAGAAAGAAAGATTTTTCCCTGCTCTTTTGAATTGGAGGTCCCATTGAAGGCTACACTACAAGGCATGGAAGCTTTTTTGAAATTCAATTTACAGAAGAAGATGTCATTCAGGACAAAACTAATTATGGGGCACACATGCAGCTTACTTACATTTATTGTTCGAAGCCAATTGAACGCCAGGAAATTAGAAAAAATGATTAAGTCACTATGGTGAATTTATGGTCAGGCAGATATCCCCGGTGAGAATTATACCAATACATTTTTCTTTAAACATCTGCAATTAGAGGACATAGCGTGGATGGTGTAAGTTAGCTGATTAACCATAGCGTAAACCTCTGACATAGACTTGCGAACTCTTATGGGCCTGAGAACTTTGCACAACTTCTGAAGGTTGCGTTCTAAAAAGTGGCTGGGCCAGGAACCTAGAACATGTTTGAGGAGGTATCTAGAGATTTAAAGTATAAAATAGGTAACTTAAATTCAAGTAAGGCGTAAGGTTCTAATTTTGCTTTTTAATTACTGACTTCTCCAATCCTCCAATAGAAAAATGGGCCAAATTTTCTGGCCTCACCTATTCTTGGCATTCCTGCTCTGTCATGTTAGTTTGCAAGCACAGTAGTGAGACTGACTAGCAGGCAAAATAACATCTTTTACAAGAATAGAGAGCATGAGATAATGAGGATTTTCTTTTCTGCTTGATCCTCTCATGCATCTGGGTTTTCTATGGCCCATATCAAACCTGAAGGATATGCAGAAGGCAATTGAAGGATCTGCAGAAGGTACTTACCCACTTGAGATGCTCTGAAGCAGGCAACTGCTGACCAGTCATCTTGCTTTCAAGAAGGTCCATACTGCTGTCCTGGAAATATCTCTTTGCAGTCCAGTTCAACAAATATGTTTGGAGCACAGCACTGATGGGGAGTAAAACAAAACAAAATAAAAGCAAAGTATGCCTATGACTTCAGCTTGGCCCTGTATAATATTAGCTTACTCAGACTTATTTGGCTCCACCCCATTTCTTCAGGCCCAGTGGCTAAAATCTGATCAGGTCTAACAGTATCCATGAATGGAGCAGAAATCCATTCTGGCCTCTAGCTAGACTCTCTGAGACTTCCCAAAAGTCACTATTTCAGCACTTACTTAGATGTTTTCTGAACATACCTTCTTCCTTTCTCCATCTCTTTACCCAAAATTCTCAACCAAGCAGCTCTTTCCATAGACTGGGATGGAAGCAGGGACACCCTTTTTATCCCTCTGGCAGCTCTATCACCAACTTCTTCCTGATCTAACCAGACAAAGGTGATATCTTTCATTTAGTGTTCCTTCAAAAGAAATGAACAGCCACAAAATATTTATCTCTTCTTCTATGAACCAGAGAGTTTTCCCTCATTCCCCATACTTCATAATTCCTCATGAACAAATATATGCTCCTTGATTATTTATTTACTTACAAATCAAAGCTATATCCCATCCCGCTCATAACAAGGCATACAGTTAAAAACAATCCAAACCAGAAGAAGGTGTAACCAAGAATGAAAATACCACATGTATAAATACAAATTCCGCATAGTGGCACACTTTCCTTAACCTGAGAAAAAACCCAATTCTTCAAAGCCAGTTAAAGAAGGGCAGGATTGAGGCAACTCAATTGTCCAGATGATGCTATTCCAGAGGACAAATGCCATGACAGAGAAGACATGCCACCCATCTCTTTTAAAGGTGGGATCCAGCGCATCCCACTGTTAGACTTTACCGAATGGGTCAGATACTATAGCTTCCAAATGTTTCCCAACTGCTGAAATTCTTACTGGCAACTCTCATCTATCTCTATCAGCACTAGTACCTGTAAGGTAAATACGGTCTTCAAGAAGCCCCCACTCACACTTACAAGCTCAAATCCTGCTCACATGGATTTCTTCCACTGTCCTGCCTCTAGCCTTGTGAGACAAAGATTCCCCACCCCCAAAAAGCTGGAGTTTCGATTCTTTCTTCTGTTCCTTTCTATCTGAAATGAATGGACACTTCCCACCCTGGCTGAAATGCCATTTTTCCTGTCCGTTGTTCCTGTTCAAGAAACCTTACCCAAGGCTTTTCCTACTGCCGGTGTAGTACTTGGAGACCAGCAGTAAAGAAGCAGGCCTCAGCTTATGCCAGAATGGAGACGAATAAGGATCCTGAATGGAGAAAGGAATAGTAGAGGTTGGTCTTGCTCATCTCTTTGCTCTTCTGCTGGAGAAATCTGTTCCCAGCATCACATGCAAAAATAATCCTCCCCAAATAGCTTATGCTCTCATTGCTCTCTCTGTGGTCCTGTACTTATCTCTGTCTCAGCATCTTTGGGAGAATGGACTGTCTACTAACCTATACACAATCACCTGGATGATGGGAAAGCACCAGCAATATACTACCCTAAGATGCCTGCAAGTTGCCGTCTGGCCACAACTGACCCTCCTCTCTGCTCCCAGTTCCAGCTCATACCTTCCCTGTGTAGACTTCCAGCATACTGGATATCTCCTGCTTCTCTTCCACTGTAACTGATGCACAGATCCACTGCAGTAAAGGGTGAGAGGCAGCCAAGAGCTTGGGGAGAGTCTCAGCTTCTGGGTCCTAAATGCCTCCTGATTTCCATTTCAGTCCTCTAAACTTCTCCTGTGCGCAGCCTGGTACGCTACAAGTGGTAGGGCAAGAAAAATGTCAGCCCTTAAAATAAAGATGTGTTCAGGATGGATAAACCAGACTGCTCCAGCCCTAAAACATCAGAAATTAAATGAAGACAACACAGATTAAAATAGTTCTGTGAGGTTTACTTCCATTTACCGTCTTCCAGATTTCAGAATCAAGCTTTGCCTTCTTCTTTGAGAAAATCAGCATAACAAAAAAGAAAAAACAAATGGTAGAAACCTGCAAATAGCGTGCTCTATAAAACCCAAGGTTTTCCAGATGTGGGAACTAACTGGAGCTTTTTTATTTTTTTTAAAGGCACTGGGTTTTGTTTTTTACTGCTGCCTACCATATTGAGCAGGACTGGTTCCAACTTCCCTTTCTGCTCCACAGAGAGGCTCCAGCCTCCCATATCTCTGTATGAAATAAGCATACAATTGGTAGTGCCTTCTAGATTACAGCTGCTATTTCCTGGCAGCAGTTCACACAAGTACAGCTCTGCATCGAGCCAAACCAGGTCAATAGTTAACTGTCTTTAAGTGGCCACATTTCTTCCAGTCACGACTGGGCCATGCTGGCTGAACAAAGTAAGCTTCTGAAAAGCTTTAGATCTCTCTCTCTCTCTCTCTCTCTCTTTCTTCCTCCCTCCTTCTCTCTCTCATTTTGCCTTTGTGTATTTCTATCACAGTTAGATTTGGCAACATCTTCAATCATGTACAGGACTCTATGATTGATCCAGTTCAGCTGGCTTACATAATTCTGTCACTTCTCATGCCTTTTGGAAAAGCTGCCCCCTTTGTCTGCCCTCTCCCGTACCACATAATGTCAAGCAATCTTTATAAACCAAAAGTTCTCCCCATGTCTTGGGTTAGGATATTTGGATGGGCCCACTAGGTTGGAGAATTCTGCAGAAAGATGGCCATTGTTTCTACATAATGCTTTATAACTTTGGGAGGCTGCTCAGAGTTGTTTCGGATAATCTAGAAGGCCAATAAATAAATAATTCATAGAAATTGAAATCTGGAGGGCCAATTTGAAGAAATTGGCTTCTTTTCAGGACTGGCCTCAGGCACAGTTGCTTCTAAAACAAAAGTTAAATAAAAATGAAATGACAGTTGACTGATTTTATTTCAGTTGAAAGCAGAGAAATTGCTCAGATATGATACTAGACATTACAAGGAATTTTAGGTCATGTTACAGTATCATCAGACTAATTCAATCCAAATATGAATCATTAACTTATTTAAAGAGTAATGTTATTTTAACAATGACTGTTTTTTATCCAGTGTAGGTTAACAACATTGATTGCAGTAATTTGTAATCGTTTGCACTGAGCAGTTGGTTGTCCAGATATACAACTAATCACATATTTTTAGGACAGGTTTGTTTCCTGACTCATACTAAAATCAATGCTCATGAAACTTTCAATTTTGAAAAGATAAAGCAATGTGGCCTCCTTCCATGACCTGAGCATAGCACAGGACATCAACCACCTCATAGTACAGAGTTTCCCATATCAACTAAGAAGCAAGATAGTGATGGATCATGAAACAAGTGTATAATAAACATATATTATTATACACAAAAAACAACAGTGTCCACAGCAAACGAGATAACTATGCTGGGTTTCGTATCACAAATCACGAATCGAACACTTCCCAAGTGTTTAGGACTGTGTGATGTATCGGCAGATTATGCGAGCAGATCCCAGTAAGGTTCTGCAGCTGACCAATGGTGATTTTGTCAGGGCCAATTGTTTTTAAGTGCTTGCCTAGGTCTTTAGTCATAGCACCAGTATGCTGAGTACCACTGTAACCACCTGCACTGGTTTACGCCAGAGTCTCTGCAGTTCAACTCTCAAGTCCTGATTTCAGGTGATTTTTTCAAGTTGTTCCTTGTTGATCCTGCTGTCACCAGGTATGGCAATGTCGATGATCCACACTTTTTTCTTCTCCACAATCATGATATCGAGGGTGTTGTGTTCCAAAACTTTGTTAGTCTGTATTTGGAAGTCCACAGTAGTTTTGCATGATCATTTTCAACTATTTTTTCAGGCTTATGATCCCACCAGTTCTTTGCTATAGGCAGATGGTAGTTGTGACACAAGTTCCAGTGGACCATCTGAGCAACTGTGTTGTGACTTTGTTTGTAGTCAGTCTGAGCGATTGTCTTGCCACAGCTCAGTATGTGATTGATGGTTTTGTCCACTTCTTTGCAGAGTCTGCTTTTGGGGTCATCAGCAGATTTTTCTATTCTGGCTTTGATTACATTCGTTCTGATGGCTTGTTCTTGGGCTGCAAGAATCAGGCCTTCTGTTTCTTTCTTCAGTATTCTGTTGGCCAGCCATAACCAGGTCTTTCCTTTATCTATTTTTCCTTGGATCTTTTCAAGGAACTGTCCATGCAGTGCTTTGTTACACCAGCTGTCAGCCCAAGTTTGCATCGCTGTTTTCCTATATTGATAATTGGTTTGCTCACTTTGAGCAGCTTCCTCTTGTTGACTTCCATCAAAGCTGGTTCAATACTGTCTTTCACACAGTCTGCCAGAGCATGCTTCTCTTCTTCAACTGTCTCCTTCACTTGCAGAAGCCCTCTGCTGCCTGCTTTTCTGGGCAAATATAGCCTGTTAACATCACTACAGGGGTGCAGCGCATAGTGTGTGGTCATCAGTTTTCTCGTTTTCCTCTCCAGGCTGTCCAGCTCTGCCTCTGTCCAGTTTACTATCCCAGCAGTATATCTGATGATGGGTATGGCCCAGGTATTTATAGCCTTGATGGTGTTACCGCCATTCAGTTTGCTTTTTAGAAGTTTTCTGACCCTTTGTGTGTATTCTTGCTGACCACAGTTTTCACTTGCCTGTGCTTGATATTGTCCAGCTGCAGTATGCCCAGGTATTTGTAGGCTTCAGCTTGGTGGCACTTGATGGTTTATCCATTGGGCATTTCAATTCCATCACTTTCTATGATCTTCCCTTTCTTCAGTGCCACTGTGGTGCATTTGTCCAGGCCGAACTTTCTGCTGATGTCAGTGCTGAAAATTAGAACTGTATTGGTCAGTGACTGGATCTCAATTTCTGATTTTCCATTTAGCATCAGATCATCCATGTACAGCAGATGAGAAATTTTCTGTGAATTTTTAGCAGTTTAATAATCCAGGTCAGTTTTCTGTAAAATTGTTGATGGGGAGGTCATGGCAATGATGAACAACAGAGGTGACAAAGAATCACCCTGGAAAATCCCTCTTTTGATGTTGAGCAATCCATAGTTTTCACTTCCAATAAACAGTTCTGTTTTCCAGTGCTTCATCGCATTTGCAGTGAAAATACCATATGCATATTCTGATGATATCCAGGCACTTGATGATCCAGCTGTGCAGTAGTGAATCAAATGCTTTCTTGTAGTCAATCCAAGTTGTATGCAGATTTGTTTTCTGGCTTTTGCAGTTCTCTAAAATCAATTTGTCGATCAGCAGCTGATCTTTTGTGCCTCTGCTTCCTCGTTTGTTTCCTTTCTGCTCTACTGGCAAGATATTATTTGCTTCTAGGTAGTCCTGGATCCTGTCAGCTATGATGCTGGTCAGCAGCTTGAACATGGTTGGCAGACATGTTGTTGGCCTGTAATTTGCAAGAGTTGCCCCTTTTGCTGGATCCTTCTGTATCAAGTAGGTTTTCCCAGCTGTTAACCATTCACTGATGTGATGTAGTATTCTTATTCTTAACAGATTAACAGATAATCAGAGTTGGAAGGGTCCTTGTAGGTCATCTAGTCCAACCCCCCACCCAAGCGGGAGACTCTACACCATTTCTGACAAATGGCAATCCAATCTCTTCTTGAAAGTCTCAACTGATGGCACTCCCACAACTTCCGAAGACAAGCTATTCCATTGGTCGACTGTTCTCACTGTCAGAAAGTTTCTCCTTATTTCCAGGTTAAATCTCTCCTTGTTCAGTTTCCATCCATTATTCCTTGTCTGGCCTACAGGACCTTTAGAAAATAGCTTGACCCCTTCCTCTCTGTGGCAGCCTTTCAAATATTGGAAGACCGCTAATCATGTCTCCCCTGGTCCTTGTCTTTACTAGACTAGCCAAGCTCAGTTCCTGCAACCGTTCATTGTATGTTTTAGCCTCCAGTCCCCAAATCATCCTGGTTGCTCTTCTCTGTACTTTTTCTAGAGTCTCAACATCTTTTTTATAATGTTATTCATATTCTTATTATTGACCTGGGACCCTGTCAGGGAGGGCAAATGATCTAATCTGCATTAGTGCCTCACATGACTGACACAAATCACATCCTTCTCATCATTGCCCACACTTTGACACTCTTTCACAAAGCCCTGAAGCCCTGGTTTTGCCAATGGGCTGGAGAACCTACAATGAGATGGAGCCCATCAGGTGGCTTATTTAACTGACTAATTGTTGTTGCCCAGGGGATGGGGTGGGGTAGGGTGATTGCTTTTTATTGTTTTTATGTTGCGTTTTTATCTCTGTAAGCCAACCAGAATCATTCAGAGTCAGTTGGGTAACTGTATGAATTTTATTAAAGAAATAAATTGTAATTATGTCTTGTCCTAACAAAAACTCACCCTGCATATGTCAAGAAGGATGTGATGTGTAGCTATGAACCAACCTTGGCAACTTTAAGCCTGGCAAACTTCAACTCCCAGAATTCCCCAGCCAGCTTTGCTGGGAGTTGAAGTCCACCAGGCTTAAAGTTGCCAAGGTTGGAGATCCCTGTATTAGGGGACCTCTGGGTTAGCAGACTTTCACAGATACACTTTGAAGCAGAAGGCAGAAGGAATAGAACAATCTCTCGGGTCATCAAGACTTAGTTTTTCTACTGCAAGACCTGTACCTTAAAATACACAATGTAAGATGAGAGTCATCTGAATGCTTGAAAAATAATTGCACTTTTGTATCTTAAAAGCATCACTTGACCCAACATTCAAAGCAAGTGGTGCAATATATAGATAGGTTTCAACCTCAGAAACACTAATTTTAGAATGAAATGTACAGCAGTATGATCTTAGCCTGTTTACCTACAGGTAAGTGCTTAATGGGATAAATGTTTAATAAGCATGTATAGGATTACAATGTAAAGCTTTCAGAGCAGGGAGATGTTTGTCTTTTGTCGGAAACACTTTACTTAGGATCAGCAGACTTTCCCAGACAATACTCACAACACTGTGTGATAAATATAGCTTTGTTTCTGACACAAACCACACGACTTCTTTGGAGGCTACAATTTGGTTCTTAATATATATAGCAGAGGTACAGCTTGTTGGATTTCCTCAGAAGTGCTTATTCATATGCTTAGTATTTCAGATATTGAGGTCTTGCTTCTCAAGCTCTGCAGAAACTCACAATGAGTTTAGTCTAAAACATGGGATTGAGTTTAAGTATGGAACATCAGTCTCTTTTTTCCTAAGGGCTTTCTCTCAGCATGTCATGCAAGCCCAGACACTATATTGCCTACTAATGGCAACATAAACAAGTCACATCTACAAAATTGGACAGAACTGATCAAACAAAACCCATTCTTCTGGCACACTACAAAGAGATCAATCCTAGGCTGGGCTTCCTCTCCTTTACAGTGTATTGCTTTCTTATTTTCCAGATCCTGGTTTGCTGATAGAAAAATAGGTCCCACCTGTTTTGATGTTAACCATTCTGAAGACTGGAAGAAAGACAATAATAGTGGAATATTATGAGCCTTTTCCTGGTGCTGAGTTGAATTGCTCTCAAGTTGGCAGAAAATGATAATTTTATTTTTCCCCTGTCCCTATTGTCATTCTCTACCTCACACCTTACAACCATTATTCCCAATCACTGCAATCAATTTCCTTCTATCAGTGTGGGCTACCATATCTCAGATTGTATCCATCTTCCAGCTGCCTATGCCAGAATACTGGGAGAAACACTGCACTGTCATCAGTAGAGCTAAGAATATCTCCAGCTGGGGATGATGGGCATTACAGAAATGTAGTCAAGGAATCTTTGTGCCATGATTAGCTATATATGGAGAGAGCAATTGATGCCTGGACTGATATAGAATGACCTCTTCTCCTCCTGACCTCTTGATTCCTTACAACTAAGAAAGAAAGCGAGTGGGGCAAAGGCTTATTACCATTGTTGTTGATGGCCTGCAAGTGTAGCAAATCTCACTTTTTAAGACCCTATAGTAGTTGCAAGTGCACAGCTTGCTGATCCATCAGCCATGGTAAACAAACTTCCATAAATGTGTTGACTAATGTCAGAAGAATAATTTGGGGTTCCAACTCAAACTGGGGTTGCATAAGAATAAATAAAAAATGAAATCCAGAGAGTTATGAGGAAAGGAAAAATATTTATTCCCCAAAGCAAGGGGTTTTTTATTTAGGGGCAGCTGCAGAGAAATGGGATACGATGAGATTGTTTTATAAAGGAATTTGTCCTAAATGTGGCAGTGCATACATGCTGATTTTAAAGTGACACTTGAGGGGCATATGTGTGTAAGGTATATGTCATCTATGATGTTTATTCTTGTGAACATTCAGTTCCACTGGAAGACCAATTTAATTAACTCTATTTGTGTTTACAGATAGAGTTTATCCTCTGGTATATGGATTAGGTCTGGGTAACTTATTTGGGAGGTTGAGAGGAAGTTTGCATAAAACATTTTCCCCCATTTGCTATTTTAGTTGATTAGCTTAGTTTCAGCATGACTATCAATTATCTAGTAGAGATGCTGATTCTCAGTCCACTGTGGATTCTGTTAATGTCTTAAGGAAAGATGGAAACAGTATAAATAATAAAATATATTTTGATGTAAAATTTCCCATATTAGGATACCATGTCACTTTGTCCCTTAACATAATGATTTGATTCACCCAATATATTAAGACATAGTTTTACTTTTAACTTAGCCATTAGGATAACCCTTTTTAAAAATTTTTGCAGAGGTAGAATTGCATCTATTTTGGCCACTCCGTGTCTAATGAATGATGCAGCAGCCATCAATGGAAAATTGCATCTTAAACTATGTTCCTCTTCATTAATTTATAACAAAGTTGTTTCTACTCCACAGAGAAATGTGTTGTGGTTTATTTCAGTTAGACAGTTAGATTTATATAAATAAATAAAAATATGATGGCCAATTCCTCTATTTATGACAACAGGTGAATCACCTTGTTTTCCTCACTCTATTCTTTTTAAGAGTTGAGAAGACAGAAAACTCAACATAGTCAAATTCTAAAGACTGCTGTTGTTATTGTAGCTGACTTTCAGGTTTAGATGCACAAACCACCTGCACAGAGTAAGAGTTAGCTTTGATCACCTATAGACTTAGATTTCTTCCTCTGCTAGACATAGGAAAGCTTTGAACTTCAGGCAATGGTCAGGTGGATTTTTTGTTTCTTTAGAAGCTTCTTTTGATATGTTATAATGAAATCAAACTTTTCATAGCTTTTGAAAGAGTGTTTCATGCGTAGAGGGCTAAGACTTTGTAATATAATCAGAGAAGTTGATTTTTCTATTAAGTAATTTGCAAGTAGTAATGTACTGTGTTCTGAACAGTTCTCCAATTTATCTCCTCAAGCACCAAAGGTTGATATTTTTAAAATCTTTTAACATAAAACTTGATGTTATTTGTCTTTTATATGATTGGTATAAAAGCATCTATTCATATGCTTCTAGCTATATAGCCAGGAAGTACCTTAGCAGTATAGAAATTACTAAACAATTTATGACCTGTTGGCTCATCCTTTGAGGGAAGGGAGATTTGGAGGTTCCCTCCTGCAATTTTCACAAAGAATAATCGGGATAATGACATATTTTTACCCTAGTGCTGGAAGGTACTCAAATCTCCTAAGAAAAATGTCGATAACATATAGCTGCAGGGATACTACAACATCCAGTTGTATACACTACTACACACCCAGCAGTTTGCATATAAAACTGCTCTGAACATTGTGGATGTTTTTATGTTGTTTTTTTTAATTAGTCAGTTTGAGGTACCTTATTCAAAAATTGTTGTAGTATAATGCATGGGGGGGGGTGAATTCTGACTTCCTGCCAGCTTCCCCATTGACTTTGTTTGTAGGAAACTGCCAAAGAGTATCGGAAATCACAGTCAAATGACCAACAGGCCCTGCATGAATTTTGTGGAAATTTTAGTTCCACAGGATTAATGGGTCCTGAATTTTTTTATACTTTCTTTACGTTAGCAGTGTTTAGGTACCTTGAATCAAATATTGTACTGGTATAATACACTAATTAATGGGCTAAATAAAAGGTACAAATAGACAGGAAAGTTTTAATAAATATATTTCAACTTTTTATTCTTTTAGTGAGAGCCAATTTGGGGTTGTGATTTAGGACTAATCTAGAAACTGGGAGACCATGAATTCTAGTCTTTCTAATGATCACTTGATTTTTTTTGCAGCCCTGCTCGGGTTGCATTATTTATCACACTTGTTTTATTTAAAATTTGAAATTATAGTTTGTAATTTATATTTCAAATTAAACTCCCACAAAAAAATATTGGATGCATCCCTATCCAACTAAGGCTCATCTGATGACATCACTCCAACATCTTTAACAATGCTTGGTCATAAATATATTTCCCTGGAATGTTACCTATCTCTGCTGTATGAGGTTAACTGAACAGAAATTATAAAGTATTTTTTTAAAAATTGCATGGGGGCAGTGTTTTTATATTTTATGAACATATTTTATCTTTTTTTTTTCTAAAACAGATCTTTAAGACAGCTTTCAATCCAAAAATTAAACCAATCTTCCAGTTTCAGCAAAAGACATAAACAGCCAACTTGGTGTAGCAGTTAAAGCACCAGCCTAAAAAATCTGAGGTTCAGTCTTGCTTTAGGCACAAGGTTAGTTGTGTGACCTTGGACCAGTTACTCTCTCTCAGCCCTAGGAAGCAGGCAATGGCAAACCACTTCTGAAACTTTGCTAAGAAAATTACAAGGACTTGTCCAAGCAGTCACCAGGAGTCAACACTGACTTAAAGGCACCACAAATAAATAAATAAATGTTTCTGATTTTAAGGGTTAATGCATTAAAAAGAGTGGTGAACGTATTATAGAAATTAAGGGGTAGCTAATGAAGCTGCAATTGTATCTGACAAAATATGATTCCAATGTATCATATTAATAATGACTAGTCACTCCATACCATATCGACTAAATTTTCTAATGCCTTCAAAGGAAAATTCATGTTAAGCACCTTCCAGTTATCCTTTATGGCCAGATAATGTATCATCTTGCAGTGTGATATTTTCATATTATATTCCCTGTCTCTGGAGACTCAGGATGTATCATCCAGAAGCTGCTGTCTATTCTCCATTTGTACTGCTTTAGGAAATCAGCCCATGGCATCCTTTAAAAGGCCATGGATAGTGACTTGATAGCAGGCACTTGGCTTCAGCCACCTGTCTAGCAGCAGCTGAGATTTAGGTCACCTGTCTAGTAGCTCTGAGATCCAGATGGCTGTGCAGGCTGCAGCTATTAGCCCATCATCTGCTGCATTGGCATGACTAATGATTGCAAAGTACACTGCTCAAAAAAATAAAGGGAACACAAAAATAAGACATTCTAGATCTGAATGAATGAAATATTCTAATTAAATACTTTGTTCATTACATAGTTGAATGTGCTGACAACAAACTCACACAAAAATTATCAATGGAAATCAAATTTAGCAACCCATGGAGATCTGGATTTAGAGTTATATTCAAAATTAAAGTGGAAAAAAACACTACAGGCTGATCCAACTTTGATGTCATGTCCTTAAAACAAGTCAAAATGAGGCTCAGTAGTGTGTGTGGCCTCCACGTGCCTGTATGACCTCCCTACAACACCTGGGCATGCTCCTGATGAGGTGGTGGATGGTCTCCTGAGGGATCCCCTCCCACACCTGGACTAAAGCATCCCCCAACTCCTGGACAGTCTGTGGTGGAACGTGGTGTTGGTGGATGGAACGAGACATGATGTCCCAGATGTGCTCAATTGGATTCAGGTTTGGGGAACGGGCGGGCCAGTCCATAACATCAATGCCTTCATCTTGCAGGAACGGCTGACACACTCCAGCCACATGAGGTCTAGCATTGTCTTGCATTAGGAGGAACCCAGGCCAACCGCACCAGCATATGGTCTCACAAGGGGTCTGAGGATATCATCTCGGTGCCTAATGGCATTCAGGCTACCTCTGGCGAGCACATGGAGGGCTGTGCAGCCCCCTAAAGAAATGCCACCCCACACCATTACTGACCCACTGCCAAACCGGTCATGCTGGACAATGTTGCAGGCAGCAGAACGTTCTCCATGGCGTCTCCAGACCCTGTCATGTCCATCACATATGCTCAGTGTGAACCTGCTTTCATCAATGAAGAGCACAGGGCACCAGTGAAGAATTTGCCAATCTTGGTGTTCTCTGGCAAATGCCAAATGTTCTTCACAGTGTTGGGCTGTAAGCACAACCCCCCACCTGTAGGCGTTGGGCCCTCATACCACCCTCATGGAGTCTGTTTCTGACAGTTTGAGCAGCCACACGCACATTTGTGGCCTACTGGAGGTCATTTTGCAGGGCTCTGGCAGTGCTCCTCCTGTCCCTCCTTGCACAAAGGCGGAGGTAGCGGTCCTGAGGCTGGGTTGTTGCCCTCCTACGGCCTCCACGTCTCCTGATGTACTGGCCTGTCTCCTGGTAGCGCCTCCATGCTCTGAACATTACGCTGAGAGACACAGCAAACCTTCTTGCCACAGCTCGCATTGATGTGCCATCCTGGATGAGCTGCACTACCTGAGCCACTTGTGTGGGTTGCAGACTCCGTCTCATGCTACCACTAGAGTGAAAGCACCGCCAGCATTCAAAAGTGACCAAAGCATCATCCAGAAAGCATAGGAACTGAGAAGTGGTCTAGGGTCACCACCTGCAGAACCCCTCCTTTATTGGGGAGGTCTTGCTAACTGCCTCTGCTTTCCACCTGTTGTCTCTTCCATTTGCACGACAGCCGTGAAATTGATTGTCAATCAGTGTTGCTACTTAAGTGGACAGTTTGATTTCACAGAAGTGTGACTGACTTGGAGTTACATTGTGCTGTTTAAGTGTTCCCTGTGTAAAGCCTGGGTTCCCCAACCAGGGTTAGGTAGACAAGCTAAACAGAATGTGCAGCGTTAGTCAGATAGGCACACAGGTAAATGAGTGAGCTAAGCTTGTATGTTTATTAACATACAGTAAAAATAACAGATACGCTTGTGCTATCAAGAATATATTTTATTCCAGTATAAGTTTATGGCATAGTCAAATAACAGTCCAATATTCATTTACCATGTAGTCAGTCCATTCAGGGGTATTCAATTAGCAAAGTCCATGTAGAATATCCTATGTCAGTTCACTTACAAAATCAGTCCTTTGTTGTCTCTCCCGTTCGAGCAATGCAGTCTTGATTCCAAGCAGTAATCAGGGATCATCAAAGCCAGAGAGAGAGAGCAAGCCGTAGTCTTGCTACTTTTATATTGTTTTCTTAACCACTCCTTTAATTGCTATTTCACAGTTAAATCTGTATACACTCTAACATACACTAACTATGATTCATAGTTATTATTTCACCTAAACCAGTTAGGGTAAACAATGTTATCCCTAACATTCTCCCCTTTTATAACTATGAATAACTAATAACTATGAATCATTTACATCTTTAGAAAATATTTTTCGCAACTTTCTTTAAACTTAGTTGCTCCTTGAGCTTTTGTAAATTGGTCTGCAATGTTTTCTTCTGACATGCAGTATACCAATTTAATTAATCCATTTTTCACTGATTC
Organism: Laticauda colubrina; assembly: GCA_015471245.1. NCBI lineage: Eukaryota > Metazoa > Chordata > Lepidosauria > Squamata > Elapidae > Laticauda > Laticauda colubrina. The sequence goes on from BLBF01000020.1 coordinate 51,455,517, forward strand.
TCTTACATTCAAATATCTTAAGTCAGTATGTTTTGATCTAGTTTTTACAGCAATACTAGTAGCTAACTTTATAGCTGCTTGGTTATCCTCATATACCATAATGGAATCTTTTATAGTTATTCCCATGTCCAACAACAACTGTTTGTAGAAAATCAAATCAGTGCATAATAATGACAGACATGAAAATTCAGCTTCCATCGTAGATAAGCTAATATGCTGTTGTCTGATTGACCTCCATCCTATTAGTGTCTTACCAAATAATATAGCCATACCAGATGTTGATTTTCTAGTGTTTATATCAGTTGCAAAACTTGCATCTGCATAAGCACTAAGACTCAAATCACCCTTTGGTTCTATATATAATGCATGGTTCATTGTTCCCTTAAGATATCTCAATATTCTTTTTAAGGATTTCCAATGACATTCTTTAGGATCTGAATTAAAACGTGCCAGCTGATTTACACTATAAGCTATATCTGGCCTTGACCAATTGCTTATATATGATAAGCTACCAATCAAAGATTGATATATGGACTTATCAAATTTGGGACTTTGATCATTAGTTTGGCAAACTTCCTGACTCATTGGAGTCTTTGCTGGTTTACAAAGTTCCATCTTATAAGTTTTAATTAATTGGCAAATTTTATCTTCTTGAGATTTCTTAAAACCATTATTTGTTTTATTAATTGTCAATCCTAGATACCTTTTAATTTCACCTAAATGCTTTATTTTTATCTTTTTGGCTAATAATGATATAATCTCATTAGCTTCATTATTAGTTTTAGTTATTAAAGCAATATCATCAGTAAATAATAACAATAATGACACCGTTCCATTATTTTCTCTTTTAAACACACACGGATCTGCTAAACCAGATTTAAAACCTATATTGTTTAACTCTTTCACAATATATTGGTTCCACTCAAACCCAGATTGTTTCAACCCGTAAAGACTCTTTTTGAGTTTCCAACAATCATTACTATTTACTTTATTGTCATGTATGCCAATTGGTTTCCTTAAATATATAGTGTGTTGCAATGGTGCATGTAGATAAGCAGTTTCTACATCTAAATGGTTAATGACATAGTTTTTCTTAGCTGCCCACACTAATGCTGCTCTTAAAGATGTAGCTTTAAGGCTTGGTGCAAAAACTTCATCGTAATCAGATGCAGTTTGATTAAATCCTGAGCTACTAACCTAGCTTTATGGGTAACAGTCCCATCATTTCCAGTTTTTACTTTAAATATCCATTTGCACCCAATGGATTTTTCTCCTGGAGGTAATTTGGCATCTTCATACACTTTCATTACCTTTAATGAATTTAGTTCTTTTTCCATTGCCTTTTGCCAATTCTCCTGATCCTTAGCAGGATACATCCTAAGTTCATCTACACTAGTTGGAACTTTAGTTACTTGACAAACTATACTTTCTTGATACCTATCAGGTGGTCTAGTTACACGTGTAGTACGTCTAGGTATTATAGGACTTACAGGTGGACTTTCCTTTATTAATTGTTCTTGATTATGTAACTCTTCCTGATCAATTATTTCCTCTTGTTCTGGTCCTATTTGCTCTTCGTGGACTTCTTCTTTAATTGGACTCTTCTTATAGCTAATCTGATCTTTCTGCCTTTTGTAGGGTTCAATAAATACTTCATTATTTACATCTTGCTCTAATCTATTCCATCCTACATGTTCTAGGAATTTAGCACTAGCACTGGTGTAAACTCTAGATGTACCTGGTTCCCAGAATCTATAAGATCTATGATTAGATGTATAACCTACAAAAAACAATCTTTTAGCTCTATGCTGTCCTTTGTATCTAAGTTGTGTAGGGATATGCACCCATGCTGGTGCTCCAAATGTGTGCATGTAACTTAAATCAGGTTTTGTACCATGCCACAGTGTGAATGGTAATTCACCTGTTGTTGAATTAACAACATTATTTAATATATGATTACCACACATTATTGCTTCTCCCCATAAATTGTCAGGTAATCCTGAATCAGACATCATAGTTCGTGCCATTGATTGTAATGTTTGGCCTCTTCTCTCTATAAAGGCATTATGTTGTGGCCTATATGGTACAGACATTTTATGTTGAATACCTAACATTCTAAGTCTGTTTTTAAATTTATTATTTGTAAATTCTGTACCATTATCTGTGATGAGACTTACTAATTTCTTTTTAGTTTTTCTTTCAGCAAATTTTAACCAATTAAATAGATTTTGATATGTTTCAGTTTTGCTCTTCATTAAATAGCAAAACCCATATCTAGAATAGTGGTCCATGATACTTAGTATGTGGCGAGCTCCTCCTACACTTGGTTTTTTCGGACCTATTAAATCAGCAAATACTACTTCTAAAGGCTCTTTAGTAGTAAATCCATCAACTCTATTAGCCGGTATAACCCTGCTCTTATTTTGATTACAGGCATTACATTGCAAATACTTATTACAAGATTTCAAACTTATTCCCTTAGACAATTCAACAGTTTTCTTAAGCATTTTAAAATTTAAATGCCCTAGCCTTCGATGTAACAAGTGAATACATTCGTCATGAGGTTTCTTATTTTCATAAATTGTGTTAGCCACCTTTAAACCATCATCATTTAACACATATAATCCACCTCTTAAAGATGCAGTAATTATCTTATCTTCTTTTTCAAGTATGCAGTTATCTCCCCTAAATGTAACTACATATCCTAGTTTAACCAAAATTCTAACTGAAATTAAATTAAACTTAAGTTGTGGTACATATAACATTTTTACATTCTCTTTTATAAAAGAACAATATGCTATACCTTCACCTTTAGCTTTCAGTTTCCAGCCATTGGTTAACGATATCTGCTGTTTACTCTGGGACATTTTTATAAAATTTTTGTTATAATAACAAATTTTTGTTATTTTGTTATACAATGGGATGCCCCACTGTCAACCACCCATAAATTATTTTTTACAGCTCCGTTAGTATACATGGCTAACTCTAAATGTTTATTTAGTCTTTGATGATTTTTAGTATTCTGGCCAGTGTTCTGGCGCTTTGCCTTTTTACAAAATCTTGCCAAATGTCCTCTTCCTCCACAATTAAAGCACTTTTTAATTGCGTATGCAATAGGAGATTCATTATCTTCTTTTTTAGGTTGCTCCCTCCTTAATTCATCTCTTTCATGCCTTCTTCTGGCCTCTTCGATCAATCTGCCAGTTATATCAGTTAAAGTTAAATTTTCCTTTGGCAAAATTTCAAGTGAAGTTACGTAGTTATCATAACTTTCATCAAGGGAAGATAGAATTATATAAACTTGATGTTGTTCAGAGAAAATAAGTTCTTTCTCGTGTAATTCTTGGAAAATGCTTTGCATAGTTTTTAAATGACTCTGCATATCACCATTTGTTTGGAGATGCGTCCTGAAAAGCTTCCGTGTTAGATTTATGTGAGCACCAATATTATCTCGAACATAAATTCTCTTCAGCTTCTGCCAACACCCAAAAGCCGTTTTCTCTCCGTGGATATAAACAAGCTGTTGATCAGTTAAGGTTAACCCAATTATGCAAATGGCTTGTTGATTTTTATGCATAAATTCTTCTATCTTTAGTCTGTCTTCCTCATCCTCTGGATCCCATTCTTCTACGTTTGGTGGATTTTCAATTATGTTCCACAGACCTTCTCTTCGTAGAAGTAGACTACATTTTGTAGACCATGATACATAGTTTGTTCCATCCAGCATGTATATAAGGGACAAACTTTGTATATTGACTTGTGCCATGTTTTCTTATATGGATATAAAATATAATTAATAAAACACAGCTGTCTGTTTACTGTAATGTATAACAACACAAACTCTCACTTTTTACATAAATCTGTTTAACCTAGTTAAACTGACTTTGCAGCCTCTGGGCCCATAACCAGTGTTAAGCCTGGGTTCCCCAACCAGGGTTAGGTAGACAAGCTAAACAGAATGTGCAGCGTTAGTCAGATAGGCACACAGATAAATGAGTGAGCTAAGCTTGTATGTTTATTAACATACAGTAAAAATAACAGATGCGCTTGTGCTATCAAGAATATATTTTATTCCAGTATAAGTTTATGGCATAGTCAAATAACAGTCCAATATTCATTTACCATGTAGTCAGTCCATTCAGGGGTATTCAGTTAGCAAAGTCCATGTAGAATATCCTATGTCAGTTCACTTACAAAATCAGTCCTTTGTTGTCTCTCCCGTTCGAGCAATGCAGTCTTGATTCCAAGCAGTAATCAGGGATCATCAAAGCCAGAGAGAGAGTGAGAGCAAGCCGTAGTCTTGCTACTTTTATATTGTTTTCTTAACCACTCCTTTAATTGCTATTTCACAGTTAAAGCTGTATACACTCTAACATACACTAACTATGATTCATAGTTATTATTTCACCTAAACCAGTTAGGGTAAACAATGTTATCCCTAACACCCTTTATTTTTTTGAGCAGTGTATTTCACTCTGGTCTATGTAAAGCTACTGTATTTGTGCTGTTAAAAAAAACAATGCTTTTAGTTAGTTTTCTATATTTCTTTGCTACTTTGTTGTTTGGACTTTTACAGATAGCCCTAGACTAATAATGCCAGGTTTAATATGTAGGGACAACTTGCTGGCTAGCTTACCAGCGCATAATTCCTAGAAAGAGTAGACCTTAGCAAGCTAATTCATCAATGTTCATAAAGCACAATTTTCATCAGAAACAAATATGAAACTAAGAAAACAAACCAAATAAAACAATCTAATGCAAGAATCGAATTACTGATTGGAATTCTTCATTAAAAATCTCCTCCTGCTTCTATGTCGAACCTTCTTACTTTATCACTCTCTTATATAAGTAGTTTCCCACTCTCACCAGACGAAACCATCACTCAGTTCCTGCAGAGAAAGGCAAAAAACAAAAATAATTTTATTAAGGCTGTATAACAGTCAGTTCTTTCCACTTCCTTTAAGATACAACCTCTGTTAACCAAAGTATGTAATATAAACTCCACACATAGGCAGCCATAATAAAGTTTCTTAAGCTTTGGTATGTTTCCAGAGCCGGTATTCAGCAGGTTCTGACCAGTTCTGGAGAACTGGTAGTGGAAATTTTGAGTAGTTCAGAGAACCAGCAAATACCACCTCTGACTTTTACAGAGTATCCTTTAACCTTTACAGTATCCTTCCCCTGCCATGGCCAACAAGCCACACTCACAGAACCGGTAGTAAAAAAAATTGAATCCCACCACTCTATGTTTCCCAAAGACAGCCATCTATAATTCAACAACTCACAGCTTAACACAGATTATGTAAACCACAAAATATATTGGAAGCTCCTGAATGTAGTGTTGGTGATTTCTAATACCTTGGTAGATTGAAAATGAGGAGCAAAATATCTGTTAAATGTGAAAGACACCTCCAGGTTGAGGGAGCAAAAATTTAAAAGTGGGAATATTTCTTTCTACTATAGATAGCAATAGCACTTAGACTTATATACTACTTCACAGTGCTTTGAAGCCCTCTTCAAGAAGTTTACTGAGTCAGTCCCAGCAATCAATTTTACTGACCTTGAGAGGATGGAAAGCTAAGTTATCCTTGAGCCGGTCATAATCAAACTGCTGGCAGTTGGCAGAGTTAGCCTGAAATGCTACATTTTAACACTGCGCTACCACATATTCACTGGTTTCATCTCTCCTCAGGCTATGAAACAGCTGATACCTCATTTGTTTTCCCTCAACTTATTTTGCAACCATCCTCAGCATGAGGATTATCTTTCTCATTGCTTCTAGTATAGGGAAATCTGGTGAACCACAGGATTTAATTGTTTAGATGATGCAATGGATTCAAGTGGATCAAGATATAGAAAGTTAGGGATAGTTCAACTCAAAAACTAGGTAACAGTCATCTAATTCTCTGGGAATCCACTATGTTGCCAGTAACATTAGTCTTTTATTTCAAATAATATGGCTTCAAGGAGCTTCAGGGTGGTTCACTTTATTATTTGCAAAAGCTCCTGCCTTAGCTTTCCTCATTCTTTTTTTTAAATAAATTTTATTAAAAGATTTAAAACAATAATAAAAATTACAACAAATTAGGACAGCAAAGTAAAAAAGAAAATAACATAAAAGAATAAAAGTGTAGCCAGAAAAGAAAACAATAAAATCGAAAAAGAAAACTATAAAGAAAGATATAGAGGCATAAAGAAGTGGATTGCAATATTCTTTGCCGTGGTTATAAGTGCAATTATATTTTGACCTCTTTCTCTAAAGTTACATTATGACCATCTTCTCTCTAATATCCTAATATGCATAATCATCAAAACCCTAAATCATGTTCATTTTTTTTTATTTTTACACAAAAAATCCATAAAGGGTTTCCAGTCACAATCAAAGTAGATGCTGCCTTTTCTTTAATCAAAGAAGTCAGTTTATCTATCTCAGAAAGATCTGTTAGTCTCACCAACTATTTCCTCCTTTCTGCTGGGACGTGCCAAATCCTCCCAATTTGTGCATATCATAAACTTGTCATAGTAATAATATTCTGAAATAATATTCCATGGCTCTTTTCAAACCGTCAATCCTAAAAGAAAAAGACCTATAATCCTATGCAAATTTGAATTCACCTTTTTTAAAGCTTTTTTATATGTTCACCAAACATGGAATGTTGTACACATTTCCAACATATATTTAAAGTGCCTTTCCACATTATGGATAATTTATTTGGCATCATGTTCCAACAATACATTATTTTATAAAAATGATCCTTAAAATCATAATGTAATGCATATTTTAATCCTTTTAAGCAAATATTTTCCCATTGATTCATCTGTGTGTTATAACCAAAATTCTTACCCCACTTTATCATAAACTCTTTGACCTGTTCTACCTCTATTTCAAAATACCTTTCATCAGATTTTTGATCATCACTGTATTTAGACTTGGGGGAGACTTAGGAGCTTTTGTTTTTCTCTAGTAGGTTAGTCCTATGAGCTAAGATATGATGATGATTATCATCTTATAATTTTGTTGTTGTTATTAGTTGTGAAGTTGTGGACAATGCTCCTCTAGGCCTTCCTGACCTCTGCTATCCCCCGAAGTCCACGCCAACTGCTTCGGTGACTCCATCCAGACACCTCATTCTCTGCTGTCCCCTTCCTTTTTTGCCCTCAGTCGTTCCCAGCATTAGGTTCTTCTCTGCTGAGTCCTTCCTTTTCATCTCATAAATACATACTATTAAGTAAGGAAATGAATAATAGGAGGGCAAACACGGTGTACTTCCATTTGTATGAAGTGGGGGTAGCTTTGGGAGATTAATTAAATTATATTCATTAATCTATCACCATTTGTATGAAAACTGATCTTGAATAAAAATCAAACCCATTAATTTTTCTCATGTTATCTGTGTCATGTGCAATTCCCATTAATGAGACCAAAAAAAAGATTTAAAAATGTATTTGCATTCTGACAGTTAAGTCTTTGATTTTGCATTACTAGCCAATGTGCATCAAAATAAAGAGTCATGTGTAAAATTTTCTTATTTATGTTGCTTCCATATTAGAAGCCCGAGCTTCGTGAATTACATAAAAATACAAGAATGAAAGTTTATGATGGGACTTTTGCTCCTGTCCCCAGCAAACCTGTTTCAATCACTGCCGTATTCTAAACTATTCTCATGCACTGCCTATATTCTTACAAATCTAGTTTTTACAGCCACGCAACGGCTAATGACTTGTTTTTTGTTTGAGTTTTAGTGGAAATCCTGTTTCTGGAGGATAAATTCTGTGCCCAGAATGTATGATTTTTCTGGTATTTGTTTTATGCATTTTGGCTGAAATGTGCTTTCCCCTCCAAAGTGCTGGCAAGAAATGAATCTTTCCCATGCAAAATATGCTTCTGCCACTAAACTATTAGTCCCCCTCCCTTTAGGCATATATGCTGCTATTTAGGGAAGTGAGCAGCTGTTTATTTTTATCTGTCCCTTCTTTTCTCCTGCATCATCTACTTTCATTGCGGGGCTGACAAAAATAGTACCAGGCAAGAGATGCTGCCAGTTTCCCAACGCAATAGCCAGTCCCTGAAAGCTGCATTTTCAGCCTTTCATCCTCCATACCTTTGCACATTGTTAGACATTTAGCAGATGCTGGCTCCGTTGAAGTCAGGCTGAGTGCCTTCCAATCTTTTATAGATCTCAAGAGAGCCTTGGTTAACTGAGGATCTCAGCCTGGAGAAGACAATGCATATTCATGGCGCAGCCACTACTGGTCACGTGTACCTATTGCTAGGTTACAAGGACCCAAAAATAAATCCTTCAGTTTAGATTAGACCTCAGATGAACTGTTTCCACCAGTGTGGAAAAGACCAGAAAGCTAGTTATAGCATGGTTATTAATGAGGAAAAGACAAGACAAGACAGAGCAATAGCAAAGAAAACCTCTGATGGGTAAAGAGAAGGTTCTCCCTGATTCCGGAATCTTCCTTTTGGATCACATGATATTTCCCTGTGCAGACATTCACACGGTTGCTCCCGATATGCTCTCATCATCACTGCAGAGGGCAGCAGAGCTCAGCACTGTCACATCATCTTGAAACTAGGACAGATTTGCACCATAAGGTTGACGTACTTGTGTTTAGTACCTTGTTAATTGCCCAGTTGGATAGCATCCTCTGAATCAGACTATTTCTACCATCAAGGACTTTGACATTAGATCCGATCCAAAAAGCATTTGGCAGGTGTTGCAATGCCTGAGAAGTGTTCCAACAAAGGGAAAACAGCAGTTAATGCAGGAAACAGGTTGTGCATCCCATGTGGATCCTATGTTAATCTCTGTCTCTTCATGTGTATATAAGAAAAAATATGTGAAACTAGGTGCTTCCACAAACTATTTATTTTGCTCAAAATTAGAAGGCATAGTTGTGTGGGAAGCCACCCACTTCCCAGAAGAATGAAATATTTTAGGAAATATATAAAAAGCAGATTATATTTCCCTGGATGGTAAAAGAAGAAACATGTTTTAAAGATAGAAAGTGGCTCCCTGGGCCAGTCTATCTACAAGGTATCTTCAGCTCCAGGGTGATGGGATTAAGACAGGACCCTCCAGGACATAATAAGATTAACCCATCTAGCAGCAGAGCTCACCACATAGCATAATCACCTGGGGACATTGCATCACCCAGCAAAATTCAACCAAACTTGGGACTCAGACAACCTACAACGAGTTATGACCCCTACAACAGCCAATACAATACATGTTCTTGAACAGGAAGTTCAAGTGCAAAGGTCAAGTGAAGGTACCCCTCTGTCTCAACTCCATGTGGTCAGCTACCCAGAACCACCCGTGTGCTTCTGCTTCACCATTAAGCCATCTTTCCAATCAGCCTCCATATTTCCAGTGTCTTTTTCCTGGCTTGGAATTGAACCAGATAGATATTTCTTCCAATAGTTGGGCTAGGACATATTAATGGGCTATTCTCACAATGCTCATTCTTTTCAAATCATGGACAAAAATGTTTAACCTTTGAAAGGAAAGTCCTGCTAAACCTTACTTGATGATTGGTGAAAACAAGATAGCCATTCTTGCTTTCAAAGAAGTTGTGGCCATTCTCTCCAAATGTTTGTTCAAGAATTCCAAGGGTGTTTGGAACAACCACAAGATGCCTTTAGGCTGGAAGAATCAGGATATTCACATTCTTCTTCAACTGACTTTCTTCAATACATTGGTTAAAAAAAAAGGTTAAAAAAATAGTTAGGGACTTGTGAGCCAACCAGTGTCCCATTTTGCTATCTTCTGGAATTGGTAAAGATCAATTTAATTCTAGAAGGCAGCCGTGCTTTTTAATTAAGTTCTACGACCACCAACTTTCAAAAAAAAAACTTCTAGAAAGTGTACCAAAATGATTATTTGGAAAATTTCTTTGTTGATAAAGTTAGTTAAAGCCAGGCAATAAATTGAACCCTTAAGATTATTTGAATGGATCAAAAGCTACACACATACACAATTTTTTTCTCTTAAATAAGAAGAATTAAGAGCCAAAAGGTTCTTAGAATCACAGAAATTTACAGATTGCTACATCCAAAAGCAGCACCCTGGCTTTGTAAATTTCCAAGATCCCAAATTAAAAGTTACTGCAAAAGCAGTGTATTTCTCAAAACACACAACTCTGAAATGCATGGTCACAGAACATTATTTGATGCGGGAAAGAAGCAATATTACTGTACTGTTGCCTGCGAACAGATGAAATACTTGATCCAGTAGTATAAGAAATATTTATCCAGAATGTTTGTGTTTGCTAAACCTATTGATCATTTTCTGGCCTTTTACAGGCTGGTTTTAGAATTGATTCAAAAATAATGTTTTATTTTAAATTTTGTCTATGGATCTAATTCATCTCAACTAGTGGTTCCATTGTAAAAGCTGAGTTATATAGAAATACAGTTACCGTAGTCCTTGACTTAATGACCACAATTGAGACTAAATTTCTTTTGTTAACTGAAATATTTGTCAAATATGTTTTGCCCCATTTTACAATATTTCTTGTCACAGTTGTTAAGTGAATCACAGCATTTATTAAATGAATCACTGCAATGGTTAAGTTTATTAAGTTAATGATACTGTGAATCCGGTTTCCCCATAGATTTTGCTTGTCAGAAGTTCGTAAAAGGTGATCACATGACTCCAGCAGCAGTCATAAATATGAATCAGTTACCAAACATTTGAATTTTGATCACATGACCATGGAGATGCTGGAAAGGACATAACTGTGAAAAATGGTCATGTCACTTTTTTTCAGTGCCATTATAACTTTGAATGGTCACTAAATGAATGGTTGTAATTAGAGGACTATCTGTACACATGTAGAAAAGTATGTACAGTCACCACACCACACACACTCACAGGTTGTATCTTCCAGAATATTCTGGTTGAGGATGTCTTTGAGACAAAGGTGAGCCAATCTGATGGATGTCATTCCTTCTACCTCAACCTTTGCACTTGTTTATATTTATTGACAATACATGTTGTTCACTAAGTTTATCCAGGTATCTACTTGAAATAATATGAAAAACTGAATAAACTGAATAAAACTGAATCATTCACTGCTATTACTGATGACCAAGTTTTTGAGAGAAACTCGAAATGGAGACAGCTACTTCTGTATAGTTTTATTGTCAAATGTGTATTGTCTTTTTTTTTGCCTTGTAGCCACTTCATGCAGAGTTGAACTTAGCTGTTGAAAATGTGTTTCTACTGCAAACAGAGTCAAACAAAAGCTGACAGTTTTTTCATGCAACTAGGAACCAAGCACAGGAAAGGCTAATACGGGGGAACTAACAAGGAGATAGAAAGTTAGTTTCAAGGGAAGGGTAAGTATACAAATTTAGAGTAGTTGTGGGACACATGGAGAATCTTTACATCCATTGAAAGAATATTTCAGTGATACTTTCAAAGCCTTTTAATAAAACCAGGCAGTTTCATTTCAGAGAATGAACACAGGGCTACAAACCTGGAGAAATATTTTTCAGTTTGGCACATAAGCTGAACTTGAACACAGAGGAATAACCTGGGAGAGCAGGGGACCTCACATGGGCCATGGTTTAAATACACAAACACGAAGTTATGTGATTTGCATTATGCGTGATCTTGAGACTGGCTGCATGTGGTCATGCTACTGGCAAATGTAATGGTGGAGATAGCAGAGTCACAGCCTCAAGGGACCTGCTGCTTGGTGAATCCAGGACAACTCAGGTGCTCCTAGTCCCTATGGCAACTATGGACCTGTCCCAGGTAATATAGAGCTCAATGCATATTGGGCACTAGGTCTGTGTTTTGTCTTGGGGCAGTTTCAGTGAAATCTACTATGTGAGGTTATTAGTATCACTTTATTAATATGGAGAGATCATTCTTTGGATGCCCTCTGATTTGCTAATACCTCACCCAAGCAAGAAAATCCATCCTGTTGAATTAGCCTATCCCAGTCAACTTAAGTTTTCCATGAGGATCTGATGGTGATTTAGCTGAGGCCTTGGTAGGCGGGTGACTGAGGACCTTGACCAAATTGCTGCTCTTCAGCTCCTATCTGTGCTCTAATTCCAGAGTGCACCTTGGTTTTCTAGGAGTACCCGTGAAGTGCCACTCTGAAGTTTACTCTGTGAAATTGATTTTAAAAATAGTAAAAATAATGGCCTTTAGGGTTGTGGTTTTGATTCACAGATTAGAGGAACTAACACTTGTTCTCTATGCCTTATTTGAGAAAGCTGTTCATACTTTCCATAAAGCTACATTACAGATAAATGAGTTTGAACCCATTTAAAACTGGGAGTTACTCCCAAAAAACTCCAGATACTGCACCTAGGAAGAGAATATATGGACTCCTAACAAAAGTTTATTTTTTAAGATTGTTCAGGGAAAGCCAACAATAGTTTACTTAGAATTATTTAAAAGCTGTGTGTAGTACAACTTTCTCTAATTCTCCTAGAAGGACCTGCGGACAGGTTAAAGACATATACAGTTATATACAAACTCTATTTTTAAGAAAGTAGAAAAAGAGGTTTGGCATAGCCATTCTCAAAGAAACCATTCTATAACTGAGACAGTTTGTTCCTGAGAAATGCAGCCCCTTACCATTTATCTTGGTATGGGGAAATAAGAGAGAATAATGAGGAAGAAAACCCTGTGGCTACTGTATACATTTGGTCTTTAAAATCCAGCAGTGGCCTAATTTCAGTGTTTTCGTATCATTGGAAATATTCAACATCCAATACTTTATTGACATCATGGGTACATAAGGTCCAGTACTTTGCCCCAGTCTAAGAAAAGAAGGATCTTCTTAATGATAGAATCATTAAGATGCAAAACCTTTGCCTAGACTAGGCTTCTCCAAGGTGGTGTCCTCTAGATCTGTGAAGATTTCAATTCCCAAAAAGTTTGGCTTGCAGTTAAAATCCCAACCCATTTGAAGGTTACGGAAGACTATCCAAGGCTGTAGTCTGACAAAATGCAGGCTGAAGAGAAGAAAACAGAAATTACACAAAAGTTCAGAATAGAAATTTGAATCAGCCAGAGCTATCTTTGGATCACAATGGGCTGGTTGGAGGTAAGGACTAAAGCTTTCCCATTGCCAACCTGCATGTTTAGTTCATGTCCTAAGATGTTCACCTCATATCAATTTGAAGATATAAGAAAAGTAATAGAAGGGGATTAGGATATCTGACTAGGAAGATGCTCTCTCCAGGCAAGCTAGGATTTTGAGTTGCATTTATGGCATAGGAGGGAGTATCAGTTACCCTGATGAGTAAAATACATCTAGGACTGGGGCAGCTTGGGCTCAGGATTATGGCTTTTGTAGGAATTCCCAAAGGTATCCCTCTCACTGGAAGAGTCATTTGCAGCATTCTCTAGCAGCAAATGAATGATGGATCTTTTTATTTATGGAGGGTCTCCTAGCACTTAACATCTGTTGTTTCCAAGGCAACTACCGAATACATCTCATGGCAATAAGGCCAGTTCTGGCCATTAATAGCACTACTTGGCAACATGCCCCACGCCTCTTATTTGCTGCTTTGATATGCATGCTATCTTTAATCTCTGCTGGGGGAAGGGGGAGGAACAGCGGGGAAAGGGAGACTCATTTTCTAACACAGCAGATGTTTACCCCCAACAGAATCTGCAAGCTCAGGCCATTGGAAGCAAGGCAAAAGCAGCTGAAAAATGGGGCTGTTAATTGGCAGGTCCAGTGTAGCAGGAATGATACCACATCCTATTTCTCACTACCACATGCTCTCTTTTGTAAAAGGGAAGACCATGTACTGGGTTTGACTGGAGCATTAGGAGCCCACCATGGAAGCTGGACCTGGTTTTTCACTGTTTTCACTCCTTTGATGTCCATCCGTCCATCCATCTCTATCTATCTATCTATCTATCTATCTATCTATCTATCTATCTATCTATCTATCTATCATTCATCTATCTATCTATCTATCCATCTATCCACCTAAGACCACTGATTTCCTTCCCTTTCATCTTCTGCCCAGTATATGGCAGCAGCAATGGCAGCAGCAAACTTTTCATTATTTCTAGGCTTCTTCATAACTCCCATCTCTGAGGAGTACCAAACTTGCGGTCCATGGGCCAGAGGTGTCATGTGCTGACCATGCCCACCCCTGGTTTAGTGAAGGGGGAAAAATTGTGATACGTCACATGACGTGTCATTGCGAGTTTGACACCCTTGTCCTAGATCCCATTCTGTTGTCACCTAAGTTTGATCAAGTTTAAAAAACAAAATCAGAATCATGAAATAAAATCATAAGCAGTACTTTATATAAAATGTTCCTTCCTTCCTTCCTTATATAGATGGGGCATGCCTACTTTGAGATTCTTCTGTAAGCAGTCAGTTTTATTATCTTATTGTTATGCTCTTTTGGTTTTCACATTATTTCACTGCTACATTATTTTGCAATTACACCAGTAATCTGTAATATCATTCCATTATTTTACTCTTCTTGAAAAAACAACAGAGCAAAAATAACTCCAGAGAGGAGAGAAGCAGGTCTGTCCTTACTGAAAAACTAGTTAGTACTGCAGGTCAGTTCAACTGAAACTCACCAGTGGATGGGCATTATAGGAAGGTGAGAACGATTGAAACTGAAAAATACAGAGGAAAAATGGCCAGTCACCAACTTACCCATTATTTTGTAGTCAATGCAATCACAAGAAGAGGAGCAACTGAATCTTAATAAGCATTTCAAAATACGTACTTCTAAAATTATAGAGTGAAGAATTACCCATTTTTTCCTCCAAATGCAATAGTAGGAGCTTCCTTTTCTCCCCTCTACTTTGTTAGGAACTTGGAGAGAAGTTGGCATCAGAAACAAAAGTGTCAGCAGAATATAGAGAAAAATTAGGAAACAAAGTTCCAAGAGAGCAAATGCTGAGAGATAAATAGAAAGTGTAATTAGTGACTGGAAGAACATGACTCCAAAAAATACACCTCTTATCACACCTGCTATTGGTTTCATGACTAGGGCAATGAGTAAGAAGGCATAGAAAGCTTTACATACCTTGCAGGTGTCATGGCTTGGTGTCCAAATGAAAAGGAAAGTACTACTTTGATACCAATGCAGCTAATGAAGTCTTAAAGTTGTCAGATCCATTGGAGAGTTAGGGAGAACAAGATACAGACAATATTGTGTGGCCAAGGATGGAATGTGGTGTTTGTGGTACAATAACTGAAGTGAAAATGAGGGCAGAACCATTATTGCCACACTCTAGTTGCACCCTAGAAGATGGAAAGAAGTGATGTGTGATTTGAATTCAAAGTAGAAAAGATTGTAGTGGCCTGTCCCTTATATCAGTGACCATCCTCTCCTGAAGAAGGATGATATATTATGACCTAGGCTGCA
The DNA here is from genome assembly GCA_015471245.1 of Laticauda colubrina. Lineage (NCBI taxonomy): Eukaryota > Metazoa > Chordata > Lepidosauria > Squamata > Elapidae > Laticauda > Laticauda colubrina. The sequence continues at coordinate 51,470,902 of BLBF01000020.1, forward strand.
AGGGGGGAAAAAGCAGGTGGACCATGGGAGAGAAGTGGGGCATAGCTTTTCAAAGACTTGCACCAGGGTTTTTGAGATTTCTTGTCTTGCAATTGATTCACCAAGCCACATGGGGGTAGCATTGCTGTAGTTTCCAAAGCCTGCACCTATAGCCTACCAGTGAAATTTATTTATAGGAAAGCAAATGTTAAGTAAATCGCTCCCATATACTTATCTGCCATTTAGTCCTTCTGGAAAATGATAGGATAAATAAGGTCTATAACAATTTCCCCTTAACAACACATTGTTCCTCATGGTATCTATATATATCCTTGCAACTGAGTGAAATCTAGTTAAATCTTGGCCACTTTAAAAAATACTATATAATTCAAGCACTATTGAGTCAGAGCCAAGTTGATATTAGTATATAACTACCAAAACTGAGCTATGAAACTCATTTGGGAAAGCCCTGGCTGATTTCAATGTAAAGCCATAATGGGGAGGCTTTGATTTATCAGAAGCTGCCTGCCCAGGAATGTAATTCAAATTACGGTAGTCCAGGTAGTGAGATAATATGAACAAACATCATCTTTTGCTCCTAAAATTTGCTCATCAGGCTGAAACTGTGTATCACTTGGGATTAAAGCCTACAAAACTCAGCAGGAATTATTTCTGAGAAAGCAGGTGTAGGATGGCATTATTATTGTAGTTCCTCCTTTGAACAGACTTGTATATATAATTATTTACTCTAGAAATAGCACAAAGTACCCATATATGCAAAGGTATCTGTCACACTTCAGGGTAAACAACATTATATAGAAAAGGAGTAAAGGCATGAGATAATAAAAGGAACTATAGCTAAATCTAATTTATATTAACATCATTCACTATACGTCTCCATAGCTATTTATCTTTGTAACCCATTCTTGTTTTTATTATATCAGTGCTTTCCTTTTTTGAGACTTGTTAAACCAGCATTTTCTCAATGCATTCATTCTTCCTTCATATAATCCTTTCTTCATTTATTTCTCTATATGACCAAACTATCTCAACCTACCATGTTTCTTTTATAGACATCACCACACTACCGTAGGGGTTGCTTTCATTTGGGCATGTGTGTTACTGTGCTATTTTTTTTCCTTCCTAGAATTTCCCACAAAATGTGCAGGATCTGCTTATTAAATCAACCAGCAGCAGGAATTGAACAACTGTGTTGCCACCTAAACCTGATATTGTGAGCTGAGAGAAAGTGTGACTGGCCCAAAGTCAGCCAGCCAGCTTTCATGGATAAAGGCAAGCCTAGCATTAGCAGTCTCCTGGTTTCTGGCATGGTGCTTTAAGTACTAGATCAAACTTTTGTAGTGTATTTAGAAAAAAGGTAGATTAATACAAAATTACATGAAACTATATTTCTAATGTCATCTCAAGCATGTCTACATTTCTAAAGGCACACATTAAACTACCTAGAGAGTATAACACATTATCTTGTTCCTTTTTCAGTGCTGAAACACTTGTTATTTTCACACAGTTTGTTTCCATTACATAAGTAGTCCCATTTACCAATGGTAATTGGGGCCAAGATTTCTGTCACTAACTGACGTAGTTGTGGATGCAACATCACATCACCACACCAACTCACAAGGGGACTTCCAGCAGAGAAAAAGTTGCCATTGTTAGGTGAATTCCACACAATCCCAATATTCTGCAATCATGAGGTCTCCATTTGCAATCTCCTGCTAGCTTCCCAATTGACTTTGCTTGGGGGAAGTTGGCAGGGAAAATAGCAAATTATGAACACGTGACCGCAGGACACTATGATGTCATAAATGCAAGCTGGTTGCCGAGTGCCCAAATCATGATCACATGACCACAGGGGTGCTGCATCATCTGCAACTACAAGGACCTAAGTACCCCTTGTTCAGTACTGTAGTAACTTTGAACAGTTGCTGAACAAGTGGATGTTAAAAAAGGAGTACGTAGTTCTTATGCCATTCAACAGTAAACAGTCAAAGTCATTTTCATGTGCAACTTTGACAGACCAATCTTATTTACTTTTTATGTTTTCTCTAAATCAGCACATTTATAATATTTTTTTTCATTTATACATTTCTCAGTGACCTACCAAAGAGCAAAAATCTACTCTCTACTCACTCAAGATTTAACTGAACAGCATGTCCCATATTTTGCTCTCAGTCATCTCTAAACCTTTTCAATTAGAATCCCAATAAATACATTCCCACATAAACGTATCAAACTAATCCACTTAATCCACTTATTCATTCTGGCTACTCTTCCTTGAATGTAGGGAAACAACAATAGCATTCTTCATTAGATACAGTCTTGATAATGTAGAAGAGAGTAAGGAATATGACCTTGACAGAGATATGCAAGGGCTGTTGCCAAAAGACAACAAAACATTTTAAAATCCAAAATAGCAGATAGCATTCAAAAGTGGATCAGATGCCTCTCAATTCACTGAACTATAAAAAGAAAGAGAAAGTATTGTACCATACAAACAGATTTGCAAGATACTGTTATTATAGCCAACCTCAATTAAAAAAAAAAAAGGTTCTGCAGTTTATTTCTAGTGGAGTTGACATATACACACATTTAAATTGTACAGTTACTCCATAAGAAAACTACAGTTTTATTTCAACATTTCACAAGTTATACCATCTGAAGCTATAGCTTTACCATTTGTCAAAATTCTCTTAGCATTTATGACTTCTTTTTCATAATTGGTTTCTGGATATCAGGATTTAGAAGAAGTTTGGTCTCGTGGTTAAGGCATCAAAAGAGAAACCGGGAGAATGTGAGTTCTAGTCCCATCTTATGCATGAAGAACCAGCTGAGTGAATGTGGGCCAGTCGTTCTTTTTCAGCCTAGCCCACCTCACAGAGCTGTTGTGGGAAAAACAGAAGGAAGAAGAAATATTAAGTATATTGGTAAACTTGAGTCATTTTGAAAAGGCAATAAAGATGGGGTAAAAATCAAATAAATACAGTACATAAATAAATAAATTGCATGGCATTAGTTTCAATTCAACATATCATTGTTACTCTATCTAAAAAAAATCTAAAAATCTAAAAAAATGCTCCTTCTGGCATTTCCTCACTTTAATTTTATTCCCGATTTTTAGTTTCATTCATATTCTTACAGGCTTTTTGTTTAGTCTTTTTCAAACATATGCCAAATATTTTAATATTAATTTTTCTGTACGTTTGGTATCGTCTTTTTCTCATTCTTTTTTTTTTAACTGTATTTCTTTTCCTATCCGTAGAAACTTGTTTAGTTTATCATTCCACCATACAGTGTTTCTTTTATACTTCCTTATAAATTAGCTTCACACTTTTCTATGGCAGTCGATAATATTATTCTTGTCAAGCCAGGGAAATCAGAAAAATCCAGGCAGTTCAAATGGGTATAAAGATTTATTGCAAGCTTAAACTCTCTACCAGAATCTGAACTACTCATGGTCAAAGTAAATTGGCGGTAGATAGGAGTCAAAGGAATTCAAGGTGAGCTAGACTTAGATCTCTGATGAGGCAAAAGCATTCCTGACTTATGATATGTTGGACCCTTCCCTCCAGCTCAGCCTGGTCATCTCCTCCAATTCTTTTTACTGTGTTCCAGGCACATGCATACTCTGTTCTTGCATCTGTTTTCCATTCATTCTGTCAGGAGAGTAATCTATTTTCTTCTACTTTTTCATAGAGGACTTGTATCTTCTTCTTTTACAATCACCCTAATTTTATTCTTGTTTCTTTAATTTCCTTTCGTTTCTCCCAGCCCATTTTTCCCCAACTTCCACGACCAAAAATGGTCTGTCCCATATTCAAAATCTCTCATTGCCCTTCACTCAGGAGAGCTGATTAGAAATCAAAAACAAAAATCCTATTTATGTTATTACTTACAGTTTAAGACAATAATAGGCATGCCCAAGTATGTAAGGAAATATCATAACATGATAATAGGAAATATTCTAAATAGGTATAGAGAAATATGTAGGCAAACTTGAAGAAAATAGAAAGCAACCATTTGGAAAACATAAACTTAACCAAGGAAACCAGGAAGATATGAGAAAGAAACTCAAGATTGCCCCATCTCTTGACTCCCTTTGGTATAAGTGGGAGGGATAGAGAAATGCTATCAGAATTTCAGGGTTCTGTTATTTTAACCTACACCGATAAAGTAGAGTTTCAGCATTCCTTCTGCTATCTGTTTTTTAATTTAACTTGAAAATCTGCCTTAGCAACATCACAGTACTTAACTTAAACATGTTATGCTAATATATCTTGATGTTGTTGGCAATTCTTCTGCATACCTGTATCTCACATAAAAAATATTTTTCTATTTTTTTCAAGTCTTTTTCAGTATTCTAATAGTGAATAACTGGTTTCCCCCTCTATAAAACTGTAAATAAAGGAGTAAAAAGGCATTGCCATGGCAGCTTTGTATATTAGCAAGGCAGTCAGATGGAATGACCTCAAACAGTTTCACAAGATTAAAAAAGTTTGTCCATGAGAGGGAGAAAAAACAAATACAAAATTAACAGTTGGGTGATAACTCTTCATTAGTTTAGCTGGTGCAGAACAGGAGGGTGGTGGATAGAAAATTCCTCCAAATTAGCTCAGAATTATGACTGAGATCACAGCTCAAGGTCATTTTCAAGATGGAATGTGCAGACTGGATGCATTATGATAAATTATGAATTCTGACATTTTAATTAGTGACCATGACCCTTTTAACTTTGTTACTGATTTCCCATCCCTGATTTCTCATTTAAATATCAGAACCTAAAGTATCAGTATGGCTTACTTATACTGATGAAACATGGATATATGAAAACGGACTAGAATTTTTCCTCCTCACTGTATTTTCCATCCTGAAAAAAGATTGGATGAATAGGAGAAGACAAATCTCTCTAAAGACAAGGACCAAATCTGTTCTTGGTTACAACTGAATTTAAAATGTGAGTAATTCTGTTTGATAGGCTACTTTCTATAGCTCACAGATAAAATCCAGAATTTAAGCCAATATTGGTAAACTTCCTATTCTTCCAGAATCAGAAGACACATATGAGATCTGCAGACAGGCTTGGGTTAAGAGATTATCTTTTCTTCTCTCAGGCTTCTTTTGTTTGATGAATTTACAATATCCCATTATGACACTGAGCCCTGAAAAAGCAATCTGGATTTTGCTAAGTATGTCGCCTAGCTGCAGTCTGTTACAAGGGACTGCTTGCCCTAGCAACATCTTGTTTCTGCTGTGTCCCCTTGACATAGACTTCATCTCTTTCTGGTGGAAGAGCAATATATCCTGATGTCACACTTAGCTGGGCCAGGATTAAAAATAGCATGCTGTATTTTCTCTTATTCAAATACTGTCAGGGACCAGCTATAAAAATCTGCTAGGCTTTGTCATCAATTACCTTGAGAGGCAGGTAAATAATTACAGTGATTTGAAACAAAGGCAATAGAACCAGAATGGAATCAGCACACCTGAAGCTTCTATATTTTTTATGTCAGTCAAGAATGGATCAGCACTAAGACTCAGAAGAGGAGAAAAGTACATAGAAAGCCCAAGATAATATTAGTTTTGGTATAGTTTACACTTTAACATGATGTATAAACTAAACATAGTTTGTTTAAGAAACTGCAATTAAAACCCATGAGTTTAGGGTTTGTGGGGGTTTGTTTGTTTTGGTGTGGTTTTGTTGTTGTTGTATCTTGACTCCTAGCAACAGTCTGAACTAATCCTTGCTGTTTTCTTGGTAACATTTTAAAAGTGGTTTGTCTCTGCTTCTTCCTAGGGCTGAGAGAATCACCCAGCTGATCATTGCTCTAAGACAGGATTAGAACCTACAAACTCCTGATTTCTAGCCTAGCACCTTGAATCACTACACAAAACTGACTCTTGGCCATGTTGTAGGGATAGTCACAGAGGTAGTCCTCAACTTATGACCACAATTGGGACCAGAAAATTCATTCTTAAGGGCTGCAATGAAGCATCACTTGACCTGCACACAATTTTACAAAGTTTGGGCACTAGTGTTAAGCAAATCACAAGAGCAGTTACACTAGACATCACATGGCCATGATTTGTGATCTTCCCTGCTGGCTTCCTCATTGATTTGCTTGTTGGAAGCCAGATGGGAAGGTCACAGATGGTACTCATTTGACTCTAAAGTGCTGCAAGCAACTATTGTAAATGCTAGTTGGTTGCTGAAAACCTGGATCATGGTCACTTGATCACAGGGACACTGCAATGATTGTAAGTGAAGGGACTGGGCATCAGTAACTTTTTTCAATGCCATAACTTTGATTGGTTGTTAATTCGAAGATTACCTGTATTGGCTTATCCTGTGAAGATTATAAATTCTTTTCTTTGTTACATGTTGCACATTAAATATTTTTAATGGCATTAGCAGTTACGGGGGGTCTCCTAACTGCACAACCTGCTATAAACCCCATCAGAAGCAGCTTTGTTCCTGAAATGTTTTTGCCCTGTTTTACTTCTCTGAAGAAGAGAGCCAGTCACTGTCCTTTCCTCTCTGTTTCTCTCTTGTCTTGATCCCCAAACATGAGTGATCCTCAGCACGCCTGCCAGCATCAGCCTGTGCAATGAGCAGCCTCACTGCATGCCAGGGCTGCAATTTGCTGGAGCAGCTGGTGTTTGATTAACACTCAGCAGAGCCAGAGCAACTGAGCTGGCAGTGCTATGGTGGAAAAGCAGCTCCCCTCTTGAACCAGATACCCTCCTCCCTTCCTCCTGCCTACCACTGCCTCTCTTCAGCTCCTGTTGAAGCCCTGGAGCCAGTCTATCTCTCAGCTATGGACCTGCCTAGCAAAGGCCAAAGATTCCCCATTTTCCAGGTGCCAAGGGTGTAGACAGTGCTCTGTCTATGCACAGCCAAATACCATGAGACAACCAGTGAACAAACATCTATCCCTTCATTTTAAACATTGCAACAAGCAGATATGAATCACATAAAGCCAGCATTACAATTACAGACCTGCCAACCCCTGATAAAGGAAAATCTGGAGACCCATGAAAAAAAATCTGGAGTTTCTATAAAAAATAGTGAGATTCTATTTTTTTCCCGATCAAGATTAAACAAACCCCTTTTCCATCGAGGAAAGTCATTAACAGTTTATTTAAATGTTTTATTTGTGTTCCCTGTTGTGAGAAAATGCAGCTTTCTTTCTTCTATTGAAAAATCACCACCTCTTTTCGCCATGTTTATACGATTACGATCGCTTTCCCGCGCTGAACTTTCAAAGACTACCGGGAAAGTAGCCTCGTTCCCAGGGCCTACTCCCCTTTCAAAATGAAGGACAGACACGAAGAAAAACGATTACTGTATATACTCGCATATAAGCCGACCCCCAAATTTGGAAGAAAAAAAAAAGCGTTTTAAATTTGGCATGAGATTGAGGAGCCTTGTCGTGAGACCATGAGAAATGACAAAAAATCGTGAGACTCACGGCAGAACCGTGAGAGTTGGCAGGGCTGCAATTAGAATCACAAGATTGTTTCAGGATACAGTTCTATGGTACTAAAATCATAAATGATTTTCCCCATATTCATTTCCCCATATCCAACACTTGAGCCAAAAGAAAAAGGGAGAAATAATGAGAAAATCAGAATAAAGGATGTATAATTTAGAAACAAGAATGCCCATTGGAGCCAACCTATGAAGCTCTGCTTTGAAATTACTTTATAATTTCTTTCTCTATCTTCCTCTCTCTTTTCCTCTTTCCCTCTGTGTGTGTGTGTTCATGTATGTGTGTGTGTAACATTATTTAATTTCAAAAACAAATCAAAGATAACAAAAAAAAAGGAAACTCAGGAAGAAAGCAAGATAAAAAAGTAAAAAATAAAAAACAAAAAAATAGACAAAGAATGACTTTTTTTGATACAGATACAGATAAAAGAAATAAAACTCTTATTCTAAAGTTAGGAATAGTCTACATTATTTCTATAATCCAGTATTATCATTAAATCCCAAAATCAAAAATTCATTTTCTTCAGGTTCTCACAAGAAATCAAATAGTGGTTACCAAGTAAAAATAAAATTGGTCAAGTCTTTTCTTTAATCAAAGCTGTCAATTTCACATCTCTGCCAATTCTACCAGCTTCACCATCCATTCTTCCATGGTAGATAGTTGTAAGTTCTTCCACTTTTCCATAGAGAACTCTTGCCAATCTTTCACCTATGAAACAAAATTTTATAAGATCTTTCAATCTGTTAACTAATTCCAAAAGTGGAATCTGATTTCAATTGTACATTCACTTTTAAAATCTTCTGAATCGAGCACACATTTAATCCAAATATTTCTAGCTTTCTTACCTGTCTGCCACAAATGAAAAGATGTACCCTCAGCCTGATTACACTTCCACCAAGATTTGAAATTCCATTATACATTCTTGATAATATATCTATATATCTAATATATCTTATTTTATAAAAAGTTTTCCTTAAGATTATAATTTAGAATAAATTTCAACCTTTTATTTCACAGATTCTCTCATTGATTCAACTGTATATGATATCCAATTTTGCCCATTTTATCACAGCATCTTTAACTTGTTCAATCTGTTTCCATTTTCAGTAAAGATTGTACATCTTGGTAATATGATCATCAATAGTGCACAATTTTACATCAGACTCAATCTTATCATTTCCAAACTCATAATTCTTCTTATAATATTTAACAGATAACAGAAAATCAGAGTTGGAAGGGACCTTGTAGGTCATCTAGTCCAACCCCCCACCCAAGCGGGAGACCCTATACCATTTCTAACAGATGGGAGTCCAATCTCTTCTTGAAAGTCTCAAGTGATGATGCTCCCACAACTTCCGAGGGCAATTTCTGTTCCATTGGTTGATTGTTCTCACTGTCAGAAAGTTTCTCCTTGTTTCCAGGTTGACTCTCCCTGTTCAGTTTCCATCCATTATTCCTTGTCTGGCCTTCAGGTGCTTTGGAAAATAGCTTGACCCCTTTCTCTCTGTGGCAGCCCCTCAAATATTGGAAGACCGCTATCATGTCTCCCTGGTCCTTCTCTTCACTAGCCTCGCCAAGCCCAGTTCCTGCGACATGTTGTATGTTTCAGTCCCCTAATCATCCTGGTACTTTTTCCAGAGTCTCAACATCTTTTTGATAGTGTGGTGACCAAAACTGGATCCAGTGCTCTAGGTGTGGTCTTACTAAGGCTTTATAGAGTGGTATTAGTACCTCCCTTGATCTTGATTGTATCCCTATGTTAAAACAACTTAGGATTGCATTATAACTTTCCATTAGCTGACATATATAACAACATATATAACTTTCCAATTCCAGATCTTCTCTTGTTTTTTAACTTAAATTCTCCTTGAGAAAAAGTCAGTGGATCAGAATAAATTAACCATTTTTGTTTGACTATCATTTCTCTTTTAAAAAATAGTTTTTTGAGTGACAACCATAAAAAGATTTTAGGATATAGTCTTGCCTTATTCCAAATTCTCAATATAGTACATATAATGATTTTTAAAATCTACATTAGCCCTAACTCTACTCCATCACAAATAGCCATACCAGCCAAATCTTAAATCATCTCCTATTTCTATTTCCAAAAGTCCCCACTCTTTCATCCATACTAAATAACAAACTGTGAAATACAATTTCAAATCTTGTAGTTCTATAATTTAGTATATTATATGAGTGTATCCAACTGTGATTTATTCAATTCATCATGGTTAAGTAAACTTTGATTTAGTATAATGTGTGAGCAAGTTATTAAGTGGATCTGAAAAATGAATTGTTGTTGAATGCTTGTTGAAAAATTGGACTGAATGCATATTTTGCTTTATTTTTGGCTGAATACACAAATTGCTTTATTTTGGTTATTTTAAGCATAACTTGTTAAATACGTCATTATGCTTTTCACATTGTGCAAAGCCAGAGTTTTTCAAACTTGCCAACTTTAAGATGTGTGGACTTCAACTCTCAGAATTCCTCTGCCAGAATGCAAGTAGATGAATATGAATAAACATGTGGGAAGGTTACATTTTTTGCATAAACATGTTTTGCCATCAGCTCTGTGATGCAGAATGATGTCATGCCAGCCACATGATCACAGATATTAAAGTCAGTCACGACTAGTGGGGTACAACCTGCAGAGTACAACCTTTACCTTACCTTTATAGCCTTCCACCTAAAGCTATCCCTTAATCTGGATGGCCAATAGAGATTGCATGCTTCAGGAAAAAATCAAAATTGCTCCATAAAATTCTTTGCTCTTATTTCTTCCAGGCTTCTTTCTTTAAAGACAGTGTTGGGCTGTCTTTATATATTTTATATTGTATATCAATCTATTAACTTTTATTATAAGGCTTACCAACCTATTTCTTTACCATGTCTTTTTATCTAACCATTGATAAAATAAATCCCATATCATATAAAATTGTTTATCCTCTTGTTCTTTAATTTCAAATGTCAATTTATTCATTTCAGCACAGTCCATGATCTTCTTAATAATTTCCTCCTGCATAGATTTTTTTTATTTTCCCAATTCTTAGCAAATACAATTCTAGCCACTGTCAAAACATTTACAATCAAATATTTCAATTCTTTACAATATATTTCTGGTATAATTCCCAATAAAAATATCTCAGGTTTAAAGTCTATGTGTTGTTTCATCATTTTTTCCAACCATGTGTGGATTATAGTCCAACATCTTTTTGCATCTGAGCATGTCCACCACATATGGTAATATGAACCAGGTATCTGATGATATTTCCAACATTTATCCGATTTATTTTTGAACATCCACGCAATTCTCATCAGGGGTAAGTGCCACCTGTAAAACATCTTATACTAATTTTCTTTGTATGCAGTTGACATTGTCATTTTATAATTTTGAGACCACAATTTTTGCCATTTATCTAAATCAATCCCATATCCAAAATTTTTCCCCCACGCAATCATTGTTTCTTTTACTTGTTCTTCCTCTAATTTAAACTCTAATAAATGTCCATAATGTTTTTTGATTACTTTTTCATCAGTACCTGTCAAAATTTTATCTAAATCAGTCAACTTATCATAGGTACCTTCTATTTTAATATCTTTATCAAATCTAGATTGTATTTGCAAATATGAAAACCAATTCATTTTTACACCTTGTTCTTCCAACACTTGCATAGATTTAAGTTCACCCTTTTCATTCAAGATCTCACCATATCTAACTGTTTGTTCCTTTTTATATATTATTGGATAGGAAAAAGCTTTAACAGTAGAAAATCATAGCGGAATTTTTAAATAATATTGCTTTTTTATCTTTTCCCAGTTTAAGGCCCTGTCACACTGCCCAACGGATGCAAAACAGACACAACGGACGAGAAAAATGTTCATCCGTTGTTATCCGCTCTCAGAAGGGGCAAAAATTTGCATAACCGGAGTGGATAACACGGACGGGGGGAGGACGCAGGGCAGATGGAAAGCGGATGTGGAACGGAAGCCCAGCAGATGGAAGCGGATGGGAGTGGATGGCACATCCGCTAGGCTTCCGGGGGACCTCAGCAAAGCGGACGCGGAGTGGATACAGTGGATGCAGAGCGGATGCACAGCGGATGAAGCGGATGCACAGCGGAAGCCTAGCGGATGCACAGCGGAAGCCTAGCGGATGCACAGCGTTAATTGCGCATGCGGGGAGGATGCATTGCATCAGCCTCACGGATATAACGGAAGCAGCTCAGAAGCAGGTCGCCATTCAGAGGAAAGACCTGCTTCCAGACACATCGACTGCCTTGCCTGTCCTGCCTGCATGTCTGCCTGCATGTCTGCCTGCAAGCCTTGCTGCCAGCCTCCCTGCCAGCCTCCCTGCCAGCCTTGCTGTCTGCCTGCCTGCCAGCCTTGGTGCCTGCCTGCCTGCCAGCCTTGGTGCCTGCCTGCCTGCCAGCCTTGATGCCTGCCTTCCAGCCTTCCTGCCAGCCTTGGTGCCTGCCTCCCTGCGAGCCTTCCTGCCAGCCTTGGTTCCTGCCAGCCTCCCTGCCAGCCAGCAACCTCACAACCATGCTGAAGCACAGCAAGCCTCAGCCATCTGCTGCCAGCCCTTGCAAGAGGGACAGGGCTACCATCCCGCCCCCTGGCCCTCACTCTGGTTCTGCTGGGGCTTCTGCAGCACGGGCTCGCTCTTCTGGGCTGGCGCTTCTGCTGCTTCTGCTGCTGGAGGAGCTGATGACAAACACTCCAGCACCAGCCACCTCCACAGCACCTGCACTCTTCACCCCTGAGACTGAGCGACCAAGAGGAGTGCCAGAGACTCTTTTTTGTTTTATAGCTTGTTGTTAATAAAGTCTATTTTTGATTCACACACTTGCTTCATTTCTTTTTTTTAATAAAGTCTTGCTGGGAACTTTTAGAAATGGTTTAAGCCTTTGCATGCTTTTGGGATGGGTTAAGATAGCAGTGGGATGGGTTGAGATAGCTGTGGAATGGGCAAGGATACCTTTGGGATGGGTAATAGCTGTGGGATAGATAAACCTCCAGTGCAAGCATAGTGGGACTGTATGGTCCACCCTCCCAGGTGCCACACCTATGGCCCTTTATTATCAATAACAATGTAATCATTGATCCACACATTTCAACATAAACACAACTCTTCATTAAATGCCCTGTTCATTGTCAGGCCACTCAACATACATGGCCCAATCTCATCAGTGTGATGAGACAGGCTGAAGGAAGCATCCATTCATCATCTATCATCCTGTCTTGCCACTCCACTGCTCCAGCTGGGGAGTTGCACCAGTGTTTCAGGAGGTTGCGCTGCTTCTTCCCTTCATGTGAGGCTCTGTTGGGGCCTTGCACATCCTCAGTGTCTATCAGGTTTCGCCCTTGCCTCCATTCCCCAGGCTCCATGTCCCCATTGCCTTGTTGGAGGTCCACGAGCCTGTTCTGCAACACTGGGTAGCGAGTGCGCATGAGATTGTGCAGGATGCAGCAAGCTTCCATGATCCTCCTCACGGTCTCTGGGCGATGCTGCATGGTGGTGAGAAGTACCTGGCACCTGTTGGCCAGGATGCCAAAGGCATTCTCCACCACCCGCCTTGCCCTGGACAGCCTGTAGTTGAAGATCCTCTCTTCACGGGTGAGGCATCTGGAAGTGTAGGGCTTCATGAGGTAGGTTGTGAGGGAGAAGGCGTCATCCCGCACGATGAAGTAGGGCACATCTTGTGTGTCGTTGGGCAGGGGGTCTGGATCTGGGAAGCCCACGATGAAGTTGCGTTCCAGCTCCTCCTTGAGGTGACTGGCGTTGTATACCTGGGCATCTGAAGATGAGCCGTTGCCTGAAGCATCGATGTACATGAACTTGTAGTCAGCATTGACCATGGCGAAGAGGATGATGCTGAAGAAGCCCTTGTAATTGAAATAAGTGGACCCCGACTTGGCTGGAGCTTTGCAGGCCACATGCTTCCCATCTATGGCTCCAACGTTGTGTGGGAAGTTCCACCTCTGATACCACTGCTCTGCAACTTTCTTCCATCCTTCTTCAGTGGAGGGGCACTGGAGGAGCTCCTCCAGGTCTTCTTCAATGATGGCCTGCACCACTTCTCTGACCACAATGCTGATGGTGTTGTGTGGCACCCTCCAGCCGTACTGCATGCTCCTGTAGGTGGTCCCTGAGGCCAGGTGGCGCAGAGTGAGTGCCACCTTGAGCCCAGGTTCCAGGCTGGGCCGGAAGGTGGTGTTTGCCTTGGTCAACCTGGGTGTCAGGCGCTGCACAACTTCGTCAAACATGGCTGGAGGCATCCTCATGAAGTTCTGGAATGCACGAGTGTCTTTGCTCCTGAGCTCCACCATCAGCTTGTTGTACAGTCCATATTCTGCTCTTCTCCTGATCCATCTTTGGACCCAGACGCTTCTTGGCTGCCCCTTTTTCTTCCCGTAGTAGAGTTCACAGAGCCTGTAGATGGCTTCGCACTGTTGCAGAAGGATGGTGGTTGCCAAAAGGACTGTGTTACGATCCACGGTGGACATGACTGGATGCTGTGGAAGAGGCAGAGGCAGATGAAGGCTGCAGAGGTCTGCACCGCAGGGCTGCTGGTCTGAAAGTGAGATCCAGATGTGTTGCTCCCCCTTTTTATAGGCAGTATAGGTGTCCCTTTGCATCCTCTAGGCATCCTCTAGGCATCCTCTAGGCATCCTGTAGACATCCTTAATATCCGAGATAGGTCCCCTCTGTGAATGTTTTTTCCGTTTTAAATGCTTTGTTTCCGCTAGGCATCCGTTCTGCATCCGTTTTGCGTCTGTTCCGCTTCCTCCCTGCGTCCGAACGGATGCGAGTTGCGCGGATGCGGAACGGATGCCTAGCGGATATAACGGATGCATAACGGATGTAGAACAGATGCCTAGCAGATGCGTAGCGGATGCAGAACGGACGAATTGGATACATTTTCCGCGCAAAAGTTTTGAGCAGCTCAAAACTTTCTGAGCGGATGAAACATCAATAAACGGATGCTGGACGGATAGAGAGGAAGCAAAATGGAGGCAGTGAGTACATCGCGTTAACCAACGGATGGCAAGCTTTTTTGTCCATTTTACATCCTCTTTGCATCCGTTGGTGCAGTGTGACAGGGGCTTTAGAAACAATGCTTCTCGAATATAATGTCTTCTAAAATACCCCTGCGTTTTCGTTCCCTTATACCAGAGGAAGGCATGCTACCCTAACAGCAAGTCATGTCCTTCTAAATTCAAAAGTCTAGTATTCCTTAGTGTTATCCACTCCTCTACCCACATCAGACTCGTCACTTGGTAGTATAATTCCCAACTGGGCAAAGCAAATCCTCCTCTTATTCTTGCATCTTGTGACAATTTAAGTTTTATTCTCACTTTCTTCCCCTGCCAAATGTATTTTAGCACTATTTTGGGTCATGGCCATCTTTCTGAAGTAGCATGAAGACTATTGCTACAAACCAGAAATTATCTGTCGTCTATTCTCAATAGAAGGCTGAAAGTGCCGTTGCTTTGGGCAGAATCTGCACATATTTTCTGAAAGTCTTCTTCATGTAAAATCAATGACAAACACATTGACTAATTTTTATCTTATTCTGATTCTAGCCAAGTTATGTGTCTATGGAGATTCTCTGTCATCCAGCTCATGGAGAGGTTTGAAAGAGAGGTAAAAGAGGCCATCTATGTTAAAATTGAACAGCCGTTGCTCAACAGAGGGGGAGGAATATAACATCTATCTCCAGTCTACAACAAAGTTTTTTCAACAGTTCCAAGAAGGCTCCGTACCCATCTCCACTACTCAGGGGACCGTGATGACACACATAAATCTCCAGGTAGCCTCGACAATTCTCTAAAAGAATCCAAATAACCAGCTGCCTGCAAGCAGTATAAATTATTCCATTCCCTACCATCCAGTCAGAGCTGAAGAAGCTTCTTGGATGAGAAGCAAAAGATCTTCAGAGAAAAACCAGAAAGTCCAGTTGAAAAAGCACGTTTGGAATAGCCAAGTTATGCATCCTTCTGACCATGTAACCACTAGAGGTCAGTAATGCATCTCAATCACAAAATCTGGTTATTTTTCTGTTTACTTCAAACATGATCCTTAATTTTAAAATCAAAGTTTCAGTTTTGATGAAATGCAGCTGATGAATTAGCTAGAAATAGCTAGAGTTTGAATTAAGAAGTCACCAAGGGGAACGATACTGGAAATCAACTAGACTGCAGGAACAGTCGTGGTTTATCTTCCACGTCTACTGGATTTGTTGGTTGATGAATCAGCGCCTGTATGAAACCAGCCACCCTCGTAATCTATCTCCCTATATTAGCATATTCATAAAAGTTTTAGGATATTTATGTTTCATATCTGTTTCAGTTTATCTGGAGCTGGTCCAGTTTTTACTAAACTGCAAAAAAAAAAAAAAAATGTAAGGCAGAGCTTCCCAAAATTTGGATTTTTTAAATATTACATTGGATTGGGGTTGAAAGCACTCATTTCAATTGCTAAAACTCCCAACTACTTTTGGAATGCCACCCTCAGTATTCCATAGAAATCTGATATTGGTCAGGAAACCAGAGAAATTGCATATTCATAACATGAGCTGGTTTGCCTGTTCTTTTCTTATGAAGCATCCCCAGGGAATAACTTGCACTGCCAAAAGGGGTACCAGAACACAGAAACATTAAATTCTATTTTTTCTTTCTTATCATCTCTAATTCTGTTATATTCTGTTCCTTCCACAAAAAAGATACAACAATAAAACGATAAGAGAGAAGAAAGAGTGCTGTTGCTATACTACTATACAGTGAAAGTCCCTATTTGCTGCCTGAGGAGTTATCTTGCCAGAACTCTTTTTTTCCATTTTGTTCTACCGGACAATGTTGCACAGCCACCAGCAGAACTGATGCATAATCCAGGGCTTCTCCTGGATTCATCATACCTCCTACTGAAACAGCAGGTGGAAGCCATGGCCAGGACAGCCATTGGTTAACTTGTGAAGGTCCTCTAGTGGTGCCCTTTCCTGGATGAGGAGCCAATGAAGACAGTGACATTTGCCTTTGTTATCTCCGTAAATTACTATAATTTGCTTTGCATGGAGTTTGCCCTCGAATATGAGTCAGAAGCTGCAGCTGGTACTGAACGTAGCTACTGCCTGTTGACCAACTTTTAATGGAATAATGCATATTTTGCCAGTTCTACCGTGGTTGTCAATAGGTTCAAAATCTAAATCAAGTGCCACAACGTCTTATATAGTTTGGGCTTTTGCAAAGAGACTGTTTCTTTTGAACCAAGATTACCTGCCCCACAAGTTCTAACAGAGGTTGTTTTGGGTGTCCATCCTGAAAGGATCAAGAGCAGGGGTTCCCCAAACTTGGCAACTTTAAGTAAGACTTGTGGACTTCAACTCCT
>BLBF01000020.1:51492779-51537431 GCA_015471245.1 Laticauda colubrina
GACCCAAGTTCTAAAGTAAGTTCAGGGGTGAGGTCTTCTTTGCTGCTCTTGGCCATTTGAGGCAATCTCTGGAACAACCTCTGACCACTGAATTTCAGAGCTGTTGATTTTTTAATGGCAGGGGAGTCATGGCTCTCCATACCCAAGACCATCCTTCCCACTTCTGTTCCCCCCAAAAGAAGAGCAGGTAGTATCGCTGGTAGCTATGCATATGTATCTCTCTGTGTGTGTGTGTGTGTGTGTGTGTGTGTATGTGTATGAATGCAGTTCAGCTTCCTTCGGGTATTATCCCACGTCACTGTAGTGCTTTTAAACTCCATACAGAAGCCTGATGATGGCAGATGAGATTCTGCTGAAACGTTGCTACAACTTTAAAAGCACTACAATGAGGTGAAACAAGCATTGTCTTTGGTAAAGGGCAGAAGGGATTGTACACCATCAGGAAAATAGTTTTTCAGGAAATAAGAGAAATTATGAATGAAGTATAGGCTAGGTAATATGCAGTGAGAGGAAGACCAATTCCAGTTTGAATGCAAAAAAAAATAAAAAATCATAGGCTTGTCAAGTATTTGAAGATGGATAACAGAGTACTGTCAGATTAGTTACAATTACAGGAGCTGAAGTTCTCGAGGAAAGGACACCAGGTTTGAGAGGACTGGACCAAGATCTTGTGTCCATGCCATCATTTTTCAGACTTTGTGGGTTTTACCTTTACAGATTAATTTCAATACAGCTCAAAAAGAGCATTCATGTATACTTTTTTGTTTGCATCTGAAATGCTTGCTTTCTTTAGTCTCATTGAGAGAATCGTAGCATTTAGACTAACAATGTAGATGTTGTAGTGCCGTTTAATTCTGGCTGATTCAATCTTTACAGGCATGAACTGAAGCAGCATTTGCAAACTACAGATGTATTAGAGTACAACTTCTGTTGTCCCCAGTCAGCATGATGAGTGTGGTTTTATAAGAAAAAGAAAACAATTTAAATCTGCTATCAGTGAAACAAAGTACTTCATTAACTTTTAAATGATTAATGTAACTAATTAATGAAACTTTGTAGCCCTCATTATTGTGTAGGATCTTCCTTTCTCATAAATTGGTTCAGCTTGGTATTTTTATCACTGCATGTTGAGCTATGGTGGTGCAGTGGTTAGAATGCAGTATTGCAGGCTGATTCTGGAGATTGCCAGCAGTTTGTTTCTGACTGGCTCAAGGTTGATTCTGCCTTTCATCCTTCCGAGGTTTGCAAAATGTGGGCCCAGATTGTTGGGGTAATATGCTGACTGTAAACCACTTAGAGAGGTCTGTAAAGCACTGTGAAGTGGTATATAAGTCTAAGTGCTATTTCTATTTACTATCTAATGTAGTAACTGAATTTCTATGTACAAAAAGTCATTCTTGACCTTATCTTTGTTACGGTCAGCAATAGAGAAACAACTCTCTTTATGTCTAGTTGGGGGTAAGATAAGGGCCATTATGCCCCTCTTTCTTTCCAGTAATTTAGGGCCCGGTTGTTATTTCTCTGCTCCTATTCTCCTATTCCTATTCTCCTAGTCTCCTTCAAATCAAGCTTTTGGACACATCAGACAGATAGTAACAATAATGAAGTGTTTTTTCTGTGATGTTCTTTAAAATTCCATAATCAATTTTTCTGGGTTTTCCTAATCCATGGTGTCAGGGGATGGGGACAATCTGGATGCACAACACAATGACTCACAAGCACTTTTTATAAATTCATGGTGATGTTGTTCAAATGCGTGTAAGGGACAGAACTTGCATTTTGATATGGCAACTCATATTTCTTTGCTCTGATCAGAGTGTTGGATTGTATCAATACCTCTGTTCCCATCTAAGTACTAACTAGGTCCAATTCTAATTTTTCCACATAGATCAGGTACCCTACTCTCAAGGCACCAGTGAAAAACTCCACTAAGTGCAGTAAACAGGATCTCCTCAAACCATTCAGAAGAATATAATTGGAGAGAAACTATAAGTCACTCTGCTTATTACAATTGTTTGTTTGTCCTTGGCCTAGAGTACCACCTGAAATGTTATTATTGCTTCTTGTGACAGTTGTTTTCCACTCTGAAATTATCATCCAGTCAATATGCTAACAATTGTTTCTGAAAAAGTGGGGAAATTTGATTTTTTTAGTTAATTGGCCATTTATGCTTAGGTCATTATTTTCAAATATTCTAAATATTTATTTCTTACAAATAAACTGTGAATAGAAGTTAGATAATGGAGTTGTTTCAAATGAGATACTGCATTTAAGCCACTGAAGATAGATAATCTCTGTTTCGGAAGAACATTGATTCATTAGAGCTGGAGAAGGCTCCTGCGTATTTCTTGGACAACAAAGGTAACTAACTAACAAGCAAGTACTGGAACATATAACACCAGTCATGTCACTGGCAGGAAAAATCACAAAACTGTGTCTCACTTATTGTATTTTGACCATATCATGTGAAGGAATTATATTTGAAAGAGTTAGTGGTAAAAGGAAACAGGCCATCAAAGAACATGGTGGCTGGACACCATCACAGTTGATACCAGCCAGAGCTGAGCCAAAACTCAAAGAAGTAGTGCAAGATCAGAAAATCTGAAGAGACCTGGTCCATAGAATCATCAAGAGTCCAATATGACTGAATTCATCATCATCATTCTCTGTTCTCAGGTACATCATTATAGATCTCTAACCATGCATCCAAGATAGACACTTGGTCAACAGGATATACAACCCACCAACTCACAGCAAGATAAAAAATTTGAATAGAACAAATGAAGGCTAAAAGAATATGGAAATATTCAAAAGATAGTATTGGGAAATATTTTAGAACTGGTTGCAAGCACAGAAGGCTGCAATGATTGGAATGTGTTGCTGAATGCAACAAAGCTAAATTCTTGACTCTCTTCCCTTTACTTTACATTGATGAAAGGTTTATATATCCCATGATGCCATGGCCTGTAGTATCAGAGTATTGTACACTCTTGGAACGCTCACTAGTGACAAGGAGATCACAGGAAAGAAGTCAGCCTAAAACCAATCCACTGAAGAAAAAAATAGCAACTTACTCCAGTGATCTCTCAAGAAAAATAAAGGGATATTCACAACCAGAAAAACATCAGCATGACACTGGAAATTGAGCCCCCAAATCAGAAGATATTCCACAAATTATTTAGGAAAATCAAAAGGCAAGTACCCATCTGCTGGTCTGACCAGAATTCAATGTTTTATACCATTGTTATATGGAATGTCAAAATCATGAAGCAAGGGAGGTTCTTGGAGCAGAAATGGGAAGATTCAGTTCTTTGGAAACAGCACAGTGAAATGGATTGGAATGGGTCATTTCACATTACACATTTCTGGCAGCCATTCCTTAACATCTGGAATAATATATTTTCCCCTGTTTCTCAATATGATTGCTTTTAGTTATACCTAATTTCAATGGAAAAGTCAAATTCCAAAGGTGTGGTATGTAGCTCAACATCACATTAACCTATTTAATGTTTATATATTTTCCCCATAAATCTAGTTACATATTTCAGCCAACTTTTCCAAAAAGATTTCAAATGATCACACAGTCATAACATAAGAGTCAGTGAATGACGCATCCTCAATTTTTTAACATCTCCAACAAGAAAACCCATCATTTCAAGTCCATTCTTTGAGGAATCCAGTACACGCTGATTATTATTTTTTTTATAAACCAAGTTTAATCTCAGGTCTATATGTACCATTTTTATATTTAAGAACATGAATCCATTGATGGGCATTATTAAAAATTCCAATTCTTTAGCCCATATTTTGAATTGATCTTATTACATTTCCTGTCTTTTGCATTTCTATGTTGCCTCACTTCCAACTTTGGGCAACCTACACATAAATGTATTTAAAACAGAAAAAAAGAATACAATGAGAGACAAAAATGAAAGATTAAAAGATGGCATGGATGACAAAACCCGGATATGTCAAAAGACAAAATGCACACAATGGAAAGGCAGCTTAATCATGCTCATCAAGACCTGGGTAAACAGCCCAGTCTTCAAGCCCCCTTCAAAACACAAGCAAGAAGGGGGCCCTCTGGATCTTGGAAGAGCCTTATTCCAGAAGGCAAGCACTGCCACAGAGAAGGTGTGTTTCTGGAGTCCCATGATATTGTTTGATTGAAAGAATCCAAAACATACCAACCGTCCTGAGTCAAATTGGTCAGACAGATAATATCCCTCAAGTAACCAGGACCTGTGCTGTGGTCAGCTTTATCAATAATGACCAGCACTCTGAATCACACATGGGCCTGCTGAGAAGGCCCATCACTGCCTGTGCTGCTGCATTATGGAACAGTTGAAACTGCCAAATGAGTTTCGAGGGAAGCCCCATATAGAGTGCATTATAGAGATATCCTTAGATAACCAGGGTATGGCCTCTCAAGTCTAGGGTCTCCCAAATTACAGTTAGGGAAGATAAATACTTGTTTTATGAGTTTTTTTTTTTTTAATTATCACATCAAGCTGCCATAGCAGCAGCAAGTGAAAGAACCTAAACATCTAGTTATCAGTCCTTACAGCATTTAGAACATGATGAAATGTGGAGATTCCCTACGTAGTAATCACTTTTGTGAAAGCAGTTTCAGGAATGCTTAGAAGCACTCAGGGCTCTAGTCTAGTATTTTCCCACTTTGTCAGCTAGACAGCAGCAATTAATATAACTTTCTTTGAAGAGCATTTGATAGAAGGCCTCGATTGCTCTCTCACATCTTGTCTTATTAGGTTGCCCTCATTTCCTTGATCCCTATCTGACTTTCAGCATCTTCACTTCCTTGCTAAAAGAATAAAGCCGCGTAGTGAATGAACGTTCCCTGCAAAACAAAAAATGTGCCCTTTTTATCAAGTGTTTTTTACCCAGCAGGATTCTGGAGCAACTGACAGGCAACCAAATAAGGATGCAGTACTGCCATGGCAACCGACTTCATAGAAGAGTGGTGTCACAAAATTGTTGCTTAAGATGGGATTAAAAGCCATTTAAAAAAAAAAAAAAGTGGTTGAGGCACTGTCTGTTTTATAAAAGGAATAGTAAACTATAAAGTTATTTGGGTTTTAATTTATACTTATTCACAAATAACTTCAAAGAAATAAAGGGAGACTAGATCTATTTCAAGCTACTGTAGTTTGCTCTCATCGGCTAGCCATATCCTTCTGGGACTCAAATCCCAGCAAGTTACTTGCATATTAGGTACTGTAGATATGTTAACTTCTAAGCCATGGGCTCTCCTTGCTTTGTTGGCTATACCAGGAGAGAGATTAATATCTCCCCTGCTGTAACCAACAAAGCAAGGAGAGCCTGTGGAATGGATCAGAGATTAATACAGCTACCTAATTTGCAAGTAGCCTGGGTTTGAATCCCAGAAGGATATGTCTATCTAATGGGAGCTAGAAGCTTGAAATAGATCTATACTAGTCTCCCTTTATTTCTTTGTTGGTAAATATAAATTCAACACAGAAATAATTTGTCGCGAAAGCGACTACCTGCGAAGGCTCCTGGATTGGGAGTCAAAGCAGAAACAGTATGCTCTGCCTCATAATTGGATAGACCAGGTTGCCTTGATAGACCAGTTTCACCAGAAAATAAAACAGCGATTAAGTGATTTGTTTAAAAATCATTTTGCTTTATATTCTGCATAGGGAGCTTATCAAGTTATAGTTCCCCAAAACAGGCAGATGATGATGAGGTCACCCCAGCCCTGGCATAGCTACTGGATCTATTACTTGAAAACAAGGCATATAAACACATCTCATGCAAACTGCTTTGCTGCAAGAGGTTCTAATGTTCTTCTAGTAGGATCATACGGAGGAACAACCATAAAAAACAAGACTCTTGAGACAGAAATAATGAGGTAGGAATAAGATGGAATAGACTGATTTGAGCCTACAATAAAATGTTCTATGAAGAACTTTCTCTGATATGGCATCCTAATATACATTAGTTGATAACAAGTTGAAGCCCATCTTTATTACAACCAAAGGGTTATCATATTAACAAATGAGATCAATACACTTCTGTTAATTAAAGTATAGAGCAATTTCTTTTATAAGAAGTCAACATGTTCCAGCAGTTGTTAAGAATTTAGACAGATTGAGCCCAACACTTCTGGAGAGTACAAAGTTGGAGGCAACTGCTCTGACCCATTGTAGGCAGTCAGGATTGGAGTTAAAAAGCAGTGGGGCAGGTGGCATTGTTTGCTATAATTTCCCCCTTCCATAATTTATTTTATTTAAGCAAACCTTAAAAATTTGTCAAGCATGCAGATACCTCCCTCATGTTTCTCAGTACTCTGATTTTGTCTACATAATCACAATACCCAGCAATTAAATCTAGTATTAGTATGGATTTTAAAATTAATATTGCAATTATGTCCAGCAACTGAAAACATGCACAGATATATATGGGCATTCTTTTGTGGGAAAATTGCAGTCTAATCTGCTCAGCGGTAGGATTCAAATTTGTTTACTACCAGTTCTGTGGGGCATGGCTTGGTGGACGTGGCTTGGTGGGTGTGGCAGGATACTGCAAAATCTCCATTCCCACCCCACTCCAGGGGAAGGATACTCTAAAATCCCCATTCTTTCCCCAACCCATTAATCTGCTTTCCAACTCCTTTCTCCTATGCAGGGCAACAAAAAATGACCCAGCCAATCAGCTGGGACTTGGGAGGCAGAGAATAAATGGGGCTGGGGCCAGTCAGAGGTGGGATTTGCCAGTTCTCCAAACTACTCAAAATTTCTGCTATCAGTTCTCCAGAACTGGCCAGAACCTGCTGAATACCACATCTGAACTTGCTGTTTCAAGAACGGAGTAGGGATGGTGAACAGCTAATACAACTAATAGAATTAAATGCAGTTCAAATGGCATGTAAGTCTTAGAAATAAATCAGTAATGCCTCAGTATGTTTTATGTTTCTGCTGTTTCCTTGGCTCCAAAAGCTGCAGCCAGGGTGGCTCTGATTTTCTTAACCTCGGGACAACTGTAGGATGTGTCTACTGGGCAAGTAAGATTATAAGGAGTTATTGCTCAGCATAAGAAGGAGAAATGGAAAACAGAAGAAAGATGTGAGAGACAAAAAGAAAATCTAATCAGAGATCAAGAAGCGGACAGACAACAAGTAACAAGAGATGAATACAGTAGTCCTTGATTTACAATAGTAAGTTTAGTGACTGTTCAAAGTTACAATGGCACTAAAAAATGTGACTTATGACCATTTTTCAGAAATACGACCTTTGCAGATTCCCCATGATCATGTGACCAAAAGATTGCCCCAAATCAAATCAAAATCTGGGTAACTCCTCATGCTTTTGGTTGTTCTTACCCATTGCTTGCTCCAAACTATTTTAGCTCTGCCCACTGCCAGTGTCGCACACCTCCACATGATGATCTCCAAAGGAAGTGGCCCTTCAAACAAAAACATCCACCTAACACCCAGTCAATCTGATTTAATTGATAGCCAGAAAACAACAGCTTTTTAAAAAAGAAAAAGTCATCAGAAGAATATGGGGTATATAGAATGTGCTCTGTGAGAGATACTTTCAACACATCTATGGAAACTAATAACAGAATATGTCTGCCTTTCTTTAGGCATCTTTTTTTTTATTTCTTGAATGTTTCATGCAGCCATATATTTCCAAAATGTGATATGTGGTTATATAATCCTTTGGCTTCACACATTCCAGATACTACATAATTAAACATCTGTAGAGCCAAAGGGGAAGCAACTTGTTAGAATGCTATGCATGTGGAAATGTTTTCTAAAACGACAGGCAAGATACACATTGTTTCCACCTGTCTATTTACCCCACCATGCCTATAAAAAGATGTCTCTTCTGTATAAGGATGCAGGGTATGAAGAGACCGACTAGGAGGCAAGTATAGCAGCAGCAATCAAAACCACATCTCTACTCTGTCCTTGAGACTTTAGCACAGCCTTCTGCAAAAACTGGTTGAAGTCCACAAGTCTTAAAGTTGCCAAGGTTGGAGACCCCTGCTCTAGAGAGTTGATTTACAATTCTCATAATTTGCCTCCTGGGGTGGACTTGTTAACTGAATCTCATAGGAACTATGGTCCAACATAGCTGGAGAGAACCAGGTTACAGCAATTGCTTTAGCATGTCAAAATGACAGTGCACCAATCTTTAGAGGTGCACAGCACTCCACATAGTATCCCAGTTCTGTAGTAGATCTTCTTTCTCCAGCTGAGTAGTGATCAGGGAGATAATTATCTCACCCTTATTTATTTTGTGCTCTAATCAGGAGCCTGCTGGTAATATAACAGGATGAACAACACACCCAGTTAGAATCCCAAGATATTTCTTTGGTACCCAACAATTTAGAAAATAAAAAAAGATCTAAGGAGCTTTGAAGATCATATGACATACCAGTCCCAAGCTTTCCAAATGACACCCTGATACACTACATTCATCCTCAGAGATGGATTTAGTCAATATAGATGAATGGCTTCTTTCCTCTCAGTTTGTTCTGCTTCACTGGAAGCAAATTGTCTCATTCAGGCAAGTTTAAGGAAGGGGGGGAATGACACACTGAATTGTAGAAAGGGTGACCTTGAGAGAAGAGGAGAGGTGGGAGAATGAGAAAGAACGGCAGATTTCAGACAAAAAGAAAAGGGAAATAGAAATAAGCATGCTCAGAAAATTAGAGATCAGAATGAAAGGAAAAGAAATCAGACAAAATGCATTGGGGTGGAGGGGAGACAATCCAATGGAGGAGAGACAGGGAACAATGAAAAAGAAAAGAGGAAATTCTTTGAAAAGATGAAAGCAACAATAAGGAGAAGAAATACAAAAGGAGTAGGAAACAAATCTGGGGCAAGAACTGAAGACAAAATAATAGAAAAAGGAAAGTATTTGCAGGAGGGAAAAGATGATGAGACTTCCGAGACTAGATCAAAACTTCTCCACACAGGAAGTATTTAAACAGAAGCATTTCTCAAATCCAAAAATCATTATCATCTCCCTACATTCCATGCATACCAGAGGTGGTATTCAACAGGTTTTGACCAGTTCTGGAGAACCGGTAGTAGAAATTATGAGTAGTTCGGAGAACTGGTAAATATCACCTCTGACTGGCCCCGCCCCCATCTATTCTCTGCCTCCTGAGTCCCAGCTGATTGGCTGGTTCTTCTTTTGTTGCCCTACACAGGAGAACGGAGCTGGAAAGCAGGTTAGTGGGGTGGGGAAGGAATGGGGATTTTGCAGTAACCTTCCCCCAGGAGTGGGGAGGGAATGGGGATTTTACAGTATCCTTCCCCTGCCATGCCCACCAAGCCACATCATGCCCACAGAACCAGTAGTAAAAAATGTTGAATCCCACCACTGAGGCATACCCACAAATATGACTTTGTTGGATTCATCTCTGGGAAAAAAAAAACATAATTTGGGACTTACTGAGGACAGTGGGAGGTTTCATGTGCCCCTTGCCTTAATAGGACATTCTGCCTTATGACTTTGACTTAATCCATTTGAAATACTGTATACACAAATTACATTTTGCTGAGATTCTTGTGAATTTTCTCAAACTTGAGACCTCCATAAGGACTTGCAGGTCCCAAATCTTTGACAGGATTCCACAGAAAAAAAGAAAAATATATTCAAATTTGGAATTCACTTTTATTTATGCTGGCTGGGGAAATCTAGTCCACCCAACTTAAAGTTATCAAGGTTGAGAAATCAATTTAGAATAGCTATCCACTTGAAAAAGAGAGACTCTGGGTGACGAATGTGACATTAAAAACAGTAGACAACAGTGGCAGCAACCACAACAACCAAAACATTTTTTTCAACCAATATCTCCTCAAGCTTCAAAGGGAACAGGGATCTTGATTTGAGATACTGGGAATTTTATCGCTGTGTAACTAAACAAGACAACAACATGCACTGAAAACATTTTTTCCTGTCACATCCTCATGATATGATCTTCAACTTACCTTCAACTCATGAGAGAAATCCCTTTTTAATAAGTAAGTTTCCAGCCCTGCTCCTTATTTTAACACAATGCATGGACAACCTGAAGGCTGTAACATTTATTAGGCTTTTGCCATCCATTATTTTGCTGGGAATTCAGGATACTGGAAGAGGCTTGCAACAGACACAAGAGAGACAAGAAATGTCTCAATGGAGACAATATGTATTTCAGGCTTGGCATAGATTTCCACCAATTCAAAAATTAGTGAAGAGCCACCAGTGTGGAAAGGTAAGAGATATAAGACTCAGCCCACCAGCAAATATTCTTAGCTTTTCAGCTAAAGGTTTATTTCAAAATATTCATTTCAGTTTTCACCACTTCTTAATTTTCAAACATATCTGCTTTTACATGTGTTGGATTCTAACTCCCATTCTCACCAGTAGGTTGGCTGTTCTAGCTCAGAGTATCTGGAAGACATCAAGTTGGAGAAAGCTAGCCTAATATTATCTTCCTTCTAATGTCATATTTACAGCTAAAAATAGGGGAAAGAGTCAAGGATAAAAGTTACATATAAGGGAAGTAGAAAAAGAGAGAGAAGAACAAAGCGGTGAAAGAAAAAATACTACTGGTACTTAGCAGCAAAAGCACTTAAGGAAATCAATCCATCAGCAGATTGGCAGCTAATGAAAAAATTCACATGAATCCAAATGAGGAGCTTTGCTCTTTATTATCCTCAAATTACTGCCTTTTCTTTTTCTCCCAGGATCTTAGTTTGCCCAGGCCATTCATAGTTGCCCATGTTAATTTGGTTAATTAAAAATTTGTTAATTTTGTTAATTAATAGTTGTTAATTTCATATACTTTTGGTCAGAGAAATAGTACTTCTGCTGGGAAAGCTCATAGCCAACCAGCATGATTTAGTTATGCACACTGCTCACTCTGTTGGTCAATACAACATTGCTGGGACTATTATAGCATTAAAAAGTAATGTAAAACATTGTTCTTCTGATTGCAAGAAAACGTCTAAAAATCTCATCCCCATCACTTTATCAACAAAAAATGGCCTTGATTTAATACCCAGTTTATGCATTCAATTAAGCAATCTGAGTTTTCCTGGTGCTGTGCATTTCAAAATGCAAAATATGTGTTTGGATGTTCCCCATAGTTAAAAAAAATATATCTGTGCACAAAGATGGCTGGAACTTCAGGGGAAAAGTGAATTAGAATCCTCTTAACATGCTATTTTAGCAGGAGCAATGTGTTTAACATGCAGTCATAAATTTATAATTATTGTGGGAAAGTATTTGAAGTTCCTAATTATGTTTTCTTGAAATAAATACAGATAGTCCTCAACTTATAATCACAACTGAGCCCAAAATTTCTATTATTAAGTGAGAAATTTGTTAAGTGACTTTTGCCTCATTTTATGACTTTTCTTGTCACAGTTGTTAAATCAGTCACTGCAGTTGTTAAGTTAGTCACACAGTTGTTAGGTGAATCTGGCTCCCACACTCACTTTGCTTGTCAGAAGGTCACAAAAGGTGATCACATGACCTTGTGCCACAGCAACGTTCATAAATATGAACCAGTTGCCAAGCCTCTGAACTTTGATCACATGACCATGGGGAAGCTGCAAAGATCATAACTGTGAAAAACAGCCCAAAATCACATTTTTCAGTACCACTGTAATTTTGAACAGTCACTAAACAAATTGTAAATTGAGGGCTACCTCTAAATGGCACTTGTTTTGGGAGCCAGCCCAAGCTGCCTCAGGATTTCTAAATTCATACTTCAGAATAACATAATGCTGTATACTGTACAAGTCAAAAAGAGGGCTGTGAAAATATTTACAGACCCCTCACATCCCGGACATAAACTGCTTCAACTCCTTCCCTCAAAACGATGCTATCGAGCACTGCACACCAGAACAACTAGACACAAGAACAGTTTTTTTCCCAAAAGCCATCACTCTGCTAAACAAATAATTCCCTCAACAATGTTCAACTATGTACAAAGACTGCACTACTATTACTATTAATCTTCTCAACACTCCTTATCACCCATCCCCTCTCACTTGTGACTGTATGACTGTAACTTTGTCATTTGTATCCTTACAATTTATATTGACTGTTTCCTAGTATATTTGATTGCTTATTGTACTCTATGACTATTATTAAGTGTTGTATACCTGATGATTCCTGACTCTTGATGATTCTGTTCTATTCCATTCTATTCTTTGTTCCTTATTCTGGGAACATCACCTTTTCTCCTCTATCACCTCTAGGCCATTCTTTTGCCAGGACTCTTCTTTGGACATTTCCCAAAGGATTACATTTATCTGTTGTTCTACAGTGCCCCATTAAGATTACGGTTCAATTTTCTGCCTGTAACATTATCTTCTTGTTATTTAATAGTACCTCATTAATTTTTAATCTGTGGCTTTCAAAGTGTCTTAGAAAAACATCAACAGCTAAAAAGAAAATGAGATAAAACTTATCATAGTAGACCTACAGCTTCATTCAATACAGGCAGAATATTGTCTTCTTGGCCAAATTAAATAATCCATCAACAGCACCTTCGTTTTATGTGGATGGAGTTTTAGTTTTTTATTCCTAGTCCATTCCAGTCTTTAGTTTAGCATGTCAGCATCTTATCTGTTTTAGAAGAATAGATCTGTCAGCAAAATGGTTACACCTCATTCCAAATGTGCTCCATCAGTACACCAAAGATAATAATATTTTGGAAGTGACAGCTACATTTAATCTTGAAATTAGGTACTTGTGAACATATTCACAAGCATATGGAAGCAAGCATATAAAAAAATTAAATTTAAATGCATTTAAATTAACAATACATTAAATGACTCTTCAGTTAAACTGGTTTAGTACAAGGAATATATTTAAACCCTTTGCATTTAATAAATTATCCTTCCTGTCACATTACATTTTATAACACATTGGTAACTTTCAACAGTGACACCATATAAACCTCCAGTTGTCTATTTCCAATGTATATGTTGAATATGTGGGCAAAAGAATGTCCTGAAGAATTCCACAGACAGTGCAAATGTAATAGGCATTTAGGGGAATCAGCACACAATTGAATATAAATAAAACAATTTCACCAATAATATCTATTATGGACTGTTAGGCATATGCCAGAGTAATTTCTCTGAATTCAAAGAAACTGTTTCCTTCTTTCATAGCATAGTATCTGATCAAGATTTTGTTTTGGGGAATGCTGAACATCAGAGCAGAAATTCATGTCACATGACAGTAGGATTTATTGTGCAGCATTCATTTCTTCCATTTGCGCAAATGATTAAGAATACAGAATTTCTGAGAATCATTTTGAGCTTTCCAATTATAATTCTCAAATGATAGCAAGCTTGCATAGGGCAGGACTTACCTGTCATTCTTAGTGGGACTCAGCTTTCAGCCCTCCATTGCAATGTAGCCTCTTCAACCATCCTTCCACTGAGTATTTCACTTAAGATTATTTCATAGTCTCCATCAGGAGTTGAAGTCGATTTAAGGATGTCTTTATGTTTCAAGCACAGCAGTGTCAGTAAACAACACTTACAAACACACACAGAGTTATCCATCCAGCAGGTTCATCTAGCACTTGCTCAGCAGAGCTTCCCCCCCTGCCCATCTGCCATGCATTTAACTGTACAGGCGATTTTGATTTTTCAGACATTTGACTGTGAACATCTGCAAGGAAAGCAGAGATTAAAGGATTTTGTAGAGAGAACAGTCTTTGCCTCCTTGCTACAATACTTTGGAGATCACTGGGTGATTAAAATAATCACCATCTAGCATGAACCCACAATACTAAAATAACAATTTAATATCCATATTTTAAGAACCCAAAAGACAACAGTTCTTAAGCTTGTATATTGTTCAATTTCCCCAGAGAGAACCTTGGATCAAATTAAGCTTAGACCTTTTGAGAAAGGATCACAAAGAAGTCTGATTCATTCTCCTGTTTAAAAAAAAAATTTCTACAGACACTAAAGCAATACTTAATTTTACAACACTCATTGAGGAAATTGTAAATCCTCAGCAGAATGTCCCAGAAGGAATTGTTATATTTATTATGCATTAGTCAGGATCATGACATCAAACACTGTAGTAAAAATGGCAATGAGATGAGCTTTCTAAAAGGCTTGGAAGGAAAAATCTGGAGCTAGGAAAACCTAAGAAATGCTTTTACTTTTACAATCTATGGTTGTGATGGCGAATCTATGGCACGTGTGCCACAGGTGGCACGCAGAGCCATTCGTGCCAGCACACAAGCTGCAGGCAAACTGCTTCACAGCTGATTTTTGGCTTGTTTGAGGCCTTTTTCGGACTCCCAGAGGTTTGATTCAGGCTTCTGCAGGCTTTTCAGGCTGAAGACTAGGCCTGTTTCATCCCTTCTTGTTTTTCCAGAAATACTGGAAGTGACTAAACAGGCCTAGTTTTCAGCGTGAAAAGCCTGCAGAAGCCTTCTGGGAGGCCAAACATCAGCTGTGAAGCACAGTACAGGTAAGGAGCTGGATGGGTGGGGGGTGAGGATTGCGCAAGCATGCGTAAGGGGCTTGGGGACAGGTACACATTGCCTTCTGGGTGCTGGCACGCAAGCGTGAGCGTGCAAGCACACACACAATTTTTGGCACAGGAGCCCAGAAAGGTTAGCCACCAATGGTCTATGGGATTCTCTCAGCCATGCTGATGCCTCTTCCTTATTTCTCACTGGAACTCAGTTAGAATTTTAATGGTATGTTTTAGCTGGATATTTTGTAGGAAGATGATGAAACTTCAAGCAAGCTACATAGCAGGTAAATCTCCATCACAATTATATTTGTGACAAATAAAAAAAAAGATACACAAAATAGATCTTGACAAAAGAAAGGATTGGTCATGGTCAGAGCAAATGATAAATTAGGTATGAGAAACACTGGGCAGAATACAAAGCTTCCTTCCATCCAATGAACCTGACGTCCCTTCCAGCTGTGCTCATGCAAAATCAGACTGCATTCTGTATCCCATGCCAGGAAGCTTGCAATGCCAGGATGCTTGCAATGTTTTTTTGTAAACTGAACTGATTAAATTTCAAGTTCAATTTCAGAATGGATCATTTTCTATCAGAAGAAATTTCTATCTCTTTCTGCTTCCCGTTTCCTTCAGGGTTCATTTCCTAAAAATCAAAGCGCTATTGCCCCATACTCCTATACAGTGGCCACTTTTGTTTTTTCCTTCGACACAAAATAAACATAATGACACAATATCAGTGGTGCAAGAGCAAGAGGCTAGCTAGAGCACCAGATTTGATATTCTCCTGTTGGCCAGCTGGAAGAACAGCCAGTCTGTTCAGGAAAATAATTCAGCAATACAGTATGGACTCTTGCAGGATGGTAGTGTAATACTGTGTATGATTTGCAGGTTTTGGAGAGATGAAAATCCGAACTGTGTGGCATTGTCTCAAGAATCAATAAAATGGAATTGATGCCCTAGGAAGTATGAGGCCCAACATCATTAACTTTGCTTAGTGAAGTTTTGAATAAACACTTGTGTTATGATTTAACCATAACAAGATGACTCGGCATATGAACTAGAACTTGGTAAAATAGGATAAGGACTTGCAACCTATCTCTATAAATGATTAGATTTTAGTTCAGGGACAGTGTCCTTTAGAATGAGCTATACCTATTTCTAAATCCTTGATTGACTCCACTATATACCAAAAATGGATGATAGTTTTCCATTGAATAATAAAATAAACACATTAATTAACAGGCTGAATCCAATAAATTACAAGGTAGTGAAAACATTTAAAAAACTCTGGGGACTGCATCCAAGGGCAGCCTTTGGCCCTGGGACTTAATTTGTGCATTTCTGGTATGGATGGCTAGTGATAGCAAGCAGGTTATTTGCTAATAGTGTTGTTCACAAGACTGGAAAGCATAAGCAAAAAAAAAAAAATCTGCATCCTGTTCCAAAGATCTGACTGTAGGAAATATTGATACAACAAATAGAAGTGGAGAACCTAAGGGAGCAAGTAATGGCTATGAGCCATCATAGATAAACTTTGAATGGGGTTGGAGGAGGTAAGCCTTCATCCCATCAATGCAAACTTACAAGTGATTTAAAAATGGAAAATCCAGTTTGAGCATCATTTGTGAAATACTGTATATCCTCAATCCTTCTCTGTATCTAATCTGCATGAAAATCTTTTTTCCCAACATAGTGAAGCCAAAAAGCTGTTTGGCTGAGTAACCTGTTCTAAAATGGTCTTTTTTATAACCCATCTCCTCTGTGTTGACTGAGAATTGTACAAATCAAAATCCGAATGTAACCAACCCTACAGTTGGTTAGATAATAAAAGCAAAGGTTAACAATGTAACTACTATGTATATATGAGTAGTTGCATTGCTGTAGCATTGTAAAGAGTTTATATATGTTACAAACTATTGAAAAATGTTCAATAAAAATATTGCAAAAAAATATCCAAATATATCTGAAGGGAACCAAGTTGATGAATATTGACCTAGAACTAGTTGATCAATCGTCTTGTTTGACAGAGTTTTATTCCTCCTTGAAAAGCAAACAGTTTTTGAACCCTGCCTCACTCCTGAAAGGCAAAAGACTTGTGATAATGAGGAGAATCTTTCAGGCTCTTCAGCTTGAATATGAACTGGTGAAAATCTGTATGGTCCAGCTTTCCTCAATCCTCTCCAGAAGATCTGGGATTACAATTCCCAAAATTCAGAATTATCAGCTGGGTCAAATAAGATATGGAGGAATAGAAACAGCAGAATCTCAATTACTTCAAAATAAAGTGGCTGAAAATGCGATTGGATGCGTAGGTGGGAGCATATTATCTTTATGTCACTTCAGCTATATAATTTGCTTATAATTTGCAGTTGGATTACATCTCATTTTAGGATGCTAAATTTGGCATTTGTGAGTTTAAAGCAGTATACCATTAGAACACGGGAGTCCTATTTCCCTACTTGAACTTGCCAGAACGACTCGAAAGCAGGATTCCCACTAGTGACTTATAACATTTTCTAGTGTCGTCTAACCAGCATTGTGCTGATGGGTAAAAAGTCTCTCATTACTGTTCTACTTTTTGGGGATGGCTGAGTGATGATAAAAGACACTGAGAGAAAAGATTAGTTGGGTAGCCACCCGAGCCTTTGCACAACACTTTGCTGTTGGAGATACAATAGATATGAAGCATCCTCCATGATTTCCATCAGATGGATGTGCTTGCTGAGGCAGATAACATGATTTCATCATTAGTGATTTATAACAACTATCATTAACCGTCACTGTGGCAATATAAAGCACAGTATCATTATAGTTGGTGGCACAGTGGTTAGAATGCAGTACTGCGGGCTATTTCTGCTGATTGCCAGCTGATTGCAGTTTGGCAGTTCAAGTCTCACCAGGGTCAATTCAAGGTTGCCTCAGCCTTCCATTTTTCCAAAGGTGGTAGAATTAGGACTCAGATTGTTGGGGGCAATATGCTGACTCTGTACACTGCTTTGAAAGGGCTGTAAAGCACTATGAAGCAGTATATATGTCTAAGTGCTACTGTTATTGCTATAGTATCATTATCTTGGCAGAGGTTTAAACAGAAGACTTTGACTGCTTTCAATTTGGATTATTTTGGATAGGATAACAACAAATGATAACATCTATTTGTTATTTGCCATTTCCCCAAGACATTGGCTTTATCTCATACCCAAGTCCATGACTCAGACAGTTTATGCCATCCTTAGTCGTACCAAAATTTTTTCCTCAAGTCAACAGCATCCAAGGGCAGTTGCAAGATGCATACAGTGCACTTGGCTACCCTTTACTCTTGGACCAGAACACTGATTCCTGGGCATTTTAGTCTGGTGTGCACAAGCCCCCTTCCTCTGGATTCTGGGCTGCTTTTCTGGCCACCATTCTGCTGTTGTCTTCCTAACATGCCAGCTGCAGTAGTGCCTTGTTGGTGAGAGAAATCTGAAGTGCAGTGAGAGGCCAGAAGTCTGATCCTTTATCCTTTGCTTAGTTTTACTGAGCACAGGTTTTGATAGAATGAATTTTTGGAAAAGGGATATGGGAAGGATCCTCCTGGAAATTATAGAGAGAGGCCAGGGAATCCATGGAGTATGGCCATGACGGTGCAGTTGAAGCTTTGCCTGAGTTTTTTTGTGAGGTTCATATGTCATAATTTCACACTATTATGGCCAACTCTTGACTTTTTTGACCATGGCCCTTGGACACCCCAGTATGATGTATGAAGTGCTGCAACCTGGCATGTTCTTTTCCAAGACATTTTTCCCAGCTGTTGGTCCACAAAAGAGAATCCACCGATTGCTTCCCTTATTGTGCTCCAAAAGTCAGCACCATCCAAGTGGTGAGTCAAAACTGAAGCAATATTGGCAAGAAAGGAGTCAGGCAAGATCAGATTTCATGCTGGTAGAGTTTTAGGTCATTTTAACATGAACAGAGAACACTTCAGCAATGAGGAAACACCTTAGCTACAGGCATGGGGAGGTTGATTCTATCAGGTTGATTCTAACCAAAGGCTTGGTTGATTCTACTGTTTTAATAGACTATTGCCCTTTTAAAAAAATATTTAGATAGAAAGATAAGTAAATATCCTCAGGATAGATATACTGTACTGTACCAGGTGAAACAACTATAATTCCTATCTTAGAAGCCGTGCAACTATTCATCATTCTAGCCATGGTCTATCCCCTGCAGGATGAAGGCCTGCCTGTTTCCAACCAATGTGGTCCTGAACTTTTTTTTGTCAATTGGGCCCACCATATTTGCTAATGTCCTCCATCCATCTTGTTTTAGGTCTCTTTCATCGCTTTTTATCAATGGGATCCATTGATCCACCTGCCATTGGTTCTACGTGCTACGTGACCAGCCCATTTCCATTTCCATTCTTTTACTCTCTTGATATCATATACTTTTGTTTGTTCCCTAATCCATTTGCAGGTGTTTCTATCTTGCCTTGTCATGCTGAGCATGTCTCTCTTTCCATGGCCCTTTGCGCCACTTCCGTATCGATTGTGAGGTTAGTGTCCATGTTTCACTGCCGTTATGTCAGAGCAGGTAGCACACACTGATCAAAAACTTTTCTCTTCCGGAATAGGGGGAAGATTTTCACTCTTGAAAATCACGCTTAGCTTGCTGAACGCCTGCCAACCACTTTTGACAATTTCCTTTATTGGGTCACCTTCCATCGAGACCTGTCGGCCAAGGTATAGGTAGAAGTCTACTACCTCATGAAGTCTTTGTATTTATGCATTCGTCCCTTTTCAACTCTCGGCTCAGGGCAAGACTTTCAACGGCTTCATACGTTCTAAAGTGGGACAAAAGTTAGAATTAGACGTGACTTGAGGTCAAACAAACGCCTCCGGGAACCGATCCCGAGCATCTTTTGAATGGCGCCACCTGTCCGACCTTTTAGAGCCATCTTTTCGTTTTTCTCGAGTCCCTCCGCCATCCTCCCCCCCCCCCCAAAGTTTCCCACTCGGAGCTTTTCCCGAGGAAGAGCGCGCTTGCGAAGATGCCACTTGAAGGAGCTGCTGCGAAGCATCCGAGGACTTTCCGTTTCCGCTCCCCAGCGAGATCCGCCGAGCGCAGGGAGTCCGGGAAAGGACGAGTTAAAAAGACTGGGCTTCCCTTCATTGGCTCAAGGGGCGCCCGTCGAACCCGACGAAACCCGAACGTTTTCGGAGGCAGCGACTGCTGACTGGTCGGCCCCGCTCGCCCGTCCCGCCCTTAAGCCCCCGCCTCACCAAGATCATTTGCTTTTATCAAAACAATAACAAGAGGCAATTGGCGCGAACGCAGCCCGGCTTCCCCCCCCCCCCCCCCGCCGAAGGAGGCTCTTTCCGGCAGAGCGAGCCGGGCGAAGGCCGCCCGCGGCCACTCTTTCCTCCCTTTGGCCCTGACGAGAACAGCCTTCAGGGGTCGGGACTTGGCGCCACTTGCCGGCTCCTCGCAGGGAGGAGAAGGGAGGGTCCAACAACACAGCCGAGGCGCCGTTTCGGCAACCTTTCCCATCCCCATCCCACCGAGAAGCCTCCCTTGAGGAGCGGAGTCCCTGGGCTGCAGTTCGGAGTCGAGTCCAGGTTGCCAAAGCCCCGGCGGGTGCGACGACTTGTGGCAGTGCGTCGAGTGTGTGTTGGGGCTCCCTCTCTTGAGGACTGCTTGGCCAGCCACCGCCACCTCCTCTCCTCCTCCTCCTCCTCCCCCTGACAGGCTGTGGGTGGGTGGGTGTGAGCGTGAGCGTGCTAAGAGCCAGTGTGCAAGACCATCGCCCTCCCAGGAGGTGCGCGCACGTGCGCGCGCAGCCCGCCTGCCCGCCCGCCCGCCTGCCTTTCCTGCTTCCAGTCAACCAGCCTGGATTAACCTTTCCGGCTCCCGCCGTGTCTTTGCTCTGCTGACCGCTCCGCACCGCCGGAAGCCGGTGCCTGCTCGGCACTCTCCGGCCTCTCTCCCCAACCAGCCGTCCCTCTCGAGCCCCGCCAGCCCCTCTGCTCCCGGCGGCGGGACAGCTCCCGGTCCCAGGCCCGCCGGAGAGAAGCGGCTGCGGCTCCGGACGGCTCCTTCCGAACAGGAGCCGCTGCCCTCCTCCGGCTTCCTCGGCAGCCCGGCCCGCTTCTTCTTCCTCCTTTCTGCGAGGGCAGGAGGCCGCCTGAGAAGCCACAGCGCTGCGGGGACCCGACCCGCCGGGATGGGCTGAGCGGCGGCGGGAGAGGAGCCTGGTTCGCCGGTGAGTTGAACGAGCGGTTGGCGCTTGCCGCTTGGGGGACTGACGGACTGTTGGTGCAATGCAACACCGCGTGGCAGGCTGCAGGGCTCGGCCGACCACAGGCTGAGCAGGGGAGGAGCGGACGTCGAAGCGTGAGCCGGGCTTGATTTGTCCATGAGTGGCACCTTTTCCCCAGCGGGGCTGGAGGAAGCGGGCGACGAGGGCTTGGCCTTCGCCTTCGCCGTCCTCCGCATCGCGCTTGGCAGCAGGTGGATCCTGCCGCCCCTGCTCGAGGGATGAGCACAGCGGGTCCTCTTCCCGCTCGGCCTCCTTCCCGCCCTTTGCTTTGCCTCCTGGCAAAGGCCGGGGGGACCCGGACTCGGTCCCGGTCCCCTCACTGCGACCTCCACGGTTCCTGCCCCTCCATCTTCTCTTCTCCAGAAACGGGACCCTGACTCTTCCTCGCTTGAGTCTTACAATGTGGTTTCAGGATGCTCCGGCGACCCGTCAGTATCTTCCTCTGAGCTTTAAAGCATCTTGCCTGCTGGTGCTATTGAGTTTGGGCACTGGCCGGCAAGGAGGGATGGCGCTGAATTGCCCCAAGAGCTGTGTCTGCGCCAGCAACATCATCAGCTGCTCCAAAGCGGACCTGAAAGTCTTCCCTCATCACCTTCCTCATTACGCCGCTGTCCTGGACTTTAGCCACAATCAGCTGACCCACCTGCGAGCAGAGTGGGCTCCTTTCCAGCTCTCTCACCTCCATTCCTTGTTCCTCAGCCACAATGGCCTTTACTTCATCTCCACTGAGGCCTTCAGCAACGTCCCCCACCTGAAATACTTGGACCTCTCCTCCAACGCCATTGATTCACTGGGAGAGAACATCTTCAGTAAACTGACTGAGCTGGAGGTGCTCCTCCTGTTCAGCAACAAGATCTCCAAGATTGACCACTCAGCTTTTGATGACATGGCCAACCTCCAGAAACTGTACCTTAGCCATAATGAGATCACCCGCTTCCCCCTAGAGCTGGTAAAAAGGGGAGATGTCAAGCTTCCCGAATTGGCACTGCTGGACCTTTCTTCCAACAAGATCAAGAACCTGCATGTGAAAGAGGTCAGTGGGCTCCCAGCCTGGATGAAGAACGGCCTCTATGTTCACAGCAACCCCCTCAGCTGCCAATGTGAGCTTTTCAATCTCTTCACCCACTGGCAGAAGCGGCAGCTCAGCTCAGCTGTGGACTTTGAGGAAGAGCTCCAATGCTTTGATCAGGCCAAGAATAAAAACATCACAATTTCCAGCCTGTATGATCCAGAGGGCATGAACTGCAGTGCCTTCAAGGAGCAAGCCCTAGTGTTCCACCGTGGGGACACGGTAACCATCAATTGTGATACCAGGCAGCGAGGAGTGACCGTTAAGGAATGGGTGACACCCCGACATGAGCATGTTCATCA
The DNA here is from genome assembly GCA_015471245.1 of Laticauda colubrina. NCBI lineage: Eukaryota > Metazoa > Chordata > Lepidosauria > Squamata > Elapidae > Laticauda > Laticauda colubrina. The sequence continues at coordinate 51,514,953 of BLBF01000020.1, forward strand.
GGAGGATGATAATAACACTATTACTCTGCTGCCAAATGGAAGCCTTCTGATAAGTAATATCAGCACAGAAGATATGGGTCTGTACACCTGTTATGCAGTAAGCCAGGTGTTCAATGAGACCCTCTATGTACAAGTCACAGTCCATAACTATACCCTTCATGGAGCCCCAGACATGCTCAACACAGCCTATACCACACTAGTGGGCTGTATTCTGAGTGTCATTCTTGTGCTCATCTATCTTTATCTGACTCCATGCCGTTGCTGGTGCCGCAGCAATGAGAAGCAGGCTAACCAACAAGAGGACAGTATCAACTCTTCAGTGCTCAGCACCACTCCGAATCACAATGCCGAAGTGACTGGGGACAAGGAAGGATTAAATCGGAACACAGTGCCAAGCAGAGCCCAAGGCCAGAATGGCAAATGCAAACCCACCAATTCCCCCAAACATGCACCCAAAGGAGTCCAGAAGGTAGAGAGAAAATTGTCAGATCCAGATTCAGTCAGCTCAGTCTTCTCTGACACTCCCATTGTGGGACCCTTACCAAATGAAGGCGGGAGAGGAAGTAGTAGGGACAAAGCAGCGACTGAATTAGTTGGACTGCTGTGACCATTCAGGCTATGAAAGGAAAGAACAGGAACAGATCCACATCTTGATCATCAAGTCAGGCACTATTCTATAATCTGCCACAGTCTGTAACAGCATTCCTGTTTGGTTCCCTTCTTGTTGTGTCCAGTGTTGAACACCTGATGTCTCAACTTACTCCCCAGCAGTTTCTGAGCCTTTGTTTGTTTGTTTGTTTTTGGAATGTGATCTTTCGGTTCCCTTGCGCTGGAAGTTTGCAAGCATCCCACTGAGAAAACAGAGACAAAACATGAATAGTAAAGAGTACGAACTAGGTTTTCTGCATCCTGCTATTGCATTTGTATTTCCCCCTTCTTAGGGGATTTTGCTCCCAAATACCCTTGCAAGTATGAAATTCAGTTCAAGGTCTGTTCATCTATTGCAGCCAGAATATTGTGTGTCATTTTATAATAGGGCCGTAAGCCTGCAGAAGTGTCTGCTCCTTCCTCATAGGGATATGAGCTTAGAAATCATATTTTAGCTATCTATCATACAAATTAAATTAAATTATATTATCCTCTATAGCTCCAGCTATAATGGTAGTCCCAAGTAGCCAAAAGAAATAACTTTTAAAATTCCTAAGTAGGTTTTTTTTTCTCAACTATTGCTAAAATATTTTTTTAAAGCAGCAAATGAACATTTACACTATATCAGATTTCTCAGGACATAACTCAAAATATTTTCTAGCAAGCAAAATATTTTCTGTTTCTGTTTTACGTTTTGTTCCAGTGGAAAAAGATAGAAAAAATGGATATATAGCAGTGAAAGTGGATATGATGCTCTCTCTTCCTTTCTCCCATCAAGAGATTAGTGAAAAAGGAGTTAAATCCAAAGATTTTAGACATCAGAGCATCAAATTGCAAGAAAGAACCAACAGCCTTGGGAGCTGGTGAGCTGGAAATCTGTACCCCTATCTTGCTTCCTCTAAATGCAGCAACAACAAGAACACAACATGGCTGGATGCAGATCTACTGCCTTCCCCTTCCCCAGTTTAATAGTCAGATTCCACTTACAAATTATGGTCAAATTTTAGCACATCTCCACTTTGTTTCAGGATTTCAGCAAGACAGGGGCCTATGGCAAGTTCTATAGCTCCAGAACTATTTGATGCCTCGTCATCTTCAACCCAGTTTTTCTCATGTTTATTGAAGAGGCCAAGCATGTTCCAGGTGTTTGGGGGAAAGGAGGTATTTTATGAGCCATTCTGTTTTAGCAGGAGCCATGCAAGTACACAGCTTTGTAATGCGTAGATAGGATCAACTTCTTATGAGGACTTTGAACATCCTCCTAAAACAAACAGCATTGCACCTGACGTTTATCTAGTTGTTTGATTATTTTTTAAAATTTCTTCCGATGTTTAAATTGGCTTTTCCTCCCAAGGAGTGGTATATAGAAACAACAAAGAAAGAAGATTATTTTCACAATATTGTAATGCTTCAGTCCACATTCTCTTTATGGGGTGAAATCCAAGCTAGGGATGAATCTTTCTCTTAATACCATTACTCAGGTTCCCCCTCCAAAAAACCCACCCCTGAATGTTGCCTATCCTGGCCTGTTCAAAGTGCCCCTTTTACTAGAGGTGGACTTGGGAAGCATATGGGACCATAAGAAGAAATTCTTTAAAGGAACATTCCTTAACATACAGCAAAGCTTTTCATTTGCTGTGGATTCATAATCCATTGCTAGTTACAAATTATTGTTGCTTCTGGATAGAGAAGGACAGAAAAATAGAATAGGCATATATGATACAATAAGCCATAGAGTGTTTTGCACAAAGCTGTGAATGGCTCCTGTTACCACTCTTAAAGATCAAACAGCCATAGCAAGTGTGATCATATCACTAAGGCTCTGCCATCAATTTATATGACTAATCTAGGGCTGTTGGAGCTCAAAGTGATCCTTAAACCACAAAAGCTAATCCCCCACTTTATCTAATTAGAAATATCTCTTAAGTTACACTTAGCTCCTGATGATTTCATGGATATGTCCATTATTTTTGGCAACAATATGAAAATAGTTCCCATTGCTTTTGCCACAGTGTTTTGTTTTAAACTTCCCATGTACCTTTAAAGCTCTAGGAGTTCCTAGTAATCTCCCATCCAAGCACTGATTAGATGCAGTTGTGTTTTCAAGATATATCAATGTTCGCTAAGTGCTGACATCTGCTATAAACTTTCACCAATTAGTTCTGGGACTGTCCAGTGTGTCTTTCTCAGTATATTAGGAGAAATGAAACCTCAAAATAAATAGGCCATCAGAAAAATGTATCTGCAAACTCACAAAAGGATTGGGTTAGGAAAGGATGATTTTTAAAAAAAATGAAGCAAGTAAATGAAAAGAATTGCATGGGTGATAGTAAGCACTCAGAGAGTTCAGCAATAATGAACTAGAAACAACCAATTTTTGTAAATCTGTTCATGTGATATCTTGGCAATCTTTTTGTTCAGGACCCTCCTCTGGACCTTGCAGTAAGCTAATTTCCTAGAAGATTGTTGTTGTTAGTCACAAAGTTGTGTCTGACACATTGCAACCCCATGGACAACGTTCCTCCAGGCCTTCCTGTCTTCTACTATCCCTCGTAGTCCATTTAAGCTCATACCGACTGCTTCAATGAGTCCATCCAGCCCACCTTATTCTCTGCTGTCCCCTTCTTTTGCCCTCAATCATACCCAGCATTAGGCTCTTCTCCAGTGAGTCCTTCTTTCTCAATAGATGGCCAAAGTAAATTACTTAAAAGCAAGATAAGAACAGATTCAAGACTAGTGCTTTGGAAGGAAGGAAGAAGAACCTTGCATTAGAATGATATGTGCTACTTTTTTTTTTCATGTTATGACTTAATTTATTGTAAATACATCTCATTCAGAAGGAATTCAGGCGTCTAATTGTCCTATATATGGAAAAAGTTTTATCGCCTGAGTGCCATAGATATAAGTTAAGATAACATCAAAATCCAGAAATATATATAATACAGGAGCAGCACAGCTTAATCTTGGTGAAAAACTCTTGCACAAATATTTGCACTGGATGCATCTGTACCAATTCTATCACATTCAGAATGTGCTATCCCATTTGATGAAAGCCTGAAGCTACCTGTCTGAAATTAGGCCCACTTGGTTATTAAGTATTCTCTGCTTTGCCTGCTCTCTGGGATTTTTTTTTTTAAATTGCAAGACAAAAAAATTCCATGCCCTGGAATGTCAGCTCCATAAACTAGAAATACCAGGGACTGAATTAGTATGAGCTTTATGTTCCTAAATAGCAGTTTAGCCTCCAATTTTGGTTGAATAGTACTAAATGAAGGCAGAATGAAAGGTTGGACTAAATTGAGAATATAAAGTATGAATTTGCATGTGTGGGTATCCACATTTTTAATCCCGGCTCCAGCTTTCAATATTTGCTAGCAAATCTTAGTACTTAGGCAGGACTGTCATTTCTAACTTTTTTAGGAAAATATACATCAACCGATAGGGTTTTCTTGCATGAAAATTTTGACTTAGGAAAATTAAAATAGCCATACACACCCTTACTACTGTTGGAATACGCCCTCTTCATGTCTTCCTGGTAAGCTCGATCCACCAAAGAGATCACAAAAACTACTTTAAGAAACAAAACATTCCTTTACTACTTAAGATGAGCGTGATGCTCCGAGGGGTGAATTTTATCCTGCATAGAGAAGTTCATCAGGCTGTGAGGCAGAAAATTTTAGACACCAACATATGTAATGTGGACATATTTAAATAAAATGACCAGTAGAACAGCATGTGATCTTAAAGAATGGAGCTCATTACTGCTCTCTCTTAGAGCCTCTTGGTTCAAGCAACACTTGTTATCGCTAACAATAAATAAGCAAAAGGAAGTAGGTCATTTTTCCACCTCATAACCTGCGTTATGACATCACTATATGGAAAAACAATAATTCCGCCTATCTCCCATGTGATTAATCTTATTCTGATGTTCATTCCTGTATTGTTAACTCTAACCTGGAGGTAATATTTAGTGATCCCTACCGAGTATTTGTAATCGTAATGTATCAAGGATACTGAGTCCAAATAAAATTAATTCTACATTATTTAAATTTTCTCACACTAACCAGAAAAATGATTTAGAACCAAAGAGTGGAAAAAACTTTCCTCTTATGTCCTGCTCCTATTTTCCCTGCTTGGTTAAGACAGTGAACATAGCTGATTCAGAAGAGAAAGCTGACCCACAGATGGATAAAGCACCACACTGATAATTACTACATAGCTTTTTACAGTACTCTTGCCTGTATGGGTAGGAAAAGAAATCATCTACAAGATTTTCCTGTGTAAACCTTGGGCTAAAGGAAGGATCTACCCACATTTCAAGTAGTGTCAGAACTTTTTGTCTCATCAACTCTCCTGCTTTGTACCTGTTGTCTGTGTACAGTCTAAATGCAATTTGCCTCTATATTACAGTGGCAGAAAAGAACACTCCCCTTCAGCACTTTGTTTGGTACTCAACGTACCATATATACTGTATTTATTGGAATTACCCATCTGTTATGGCTGAGGGCATCAGGGGTTACTTTTTAATAGCAGTAAATGTTTGGTGCTAACTGCAGAGATCCATTTCTTGGCTGAACTTTCTAGTGTGCTGAAGAAGAGAGTAGCTAGATTTGTACATCACGCTAAGCCAGTAATGTAGTTGCTCTTGTTTTGGTTTAGCATACTGTATAAATCCAGCCACTGCTTTATAAACCATAGGTTTTGGCTCAGAAAGTCAACCACTATGGTTTATTTAGTAAGTGATGGTTAAACAAACCAAGATGTGTAGCATGATCTGTGAATTTATGTTAGCACATTATCTCCAAATCCATAATCTGTCATATGCTCCTACAAGCAAGCAAAAAATAAACAGTCTTTACCCACTTCGTTTGATCTTCTTGCTTGCTCAACAGTAGTTACTGTCTTCATAGCAATGTTAAGCCATTCCAGATTTATGTTATTTATACCTGCACTTTGAAAACCATTGTTTTATTTGCTACTTGCTCTTTCATTTGTGCCATCAGAAAACAATATTCCATAAAAATTGAAGAATGAGCTTCAAAGATAAATGTCTTTTTCTGAGGTCAATTGTACATACAACCTGCTCTGAATTGTTGATGAGGTCAAAGCAGGGATATCGGGTCAATTGTTCTAACAGGCTGCACAGAACTATTTAATTTTCATTTTAAAAGAAAATCAGTGGATGAACTTTCCGTTTTTGGCAAGTCAAGTCAAGACTTGTGCATCACAAATGTTGAAGAGAGTTGCAAGCATGACTTAGCAAAATGAAGCATGTGTCTGGGGCTCAGAATTTGGAAGCAAACCATTCCAAATGCAAATCTCTTAAAAAGTGCATAGCCTAAAACAAGTTTAAGACAGGGGTTCCCAACCTTGACAAATTTAAGACACATGGACTTCAACTTCCAGAATTTCCTAGCCAGCCATGCTGACTGGAGTGTTCTGGGAGTTGAAGTCCACACATCTTTAAATTTGCTAATTTTGGGAAACCCTGATTTAAGAGAAAATTTGTCCCAGTGTTTGAGAAATGGGTATTGCCTCTACTGAACAACAGAATGAGATCAGTCATGGGATTAAAAAAAAATTACTACCAGTTCTGTGGCTATGGCTAGGTGGGCATGCCAGGGAAAGGAAACAAAAATCTTCAGTCAGAGTTGCTTATAGTCCAGCACAGTCCTATTCCCCTATTTTGTGACTGGCAGGTCAAGCAAAAGTGTTCTAAGTTTGCTGGAATGCCTACTTATGTCAGGCAACAATAAAAAACCCCTTAGAGAAGCTGGATTGGATTTCTCTGTCAGGTAGTTTACCTTCTAATATAGAAATAAGTGACAATAAATCTTATATTGCTAATAGGCACATCGTGATCTTCTTCTTTTTCATGCCCAACATAGTTACAAGTCGAATATATTCACTATTGTATCAAAAGCCTAACTTTGTAAGGGATGTAATGCTTGGTCACATATTTTCAGAGACATTTCACTAGACACCAGTTCATTATGTAGCTTGAAATTGCAATGTATAATGCTTGGTTTTTTTTTTAAACATCCTATTAAAAAATTGCAGGTTTAGTTTGGCTAATTTCCTAAATTGATGGTAAAATTATATAAAGCAGTCAAAATTTACCATCTCATGCAACAATAACAGGTGGATTACAATACTTAGTCTGCGTTTAGAATGTTGTATCAATCTGTTTATGTTCCACATGTGGAGCAAACCTATATATGTGACAGAACATATATTCATTCAACGTGTATACTAATGGTTCAGTTCACAACTTCTCTAGATAGGAATTTCTGAACTTAGAATAACTTCTGCTTCAGATTTGTGAGAACTACTACCAGCAGACCAGAAATGTAAGGTAAGGCAACTCTATTACATGAACACTCCCCACATAAAGAAGCATATGTACAACCAGCGCTGATTGCGTGATTGGTATTGTGTTGTGCCATCTCATTTTTCTGGTAAAGATTCTCTCATACGTAGCTGTGATATGACTATCTAGCAACCACTAGATGTCAAGAAAGAGATATAGCAAAACTCTTTGCTGCCATCTTATGGTGTTCTGGAATTGTCAGGCCCAGAGATGAAATAATCTATACATCATTTAGAGTTGTTACAACCAACAGACATATTTTCAATAGCAATTTACTTCTCTCATCCTCCCTCCAGTGTTCCCTTTTGGAGCATTCATTGAATTTTCTTTTTGTCTTAGGGAAGGTAATAGGTAGGCTTAAAGAAATAATGGCATGGGCTAAATAGAACGTGGCAATTTGGGCTGGGATATATATAAAATTGTAATGCAAATCAATTTGTTTCGTATAGAACATATGATCCCGTAAGAGCAAAAATACTCATGCAATGAACTGAACCTTCTGAGACCAAAAGCACTGTTTACCCAAGAGATAGCTACCTTTATTCATTCGTGAAAGAAAGAAGATGTTACAGAAGAATCGTTGTACCCGTTTGTCCTTTGCACTGATAAGGAAGGAACAAAGATAAGGAAGTCTAGTTAGCCAAACAATCTCTTGGCCAGGAAGCAAACAGCAGCAAAAGATATCAGCAGACAATCTCCCACTGTGGAATAATCTGCTCATGTGCTGCATTCAAATCACAGGCTAAGGAATTAGCACATGGGGAGGAGAAAGTAAAACATGCTAGTAGAACATGTACTATTTAAAAAAAAAAAAAAAAAACTAGGCTAGGAATTTCCTTGAGAGTTTCCTCTGAATCTTAGTGCTTCCCAACTAACACGCTCGCTTCACTAAGTTGTTCCTAATGATCTGGGTAATTGCTATATTCCTTGGGGCCATTTTTACTTCTGCACTATGGAGCCATTGCTTATTGATTGCTTGGTATATCAGTGATGAAATCTGTCTTGATGACTTTGCCTGCCAGCCAGCCTTCCAATAGATCAATGGGTAATGCTGAAGTTTTCAGGATTTTAGAACTAGCATGCCCTTTGACCCAAATTTACATCTGGGAACTAGTTGTGTGAATACACTCACAGTAAACGTCTTCAACAAATCTACTGTCTAATAGAAGGTTTCAGGAACTTTTTTATGAGCTTGTAACATTTTTTTATTTCAGCATTTGGTTCAGGAGGTGACTGATGATTATATGCCACTTCAAATCTGCTCTTAGCAACCAAGTAGGTAGATGTTTCTCCAGGATGGCCTATTTTCTCTTACCTGGTCTTTCAATGGTGCACCAATTGCTGCTGTACTTGAATCCATCCTTGCTGCCGGTAATCCTTTTCTTCTCTTCCATCTTTCTCCACATTGTGGACTTTTCAGGAGAGCAAACTCTTTGCACAATATATCCATAGTATGAACTTTTGAGATTACTGATTTATAGTTCAAGAATTTTGGGTTGATTGTTCTAGAATTTACTGGTTTTCTTTGTGATCTGGGGATTCTCAGTCGTCTTCTCCAATGCCACAGTTCAAAAACATTAATACCCACTATATCCTGCTTCTTCAAAGTCCAACTTTGGCTTCTGTATAGCATCACAAGGAAAACCATTGCCCAAGTGATTCTAGTCCAGTGGCTCCCAAAGTGGGCGGTACCGGCCCCTGGGAGTCAGTGGGATGCCTTAGGGGGGCCGCGAAGAGACGGCAGGGGGGCGTTCAAGTCGCCAGTCCTGCAGGCTCACCCACTGACTAGCACCGCTCCAGAGCTGGTGCCTCCAATGCGGAAGAGGTAGCACATTATGTGCGGCCGTGGCAGCATTCAATGCACTGTCCCCCTGCCACTTCTTAGTGTCCCCAAGAGGGCCGGCAGAGGAGTGCTAAGAGGTGGCAGAGAGGCGTTCATGGTGGCAACCGGCCCTGCAAGTTCACCCATCGAGGCGCCGGCTCTGGAGCGGTGTTACAGTCAATGGGTGAACCTGCAGGGCCGGCGCCTCTAATGCCCCCCTGCCGCCTCTTAGCATCTCCAAGGGGGCCAGCAGAAGGGTGCTAAGAGGCAGCAGGGCGGCGGCACATCAAACGCAGTCGTGGCAGCATGTAATGTGCCACCGCTTCTGCATTGGAGGCACCAGCTCTGGAGCAGTGCTAGTCAGTGGGTGAACTTGCAGGGCCAGCTGGCGCCTTGAACGCCCCCCTGCCGCCTCGAACGCCCCCCTCTGCCAGCCCCCTTGGGGACACTAAGAAGTGGCAGGGGGGCATTCGAGGTGCCGGCCCTGCAGGTTCACCCATTGACTGGAGTAATACTCCAGAACCAGTGCCTCGAATGCGGCAGCATGTTGGGAAAAGCCGCTGCCACCGCTTTCCCAACGTGCTGCCGCTATCCCATTCTGTCTGTCTGTTCATCCATCCATCCAAAAGGTCTGTTTGCCTTCCTGCCTGTCTGTCTGTCTCTATCCATCCATCAATCAATCCATCCATCCATCCATGTTCGAAGCGCTGGTCCTGCAGGCACATCGGGAAAGTAGAGCAAAGTCAGTCTGAGAGGAAGGGAAGGAGGGAGGGAGAGAGAGAGAGAGAGAGAGAGAGAGAGAGACCTGATGCATCAGATTGAATGAGGCCTACTTTAGACTGAGGCCCATTTCCACATTGAAACATCTTTGCCAGCACATTGAAACCTCTTTGGCTTCTATTAAAGGTTTTGTGGATGAAACATGGTTAAGACTATCAGGAAACTCCCACATTTTGTTGAGGCTTTAAACAGGATCCATTGGACCAGATCTCCACCCTAAAAATTACTTTTCCCCAATGTATTACAATGCCAATTCTGAAGAAGGCAAAACCAAAATGTACTGGTAAATTACAAGGAGAACACATACACACACACTCCCTTCTGACCCTGCTGGAGCAGGCGATTGGACTAGAATAGATATCTCATTATCTTTCTCCTCTCCCCCCCCTTCTTTATTTCTTTTTCTTTCTGTCCCTCCCTTCCATCCCCCCTCTTTCTTTGTCCCTTTTTCTTTCCCTTTTCTATTTTATTCTCTCTTTTCTCTCTCTCTTTCCCTCTCTCAGGCTCATCCCTTTGGATCAGGGGTCACCAAACATTTGGACCTCAGGGACCATTAAACTCATAATTTTAAATCCTGGAGACCACTAATATGAATTTTGACTGATGGTGGCTTTCTGGCGTTGGTGGGAGAGAGAGGGAGAGAGATCTGATCCAACCTCTCTCTCCCTCTCTCACGCACACACAGGCAGGGGTGGGATTTAGACCCCTGATCTAAAGCTGTCAAAACTCCAAAAACTGGTCAAGTAGCTCTGGGGAGGTCAGTCATAAATTAGAACACTTGCTAAACAACTGGTCATTAAGTGAAGACCACTTGTATTTGGTTTGCCAGTCACCTGGCCACACCCATCCAGTCACATGACCAGCAAACCACACCCTCAAATTTGGCCACACCCACAGAAATTTGAATCCCACCCCTGGTTGGGGGGCACCGAGGATGAGTTTGTAGCACCAAGGGGGCAGTGGACTGAAAAAGTTTGGGAACCACTTGTCTTTATAGGTCGAGACACATTGTGGCATCTGAATGTCCTTTCCAAAGCCTTCAGTGCTGCTCTACCAACCACTACTCTAGGGCAAATTTCTTGATTGTGGGTTTCTTTACTTCCTAGAGTAATCCCAGAATGTAGAATTGATTTTTAAAAAGCCTTGATTAAAGTATTTTATTAAAAGTATTGCAAGATGGCCAGAAATGTGATTCCATCAAATTCCATTAAATTCTCAACAGTTTTGAAACACTTAGTATGCAGCATCATAGTATGTACTTGCCTAATTCAGACTGATTCCCCATCCCCACCCCAAAATCCCTGGAAGACAAGAATGCCTCTATATTTGGGGGAAAGGCAGCAGCCCTTTCTGCCCTCTTATTACTCAAAGGTTGACAATCAGTAGCTTCCAGCCGGCAAAAGCATTCCAAAGGTCAGACCAGCTCTCTTACTGAGTCCACTATGGAAATCCTCCCAGCACAGATGCAGGCATTAAAAAGAGCTTTAAAAACCATCTCTAAATGAATGAAATAACACATTTCAATTAACACATTAAAAACTCATTTAGCCATTCTGCCTGAATGCTGAATAGTAAAGCCCTGCAAAGATTAATACCTAGACCTTTTACCTCAACAATCAAACAAGACCTTGCCTTTGGAGCGTACACATCAGGATCATGTTGCTTCTAAAAACCTAGAGAAAATGGCTAACAGTAGGTTTATAATCTTGTAATTCAGAGTGATCCAGCTCAGTTGTAACAAAGTTATTACATTAGCAATAATCCTTTCCCATTAGTGATAATTTTTTTAATCCCATCAGTGGCTTTTGAATACTATGGACAGTCTTAACACCTCCAAGGTCAGACTAATCCCTGAAATACTAAAATGTGGAAAAAATATTTCTTCTGCAAAACAGAAGAGATCTGCATCTGTACATCTTTTAGTTTTAACTTTGGTTGTTATTCCTCCAGAATACAAATATTGGTTGTCCAGAATACAAGTATATAGGTTGGGTTCACACTAGTGCTGGTTTAACAAAACATAATTCTTTGATCATATGGCATATTATGCCCAAATAAATTAACTGTATCATGGCTTCACTACAATGGCTAGTTCCCACAACTAAGAATTCTAAGCTACCCACCATATTTTAGCCCACATTGTATGAACCCAGCCTCTGTGCTACCTATACCCTATTTTTCCATACAGTTTCAGGGAGGGTTAGATTTCTTTGAAAGGAGCCCATTGGAGCATTAGTGGCAGTTTATACTATTTGCATTTATTTAACAGATAACAGATAATCAGAGTTGGAAAGGACCTTGTATTTACAGATGTCTAGGCTGAATGTAAAAGGAGAAACAACTTTAACCATTGGACAGATCACCAATATCCAATGCCTCCAGAAGGACATTGTCTTTCCATACCCAAGATGGTTACAGCCTATCTATGTTCCCATGGTACCATGACATTTCCTTCCATTTTGGAAAGCCAGATCAAGTATCTCTGCAAACTGAATGAAACAAAACTCAGTGGCAATGCTTTTGCAGTGATTACTTTGGCAATTTGAGGTGGGATAGCATTCAGTTGGCAGGAACTCTTGTTTCACCCTAGTTTCTGTTTCTGGGATCTCCCTGCTTCCAGTAAATCAAAGTGTGTGACATTTTAGCTTCTTCCCTCCATCCTTTCTATCCATGATAGCTTATGCAATAAAAAATAATAATATAAGTATCACAGATATCTGCTGTTTTTACTGCAAAAGACTAATATAGATAATCCATGAGAAATAAGATAATTTGTTTCATCATGATGTTGCCTGATAAGGAGTTCTGGAAAATTCAAAAGCTTACCTGTTCTTTTGGTGCATTTCTTGTGATCCTAATAAAAGAATTGCCCAAACATGATGTTGAATTTAGTTAACATCTCACTCAGAATCACAAAAACTACACATCACAAGTCTGTCTGGTAACATTGCAGAGATAAACTGAGATGATATATACCATAATAAAATAAGGAAAATAAATTTATCTCTTCTAGTCGGGGCAAAATGGGTTAATTCACATGTGGTGGATATGTTGCTTTTAGTACAGCTTCAGAGCTTGACATTAATTCTGTCTCCCCTTGGGTGGCACTCGTGCTCCAAAATCCCCACCTTGGGAATGTGGCTGTTGATGAGTGGGCCAAAAATGCTGAACAAGAAGTTCCTATAGGGTCTTTCAACCACAACCACAACAACAACAACAACGCCTTAACTCCACTGAATCCTTTCAAATGAAATACATCAAGATGCAGATGATTAAAAAAACAAGTTCAAATAGAACTGCTGAGCATTTTCATCACATTTGTTCCCAAAGGAGCAGTAAGAAATAGCTACTTTGAAAGATTGCAAGTGGGGAAACTAGAGAAATGCCACTTTAACAAGCAAAAGCAAGTGAAGACTTTGCAAGCATTTATCTGAAATTTATAATTATACATTACACTCCTCTTCCTCCCTCCCTCTCTCCATCCCTCCCTCCTTCTCTCTCTCTCTCTACCCCCCCCCCCGCCTTGAGAAAGGTTTGCTTTAAAAATATCATCATCATCTTTATGCCAGAAAACAATTTAATAATCCATAGAATCCCACTTCTATCATTTCAATAATGCTTTTGGGGAAAAGCAACTTTTTGCCTTTAATTTTTATTGTCAAGTATCCAAGCAAAGTACTGCAGTGGACAAGACCTAATTAATTTTTTTGCCTTGAAGCACATATAGAGACACTAATGAAGTACTTATTATGACATATGGTTCATTTTCATGCATATTCTGCCTACCCCATGCTTAAGATAGCTTGCATTAATATTGTAAATAGTAAAATATAAGGCAAAAAACAGAAGCTTTTTGCTATTCCTCATAAAGTGCCTTTGAGAAGAGGCTGACTTACTTAGGAAAATACTCTCTATCAGTATTCCAACTTTTTAAAGATAACTCTGGATATTTGTTTCCAAAGACCAGAAATTTATGTTGCATACACAAGTTTATTCATTTGACATATCAAGCATAAATGTTTGGCACATGAGTGTGCATAGGTCAACATTTTACTCCTATTTTAGGTAGACAGTAAACGCTAGACCTAAAATGGTGTTTTGGGGAAATTCAATAAAACGGTAACCCTCCAAACATAAATGCAGAGCAGGACAGTTACGTGCACAATAAAACTTCTGTTAATGCACGGTGTAAAATAGGGCATGCACACACTCAAAACACCCGGCTTAGTTCCTCTCACAGTTTCAGAGAGAACCACTGTTTCCATTATTGGAAGAAATATCCTTCTGGGTTCAGTTCCAAGTGGGGAAAAAGACACTGGAAACATGGAGGCTACTTGGAAGGTTTAATGGTAGACAGGACCACATGGCCTGGAGCTCCAGAGTGAAAGGGAAGAGATCAATAAAAGAAAGGACTGAGGTGCTGAGAGTGCCTGGGTTTTATACCCTCTGTTGGGATTTGAATTGGAGCTTGTTTCTAATTGGCTGTCAGACTCCCATAGGGCCATACAGGGCAACTCTGTGGCTGTCCTGAGTTCCAGGCTTAGTTGAGCCTTGCTAGATGATGCACTCAAAGGGCTTTGGGCAATTGCTATAGTTTTATCTGAAGATCTTTGTTATGTAAAGTATTCTGGCCCAGGCCTTAATGGCCCACTCATTAACAAAGGTGGGGATGAGTTTCTGCTTCTGAGTTTCTACTCTTTTTAGAGGAAATATTCTGCCTTTTTAATATTTCCTAGGCTATTTCAATTTTCTAGGAGCGGGGTGGGTGCTAACTTCCTACACCATGGTGAAATAGATGGCATTCAGCAGAAGCCTGGTACAATTTAAGTTCAGAAACTATGGCTTTTTTTTTTAATAAGACATGTTCACCTTGACTTTTAAATGCAGCTAAAATATCTCATTCATCCAAGGCATTAGAGGGGACATGATAGCAGTGTTCCAGTATTTGAGGATCTGCCACAAAGAAGAAGGGGTCAAATTATTTTTCAAGGCACCAGAAGACAAGAAACAATGGATGGAAACTAATCAAGAACAGAAGCAACCTGGAATTAAAGAGAAACTTCCTAACAGCTGGAAGAATTAACCAGTGGAACAGCTTGTCTTCAAAAGTTGCAGGGGCTTCATCAGTGGAGGTTTTTAATAAAAAGCTTGACAGCCACCAATCTGAAATGGCATAGGGTCTCCTGCTTGAGCAGGGGGCTAGACTAGAAGACCTCCAAGGTCCCTTCCGGTTCTATTCTAATTAATTGATTGCATTCCCATTTAAAATTTGCTTTATTTCCTATATTTTGTATTACTCTGTACAGGTAGCTTATTCCTACGAAGGAGCGAGTGGCCTGAGGTCAAACTAATCCTAGGCATGAGCTGGACCTGAACACACAGGTATTCCAAAAGTGTACAACTGGTTCTCTGAAATGTAATCCTGCGTTTGGTCCCTCTCAAAGGTATGAGCCAAACTTTGGAAGGCAGCACCAGAGGCAGGGGGGGGGGGGAGGGGGAGGAAGCCACCTCTTGAAGCTTAACCTCAAGATAGAATAATGTAACACTGCAGAAAGAAGAACGCTCTGATTGGGACAGAAGGCAAGCCGAAAGGTCCCATCAGGAAACAGGGTGCCTGTTGGCTTTGCAGCTGGCTTTGAAAGAAGGGCAAAGCGACGCACACAGAGCGAGTGCTGCTTTGCTCTCTGCCCCTCCTCCCACTTCTTTCCATCTGTGAAGGAATGAAAGCAAAACATGACTTCTTTGCCATGGAGAAAAAAAAAAAAAAAAAAAGCAAGCAAGCAAACAAACAAACAAAAAAATTCCTTCAAGTACAATTCAGGAGTCTCCCAGACTGATGAAAGGCAGCCAGCTCAGACAAGCAGGAGTGAAAGATCAGAATCAGGGAGGCCTCCCGGTCTCACAGCATTAATACAAAGCTAAACGGCTGAAAGGAAGCTAATGGGCAAGCCCCACTCATTGATGGGAAAGGCCCTTTTTTACTGCCATTGTCTAGCCATCTGCCACTGCATCCACTCCGGATAACTTGCCAGCCGGCACGGTTGAATTCCCAGCTGACATCTCGCTATGCGAGGCAGCTGCAAGGCAGTCTTGATTCCATGGATACTGAGAGAGGGGGGAAATAGCAGCTTGTTCATTGTTTGGGAAGAGGAGAGGTGGTGAGGATGCAGAGGAAGAGACCTTTCTGAGTGCTTGAGAAAGACGGTTGTATGATAAACCTTAAGGCTGCAGCCTTATGCTTACAAATCTAAGAATAAGAGCTACTCAATTCAACTGGATTGGCAGCCTTTGAGCATCTAGAACAGGGGTCCCCAAACTTGGCAACTTTAAGACTTGTGGACTTCAACTCCCAGAATTCTCCAGCCAGCCAGCGATGTCCACAAGTCTTAAAGTTGCCAAGTTTGGGGACCTCTGATCCAGAAGCTCCAGCCCTTTAGTAACTGGTACCCAACTTCTAATTGTGTGAAAAACCAAAGGGCTTCTGTTATTTAGAATAAATAACTTCAGAAAGAAATATAGATAGGTCAAAGGACGAAGTCCATAGAGCATTTTCACACCAGACTATTTGGTAGCTCTGCAGTGGGTTCTCTCTATAAGGCCATTCTCGTAGAGGAATAGATTGTAGTTCCACACAATCACCAGCCTTGCCTCCTTGCTGGACTTTCACACTACAGAATCAATATCTTCTTGGATGTTCTCTGACCTTTCAATGGACCAGGAAGATTGTGAAAGCCATCAAACTGGCTGGTGGAGGTGCAGGAAAACTGATGCTCTAACTAACCAGTGTCCTGCACCTGTTTCTCCTTGCAGCTTTTTCTTTTGCAATGAAGAAAACAGTGACCCAAACTGGAAGACCTTCAAAACCATCTTCTGAAGTGGGAGGAAGAAAGTAGAGGTAGAGACATGAGATCAGCCCAGAGTTTCCACCAATAAAAAGCCACCCATTCTTTTCTCCACAGAAAACTCTTTTAAAATAATGTTCTTTGGAGAGTCAGAACTTAATGGTACCATGACTGTTTCTCAAAGCCTATATTGAAAGGCAAGGGACCTTTCCAGGAAGGGACCTGGAAAAGTGATTTCCTTTACAATGTCTGTCTTCTGGCAGGCCTAACAGCATCTGGAAAAAAGTGTGTTTTAATTGCACTTAAGGGACAAAGAAAGGCGAATAGGACTCACCTTCTGTTAACCTTATTAACCACTAAAAAAAAAGTCTGAAGTATGTTTTGATAATCTCTGCATTTTGTCTGTGGTTGGTAAAACTTTAGTGGATTGTTAGATAATGGATCCAGTCATTATGATGACCTAATCTTTATTAGAGAAGCATGGGTTTGATTTAAAGATACTAAATGGATTTTGGGATCAACACTTTAGGTAGCATTTCCTCCCCATAAGATCTCTTCTGGGTCATCTGTGTCAATGCAAGATCTTTAACCAACAAACAAAATGCTGTTTTAATAGACTTAAAACAGTGAATGACAGGAAATTCAGAGTAACCTTTTAAATGAATACATAGTAAGAGAAAAAAAAGTGCATGGAATTTCCTTTCCAGTGTTCAACTGATTCATTTGACATAGCTTTATGATGTACTCTTAATATCCCCTTCATTACTTGTTTAGTAGCCAAATTCTGTGTTGCCACAATGAAAATAAGGCATAATTAATCTCAGGAATATCCCTTTCTGTTTTAGTGACCACTTCAGATTTAATATACAAGTTCTTTAATTGTTTTACCTAATTTTAGATGATGTGCATTTTTTTTCTCCACAGATTTTTTTTCAGATAGGATATTTTAGACTTAACCTTGCAGAATTTATTAATATATAGCATTAGTAGTTTACATACACTTTTATTATAGCACCTCCTGGTCAAGTCTCATCCACTTGATGTGACTTTCCTGTGTATACTTTGTATATTTTTCTGGTCATTGATTGAATGAACATTTCTGGTACTTACTGATAAGTCAGCTATCAAGACTTCTTAATTGGCAAAGAGTCACAGTATCTGTTTCAAGTATGTATATGTATATAACTTAAATCAGCTACAGTAATTCCTTGCCAACCAAGAAATCACATGATATCCCCTGCAAATGGCATTTGAAAAGGTCAAATGAAGTCAGAACCTGGTGGTATTTGGATGGATGATCCCTAAAAAAAAAAATCTCAAGATTGCAGGTTACCTTGGAAAATCATCTTGGAAGAACAAAAGAGCAAACCATATGCATGTTGTTTCCAAAAAACTAACAAGGATATGTCCATGTAGAGCCCAGGAATTGTGCTGTGCTCAGGAGGAATTTGTGCCTTATCACCAGAAAAAAAAACCCCCACCACCCTAGAGAATAATTCTATCCACCGCATAGTAATAAAATAATTATCTGCCAGGGTCCTTATTTCTCATATTCGCATACTTCACTACTTGCTTAGCTGCTTTGGGCAATTTTTGCAACTAGATTTTACTCTGCATAAATTATGATTTAAAATGTGTTTGATTCACTATTCACCAAAATACACTATCAGAGACTTCTTCCTAACAGCTTTGACAGCTCAAACTTTTCCTTGTGTAAGCCAAATTAAAGATACAACAATCAATTTCTGATATCTCAATGTTTGTAGAAGCAGACAGGTTGATGGACATTTTTAACAAGCCCTAGCATTCTGGAATCTAAATTACATAATATTATAGGGATTGGAAACTTGGAATTTATAAACATTATCCTTTGCAGCTGGAATCTATCTAGGATTTTTAAGGAGCCCTACCAGAGAAGGCTTTTCTCTCTGTTATTTTTTTGTTCTTTGGTATGTAGAGGATATATGGATTCATTATGTGCCTTCAAGTCATTTTTGATTCCAGCAACTTAGATTTTCTTCAGGATGATTTGTCCCTAAGCTGGTTTTTCAGGTCTTCCAATGGTACATTCATTGCAACTCTAATTGAGTCTATTCACCTTGTTGCTGGTTCTCCTGCTCTTCCCTTTCCTCTCACTATTTCCAGCATTAGAGCATTTCCTGGAGGTATGCATGAGTGATGAAAATTATACTCATGGTTTCTAGGTTTAATTGATGTATAGCTCCATTATGTTGCATGATTTAGAAAAGGGTAACATGAAATTAATTTCCCTTTTTGGCCCCCAAGTAAACAGAAATGGAAGACAGGAACTGACACAGAATGGAGTTGCTCCAACAGCAGCATCAAGTTTTTATCTTAACCCTACTGAGTATGTAGAGGTTAGGGTGAAATAATTGGAACAAGCCTTAATCTTCCCCATCTGAGTACAGTTGCCTTGAGCCCAATTGAGCCACTATTTAAAACATATAATCCAGGGGTATCAAACTCATGGCCCACAGGCCAGATGCGTCACATGTGAAGGGAAAAAGGGAGAAGTGAAGCGAAAGAGGAAAAAATCCCGATACAACATGTGACACCACTGTGACGACATGAGTTTGACACCCCTGATATAATCAAAGGCTGGTAGGGGTGGTGTGTGTGTATCTGATATTTATTTGTTATTGTTAACATCAGTCATTATCCCCAGCCAACCACCTTAAACTGACTTGCTGGGATAACAAGCCAAAATGGAACTAACCACGGTTCATCTTGTTCTCTGCTGAGGCATTCATGAGACTATTATAATGAATATGCTGATAGTGAGCACTGCGGAGGCAAGTTCATTAGTTAAAATAAAACTCCTTTACTTGGAATACAAACAATAACAGAGATTAGAAATGGCTGTCGTGAATTTATCATCAGCTGCTTTTTCCAAACTCCAACCGTTTTAGATGTGTTGCAACAAGTCTTCCACTTCTGTTGCAATAAGAATTGCATCCCAAGATATCTGAAGAGTGCTAGGTCCGGGAAGTTTGTTGTAAAATATAAATTAAACAGAATACACTGTTTGTCGTATCAACACATATGATATATTCAAGACAAAAGAAGATTTAAGTTAAGCAGCATCTCACTGTAACTGCATCAGGATATAGCGCAAACCAAATAACTACTTTCTGTACCCTAAATTATTTTTACATGGTCCTCCCAGTAATAAAGAACATTATTGTCTTTAGAAGAAGACTTGCAAATGGCTCCCCCTCGTGGATTATTAATCCACAGATAAAACACTAGTTGGTACTTCTGATCTCTTGAACTGAGAAATTAAAAAAACTAAAAGACTAATCCACTTAGTGACATGAGTATCCCTTATGAAAACATTATTTGTATCACAGAATCAGTGTTGCATTTTTGGCTAACAATTCTGTGAAGTGGAGAAACTGCCATGCACATTGGATCACTTGGGTACAGAATAACCTGTCATTGGTGGGAGAAAATGCTGTTTCCTCAAAGCTGCTTCGGTAAAACTGAGAACATTTCACATGCAGGCAGCTTTTATTAGCAATTTTAAAAGCATGAGCCTGCCATGCTGGGAACCAGAGCATAACTTAATGCAAAGAGCAACCCTCACAGAGTCTCTCAGTCAAAAAAGCAGAAGGACCAATTTGATGTTTTCTAGATCGTTTGATTTTGTTCTCCATAATTGCCAATTAAATGTCATGATGAGAGCTGAATCCCATCACAGCTGGAAGAAAATAGATCACAGAGTGTGGATTTGGGCATTGCCAGAACTCTCACATTTTGTAAACTGGTCATTCGTAATTGAAAAGCTAATGATACAAGTGGTTTTTCTATTCATCTTGTTCCACAGTTATTTGTTCAACATCAAATAATCAGCCAACAGTATAGGTTTTAGTGATATTTGTTTCTATATTGGAATAACACATTTTAGTTTCAAAGTAAACACTTCACGAGAGAATGTTTGTGAGACAAATGGTCATCAACTTAGTATATTTTATCCTAGCATGTCAAATAAACATCAGTTAATGAGTCATGGTGGCACAGTGGTTAGAGTGCAGTACTGCATGCTGCTTCTGCTGACTGCCAGCTGCCTGAAATTTGGCAGTTCAAATCTCATCAGGCTCAAGGTTGACTCAGCCTTCCATCCTTCCGAGGTCGGTAAAAGGAGGACTCAGATTGTTGGGGGCAAAATGCTGATTCTGTAAACTGCTTAGAGAGGACTGTAAAGCACTGTAAAGCAGTATATAAGTCTAAGTGCTACTGCTAAGTGCTATGCTATTAAATCATTCAAACTCAAACAATAATTGTTTATGTGTATATTTAAAGTTCTGACAGGCTTCTACCAGATAGAGGCTTCTTTTGTTTTGTTTTTATATTACAATATAACTACTTTTCTAGTGTTTATTTCAGAACTGCAAAAATAGCATATTTTTTTTGTAATATGTTTGAAGAAACTAATGCATCTAGTCACATTAATGGCAGCTATACTGACCTACTAACCTCAAACTGTCTTTACTTCCAATTCTCCTTTACTCATTTATAACACTGGTATTCTTGTGTTCTGTAACAATGAAGTAAGTGATCATTTGCAAGGAAATAATTGATAACGCATTTCATGAGGTCAGCTCAGGCAGAGCAACATATAAAGAAACTGAATCATTGCTTTCTAGGGGAAAAACCTTAGCTATTAAAGATTCATAATTGCTTCATCAAGCTGATTCCTCTACTCAGAATCAGCATTGTTATATGATTTTTTAAATCAGAAAATATGCAGGTAGACATTATATAAGTAAATAAAATCAAATGGCAAAATCATAAAATTGTAAGGGACCATCTAGTACCAAATGCAAAACTTAATCCATATTAGAATTCAGATTAAGGTGCTGTCTCGTCTCTATTGGAACCCATTGAATGAACAGGAGGCTACGTCTGCTCCAAGAAGTAGGTTCCATTGTCAAAGTGTTCCTTCTGCAAGGAAGCTTTCCCTATCATTCAATGGTCTTTGATTGTTTTCCTATAACTTAAACCCATTATGTCGCAGCCATCACTCTGTGGTCTTGGTCTTTTTGTTTATGGTGACTCTTTAGGAACTTGAAGAACTTTAGCTACATCATAAAAGGGGGAAACAAACAAACAAACAAACAATAGGCGGGTAAAAATGCCAAATCCAGTTTAAACATCTGGATGACTGTGCAACTGACCACTACAAAAGAAAGCAGAGATAGCACCAATAGTAATGGACCCCTTGGATGTGGTACCAAAGAATCTAGAGCACCACTTGAACACAATCAGCATTGACAAAATCACCACCAGTCAACTGCAAAAAGTAGTTTTATTTGGAACAGCTTACAACCTGCAACAATACTTTTTATACCATCAAGCAAACTCTGCCTAGCTCAGGTCAGAAATGACTCAATAGATGGATATATCATGTATCATATATAACAGAGGTATCATCTTGTTATGGAAATGTGTACTCCCACACACCATTCATTAATAGCATTAGTCAACTGTTTTATAGCAATAATCAAGCTGAATCTACACAAGGTATATATTTTATGGGAAAGGTGAACATAGGCGGGTGGGAAGTGCAGAAAAACAGATAAACAGAGCTGATACTGTAAATGCAAAACTGTTATAGAGGAATTGCAATTCTGATCCCAGTCTTTTGAAGTATCACCCAGTATTAGTAAGAAAGAAAATGAAACTGGTGATAAAAGGGAACTTCTTCACCAAACAAAATTATGAAGTTAATGTCAGTGCATTATTAGCAATTCTAAAGATGATAATTTATGAATTTATTGCAACAAAAAAATTGCTGCCAGATACTAGTTGGGTAAAGAGGGGTGCATATTAAAAGGCTCATGTGAAAACAGCCAAAAATGGAGAAAGAAGGAAAGGAAAGGAAAGGAAAGGAAAAGAAAAAGGAGGAAAGAAAGGAAGGAAGGAAGGAAAGGAAGGAAGGAAGGAAGGGAAAGAAAGAAAGAAAGAAAGAAAGAAAGAAAGAAAGAAAGAAAGAA
>BLBF01000020.1:51537441-51581935 GCA_015471245.1 Laticauda colubrina
GAAAGAAAGAAAGAAAGAAAGAAAGAAAGAAAGAAAGAAAGAAAGAAAGAAAGAAAGAAAGAAAGAAAGAAAGAAAGAATTCTATAAAATAAAATCTTTTTTATGAAATGATGATACAATTACAGGTTCAGACAAACTTGAATTTTAGCCTTTGGTAAGATTGAATGTATCTAAAACTAGAAAAGATTTTAATTTTTACATAAAGCTTTTGCTGTTGGAGTATGTTGTAGAGAAGGGATCCAGGCATTGTCTTTCTGCTGAGGTCTTATATTTTCCGAATGTTATTTTTGTCATTTTTCCAATCACTAAAAATTCTTCAAGAAGGAAATTATGGAGTGTTTATTTAATATATTTATACAGGCACCCAATCACATGCAACCCAGAAGGGTATCAGAATAATTTTAGAGTATTTGGTGATAAATAGCATTGGAGGCTCTTTGCTTTCCAGACCAATAGGCTTGACATGCTCAGAAGCAAGATTTATTGTGCATGGGTTTGGCACATCAAATTCTAAGCCTCCTTCCTAGAGAGAAAACCACTCAATTACACTTGTTTATACACATGCACTCCCACCCACATACCATCTGTATGCCCAGCAAATAAACAGGACAACAGAGTTGGTGCTATATAGGTTTACATTGTCAGTATATGAAGACTTGGTTTCAGAGATGTTTCTTTGAGGTTAATCGGAAAATTAAGCAAGTGAATATGTGAAATAAGAAAAGCAAAGACTCAGAACATTAACACACCTCAATATAGAAGTATTAAATACTGTGATCTATTCCAGGAGAATAAGCCCCTAGAAAGTAAGTTCTCCCTAGTCCAGTTCATTTGTATTTTTCACTTACTTTAAAGTAATCTTTGACTTGCATCCAATTGAACCCAACATTTCTACCGCTAAGCAAGGTAGTTATTAAGTGAATTTGCCCCACTTTACAATTTTTCTTGTCTTGGTTGTTAAGTGAATCACTGCAGTTGTTAAGTTAGTAACAAGGTTAAGTGAATCTGACTTATTCATTGACTTTGCTTGTCAGAAGGTCAGAAAAGGGGATTATATGACCATGGCATAATCATAAATATGAGCCAGCTGTTAATCATTTGAATTTTGATGGCCATGGGGTGCTTCAATGGTTGCAAGTGTGAAAAACAGTCATAAGTCATGTCAGGTGCCATTGTAACTTTGAATGGTCACTGAACAAACTGTTGTAAGTCAAGGACTACTTGTACTATAACCTACACTTCTTGCCTTTTTTTTCAGCTACTTTCCATTTTCCATTCCAGAGTCCTGCCAGTCCAATGGTATAGCAAATCAGAAAGGTGCTGCTGCAATTTCAGCAAGCTAACTCAGAACATCAAATTGTGTTGCCAGATATAAGGAAGGCCAATAGAATAAACTTCCTCCAATTGGTGCCTTCCAAATATTCCTATCATACTGTAATTCTATAATATACTATAATTCTGAGTGCTACAGTCCCAGCATATCTACTGTAGAAAACAAGCAGTTTGGGAAGGCTGCATTAGAGATATATACATATGCTATACATGCAATAAGAACAAAACATAACATTAGGTGATTTCCTCAGTCACATGGAATGTCATAGCAAAATATCTGAATTATATTCAACAACATTTTACTTGCTGTCAAAATATTGCTATATTACATGAAAAATATGAGAACACAAAAACATCTGTACGACTTTGAATTTTCTTCAGATCTTCTGTTTCTGATTCATTGCTCTAGAGCAAACTGATTTTAAAAATTTGCGTGACAATCACAACTGCAAGTAGTGGGGGGGGGGGAGGGAGACAAGATGCAAGACCACAGTTGCAAAATTTACTCCTTAAGACTTAGCAATAAGCTTTGTAGGCACCTGTTTAACAGAGACATGTTCAGAGAAACATGGCACTCTATTGGGATCACACTTTACATTCTAATAGGTGGAAAGGTGATAACTTATCTTAGCCTGATACTGTAATGAAATCATATGACAAGGAAACGAAGGTAGAGAATGAAAAACATCTGGCAATATAAAACAATGGAAAAAATACAGGAGCCATAATACTGAGGCAGCAGCAGCCCCAGGAGACTTGTGTATCTAGTTCAGGGATACACCAATCACACTTGTGAATGACATGTGGCAGAGCTGGGATGGGGAGCACAAGAATAGTTCTTCTTGGTCTCTTAGCAGTTTTTGATACCACAGGCCTTATAGTACTATCTGTCAGGATTCTGGCAGTGACCCCCATTTAAATCATGAGTCTCGTGCCAAACTTCCAAAACTTAAAAAGGATTTATTGGGAGTTAACATGTCCAGCACTGCCTGGGTGTAGCCAACTCTGAGACACATAATTCATTGTCACCCTTGACTCTGGTTTTCCCCCACCCCCTGGGTGTATCATAATTCATATTCTCCAATGAGACAGATTCATAGCCAAGAGTTATTAATCATGCTCTCCAGTTAGAATTTTGCGTGGCAGAAACTTCAGTCACCTAGTTACTCTCTTTGAAAACATTTATGGAATGCACTTTTGGTTTGCAAGATGCCGCACTGCTCCCCTGTCCCTTTCTGTTGGCAACTCTAAAAATACCATAGAAATGTTTTATGAATTTACGCTATCCTTCTGAACAATAGGGAATAGGAGAGGGAGACATGGCATTAGGGTGCAATAATTCCCCTTTCTCTATGGTTGGTTTCAGTTGATGTTGGTAAGAAGTGTAGGGAGTCTTGGAGATTACCTTGGAAAAGCCATCCAGATGCCATTAGGACAGCAAAAGAGCAGAAAATTGTTTTTTATTCGCTGTGAACAGGAAAGCATTAGAAACAAACTCAGACTGGATCTCTCCCAACTCTGTAGGGTATAAGAGAGAAAACAATCAGACATGCAAGATTCTGTTATTCTAATCTGTATCAATAAAGTATAATTCCACTATTCCTGTGAAACCAGTTTTGTGATCTATATTACTTCATACAGCGACCAAGAGGAGACAGGTCAATGAACTGATGGTGAGGAATCACAATGCTTGATGCTCTGACCCTTCACATTTGATACCTCATGAGGCTACTGAATCAGGATATCCATCCATTTGGAGTCAGGTATCATCATTGGTATGCTAATGATACCTACCTATCTGATCCTCAATGTTGAAGTCATGTTTCAGTGCCTAGACGCTGTGAAGATCTAGATGCAGAAGAACAAGCTCAGGTGGGCTTCTGCTACCTGTACTGCCCTGTTTAGGTCTAATATGCAAGCTAGACATCTCCTGGGCTCACATTCCTGTTTGAAGAGCAAATGTTCGCTTGGCCAGGAGACTTTTTGCATAGATTCACCTTGTATGTCAATTGCACATTTTCTTGAACTGAGAGACCTTTCTAGTGGTCACTAATGCCTCAGTCACATTTTGGTTGAACAATTGCAATGCCGTCTACCCAAGGAAACCTTGAAAACTATTCAAAAGTTATAGTTTTTACAGAGGAAGCAGTGATTGGTGAGCGATCTCTTGTGTCATCCAGCTTCTAAGAGCTTCATTGACTATTACTTGGCAATTCAATGTGTTACTTTTTATCTTTAAAACCTTACATGGCATAGCATTTTGTTATTTAAGGAAGCATCTGTCCTTTGTTTCTGCCTGTCCTGTAAGGCAGAGACCCCAACCTTTTGGGCACCAGGGACCAGTTTCATGGAGTTTCTTCTGTGGACCAGAGGGGGAGTGTGGTTTTGTGTGCTGCCTACATCCTGCAAATGGACCTTGGGGACCCCTGCTATAAGGCTTGGGTCTCTTCCTGGTTCTGTGAATTAAGTAATATCATCAAGCCCAGGAGATGGGCCTTTTCGGTTGTAGCACATACCTCTGAAATACTATTTCCAAGATTTACATGGAAAGAGCCATGGGTTAGGTGATGGTCTGTTTTTAATCTCTAGTTAGGAGAGAGAATTAGTATTGTTCTCCAGATGGGTTGTTTTTTTTCTTCCTGTTTTAAATTCTAAGCCATATAGTTGTTGGACTGAGCACCTTAGAAATGTAAAATATATGTGCTGTCCCAGCCCGTCTATGGGAATTGGATAGTTACTTAGGAATTATGAGCTGCCCCCTTAAGGGAATGTATCATGGTAAATGTAGTTAAAGATATCCTGGAAAATGTAGTTCATGTCACGTGGCCACATCTGTAAACCTGATTGGTCACTGAATTGACCTCGATGGGTTGGGGGAGTTTTCCTCACTTTGGCCTGAACTCCCTAACTCATGGGAGCTGCTTTCTATCGCTATGAGATGGATTAGGAGATAACCATCTTTTTCTACAAGGCAGATATGCAAAGGATTGGTCATTAAAGAAGAACTTCATCACAAATGTGAGTTACGAGGATACCTGATGAACCAATAAATGTTCTTTGTTATGGACGTCTTGTGGAGTTATCTCTCTGCATCTGTACAGTTTATAAATCCACCTCTGTACATGATACAGAAAAATATAAATATACCAAAACATTTCCAGCTTGAGGGTGAATACTGAGTAAATTGCATATTGCAGCCCTCTTTGCTTTGGAGGCAATGCTGTGCTGAAACTCCCCCACACGCACACACATTAAATCATTGTCCTGCAGTTGCTTATTATTAATATTGTAATTGCCAAATGGATCTAAAAGGCCATAAACACTTTGTGTTTGTCAGAGGAGAATGTGGTACAAGCACACTTTTATAACTGAATGGGCAGAAGGTTGTGAGCCACTTCAGTTTCCCTTTCAATTTTAAATGAACCAGATATGGTCATGTGTTTTTTTTTTTAAAGTATGGGTTTGTGGGGCTACATAGTTGAAAATCGGGCTAAAATCTATCTTCTCAATCTTCTAACAAAAGAAACTTGATATTTCTTGCCCAAATATTTTAATTTTTATGTGGAAGGATATAGCCTGTAGGACTGAGAGTAATAAATACTGCTGTAAGCTCCAGTATTACTGCTGTAATACTCCAGTAAGCTCTTTATTACTATTCAAGAAGGAAGAAAATTGGCAACTGTGGCCACCCTGTGCTTCTCAACAGAACAGCATTGTGGATTCAAGCATGAGGACCAGTTAAACATCCACATTGACTTTGAAGTTTGACAGCTGACAGCTAGAAAGCTGGACAGAAAATGGCAAAATTGACTATTTTAATTAAAGAGAAGAATCTATCTAGATTTGTTTCTGTTTGGCAACTGCTTCTGGACCTTTTGCTCAATTTAAAAAAAAAAAACATTGATTTTAGATTTTGATCATTAGAACGACTTTGTCATAGAAATGGTTTGAGACGTTTGGAAATGCAAACCAAAAAGTTAAGGTTATTTTTTTGTATTCTCCTACACTTAACAATGCCTGCATTCACTTTTTTTTTCTTTCTCTTTGCACCTTTCTTCTTTTTCCTTTCTAACTTTTGTTTCTTTTTGTATTTCTATCTTGCAATAAATTTGAACAAAACGTTTTTTAAAAAAGAAAGTATGTTAACATTTCCAGTATAATTGGATACATGCATTGCTGTGTGTTAGGAAAATAATCCCTTGTCTGGGTGCTCTGAAGATCTGCTGAATTCTAACTCATAATTTCCCTCTAGCATGTCTACACCCAACCAACCTATGGAACAAAAGCAGCAGGATGCATAGAATAATCAAATAGGAATGTAATAAAGATCATGGTAAAAAGAGAACACATAAATAATCTTGATAGCATTTGAAATGTTTATAGTGTTGAAATGTTGATTCCTGAGCGTGCTACCAAGATCACACCTCAAACATACTGTCTCTTCTTCAACAAACAAGTTCTAGAAATCTGGTTCATAATTACAAGGGCTGGACAGAAGATCAATCCCAGGCATAAGTACCAAGCCATGCCTTTGATTTGGGCCTGAAACCAGTCAGAACAAATGCCCAGTACTACAGTAGAAGTGGCCAGCAAGTAAACTATTAGTCCATACACAGTGTGGCATCTCCAGAGCTGAGCCACTAATGAAATCCTAAGCAGTTGTGGAAAGAGCAGGCCCAACCCACACAGGACTTGCCCACAGGTGGCCAATATAGTCACAAGACCCAGGATGCTGTGCCAGGAGATGAAGTGTGGGAGTTCGCTCCGGTTCTTGCTGGAGATAATGAAGACCAAGCCCAAGGTGGAAGCCATGAGGGCCAACATTTGTGCAATCCAGTGCAGCTGGACTTTTGCTTTGTGGGAGCAGAAGAAAAGAGAGCCCTCTGGAGAGAAGATCAGGATGGCTTCCGTCAGGCAGAGGCAGAACTGAGAACATAGGAACCCATTAATAACAAGGCTACTCCTACTCAAAAGTAACACTGAGGTTAAAAATATACATTTATTTTGCCTCTTTAAATGGTATTTTTTTTTAATACCCTACACCCATGATGGCAAACCTATTGCACGCATGCCAGAAGTGCTGTCCGTGGTCATGCAAGCCATCGCCCCAGCTCAGCTCCACCACGTATGCACACCAGCTGGTCTTCGGATTTCTGCCACGAATGCATGGGGGGCAGGGATGCATATGGGGGGGTGCATGCACGGGAAACATACATGCATGCATGGGGGACGTACACACATGCACAAGGGATGCACATGCATTGCATTTTGGGGACGCGCATGTGCTTTGGGCACTCGGTGCTGAAAAGGTTAGCCATCACTGCCCTACACCTTCATTCCATTTGCAATCTTTGGGAAAGTAATAATTATCCCCCAAGGTTCAGCTCCTAGTACATTCCTCACACACAGATAATGGACATGGCAGGTTCACCCAACCTTTCCTGGTGCAGGTTTTCAATATGCAGTAAATGATAAGGTGATATATGATAGAAAAGCACTTAAAAATCAGTTGACTGGTCTGAAGTGACATGAGAGAGAAAAAATACTGTTCACATGAAGATTAAGAGGTGAGTTTACTTCAAGTCAGGTTCTACTCCTGGTGATTTCATAGACATGTCTCTTCAGTTCTCTGGGCACTTCTGTCAAATGTTTTGCTTTTTTTTTTTTAGATTTTTTAATCTTGTTTTTATTGATTTTATAAATAATTCAAAGTGGCAAACATACTAACATTCCTCCCTCTTATTTTCCTTACAACCATAACTCTGTGAGGTGAATTAAGCTGAGAGATTGTGACTGGCCCAAAGTCACCCAGAGTAGAACCGGTTTTGAGCCTGCTACTATCAGACCAAACATTTTTCCTGATTTCTTAATGAAAATTTCCTAACCTAACGTACAATGCTGGGATTTCCTGGTCATCTCCTATGCAAGCACTTAAACAGGTCTGTCTTGCTTATTGTGAGACAAGCACTGGCCACTGATTGTTTAGTCTGGGGATGGTACTCAGCAAACTCATTTAATGAGCTCATTTAAAAACTGGAGAGGATGGAATAAAGGCTGATCTTTAAGTACTCCTTCTGTGCTGTTCTACGCTGTCATTGCCACTTTGGCAGCCCTCTAAGCATGCAAGCAGAAAGAAGAGACAGCAGAAATATCACCCTTCCCTTTTTCTCCCCTACCCCAAATCACGCCCCCCTCATGATCTGCAGTTTACACCAGCGGTGAGCTTCACATTTTTTAACAAACGATTCTGTGGACGTGGCTTAGGTGGTAGGTGTGGCTTGGTGGTCATGTGACTGGGTGGACATGGCTTGGTGGTCATGTTATTGGCTGGGTGTGGCCAACTCAATATCACTCACATTGAGGCACCCATCTCCTCGCCTGGCCACTCGACTGTGGAGATGCTGCAACAGTCGTAAGTGTGAAAAATGTTCATAAGTCACTTTTTTCAGTGCCATTGTAACTTTGAATGGTCATTCCAAACAAGCAAGGTACCAGCAAAGGAGGGGAAAAAAAACTCCGGAGACGTTCCTGAGACAGGAAGTCTAGTCCTGCCAAGAATGTAATAAGGGTTAACAGATAGGCAGGTTCTGTAAGCAACACCAGAATGTTTCCTTCCTGCTTTCCTTATAGGATTAGGCCAGTAATTTCTTCTAACAACCGGTTCTCCGAACTGCTTAGAATGTTAGCAACCGGTTCTAGAGAATATGTGCGAACTGGTAGAATCCCATCCCTAGTTTACACCTTAATCAGACATGCATGTACAGGTAGTCCTCAACTTACAACAGTTTGTTTAATGACCATTAGAACATACAACAGCACTGAAAATGTTTTTCATGTTTTTCACACTTGAGACCACTGCAGCAAAATGAGTAGATTAACACTGGCAATTGGAGAAGAAGAAGAAATGGAGTATTATATGATTTGGGATTTATTTTATAAATGGTTGGAAAATAAAGTAAGAAATTCAATGATATTGTTATAACGATATATAACGATAGATAATGCTGAATAGGCTATAATGTGAATGTAAATTTGATAAGAAATGTGTACAAATATTAATATGTGCACAAGATATATGTTCCCAGTCGACACACTGTATAACTGAAAGTTGGTTTTATTTTTTGTTTTTGTTATAAAAATAAAACTCTTTTTATTGAAAAAAAAAAAAAAAGACCAGCATCCCTACGGTCACATGATCACAATTTGGCTCCTGGGCAACTGACTCATAGTAATGATGGTTGCAGTGTCCTGGGGACATGTGATCACCTAGTGGGATTCACATTATTTTACTACCAGTTCTGTGGTGTGGCTTGGCGGGCATGGCAGGGGAAAGATACTGTAAAATCTCCAGTCAGAGGTGGTATTTGTCGGTTCTCTGAACTTATAAAAGTTTCCGCTACCAGTTCTCAAGAACTGGTCAGAACCTGCTGAATACCACCTCTGGATCACCTTTTGAGACCTTCCACCTAGCAATGTCAATGGGGAAGCCAGATTCACTTAACAACCATGTTACCAACTTAACAGCTGCAGTGATTCACTTTAACAACAGTGGCAAGAAAGGTCATAAAAAGGGGTAAAACTCACTGAACAGATGTCTCACTTCGCAACAGAAACGTTGGGCTCAATTGTGGTCATAAGTAAAGGTCTATCTGTATTTTGGGCTTCAAAGGTGACTTTTGGGCTTGGAAAAGTGTGCTGGGCAAAAGCCAGGCAGAGTCAGGAGCACTACTGGATTTAATTTTAACGATTTAGAATTAACACAAATATTCCCCAAATGGTTAACTGGGAAGGGAGGGGTGTAATCTAGGGGGAAGACATGCATAATTTAAAATGTTGAATTTTAAAGAGAAAGGATTTGAAGTAATAGAAAGAAACTGCAAAGCTTTCTTTAAAAAAAAACAATCCCTTCTGCTTCAGCAGCTGAATGCACAATTTTTACAGGACAGAAAACATTTTAAGATTCTTCAGGCAAACCACACCCATTATGACTGTACTGTTCTTGTTGGATGGCTCAAGTATTATTCAACAGGTGCCTAGAATACAGTACTTGCCTGAATGAAAGCACACATATATAGAGAGGTGTACGTGGTGAACGATTACTGACGTCTGCAAAAGAAGGATAAAAGGACTTTCTGCCTCTCTCTCTAAAAGGCAAGCTGTAAATGCAGCCTTAGCATTTATGCTCATTTTCTCACAAATAAAGCCTAGGAAAAATGAACAATCCTGGGATATATCGAATAAGAAGAGAACAACTTACTGCAATTGACATGAACACCGGATGCCAAGAAAATAAACCTAGAAAAGAAAAAAAGGAAGACCATTCAGCTTTGGCAAAACAATCTAAAAATAAACCTGACTTCATCAGCCAATTTGATGCCAAGAGACCGCAACAGAGGAAGTATCATCTTATGCGTTTCTATGTTGCTGTTTCTGATGGTTTTATACTTTATACTTTGTTTTTTTTATGATATATTGATGTTTGCTTATCTCAATCATGTGCCAAGTGGGAGAGATATAAAATCAAATATATAAATACATGTATTGTAAAGTTGTGACTGCAGTCAAACAAGTGAGGAAGGTTAACTGTGGAAGGTTCTGGATATCAGCCTGTGCACATACAGCCAACAGTTGTCAATGCTAAAATGATGCAAGGAAAATATGCTAAGGTATAGTTACAATTCTCAGCCTGACTTCTCTGGCTTTCTCAAAACGCTCTATATGTAAACTACCTGTATATGCTTCCTGATTTCAGGAAGTGTGACTTGTTCCAATTGTAACATTTACAACATTGTCTTTCAGTGTTTCAAACATTTTGGCAAGGACAGAGAGGATGGTAGTCTACATTGCAGGATCTAAGACAGCTTGGGAAGAATAAAAGAATCCAAGCATAATGCAGCATTTCCACTCTCTAACAAGATAATCCATTCCCCTCTAAACAGTCCTTTTTTTAGCCTTTTAGCAAATCCTGTTTTAAACATTGTCAAGATTTGCTCCACAAATATTTTATATATTTATTTTTAATAAAGGAATAAAAGAATTTGGAGCACGAGAGAGCTGAAAAATGAAATAATAGTTCACATAGCATGGAGTTGTTAGCTCTCAAATCTTTATGTTTTTTTTCTTTCATACAAATCTCTGTACATGCAGCAGCCTTTTAATATATACTCCCTCATATTCAACATCTCCACACAGAGTATTTGATACTGTTCCTCTGAAATAAGAGAAAAAAGATGATTCCTTTATCTAGAAAAGAAGTGACTGTTTTTAGGTTTTAACTTTATTGCATTTAATGTTTTCCCACAATTTGTTCAAGCTCTCTAAATTTATTAAGTCTTCACCCAGACCTTTTTCCTACTGCTAGGTTAAGTCTTATTCACCCATTCTTTAGGCAACAGAAAACCAGCAAAAAAATGTTCCACCCTCATTGCCAATCCCTATTCCTGCCTCTTGTGTCTCCCAAATGGGCTCTCCTGATTTTGCATGTGCAGTGCACAGTATGCAAAGCAATTACTTCAATCTTCCAGCTTTGCTGTCCTCCCTCTTTTGCACGTCAATAGCTGATGACAAAAACATCTGCCAATCAAGCCACTGCATCAGTAATAGGACATATTGAGCAGTAGGATTATGTATGTCAACTCTATATTGCTTCCTGACCATCCCATCCCACCCCACCCCCACTTACACCCAATTCTGTCTTAGTCAGAAGAGTTATCTATTTTAGGCAACAATCGGTTCCGATAATAATTTACAAATCCAACCCTTATTTTGTGCATGCTGTTGTAGAAGTGACACAGCTGGTACATTTTTCCAAATATACATAGCTGCAAGAACGATTGGCTATCACAATTCCCAGGTCTCGTATTTTGCTAAAGCAGTAAGCAACTTTAAGGTGCAAGGCCATTTTAATATGTCTACCATGTTATGTACTATTTTTATACTTGGGGGAGAAAGCACTGGATGTACTAGGGGCCCAGACAATCCTCCTTTCCTGAATTTCCACCATTGACTCTGATTATGCAATCAACCAATTGTTCTAAAACAATTTTAGAATTGTTTAGAAACAATCTTAGAATTAGAAAAACAATTTTTTAAAAAATAAAATTTTATTTTATTTATTTGACCAAGTGTGGTTCAGACACACAAGGAATTTGTGTCCGGTACAGAAGTACTTGGTGAACTTGCAACACAACAGAATATAATAATAGTCAAAGGTACAACCAATAAAAGGGGAAAGTAAAAATAATAAAAGGGATAAATAATAATTCTGCAGCCACACCCTAAGGGTTAATATACATACACATCAGACAAAAAAAACTTAGTACACTAAATACACATCAGATCTGTGAATCCAAGCAGGTGCTATCCAGTTGCCCGTCATCATCCTTTTGCTGTTGGGCCAACTAGGTCAAAAGTGTTACACATTGTTGTCTATAACTAAGAAATATGGAGGAATGTAGACAAAACACAGCATAAGAAAAGAGCATATAAGACTTCACACCCTTTCTCCATCATTTATAAGCCTTATTATAACTTGAGGCATAGCAAGCAGAACTGTAAAGTAACCTTGTTATCCCAATCAACCTGGGGCATTCATAGCCGGGGAGGGAGGGGGAAGGGGGAGGATCAAGATAGCAACTGTGACTGTGTGATCAAGGCTCCTCTTTTGTGTGAGACAGCCTCCCTATGCTTGGGTGCTATGGGAGGGGTCCACCCTTCAAGGTAGACCAGACTAAAAAACCCAAGTTATGAATCTTAATCCCTCTTTTATAAAGGTTATACTAACAGAAGCTAATGTGGCTCCCCCTCCTTCTCTTTATCTGCAAAAGAACTAGGGAGGGTCATTTGAGATGCTTTCTCAAATTGCATTTCTGCTTCAGATTCAAGTTTATTTTGTCTGACTGGTGTCTTGGCCGTGTCTCTTCCTCCAGGTCAAGTTTACTCTTCCAAGCCCATTACATTTCCCCATATTTCTACTGGTCTTCCTGAAGCCCTCTAGAAATATGGTTGTCCCGGCTTCTGAAGCTGTGTTGCATAGGTTTTATGTGCCTTCTGTGGTACACCTGCCATAGGAAGCTTCAGCCTTGAAGACTACTGAACATATTTGATACTCTTGAGCCAAAACTCAGAGCAGGCAGCTCTTGACACCTATTCACCAGGCTTCACCTAAAGAAGGAAAGCAGGCAGCCTCCAAATTTTCTTCCCCTTCTTCTCTTTTTATTCCCATCATGCACAGATGGGCAATTGAAGTATGAGAGAACTTTGGGCAGAGCTGAATAGCACTGATTTCTTCCTATCAGTGAATGACTTTAAGAATCAGTGGTCTAGGTTGATAGGACATATATTCCTTCATTCGGCTCTAGTGGCCAACTGTAGTAGAGTAGGCCCCAATCCTTGCTTCCAAATGATTCACTGATCCCCCAATTTGTCTGGCAAAGATCAATAACCATGGCTTTTGACAAAGAACAATGAAAGGGGGTAGGCTGCCTTCACAATATCCAGGGACAAGTTAATGTTAGGCATTCAATGTTCTTTATTATACGCTTAGTTATTTTTCATGCCAAGGAAATCAGAGTATGGGAATAAGCGAATAAAAATGTGCAGACCTCCAAGTCCCTTCTCCTTGCCAAGTTGGTTTCAGTCATCTTCATCCATCATTTAGGCATGTGCACACAGTCACATTCTCAAGTCAGTATAATACTGACTCCTGGCTAATGCTTGGACAAATCCCTCCAGGTTTCTTGGCAAGATTTCAAAAGGGCTTAGCCACTGCCTGCTTCCTAGGGCTGAGAGAGAATGACTAGTCCAAGATCACCTAGCTGGCTTTGTGCCTAAGATGAGCCTAGAACTCCCAGTCTCCAGGTTTCTAGCCTGCTGCCTTAATCACTACACCAAACTTGTTTTTAGTCTTTTTAAGTCAACCTACCTCTCATCATCTAGGATCCACTATCTTGGGTCAGATCACAAAAGATAGTATCTCACAGCAGCTACAAGGTTTTTCTTTTAGTAGGGCTAAGTATATCAGGGAATTTAAGAGATTTTCTGGTGTTACCTTTACCAAAATGCCCCTTTTGTAACAACAGAATATACAGTATTTTCCATTTGTGCAGGGAATTACTGGGGGTGGGTGGGAAGGAACTACAGCTCTGTTCCAAATCCTCTTATCAATTGAAAAAGCAGCACTTTTCAAACAAAACATAGAATTGCAGGGCAACTATCATGCCTAGGTTCAAGACTAGAGGCATTTCACTGAACACCTGTCCTGTTTTCCCAACTTCCAATGAATACATCCCAGAGACACTGGACAGATTTAATCTTAATGGGTTTTCTTGAAGATTCTTCAGGTTTCGTGTTTTGGGGCAACCCTTCTAAGTCGACTAAAATGTCTAGGTTATACAACAGTGCTCAGCAATTTTTGATTCCAGTGTCTGGAGAAGCAGATGATTGCAAGAGGTGGAACAATGAAGTGAAAGAATCTGTCTAGTTATTTCACACATCTGGTTCGGTCCTGGATTGTCTTTCTTTTTTTGTAGTGGGGAGAGAGAAGCCTGTGTGAACCTTGAACTATACATAATAATAAAGTACAAATGTACAGTTCAAAACTCAGGCCACTGTGTTTCCACTCTTAAAATGGTAGGGTTTTGCCATATCCAGTTTTGGTAGATAAATTGTAGACATTAAGTTGCAACAACCATTGGAGAGGGCCATGAATCTGTCAGCTGGGGGGGGAAAAGAGATGTTGGACTACGTAGCATTGTCATATGGATCTCTCCATAACAACAACAACAGCAAATAATCTAGAATGATCACTTTAACAAAAATCAGATTTAGGAGAACTGAATCAGTCTAGAAGGAAGATACAGCAATTCAGAAGCATAGGGGAGAAAACTCCATATTGAAATACTGTTTCATTTGCTCCTCAAGAAATACAATGTACTGACTCAACTGTTAACCAAATCTCCAGAGCAAGTTTAAATTCTTTTGTATGGGTATATTGAAATACAGGGAAGAATATTCCATGAGAAACTTAGAAATTAAACTTAATAGAAATTCATAGACTCCACGATAGAGCTATGGACAGAGGCATGGAAACAACTGAACTTTGCCACAATATTCAGTATCTGAAGTAATCAAATGAATTAATATTTTTCATTCCACAAAATTAGAATCGCAAAATCCTACGGTAGTCTTCCGAGATTTCCCCTGCCTTTTCCTTTACTGGGCTGCTGACTTTAATGGGATTTCACAAAAAGAAACACTGCTGTGCTACTTCTATTTTGTCTCTTCCCCCTTCCACGGTCCCCAAATCTTAAACTGGCTCTGAAATACGCTGAGCATACCAGCCCTGTTGATTTCAGCAGAAATACATTAAGGAGATTAAAACCTGATGGAAATCTGTTCCACTTAAAAGTGCTCAACTCTGGTTGAATCATGCCTACCGGTATTATTATAAATATAAGAAAGCTTTCATACACAAGTGGTTCTACACATAAAAGAAACAGAAACAATCCAGCAACTACAGCACTGTAATGTCTGTTGTATAAAATTCACTGATGCTGTTGGATTCCAAAATAAGAAATATCCGTTATATACTCGAGAGCTGTCAAGTTTTAAAATAAAACTTTTTTTCCAGCAGTTATTTCAACAGATAAACACCATTCTAAACTGAAAGAACTTAAGAATACTTCATAAAAAGCAATTGTAATTTCTAGGGATCTGCAGATAATGAAACAGATTTAAGGTATATATTATACAAAATTATGAGCACAGCCTGTGCTTGGCACACTTGAAAACAAATATAACACCCGTTTCTTGGTTATCTAATTTTAGACAGAAACAAAATAGAATTGATAGATATGTGCTTAAATCAAAGTCATTTATTAGGTTCCAAAATTCAATTTTATAATGGCATGAACACACTCTCAACAGAAATCAAATGCTGTGCATTTCCTCCTGCATAAAACCTATCCTAGTTTGCTCTTGAAACTAAAAATAGCTATTTAAAAAAAATATGCTACTATGTTGTTGTGATGGATCTGGACAACTAGTAACTTATATGCATAAGTCCATATTTATTTTCTTAGCATAGTATATAGTTTATGATTGCCACCTTTAAGAATTGTTGTCCCTTTACAGTCTTACCTATGGCTCTAACGTATTACCCTAGCTGTCCTGTAATCCTGTTTTTCAAAATCAGCCAAAGTTGATGAAGTGGTACCACCTATAATAAGCGAACAAGCATTATATGGCCTTATATGTCAGTTTGCACATACCATAGCTTCTGCATATAATATTTATTTAGGCTCTACACTTGATTTCTTATTAGCCTATGTGTGCTGGTTAGACAGTATATACTTAATTTAGGAATGAGAGCTGCCCCCTTAAGGGAATGCTTCATGGGAAATGTAGTTAATACCTCATGGGAGATGTAGTTCATGTCACATGGTCACATCTGTAATTCTGATTGGTCACTGACTTGATCTCTGGTTAGGCTGGGTGAGTTTTTTGGGCTTTCTTACCTGGACCCAGCATCGAATGGGAGATTTCATTTGCTATAATGCTATGGGATGAAGATAACCCTCTTTTCACACTATTGAGGCAACTATTGGACATTGGATGAATCTCAACATAACTGTGAGTTATACTTTGAGGATGCCTAATAAAATCCAATAAATTAAATTTGCATGGAAGCCTTTGTAGGGTTGAACTGCTTGTCCCAGAAACTTTTGAGGACATGAAAGTACTGCCTGGGACATGAAACCATGTGTCTAGCTTACCATGAAAGACACATGGCACATCGCATGGGCAAATCAGCGTAGCTTGCACTTTCCCTAGAGCTTTTCGCCTAAGAAGATATGACAAGAAGTTGTCATTAGCTAACTTTGATATACATATTGTGATGACCCGGAGTGTAACATAAATGTAACAAAATCCAAAACATAAATAAATGTCCTTTAATGCCTCCAACTTGGCCCCACTGTTCAATAATTCTCAGTTGGAGATAAAACTTATTCAAAAATAGTCTTTAAAAGAAAGCAATACAGTCTGAACTTAATGAGCAGATAGAGGTGAAATAAAAAACCCAAAACAATGAAGGAAATTCCACAACGGATCAGGATAAGTAATTACCAACTTCAAGGAAATAACAAGGCACAGTCTGTTGGAAGAACACCAACCAAGGTAACTTCAGCCCAAAATAAAATACACTTTACTTCTGGCAACGCTGTGCTGTAAAGTCTTTCTTTTTTAGTATTCTCCCCAGATGCAACTAATGAGGGGGATCATGGCCACTTCCTCTCTCATAAGCCAAGTTGTTTCCTTCTCTGTTCTTCCCTGCATGTCCTAGGATAAAGAGGGGATGGGCCTGGTTCTTCCTCTGACTATCCAGCTGGCCTCTGCCCTTCCCCTCCTCCACCACCTCCACTCTCTGTCAGCTGTTCCTCCTCTCCCTCAAGGAAGTCCAACTCTACCAAGGGCATGACACATATCTATTGTCATATTGCATGTTGCAAACACAGATTTAAAAGTTCTTTAAATCACATACATAGCCAAAAATATATGGTTCCAATTTAGAGAAAATTAAGGTTTGGTTCAAATGAAGTAATTTTGCAATAAAACCTTTAGTTTTGAATACAATTAAATTGCCAGAAATGAGAATTGCAGCCACACAAGACACTAAATTACAAACCAGTACCTTGTACAGTATCATTAAACTATTAACATGTTTGTTCTTTACCATTCTTGCTTTGGATGAACTTTTTAAATGATTCCCAGCTCTCACTCTCTTGGAATAGTAAGTAATCTAAATGGTCAACCATCCATTAAATTCAACCTGATTCTATCTTGCCTTTGAACTCTCATAACTCCTAAACATAATGTAGCTATCACCAAAGCACCATATGATTCCATTATTATGAGACAAGTTGGCAATCAAAATCATTTAATGTAAGACAGTTGTCCTGTAATATTTATTTTCCATGTTAAAACTTTACCTACCACTCATAGGAATAATCTCACATCTCCATTTCCCTAGTTCAGAGTCCAGGAGCATCAGTATTAACTTATACCAAAAATGCTGTACAGTACCATAATTCTAGGTAGTTAACATGGGGAAAAAGTAAAGTTTATTTAACCAGTATTTCCCTCTAAGTAATGTATACTACGGAACTGTACATTAATCAGATATCTTTTTTACCTCCTCTGCAGATGCCCAAGATTGTTTTATTACCATTTCTCTTTCCTTTATATTAA
The DNA here is from genome assembly GCA_015471245.1 of Laticauda colubrina. Classification (NCBI taxonomy): domain Eukaryota; kingdom Metazoa; phylum Chordata; class Lepidosauria; order Squamata; family Elapidae; genus Laticauda; species Laticauda colubrina. The sequence continues at coordinate 51,555,022 of BLBF01000020.1, forward strand.
AATAGCAACATCCTACAAATGTTTAAAAAGGCTTCCTTCTCCACCTCCATATACAATGGGGCAAGAGAAGTCATATTTCATAACCTAAACTCTCGAGAATTCTCTCTCTCTCTCTGCTCATCAGCTATTTTTATACACTGCAGTTTAAGACAGTCTACTCTTTCTCAGCAAAGCGTAAAGCAAAAAATAAATGAACCCAAAAGGCAGTGCCTGGAGAAGACAAAGAAGAAAAAAACTATGAACATGCAGTGATGTTCACAAAAAACCTTCTTGCTTCCTTGATGGTGTAGAGTCAAGACGCAACGTTTCAGCAGAATCTCATCTGCCATCATCAGGCTTCTGTATGGATATGGGTCTTACAGCTTCTGGTTTTAAATTTGAGGCTGGTTCATTTTGATTGGCTGGGAGCCTGGACCTGTTTCATTGGACTTGGAGTTTGATTGATTGGTGTTCCTGGTTTCTTCTGTCTGTTTTGTGGCTTTGATTGGCTGGCAACAGTCTGTTCTTGTGTTGGAGGCTTTTAGTGCAGCTTGGCTCCGTGTGAAGGGACGGCTGCTCTTCATTAGCAAGCTGGGTTTCACCTGGGTGCCTGGTGGGGGGGTTAGGTTGGAGCTATCAGAGGGAGTCTGTTTTTGCCCAGGTGTTTGCCTGGCTGGTGGCATGGAGATCTTTCTATTTGAGAGTGCAGGCTTCCAAATGATTGACAGTCTGGTGGAATCATCTCTTCTATTCATGCTGTCAGGTCTTTTTTCAATCTCTATGGCTTCTCTGATGATTCTGTGGCTGGGGTTTTCTATAGTGGCCAGGGTTTTAGTGCCATTGAAGTTGATGTTGTGACCTGTGGTTTTCATGTGTTGGACTAGTGAGGAGGTGTGTTCCAGCTTTTTTACTGCATTTTTGTGTTCCTCTAGGCGGGTACTTATTCTTCTATTGGTCTGTCCAATGTATGTGGCCGGGCATGATGTACAGGGAATTTCGTATATGCCTTGGTTTTCCAGGTCAATTTTGTCTTTGGGGTTCCTCAGGATGGCTGCTATTTTTTTGTCTGTTTTGAAGGCAGTCTTGATGTGATGCCTGTGTAGTATCTTACTGATTTTATCTGTGGTACCTCTTATGTAGGGCAAGACAGCTGTTCCATAGATCTGTTGGTCTTCTAGGTCTCTGTTATGTCTTGGTGTGTTTTTGTGGATCAAGTTGGTGATTTTGTTTTTGTGGAAGCCATTGGCTGTCAATACTTCAGTCACTGAAAGCCTCCAACACAAGAACAGACTGTTGCCAGCCAATCAAAGCCACAAAACAGACAGGAGAAACCAGGAACACCAATCAATCAAACTCCAAGTCCAATGAAATAGGTCCAGGCTCCCAGCCAATCAGAATGAACCAGCCTCAAATTTAAAAACCAGGAGCTGTAAGACCCACATCCATACAGAAGCCTGATGATGGCAGATGAGATTCTGCTGAAACGTACTCAAAGGAAGCTGAACTGCATTCATGTAAGTACCCGCGAAAACTTAAAAAAACAAATATATATATATATACAAACTCAATACAGAAGCCTGATGATGGCAGATGAGATTCTGCTGAAACGTTGCTACAACTTTAAAAGCACAACTACAATGACGTGGGATAATACCCGAAGGAAGATGAACAGCACACACACACACACACACACATATATATATATACATATATACATATACATACACTTATATTATATTTTATATTATATGTATTTATATTTATACATTTTCCTGATTTTGGCTCGCCCCGCCAATGTGACGCTATCTGCCAGCCAGATATTTACTGCTTAACTCTTAAGCTGATAGGTGAGTCCATAAAAGTTAAAGACAAGCCGCGATGATGAGGCGGGCTCTCCCGCTGCCCTCTCGTTCAGGTTCCGAACCAATTGCCTCAGGAGCGACGCAAGTCCGGAGAGGCGACCCGAGGACAACCCAGCCCAGGGGCGCCAGAAAAGAAGAAGAAGCCTTTTTGTGGGGGGGGGGGGAAGGGACGACCTGCCGCTTTCAAGGGAAGAGTCCAAAGCGAGACCAGCCGGTCCTGGGAGGCACCGGAAGCAGGGGTGTCACTCACTCGTGCCAGGCCTGGAAAGCAGCAGCAGAAACACGGCCATCCCCCAAGCCGCCAGGTGGGCCAGGGCCCCGCAGCCGCGCCGCAGCCAAACGCGGCAGCCGGCGGGGGCGTCCGACATGACGAAACCTTCCACTCCCCCGCCCCAGGCCTTCTCCTCCGGCGTTTATATTCGAAGGGCTGGGTGGGGTTTGGCTGCTACGCACAAGCACCTGTTGGGCGGGACGTCGCCCGGGAGAGAAAAAGGCCAGGTGGGGCGAGGCGAGAGATGCCGCCGGGCAGCTTTCGTTGCATTCCGCTTCCCGTCTCTTCTTACGGGACGACCCACAAAGCGTTCTTGCCGCCTTTTTTTTTTTTTAAGGATACGCCTGGTTTGCTTGGAAATGACCAGGCCCGGGTAATCTTGCGGCCCTCAGGTGTGGAGAAATGATGGGAGAACGAGGGAGGAAACTGGAACGCGATGCCCGCGACCGCCTCACCCAGGCTAATTCTCAGGACTCACTTGCCCAGGGGTCTCCAACTTTGGCAACTTTAAGACCTGTGGACTTTGCTGGCTAAGGAATTCTGGGAGTTGAAGTCCACAAAGTCTTAAAAGTTGCCAAGGTTGGAGACCCCTTCAGTTGCCCATAGTTAAGCCTACTTACTGAGATCGGTAACTTACAAGTCTCATGTCGGGCTAAAATAGGATGAGTTGGTTTGAGTTGCACCTGGTGTTTAAAATACATTGAAGATGTATCAATCAATCAGATGACTCGTAAACTATCACCTACAGGTAGTTCTCGACTTACCGCATTTTCATTTGGTGACTGTTGGAAGTTACAATAGCACTGACTTTATAGGAGCATTTTTCACATTTATGACTCTTGCAGCCTTCCTGTAGTCACAGGAACGGACTCATTTGCCATGGTTGCAGTGTCCTGGGGTCACGCGATCACTTTGTGCAACCTGACAAGCAACGTCAGTGGGGAAACCAGATTTACGTAACAACTGATTCGCTAATTTAACAACTGCATCGATTCACTTAACAGTGGCAAGAAAGGTTGTGAAATGGGGCATTGCTCACTTAACGAATGTCTCACTTAGCCACAGAAATTTTCATTTCAATTGCAGTTGTAAATCAAGGACTACCTGTATAGCGCAATAACATTCCATGAATCCAGCCTACCATGACTTGGAGTTCAGGTGAGCATCATTCTCTCTTTAATATCATCAATTCTAATATCTCCTCTCTTCAAGTTATACTTTTTAAGGAAGATGTTGCAGATTCCAAGAATTGGGATTTTTCTGGAGTTTCTTACATGATACTTCTAAATGTCAGTTTCATAATTTTCCAGGTTATGAGGTCAACCTCCAGATGTATATCTATATATTTTCTTCTCTTCCCTCAACTTCATGATATGGATAAAGGTACATGGAAAGCATCTATCTGTATTCTTGCTGTTTGGAAAACACTAGGTCACTTCTCTGTGTCTGGGAAGCAGTGAAGCAGCAGGGTGTACTGAAAAGATCAGTTCTGCCGTTACAAATGACCAAGTGAGGTTTATCTAACTTTTTACTCCGAAATTCAGTGAAACAAGACAGAACTCATATTATCGATTAAATGACCATTTATATATACTACTGCATAATAATTATGTATCCTCAGTGTTTCTGGGTTCTATTCCTTCAAGTCATGCTGCCAACACTATCAGGTACCTTCCACAACTTCTGAAAACTGAGTTAATTTCTTGCTCCTGAAATTTAGCATCTCTGTTCTCCCATCTTTCTCTACTAATGCCAATTGCCTCATCTCTTAATCAGAGAGCTTTGCTGATATTTAAGCTGTCTTCAGTATCTAGAACTTTAAGCAGTAAACAAGTGCTCCTTTAACCCTGGGCTTCTCAGGCGCAAACCCCAATTAATTAAAGTTTGATAAGATATTAGTTCCTCAAATTCTTAACATGTTTTCTGCAGCTCAAGAATTGGACATAGAGTGAAAAATCTCTTGTTGCTGGGTTAAGCCATTGTCACTGTAATGTTTTGATCCAGCTCTCTTGTTGCTAAGCTACAGGTATGCATAAAAAAGAAGTATTGGTTTTCCTTTGGCAAATAATGTACATTACTCTAGAGCAGTGGCCCCCAACCTTTTGGGGCATCAGGGACAGGTTCCGTGGAAAGAGATTTTTCTGTAGACCGGAGAAAGCATGTGCTGCCTCCATCCCATAGGTGGGTCTTTGCTTATTTGTGCAGCCTAGTTTCTGTCATATAAAGTTATATCCAGAGCCACTGATTCCTCTCTATTTTTCAAACCAGCCTCCTTCCAGATGTGCTGAACCACAACTTCTATGATGCTGGTAAAATTTATTGCTAAGGTTCAATAAGGGGACCTAGCTGGGGAAACCTGGAGTACAAAGTGGGCTGATAGCAGAATTGCCATAGAAAAACACTGAAACAAGCATTTGGTTTTAATTTGCACAAAAACAATTCTTGCGTGTTTATGTACTTGGTGGAGAATAAACAATTTCCATGGCTATTGCCTGAAATGTGCACATTCATCCCTGTCCTCCAGCTCTGGTTTTTGTTTTTATCTTCAAGATTTGATCCAATAATCTTTTTTAACATTAGAGAAGGAACAAAGGCAAACCTGCCTTCTTCTCATCTAAAATTTTCAAACCAAGAATAGAGATGAAAATGGTTCTTTCAGTCATTCTGTCTATTCTATTCTTGCACTGATACAGCAATCGTGTATATCAGGGGTGTCAAACTCGGGACAACACATTGTCATCCCGTGAAGTATAAACAACTTTTTCCCCTTTTGCTAAACTGAGTGTGGGTGTGGCCAGCACATGATGCATCCTGCCCACAGGCTGCAAATTTGATACCCCTGGTGCATATGCTATACTAGAAACATCGGTTTTGTTCTGCTTTAAAAGCAAATAGTACTTAGAAGCAAAGAGAGAGGGAAGCTGGGTCAAGGTACAATTAGAGAAAAGGATGATCAAAGTACAGCAAGAAAATGGGCATTTGCCAATGTAATTATTTGCCAAGTTGTACTAAGTTGTACTTGACACACGCAGGAAGATGTCAAAATATTAATATCTCCTGTAATCCTAATTATTGTATGAGATCCCTGCTTCTGTACTGCTCTGGTCATTATATAGTTGAGGGGATTCTGCATTTTTGTCAGTGTCCTTTGATTCAGTTTTTGTCTTTCTTTCCCTTCTCCTTTCAGTTATTTATTTATTTATCTATCTATCTAGGCAAAACCACCACAACACCAAAAAAGAACAATCATAGTCTTCAGGTATTTTAGAACATTTTTTTCTTTAAAAAAATACTATAAAGTTATAAAAAGCAAAGAGACTTCGGATTGGATCCATGGACAGAGTTCTCAGACTGCTGGCTTCTGCAGAACACAGGCACTTGCTGTTAATGTGCTTTTGACTGTCAAGAGAAGAAAGAAGAGAGCGTCAATGCAAAATATGGCAGTTCATGTCATCCCAACCACAGAAAATGTTATCTGTTGTGGCTAGTGTGTAGCCAGTGCTGCTTTGGAATGACTAAAGGACATGCAGCTATACTTATTAATAACCTTTCATAAAACTTAAATGAATTTGGTATATATTATAATAGCACCATGTGGACAAGGATATTTAGCTGAAAAAAGTTTGATCAGGTTTCAAATAAACATGGTCCCCATTCTACTCTCTGCAGCAAGTGCATAAATTGGACTATAGTACAGTAAGGAATTGCTCCCTTACAGTCCATAATTATAGGTTCATAGTAATCCAGTGACACAAAAACCTCACATTGTACTTCAGCAAGCAGTCAGTTATTTCCACATTCATGTGACTGCAAAACCATTTGAAAGATTTTTCCAGTCCACTTTGCTTAACCAAGGGGACTTAAACTAAATGGGAGGAACGTGTTGAACATATAGTATAAGAAATTCTGAGAAGAGAGAGATGTGGTCAATTGAAATATGGTAAGGAGTGAGCCTGGAGAGCTGGGAAGATGTTCTGATTTATATACACTGAACCTCCAAGTCACAAGCGGCTGGAATCGCACTCGGAGAACATCAGGAGCTATCACAGGAACTAGCTAAATTTTTCAGAAACAAAGTTTTAAAATGAAGTCTCTACTGGATTTAATTTATATTTCCATGACAAATGAAATAAACTAACTCAAAGCAGAAAGAAACTTCCTGAGTTGGCAACGGGGAACTGTTTTAGTACAACACAATATAACTACAGTTGGTGGCACAATACATTTAATAAATATATAATTCAGCATTTGGAAACTTTGGCTGGTGGTACCAAACAGATTATATGATCCTCAAATCGGCAATAAGGAATATGCAGATCATTCTTATTTTAAACTGAATACCAGCATTTCCTCAAATCAATTATCTTAAGGTAAGCTTAATCTAAGTACCATTTCAAAATTCCTATATCTGTTTAGCCTTTCTTAAAGTTTTAAAAGCAGATTTTTTTTTTCTTAGTGGGAGAACCAAGCATAATTTTACTCATACTTTGCCATGAAACCACCAATATCAGCTGAACTCAAGATATCTTGAATGCTCAGCTGTCTTTCTCCCAAAAGGAAACTTATAGCTCTTTGAGTTGCAGAAAACAAAGGTATGCCTGGCAGAAAAAGAAACATCAAAAGGACTACTGATCATTAGCTGGGGTTTCATTCCCCATTCCACTCAGCTCATTGTAAGATAAATTTAACAATTTGCAAAATTGCACTAACATCTATCAGTATGTCCAGAGGCTTGATTTCAACAAGTTGTTGAGATATGAATCATATGAATCTACTTGAGTCAGAAATGTGGTCTTTAAATTAAAGGTTCATTTCTAATGTATTGTGTGGTCTCTTCAGTTATGTTTCCAGGAAAATGTATAATTTGATATGCTTGATCAAAACCTGACTATTTCAATATATTTGACTAAATATATTTAGGTCCCTTCCAAGAGCTCTTAGCTGGCATTTTGCTGGCATCCATTCCTCAGGATGACAGCAACTAAACAGAAGAATATTCTATTTGTGAATTGCTTCCTGTGCAGCTTTTATGGTCAAGCAATCCTGTTAGGAAACAGGACTGGATCTTTAGCACATGTTGAAGTCTGCATACAACTGAAGAGCAGAATAAGAAAAGTGGTAGTATTTGTTTCACATATCACAGCCCAGGTTTATTTTAACCATGGTTATTGAACACACAATGCCAAGCCATAAACTGTTTTATAAATAACTAAGAAGGAACCAGAACTAAAGGACACTAAAACTTGGTATGTCTCTGTGTTCTGTTCTTCAAACTTGTGCAGAAGTAAAACACAGTTTCATGTGGCTTGAAAACTAATATTCCAGATATTTGCCACAGCGGCCTTCCTCTGTATTTACTATTTAAAATAAATTAACCTCCTGAGAATTTAATAAGAAATAGATTTCACCAGCAATCAAATTAGTTTCCATGATCATTTTACTTTTCAGTAATTGTAAACTGACTTATTCTAACAATGCTGCTGAATTTTTTTAAAATTTTAAAAAAGCACAGCTATTCAAAATATTTGCTATTGAGTGGTACAGAAATTTAAAAAATACTTCAACAATAACAAAAATGAAATTGCTTAAAAACCCTATTCTTACCATGAGAAAATGAAAATACACACTCATCTGCCCCGTGTCCTTATTTTTCAAAAATATTGATCATTTCATGGTTCAGTTGGTTAATTTATTAAATAAAAAGTTACAACACTAATAAAACATACAGACTTGAAATGGTAACCATTCATTGGTTGGTGTTCAGTTTTGGTGCATTATTTTTCAAATATGTAACGATGAAGGAATCATTCTAGCAAGATAGGCGGCTCATAAATTTAATATAAATAAACATACCTCAGAAAATACCATATTCTAATACTTTAAATATCACTACAGCAGAAATGTAATGGTATGTGGTGCTAACCACTTCAATATTGATTTTATTTGTTTTGGAGTGTTATACCTGTTAACCTGTTTATGAAGAAGTCAGCCACTGTAATAGCAGAATGCAGACTTTGCAAACAAATCTGATGAAGGCAAAAGAACGCCAATACAGCTCTTCCCAGGTGGAAGAAAATTCAGCCACACATTTACAATGTCCAAGACAGGAGCTTACCTTCATTATGTTCTGCTTTTCCTCAAAGGAGACAACTGGCTTCTTCCTTCTGATTGTGCCACCCAAATCAGATGAGGAACAAGAAGGCACGGATGAGGACAAATGCTTAGTCTTCACTGGCCTACAGTAGGTGGCTGAATTCTTGCGCCTCTTGGCTTCTTCATCTGAGATGCAATTGGTCAGCAGTGTTTTTGGACCATTCAATGTGGAACTCTGGTTCTCCAGTGATGAGGCTTTGACAGGCATGTGGCTAGGTGACCTGCCATCCAGATAGTTGACCCTCTTGACCCTGGCCCCTGAAGAGACTGTCCCATTCAGGGAAAGGTTGGAGGAAGCCACCACAGATGGCTTGGCCTTGGCAGATGGATGGAACACCTGGCAGCCAATTGCTTTGTTCTTACCCAGATCAAGGAAACAAGTTTGTTTATAAGGTGGGCTAGCAGAGACACTGGGAGATTGTTTGCGCTTCCGAGCTAAGGCTTCTGGATCCATGTTACCAGCCATCTCCTTGGCTTTGGAGGACTTGCTGGCCTTGTTCGAAGGCAACTTGCTGAATGATGGTGATGGGGTATTGGCTGGGAGTGGGGAGGTGATGGATTGGCTTCCACCCATGCAGTCTGACTGGCTACAGGCAGCTGCAGCATGGGGTGAACCAGCTGCATAGTTCACACTATGGTGGTTACGGCTGTCCCTGGATGCCATGGTCACTGAAGTTGCCCAGGATACAGAGGTCCTGCTTGGGGTACTGTGGGGAAGGCTGCAAACCAGGGAGGAATTGTAATTTGGGGATGTATTGGATGTAGAGAAGCCCAAAAGCATTGGAGACGATGTAGAAACTGGATGATCAGCAGCTGGAGGAATCCTTCTGGGTGGGTCAAAGCAAGAAAACAAGAGTTAAGAAACAAAGCTTGTTTAACAGACCAGCTTTCAATTACTCTGCCTAGCTATCAATACTGAATCATAGAATCTTAGGGTTGGAACCTTGGTGGTCTTCTAGCCCAATCCCCCAACTTAGGAAAGGGGTCTTTATTCTATCCTGGACAAACAAAACATCTTTATTATTTCTTTGTTGCCTTTTTCTTTCTCTTTTTTTTCTTTTTTTTCATTACGCTTTGTTTTTTTCCATACAGTATTTCCAAATTATACAGGATCTCCGTTCTCCTTCAGATTCAAAACTTTCTCCTTCTTTCTTTTTGCCTCTATTTGCTGTCAAATTCAAAGGTCTTTGCAAGAAGGATGCCTGGAAATATGTGTCTCTTCTCCATCGTCTTGCAACCTCTTCCCCTGCTAGGCTTACTCATTGTTCAGATAGGTTTTCTCCCTGTGAAGGATATACCATCAAACTTGGTAATCCAGTGCCATCTACTGGAGAATTCCCCCCCCCCCAAAAAAAAAAAAAAAAAAAAGAACAACAACCAGCAGAGACTTAACAAATACTTCTACAGGCACTGACTTAGAGGGACTGATGACGAAGTAGAGGGAAAAAAGCTAAAAAAACATGTAACCACCTCCTATCAAACATGTGTATGATGTGTAAAGGTGAGCCTACCTATTGGAACACAAGAAATATTGAACTGATCCCTATTTGTTTCTAAGGATCCAGATATCCTTTTATATTCTCAGATGCCATTTCTGTCAAAGAGATACAAAACTGTACAATACAACAATTCCAATCTTGCTTGGGATGAAAATGAAAAACTCTCTTCAAACGTGACAACTCTCTCAAGTTTTCACAAATTTGACAAGAGTGTGATACTGTCGTTCTGTATGAATGATGAATGGCTTGTGGAACAACATTCTATATGAAAATGCACCAAGCTTCTGTTGTTGCTTGGGCTTTTTTTGATAGCACTAGGTAAAGATAATTTCTCAGCTTTGGAACAATTGTTTTGGCTGCCTTTTAAGCTTTGCAGCATTTTACCATTGCTATTTTTTAAATTTTATTCTTCCTTTGTTACAGATTGTTAAGTGGTTTTGTTCTGTTTTTTTTGTTACCAACCTATTTCTTTGTAACTGTTATATGTCTTTAAGCCATAACTAGGTAGAAAAAATAGTAATTTAAAAAAAAATGAACAAGTAGATATAATTGAATTTTCAGGAATAAGGAGGGTCTGTGCTGTTTTTACATTTTCCCCATTTCTTCTTCTTCTTCTTGTGCATTACAGTCTCTAAATATTTCTAGTGCTTGATAGATGCTGCTAAATCTTGTTTAAGAATACAAATTTATGAATTCAATTTTATGTCAGTCCTCAGAGTCTGTTAGGTGAGATACAAACTATGTAAATAAATAAATCAGGATTTGTTTTAAGAAATATGCAAGATGATATCATGACTTAAGACTGACTTCTTATAGATGAAAGGCATCGTAATTCTCTTCCACTGCATGCCATGCCCAAATTCATGTATATGACTGTGCAAAGGCAGAAGCACATTCCAATTATTTCTCCAATTTGTTTGGCATTGTCCTAGGGTAACTTACTTCCACATGTGCGAGCTAAGGTGTCTCTCCAGCATGGAACTGAGTGCAGAGCAGAAACGATCCAACCGTCGACTGAACACATAACAACCTGGGCTCATCAATCTGCTTCCAAAAGTGCAGAACTGTTGTGGTGGGGGAGGATTAATGGAAGGATCGAAGTGTTAGAAACTCACAATCATGCAAAGAGCGCCCTCTCAAATTCTACAGTGAAAACAGTACTCACTTTATATCAAGAAAGTTATTCATTCTATCCTCTATTTCTTCAGCTAATGAGAAAGGGAGACTAAGTCACCTCTATTGTCTTAATTCCTAAGAACAATTAATTTTGTGTGGATTCAACCCACATTTCATGAGTACAGGTAGACTTACGACCACAACTGAGCTCAAAATTTCTGTTGCTAAGTGAGACATGTGTTGTGTGAATTTCACCCCATTTTACAACTCTTTCTTGCCTCTGTTGTTGAATGAATTTCTGCAATTGATAAATTAGTCACCCGGTTGTTAAGTGAATCTGGCTTCCCCATTGACTTTGCTCATCAGAATGTTGCAAAAGGGGATCACACGACCTTGGCACACAGCCATGGTCATAAGTATGAACTAGTTGTCAAACATTTGAACTTTGATCAGATGATGCTGGAAAGGTCGTAACTTTGAAAAACAGCCAAAAGTCATTTTTTTCAGTGCCACTGTATGTTTGAACAGTCACTAAGCCTACTGTTATAAGTTGGGGACTATCTGTAGAGCAGAGAAGCTTTGCATTTGTTCACTCCAATATTCAAGATCTGGTTGACTGAATTAAAGGAACTGTTAATCTCAAAGCCAAGAGGAATTCCTTTTCTTTGAAAAGTTACTTCTTGCCCTTCAAAACACTAGCCTAGGTAGACGAAGGGCTTGACATATTGATTTAATTTACACATCACGCTAAGCATTATTGAACAAGCATGTCTGGATTTAGAAATTACCTTAAACCCATGATGGTGAACCTATGGCACACGTGCCACAAGTGGCACGCAGAGCCATTTGTGCTGGCATGCCAGCTGCAGGCAAACTTACCTCACTGCACATGCACGCGCCTCACAGCTAAATTTTTTGGGGTTGGTTTGAGGCCTTTTTTGGCCTCCCAGAGGCTTGGAAAAAGCCTTTGCAAGGCTTCTCAGCCTGAATTGTAGGCCCGTTTTGTCACTTCCTGTAATACCGAATTTGGCCTGAAAAGCCTTGAAAAGGCTTTTTCAAGCCTCTGGGAGGCCGAAAAAGCCCTCAAACCAGCCGAAAAATCAGCTGTGAGGCACAGCGCAGGTAAGGGGGTGGTGGTGGGGAATTGTGCGTGCATGTGCAGGAGGCGTGGGGAGGGGGCGCGCATTGCATTCTGGGTGCTGGCACACAAGTGCATGCACAGTGGTGCATGTGCAATTTTTGGCACAGGAGCCCAAAAAGGTTAGCCACCACTGCCTTAAGCCAAAAAACAAATACATCACATTATGACTTAAGAGTGACATGTGAACCCAGGCATCAGAAAACCATCCCACAGCTTCACAAGCACTCCATTCTCCTACTTTAACATCTCCACTTTTAACATCTGCCAAGTATTTCCCATCAAAGCCCCATAGCAACAAAGGAAAGAGCAGGGCGGGTCTCGCTCGGTCCCTTACTGCCTGGGGATGGGGTCGTCGTGTTGCATAACGGCAATCTAACTTGTGGGAATCATCTGTGGCCTCCTCCTCACTCTCCTCACTTGTCACCCGCCCCGTGCTCTTCGATGCCGGGAAACGGTAGAGACGGTTGTCAGTTTCGCTAGAAGATACAGGCACATCATCAGGGTCACTCTCGGAGGAAACCCCAGACCTGAAAGCAGCAGAAAGAGGATAAGAGCTGTGCTTCCTGAGAATTGAATTTCCAGAAAGTATGGCGGATACCACCATATCTGCTCCCTCATCTCAACTGTGTGTTACCTGGAAAGTGCACAGTGGGAATATGGTTGCTTCGTGTGACAAGAAGAAGTAGAAACATTGGTCAGAACCAAAGAAGTCTGTGACATGGAAGAGAAGTCCTGCAACAGCCGTTCAGTAGCTATGTCTTTCCTCACCGGACTTTTATCTTTGGGACACTCGCCCTTCTTGGTGCTGGCCTTCAGTTCAGCCACTAACACATCAAAGTCCTTTGTTCGGCCTTGCACCTCTCGACGCTGATGTACAGAATGGATCTGGAACACAGGAAAGATCAGATAAGTTAGATTTATCAGCTGGCAGGTAGAAAAGCAAGCTCAGAGAGAAGATAGGATGACAGACCATTGTCAAATAAGGAACATCCTACATTAAACCCCATGAATGGTACAATCTTATGAAAAGAGTGTGTGACATTTCTCTAATGCAGGGGTCTCCAACCTTGGCCACTTTAAGACTTGTGGACTTCAGCAAAGCTGGCTGAGGAATTCTGGAAGTCCACAAGTCTTAAAGTGGCCAAGGTTGGAGATCCCTGCTTCTAGTGAACATTTTAACAAGTCTTTGAGAGACTGGCACTGAAGCAGAAGTTATGGTTAGAAAAGCATTATTGATATGGGAGTAGACAATCTTTTATTGGGGTGAGGACCACATCTGATCTGTTACTGGGCTCCCAGGAGATCAGACTCCAGGGATTGATTGAAACTGGAATCAAAACCAAGACGAAACCAAATTTAATGTGATTCAATTTAAACATTAACTGCCCCGTACGTTTAATAATTTTCCATTTCTGTCACATTAGACATGACAGTTCAGTAGCATATCTTGGAAGAGTTCTTAACCTGAATCCAAGACTTGCTGGGAATGCATATGACTTCTGACAGATACTAAATTAAACAAGATTTGTTAAAGGTTTGGCTGGAAAAAAAATCCTCTGATTTATTGTTACAAAGCAGAGAAAAATTGATAACATACAGTTGCATATACTGTAATATTATTCACAAAGAGACTTAACCAAAGCTATGTTAAGGAGATATATTAATTGTGCCTGTTTGTTTTATGTTATGTTATGTTATGTTATGTTATGTTACATTATGTTATGTTATGTTATGTTATTTTGTGTTGTGTTTTACTTTGCTTTGCTATGTTATGTTATGTTACATTGTGTTGTGTTAGGAATAAGCAAGGGTAAGACAAAGAAATTATGAACTAAGAAAAATATAACTAAACATATACATAACAAAATCGAATAAAAGGAGAACATTTGTAGCTTGGGGTTGACATAAGGGATCCTTGGTGCTCTCTGAGCTTGCTTGTTTTCTTGAAAACATTTCATTACCCATACTAGGTAACTTCACCAGTGCTAATAAGGAGTGCAGTTTCCAGTTAGTTTATATTCTAGTAGCTTGTCCTGTCAGTATTAGTGGGGGTGAACTTAAAAGATTATTTGGCAGTATTTTGCTTGGGGTATTGTTTACTTGATTGTTGGTCTGATGTTTACCTTGGAGTTAATCAATGCTGACCTGGGTACTGATTGCTGATGGAGAGGAGCTTCGGTCTTTTTGTTCCTTTTTGGGGCTGGGACTGGGTGATAGTCTCTTTTACATAGTCCAGAGGAGAATTGGTAGTGGAAATTTTGAATAGTTCAGAGAACTGGCAAATACCTCTGACTGGCCCTGTCCCAATCTATTCTCTGCCTCCTGAGTCCCAGCTGATTGGCTGGGTCTTCTTTTGTTGTGCTGCACAGGAGAATGGAGCTGGAAAACAGGTTAGTGGGGTGGGGAGGGAATGAGATTTTGCAGTAACCTTCCCCTGCTATGCCCACCAAGCCACGTCCACAGAACCAGTAGTAAAAACATCTGAATCCCACCACTGACACAGTCTATAGATGTTGTTAATGTTTATATGTCTACTGATGGATGATTTGTCAGAGTGCCAGGCTTCTAGAAATTCCCTGGTATTTTTGGACTTGGCTGGTCTAGGAGAGTCATGTTATCAACCAAAGAAGCTCTAAAACCACCTCCACCAATACTGACAGGACAAGCCACTGGAATATAAACTGAAGCAAAATGCACTCCTTCCTAGAACTGATGCTGTTACCTAGTATGGGTAATGAAACATCTGCAAGAAAAGAAGCAAGATCAGAGAGCACCAAGTACCCCTCATAACACATATCTAGTTTATACTAATAACACAACTCCCTGTCTTTCTATCATTGCAAACATCTTTCCTTCCGCCATATCCATATACCATCTATACGCAGTTTTGATCTATTAACATTCTCACTATTTTTTTGAGGCTCTTTTCCAGCCAGAACTTTCTTAGTTTTCCCCCTTCGTCTGAATCTATTTGCTCGTCCTTCATGTATTATTTGCAATTCAATCTTCCTTCATTCTATCTAAGTGAACAAGCCACTACAGTGCATATGTTTTGGACTAGTTACTGACTTTCATATTTATTTCAAACTCAGCATGTATTCATTTTCAACTCTGTTGTGTTCTTGTTTCATCCTATGCCCTTCTTAAACACCCTTTCTTATATCTTTCTCCTGACATATCTAACACTCATTTTCATATAGCCAATCAAGTAGAAGCATGTTTTTATTCCCAGCCATCTTCCCTTCTTTCAACAAGCATTCATTCCTCACACAGAATACACAGCACCCACCATGTTTCTATCATTATTTAGACATCTTAAAATTTCTCAATCCATTTCCCCATCTTTAATAAACATCCTATCAAGGTCACAAATCCATCTACTTCCTCTAGTTTCCCAACCCCCAATTTATGTATACCTTAAAATCATTCACTCCATTTCCTTGTCAAACATAATTGCCACATTCACACTGCTTCCTGCATCATACACTCTAACATTCACTGCAAATTATTCTGTTCTCAGTTAACATATCATCTGCATACAAAAACACATGTATAATAATGCGCCCAAACTAACACTCCTCTAATGTCATTGCAAGCATTCCTTATAAATTTATCCCTAAATGCATTAAGCAACCCAGAGAAGTCCTGTATCCTTATCTTACCTCCAGTTATTTTGAATCATTCTCCGAGCATAATATTTATTTTGACACGTGTTTTGTTTCCATCATATACCTTTCTTATCACCATTAGAAACAATCTTCCCTATATTTTCACAAAAAATATTGATTCACTTTATCATATATTTTCTCGAAATCAGTAATTGCAGTCCGAATACCACAACTACTGCACACAGTCAAAGCATGTCTGCATCAACACTGCATGCACATACAGAGTGGAAGGGCTTTGATCCCATAGTTGAAATCATCATTTTGATTTTTTTTTTAATTTTTTTTAATTTTATGAACATCCCCTGCTGGCACTCCAATGAGATTTCCCAAGGAAGACACAATAGCACCTATACAAAGACACATCTCAATGTGCAAACAAAGAAGTTATTTGCACGGAGATGCAAGACCACTTGCTAAAAATCCCCAGGCCAGACTGCCATTAAAAACAAAGGAGGACAGGCTCAAGAAAAGAAGAAACCTATCCTTTCAATAAGTATGAGAGTGGCAGTTATAAAGGCAACTCACTTCTCATCTCTCCCTGCACTTCTCATCTCTCCAATCACTACAAAAAGCAGGCTTACACTGCACAGTGTCTTACCTTGCAGGTCAGTAACCGAGTGCAAACTTTCTTGGTTTCAGGGTTCACCACACCACACTGGCGGTTTAAGTCACATTCTTTCCCTGTGGGAACAAATACAGAATTAGATGCCAAAGAGTCACATTTCTGCAGGTCCAATGACATATCACCCCCTCCCAATGACCCAATTCCGTTTGATTTATTAAGGCAGCCCCCTTATTGAAAATGTACCACTGGTAGTCCTCCACTTACAACCACAACTGAGCCCAACATGTCTGTTACTTAGTGAGAAAGGTGTTAACTGAGTTTTGTCCCATTTTGCCACAGTTGTTAAATGAATCCCTGTGGCTCTTAAGTTAGTAACAGGCTTCCTAAGTGAACTTGGCTTCTCCATTGACTTTGCTTGGGGCAAAAGGTTGCAAAAGATCCCATGACCCTGGAATACTGCAACCGTCATGCACGTGAGTCAGTGGCCAAGGGTCTGAATTGTGATCACGTGACATAGGGGTGCTACAATAGTTGTAAGTGTGAAAAGCAGTCATCAGTCACTTTTTCAGTGGCACTGTAATTGTGAATTGTAACTAAATGAACTGTTGTAAGTCAAGGACTGCCTCTATTTAAAACAAAAAAAACCATTATTCACTTTTTGCTGTCAGAGCTGTATCAAATATAATTCTTTATGCAAATGAATGACATATCTCATTTTGTATTTGTATATTTATTTTCTTGCTGATATTTGTTTTATTTTGTGGACCAGCCTACATGGAATCATACCTTTTGGGTAGACATTGAGGTGACATCCTATTTGTCTTGGCCCAGAATTGTGATCATATGGCATTAACTGAAAAGAGAGATCCTTTGGGGGTTGGGGAACTTCCTCTAGCTGCTAAGTAGCTTACATTGCATATCCTCCAGGTAATCCTGTAATCCCAGTGCTTAAAAATGAGATGATACATGCAGGATTTCCCACTCTTCCCATCCACTCAGGTATCTTTGGGACAAATGCTTAAAGCTCATGGAATTAAACTGGACAAACTGGTTTTGCACAGTAGGTACACTGGTTTTGCAAAAATTCCAAAGTGGTTACAACACACACCCTTTTTCTTTTGACAAAAGATGAAGTGAGCAAAGTGATAAATATACATGGAAAGAGGCATCTAAGCTGGCATCTTAGAAGCCCAGTAGCAACTCATTCTTCCTTACAGATGAAATGAGGAATGGATTTATGGGAAATGTTTTGCTTAGGAAATACAGCTACCAAACCAAGTTTCATTTTTATAATACCACTCATTAAAAAGACCCTATTATGTCATCATTCCAGATGGTTTAACTATTTATTACATTGCCTCTAGCCAAAAGATTACACAATTAGAAAGGCAAGACTCACGAGATATTTTCTTCAGAGATTTTACAACACCCGATTCTTTCTCACTCAGACCTGAAGCATTCTCCAGTTTCCTGTTCAAGGTGTCAATCGCTATTACAGAGGTGCTGCCAGCTTTGGCTGATGTCAGTTCTTTCGTCGACGCCAATAAGGAAGGTTTGCCTAGAACCTCTTTTGAGTTACCCGAAGTCTGTTTGGGAATGGCAGTGTCAGAAAGCAGAGTGGGAGCCTTGATTCCATCTCCATCGGACTTTGGAAAGCTGGAGATCTTCTCTAGGTTCACTACAGGCACAAACAAGCTGGAGGACAAAAGAGCACACGTTTTGGTGTTGTTGTCATATGCAATCTCCTGAATTACATTTCATCTAAATTCCCAAAGAAAGTAACCTGAAGGCCTTGTAAAAGACCCTCATGATGGTTGGAGTTCCATATCAGGAAGCTCTTGCAGCAGCTTCATTCACCAAGTTACCTTCCTCATGTAGTAGCACTGTATTTATGGATTTTAAAAAGACGCATGTAATCATTGCATGAGAAGGCATGCAGGAGAAAGTAGAAGAAATAAAGACAGGAAAATAGGGCTCAGCTTTCACAGATGGTAAAACAAGAGTCTGTAAATGTTGGGAGTACCAACATTGGTAACTTCACACATAATCCCAGCACTTAGCAACACAGTCTTCTAGATTACTCTCAGCCATCAAAAGACCAAGCCAAGAAAACAATTTTAGAACATTTGCCATCATACTTCATCTTTTAGTAAATACACTCTGTTTTAAATACACTAAATAAACATTTGCTATCACAGCTCACCTGTTTGTAAATATGCTGCATTTCAGTAAATACACTCTGAAACCAAAATGGGGTCATCTTATCCCAAAGGAGCAATCATATTTTCTCACCGGACTTTAAAAAAAAATCCAAACACTGTTATCTGGCTAATGGAATTTAACCTAAATCATTAAATAAATGAACAAGCTTCCATCTATACTGCAGAAAACGGATTATTGTTTTGACCATACATTTTTAACTGCTGCATACTAGCTTTTTTCATGTTATATTTCCATTAGCATTTGTTATTAAATAAATAAAATTAATTAATAGAAAGAAATCACAGAAATATCAAAATGGCACAAAGGGAATACATAATATTCCTTTTTTGCATCATTAATATATGGGTTTATTTATTGCTCTGATTGCTTCTGGAATTGCAATCCACTATAAAAGAAGAAAGTTAAAAAGTTAAAAAATAAAGTCCATGTTTTAAAAATCATATTTTCTGGAACATTCCGTAGCAAATGGGACCCTAAATGTGAATCAAACTAAGAGTGTGCAAAACCTTTTTATTTGATCATTTCAATCTCAGAACAACCCTAATCAGGTGTGAAACAGTTGTTTCAAGTGCAAAATAAGCTTTTTTGAGCACTTCAGAAGAGTTTCACACTCAAAGCAGTATTGTTCTAAGCATCAAGAGTTCACAATCACTAGAACAGAAATCTTCAAAGAAAAAAAATCTTCTCTTATGTTTGCATGAAATATAAACCTTAGAGAACAAGAATATACATGAAGCATAGAAGTGCTTGCAGATTCCCTGTGTCACCTCAGGAAATATTGTAAGTTCATTCATTCATTTTCTATAGCTGTAGGGCTCAATTTTTATAATTATCTTGAAGGAGATTGTTTCTCTCTTTCTTACCACACTTCAACCAACCAACCAACACATAGCTAGGATTGTGTTCTCCAAAGTATGCCTGATCTGATATTGTCTCAAAGAGAATGATTTATCACTCACAAAGAACCCTAGACCCTCTTACCATAGGTTGTCCTTTGGCATCTTGTCTGTCTTCTCTGGTACATGCTGGGTTTGATTTAAAAAGCTCTGGGATTTTTCCCTCCATGATTTGGTGGATCCATGACTGCCACCAACAATGGGTCGCCCATTGACTGCATGGCACTTCTGCAAATTGGATGAAGGTTGCACCCGACCACAGAGTTTGCCGAGAGGTCCATGACGTCTCTCTATGTGGGAATAACCAGAAAGCTTAGCTAGCCAGTGAAGGAGCCTGCAAGGTAGCATTCAGATTGCAAATTGCAGGTTTGCCTTGGGTAAGTAGTGGGATAGGTACAACAGTAAGCCAGGGCCTTTTAAAAGCATATTTTCCATAATTAGCCCCTATTCTTCTACTACAAATATGTTATGATTCCCAATCTCTTTCATCAGCCATTAAAAAAATATCGTTCTCCTCCTAAAGCTACTTGGGGATAAAAATAATGCAAACAGCGTAAAAAAATTATAATAGGTACTTTAGCCTGATCACTTACCTCCCAGTCTAAACTAAATCCATGGATCAAAACAGGCCAACTAAGTCAGAGAGAGCTTTATGCAATTTTGTATTTCATTCCAGTCAAAAATCATTAAATAGTTTTCACTGCAAAATTCTGGATCTTTCCTTTTCTCATCTACTCACCACCACACCTGCAAACTTGATTTTATAAGTATATACAATACTTCCAGAGGAAAGACCTGTTGTTATTAAATGTGAACTTTCACCCAGAGCCTTAGAATTAAAGTACATGACAGCATCTAGAACTAAGTCCCCAAAATTAAGAAGCACATTTGTACAGCTCTCCAGTTTACCAAATCACATTTAAAGTCTCTTCCTTTTCCTCAGCATAACTCTTTGCTACTATTACAAGTCACTTCTAATCTTGATTTCTGATAATTACATCGTTAAATCCACACAGTTTTCCTGCCATTTTTTCCAGAAGAGAGTTACCATTGCTTCTTTCTTCAGGGCAGAAAGAGAATGATAACTCCAAGGTTACCCAGCTAG
Source organism: Laticauda colubrina (assembly GCA_015471245.1). Taxonomy (NCBI): domain Eukaryota; kingdom Metazoa; phylum Chordata; class Lepidosauria; order Squamata; family Elapidae; genus Laticauda; species Laticauda colubrina. Next base: position 51,575,500 of record BLBF01000020.1, read on the forward strand.
CTTCATCCTAAGGCAGGAGGACTAGAATTCATGGTCTCCCGGTTTTTAGTCTGGTGCTTTTATCCCCTGCACCAGGTTGGCTCTTTTTGCCGGCAACCCTCAAAGTGCACCTTTTCAAATTTGTCCCGTATAGTTTTGACAGAGCTGTGACACAGAAAAGAGGTTATTCTCTCTCTTGCCTGTTTGTTAGGGAACATTACTCAGTAACTGTACATAGCCCACCACCAAGACACAATCATGGGTCTCAGAATCTAAACATCATACTGTTTTCTTTGTGTGGCTGCCACTAGCAACATATACAGGATTATTCTACCCCTCTAGGCACAATTCATAAAGCCTAAGTGCATGTTGGTGAACCTTCGCCACGCGTGCTGGAAGTGGCATGCAGAGCCATTTCCCCCGGCACAAGAGAGGTCACCCAGAAAAGCCTCACTGTGCATGTGCACATGCCGCCGCCCAACAGCTGACTGTTGGGTATCTGGTGTGCATGCACAGGGGGTGGAGGGGGGTGCGTGGGAGATGTGTGCGCATGTGCAGGGATGTGATGTGCGTGAGGGAGGTCGTGCATGCATGAGTAGGAGGTATGGGGGAGCATTGCCTTCTGGGCATGCGCAAGCGAGCGCATGCACAATTATTGGCATGGGAGCCGAAAAAGGTTAGCCACCACTGGTCTAGGGTATAAATACATAACAGAAATAAAAATGGTATATTTCTTCCATCATATAATTTGAAGTGATATATGTGGTTGTGCATTGAAACACTGAGCAGAATCAACCTATCCTGCTTCAGTGAGGATTCTGCATCATGTAACTTCTGCTCACATTCTGGATACTTCTGTCATTCCATTCACCCATTTGCCTCTTATTTGCCAACAGGCTAAATGACAACTTGCCAAATTGCCAAAGGGCTTCAAATTTAGACCCTTCGCTTGGCTTGCTCCAACTCAGAACAGATTTTGGTAGTGAGCAAAGAGATTTTGATAATCCTCACGAAATAACTACTTCCTCTCATCTCCCTCCAGGCAACAGTCCAGCTCTGGATAAAGGTAGAAATTTGAGATGAAGGTAAATAATTAACAGATGTTTGCTAAATGCAATTTCTTACATTTAATTTCCTTAGCTGAATTTTGAGATCACAAAAGGAAAAACAGCTAAAAAATGGCCAAACATAATTTTATCTCTAAAAATTAGAATTTGGTAGGAGGCAGCTATACCAGCTGGGAAGGAGAAGAGCTATAATGCCACTTGCAAAGCATTGGACAGAAAAGGGTCATCCAGATGTACAACTCAAGCAAGGGTATTCTATTCTAGCAAATAGTGTCTTTTGCCATTAAAAGGATGGTTCAGTTAGATGCACATAATTATTCATATATCTCTCATACATATATTGCAGAAGTTATGCAGACATGCAGCTTTGGCCATTTTCTAGCTGCCTCCCAATCTTGGGGTGTAAGTAGCAAAATGTCATCTTGGGAATGACCCTATCATGATCAGAATGTATCCTTTGTTTCTTGACTACTACCTGACCAGCAGTCTCCTTGCTCACTGAGAAGCAATCCTAGGGAAGGGGAGCTTCCCTAATTTGTAGAAATGAAACAAAAAAGAGGGCCTTTTTGGCACCACCATCTTCACCTCAGCCCCCAGGTAGCAGTACTCCCAAGCAATTCCTGAGAGACTATAGACATTCAATTGACATGTTGGCTGCCTAGCTTACCGCAGTGCTTCTGAAAGGCTTGAGGTTTGACCACTTGGCCACAGTGGTTACACACCACCAGGTAGAACTCATCATGAGCCGGGCAATGACCAAAGATAGACATGTCTGAAAGGACAAGAGATGCAAGCTATGAGAGCACACTCAGGGAAAAGCACACTCATGTCACCCTGTCAATTTTGCAACCTAAGAAACACTTAAGCAAACCTATGAGCAAAAAATGATAAGCCCAGCCTATCTTGAAAGCACCAATTAAGTCAGGAGAACCTGGGACTCTCTGTGTGCAGCTGAGCTACAACTATTAACATCCCACAGCACTGAGCTCACCGGGGAAGCTGTAAGAAGTGGCAATTCAGCAACACCTGGAAAACCACAGAATCTCTCTCTCTGTCCCTCTCTCTGTCTCTCTCTCTCTCTCTACTTAAAAGAATAGAGAGTGAGACACACAGCTGATAAGAAGTTGTATTTTTGTCACAATTATTTTATACACTACTAGAATTTCCTGGATTCTTTGTATGAGTGCAAGATGGAACAGCCAGTGCTTGCAAGGAACATTGTTCAGTTACAATCAGTGGTTGTTTATACCAAGTCAGGCCATTGGTCCAGCTAGCCAAATGCTCTTTACTGTAACTGGCTAGTCGTCTCACAACAGCAGGAGTTGCAAGAGCTGAATAGCAAGCCTATACTGTTACTTAGCAAAAGAAGCACCTAGTTCTTACTGGAAAGGCTATACCAGGGCTGTCAAACTCAAAGCCCGCAGGCTGGATGCGTCACGCACTGGCCATGCCCACACCCAGTTTAGCAATGGGGAAAAAAAGTCGAGATACGTCATGTGATGATGTCGTGACGATGCGAGTTTGACACTCCTGGACTACATAATCAGTACCTTAAAGTGATATTTTCCAACTCATCACCCCTCAGTTTTGACTACAATTCTTATGATATCCTAATACCAGCCAATGATAATTGGGACTTGAAAGCAAATGTATGTGGAGGGCATTGGGTTGAAAAAAGATAGGTCTAATGCTGGACGAAACTAGGCATTCCAGTCTGCATGCAATTATTTTGTATGTTATTCGGTTGATATTTTTGCAAGTGGCTATTCTATTTAGAAAACTGCCACTGAGTGATGTGGCCTCCAGAGCTAGTCTGGAGATTGCCTCTCCCTGCTAATGTGGCTGCACATGCTAAAAAAAACAAAAAGGTGACAGAACAAATGGCTATCATCTGGCAAAGGGGGTTCTCACATGCTGTCCTAGGCTCTGTAACGTTGGCAGCAAGCAGCCCCACCTCCTAGCACAGCTGGGGTAGCAGAAATGTAAAACAAAGAGTCACAGACAGGCTAGAAAGCAATGAAAAGACCTAGGGCAGCAGGGCAGGAAAGAGAGGAAAGCTGCCAAAGAGGAGGGAGGGACAAGGCCCAACTAATTGCAGACTATCCAAGGGCTTGGCTGGTTCAAAGTGATTGCAAAAGTCAGACAAAAGCACAGCAGAGGTTCATCTGAACATTCTGGCTTGGGTGTCCAGTGTAATTCACATTTCCAAAGGTCTGCTAGAGAAACAGAAGGGGCTGCAGGAAGAGTTTGGGGTATGAACAATCTGATCTGGAAAAATGATTTCAGTTCCTAATGTCATTGCTGATGTCCATGTTCTTACCTCCTAGTAGGACTTCAGTCTGCATCTGTAGCCTTCTCTACTCTAATAAAGAACAGGACTTCTTTAGAAACACATGTGTACACAGACACACAAGATAGAGGAAGTTGTCTGATCCCTTGGCAAAGTACAGGCAGTTGGTGACTCAGGGCATATTTTTTTTAACTATTGATATTAACAGAGACTGGACTTGGATGAATTGGACTTGATTTTATCTATTCTAGCATGGGTTCTAGCATAGTTTTTATTTAATAGCATGTATTTGGAATGCTCTGGCTAAAATATTGATGGACAAAGTATGATTGGTATTTGAGGTCAGAAAAGAACAGTTTGAGAACATATTGGGTCCCTCCCTGCAGCCTTGACTCATTTGCATGAGTCATCTGGAGTCTCTATAAAAGTCTATTTTAGTTCGTTTTAAGAAATGCTCATATAATATGAATATGAGGGAAACTACGGACAAATAATCTTTAGGCAAAATATGGTGGGAAGTCAGTGGCTTTTGCTTGGGGCTCATGCAACTTCATCTTATTAGAAATCATAGAGATGAAACCATCACAAAAGAGATTTTGAAAATTAAAAAAAAAAACCCTGGCCATAGAATCTGAATAGTTTCTGTTATCTCAAATCTCTGGAAAGGACATATTAACTGTTTGGTCAATAGAAGGTCTGCAGAGGCAAGATGGGAAGATTCAAGACAAAAATCTGCAAACTGATGCAGATATCAAGGAAGATATATCTTCAATACAACAGTATATTGATTTCCTAATAAGTTGTAGGAATTATTCCTCCTTTTTATCCTAAGTTATGCCATAATTAGGAAAAATCCATCATATTTTAAATGGGCAAAACATCAACCTTCTCTGAAATGCAAGAATATAATTATGGAATAGGACACTTTTACCACTGCTGCCATCCATGATGTGTCAAAGCATTTGCCCAGGATTTATTCTATTCATTCCAACTCTTCCCTTCCCCACAAATCTTGTGTCATGGAGAAATTAGAGTTGGTTGTCATAATGCAGCAAACCCTATTGTGGCTGTCACTCAAAGTTATGGACATGTTACTGCTCCATGGGCAAGCAAAACCACAGCTTTCTGTTTGCAGAATTGAGACATCTATATAGGCTAAGTTAAGGATCACCTGCTGTGTGAAAATGCAGTAATTACCATTCCAGACACTGGAGTATATAATACTTATAGCAATATTCATCCATTTCTTTTTACAGAGCATTTACAAATGCAGATTTGATTTTGACCTTTGTAGAGCAAAGGTTTTTACAATGCATGTTTCACCAGAGAGTTTGATGTCTTCTTACCTTCTTTAATGAGGGTCATTGCATCAATCTTCTTTCTCCCATTCCTACTGTTTTCTTCCAGATCGGACACTAGACAAATTTTCAAAACAATTGTTTCCATCAGGCCAAAATTAAAGCTACTTAAGATACATTATCTATCAATGCTAAGAAAATGGCATCCAGATACATTAAAATGGATACTTTCTACCCCTTAAAGTTCAACTCAAAGCATGCTCAGTTAGAATTAGTTCATACTATATAGTAAAGCTTACTAGAGTATATATGATTATGCAGGTAGGTTGAATAGGCTGACAACATATTTCAAGACAAATAAGTAGCAAGAGGAACTTCCATCTCATTTACACATCACACCTTCTCAAACTTGCTATGTAGCACTCTGCTACATTACATTATGTCCTCGTATTGTACTGAAGAGATCCATCTGCAAGCAGATAAACACTATGTCTCTATTACATTTGCGGTTCAATAGATTTTTTCTAATTAATCCTCTCCCCTTCAAAAGTATATGAAATTGATTTCTTGATGAAAATTATTACATTTGTATGCCACCTTGCCTCCAATTGAGCTTGAGCAGAGGACTGTGCAAAGATTGTCTTTTTTTTTTTTTTTTTACCTTCGGAACAACCCTATGCAAAAGGTAAGGCTGGTTTGTCCAAGGTCACCCTGAGTTTACCAAAGATAAGGAGTTAATTTAATAACAGCAATAATCATAGCAGTTCTTGAAGTTGCCAAGACAATAAGGGTTCCTAAGAATCACCTCTGCTAATACAGCAGATGTTCCTCAGCTTCTGCGAGCTTATAGTAGTGGACTTGCTGAATCTCAGACTTCACTGCCTGCTGTTTCAGCAGAATTGCTCTGCCAATCTATATAAATCAAGAGGTGTGTGGAAGACAGTGACAAGCATACAGCTCCACCCATGGAGGCTTTGAAATTATAACAAGGTGGCCATAGGATAAGAACATGATTTGATCAACTCCTGTGGTAAGACTTCATTTGAAAATCCTTTTCTTTTTCATTTAGCTTTCAAATAGCCATCATCCACCAGTATTCAACAAGCACATATATAAAATAAATATGACTATGAAAGAGATATGCTTGTATCACATGAAACAATAATATGTGTATCTGATCTATGCACTTTTTAGGATCAGTAGCTCTGTTCTCCTAGCAGTCAAACCCAGCTTCAAAAATAGATGTCTTAAGATGGACTTCAAAATGGAATCCCCAAATTTCAAGGTAAATAAATGCTGCTGGATTTTAGCTCATGGAATCAAAATTTTGCTGATGCTAAATTACAGTGGTATCATGTTGTAAACCAGAATATTATGGTTTTATTACAGTGGAAACATTTTTCTTACACCACTGTGCATGTAGTTGACCTAATAATGTGGTGTCATGTCCGGTTTCCACATGTATATGAGAAATGAAATAAATGAATTTAGAATTAATATTTCTTCTCCTACTTTCCATCTGGGAACCTCTTTGCACTTATAGAGACATTTATGAAATGCCCACAGGTGTCCAGCAATGCAGGTCAAAATCAAAGGTGTGACTTCAAATTAATAATGTGAATGTATCTTAGAGATGGTCATCAGGACCAGACTCCTGATTTTAACCAAGATCTAATACTCTGTATCTAATAGATTTTACTCCACCTGATGCATTCACAAGACAAGATGTACCTGTTAAAATGCATCAAAACAGAAGAAAATTTTATATATATATATATATATATATATATATATATATATAT
>BLBF01000020.1:51582335-51683774 GCA_015471245.1 Laticauda colubrina
ACACACACACACACACACACACACACACACACATATATATATATATGTGCTGTTTAGCTTCCTTCGGGTATTATCCCACGTCATTGTAGTTCTGTTAAAGTTGTAGCAACGTTTCAGCAGAATCTCATCTGCCATCATCAGGCTTCTGTATGGATATATATATATATATATATATATATATATATATATATATATACACACACACACACACACACACACACACACACACATACACATAGGATTGGGGCAAAAGGTGGATGCTAAATAAGTATTAGCACTTCGATGGACAGCTGTGAGCAAGGGAAATTTATAACTTGCTTCGAAATCCCTGAAAATACAGGAGTCATTATACCAACTCTCTGCCGGATCTGGAAGTAGATCAGGAATTATACCAGGGCACTAACTCTTATCAAGATAATGGAGGGGGAAGGGAGAAGGCTCAAATATGAAAAGCATCACCAGGGACAGCTCCACAAGATTCTCACCGCTCCTTCTGGAGTCTGCTGTCAGGTTGCACTTGAGAAAGTCAAAGAGACTAAAGGCAATGCTCCCAAATGATTCCAAGGACAAAAATCACCAGAGGCCAAGACAACCCACCCACCATGTTTATATACTTTCAACCTGCCCCTCTGACAAGGGAGGGTGAGCAGAGCAAAGGACACAACAGTATGAAGGGGGAGGAGCATAGAGACACTGATCCGGTTGGTGAGAGAGGAAAGGCAAAGGGAAGGAAATTCTAGTGGATGATAATTTAGTGGCCAAGTCAACAGAGCAAAAGAAGCTTGCTGGTGTAGAAGATAGAAGGAAGGTGCAAAGGATGCGAAACAGATGGATGGGCGGGGACCAGTTTCAGGGGCCAAGGCAAAGATCTGAATAAAATGGAATAACTTGGGAGAGGAGAGGCAGCACTGCTGGAGGTAAAGCCAACACAGATTTCCGAAAACACTTTAAAAGAACTGGTTGAGAAGCAACCCTACGGGGATTTAAACAGTCAAATCAATGCAAAATATTAGCTGGCTGAATTTCAGGAGCCAATGTGAACATTTAGTGGAAAAAAAAACAAACAGCAAGTCTCGAATGACCCAGGTGAGAATTCAAGAACAGCAAGGTATTTTGCGGCTTGTCAGTGCCACAGGAGCATATCAGAGCATGGGAGGCTATTTTGGAGAAAGTAGAAAAAGTGGTTGCAAAGAGAATAATGAGAGGAATGAATTCTCAACCGAACCGGGGAAAACTGAAGCAGGGCACAAAGATCCTCGCGGGGAATTTTACACAGTTTCATCCATAACTGGGGAGTCAAAAACCAGTCAAGATCAAAAGTCGGGGGGGGGGGGAGAGAAATCCTGTGAATAGAGCATAAAGTAACTACAGCCGCCCCGTGTCAGGCGGGGGATCAAAGCAAAGGACAGAGCCACCGAACCTAACCCTGATCGGCCCCAAGATGGTCACAGCATGTCCTCCAATGACATCAAGGCTCGACAGTGGAATCCATGCTAGGAATTCGGGAGATTTCGGGAAACCTGGTTTTGCAAAAAGAAGCATTCCTCAAGCAAGAACTTCCACGGCGCTAGGACCCGGCGGCTCCTTTGTTTAGGGCGGGCGAAGGGAGGGAGGGAGAGAGGAAGGGAGGGAGGGAAGGAGGGAGGAAGCTCGGCGGCGGCGGCGGCGGCGGCGGCAGAAGCAGAAACGGCGACTGGGAAGTGTCCCCCTGCTTCCCCCCGCCGCTCCTCGGTGCCTCAAGGTTAATTAGCGGGATAGGCGCGCTCACCTGTCTCGGTAGTCGGCGGCCCAACTCTCTCCACCCAAGCACTCCAGCTCTGCCCCGCGAAGTCATCGAGATTCGGCAGCCGCCGATCCACAGCAGCCATTGCTACTGCTGCTACTACCGCCGCGCGTCCACGCACCGCCATCACCGCACGAGAACGCGCAGCCCTCCCCGCCGCCGCCGCCGGCATTTTGCGCATGTGCGCCTTGCTCCTTGCACCACGGGAAATGGAGTTCCCGAGCTCACGGCGCTTTTCCTCTGCGCATGCCCAGAAAAGCGAGTTCAAAAACAAACAAAAAAAAAACCGAGAGGGGCATGTTCGTTTCTCCTTTCCACAGTTGTCCGCCCCCCTCCCCCCCCCGGCCTACAATTGAAACGATTCCCACCTTTGGGGAAGAAAAGATCCTAAGTTGATGGCTTTTCTCTCCCGTGAAGTCGGAATCTGAAGAAATAAGAAGGTCTCTGACGGCGAGGATCTCGAGAAAGTCACCTCATCTCCAAGGGGGGAAAGAAACACGTTTCGCCCGTTTTGTCTGTCCCGACCGGAGCTGCTACAAACCAGGTAGCAATATCAAGGAATGAATATCAAGAAAATATATCAAGAAATATCAAGAAAACTACTCTCCTCTTTTCCCCACGTTTTGTCTGGTTGTGTTTTTTTTTTTTTTGTTTTTGTTTTACCAATGCAATCTCCTTTTCAAGCAAGGTCAGAATATGATACATTTTTTTTCCCTCCTGCAGCATGACAACCTTTTGGCCATTTTTACTGTTCCGTGTGACACCTTTTTCCGGCACAAATCAATCCTTTTTGAGATGGAGTGACTTTCCCGCATTTCAAGATAGGATATAACAGACAGATCCTGTACCGTACTGTCAGGAATCTGTTCTCTAATCATTCCAAGGATAGATGTGATCTTTTTTTTGTCCTTGAATTCAGCATTCTACCACAACCCCAATATTTCATTCAGATGAAGTCACTGTAATGCCAACTTTATCAATATATTACAAATACACTATTCAGAATTATTCTGAATTCTGAATCTCTTTTCCCATCTTATTGCCCATTTCCCCAGCAGACTGAGGAAAATGTTCAGAAATGTTTTAAGGTCCAGTTGGGTATGCCTTTTTTATTCTAAATTATTCACCAAGATTTTTTGCTGTTCATCTCTGTTCTGGATCCTATAAGAACAAATTAAACCATACAGGTAGTCCTCGACTTACAACAGTTCATATAGTGACTATTTGAAGATACAACACTGAAAAAAGTGATGTATGACTGTTTTTCACACTTACAACTGTTGCAGCATCTCCATGAGCATGTGATCAAAATTCAGACTTTGGCAACAGATTCATATTTATGACGGATGCAGCGTCCTGGGGTCATGTGATCCTCTTTTGCGATCTGACAAGAAAGTCAATTGGGAAGCCAGATTCACTTAAACAACCATGTTACTAGCTTAACAACTGCAGCGATTCACTTAACAACGATGGCAAGAAAGGTCATAAAATGGGGCAAAATTCTTTTAACAACATTTAACAACAGAAACTTTGGGCTCAATTTTGTTCATAAGTTGAGGACTATCTGTAGCGATCTTCTGATGAGAACCAGCTGAATGTGGTGGTTAAAACACTGGCTAAAAACTAAGACCCTGAGTTCTAGTCCTGTCCTAGGCACAAATCCAGCTGGATGGCTTTGAGCCAGTCACTCTTTCTCAGCCCTAGGAATCCGGCAATGGTAAGCTACTTCCAAAATCTTGCCAAGAAAACTGCAGAAATTTTTCCAGGCAGCCCCCAGGAATTAACTTGATTTGAAGTCACCAAAAAAAGGAAAAAAAAGTTTGACAGAGGGTTAGATAAAATTGTTATATGTAAAAAAAGAAGAGACATTCCATAAAAACATAACATTTTATATGCTAAACTAGCTAAATTAATGTAACAAAATATATTCATAATATTTGCTATGCTACACAGTAATATTAACAGTTAAATGCAATACAGATTTCTAAACAGTCCTATAAATGAAAGTCTTGGCAGTAGAGTAGTTATTCAAATATAGAAGCACTTAAGATTTATGCAACCAATTAATATAAAACAAAATAAATACGTGAAAACCTCCTACCCAAAAGAGAGATGCTTCAGTACATGAAGACAGCTTGAGGAATAAATTGAATTTCGAAGATAACAATAGAATCATTACTTGACCCTCTCTCCCTTTTTGATAATTACATTAAGAATGGTACATTCAATGAGATCTAGAACATATTCTTGAATATAGCTTTCCAAAGTGGTAATTCTATGCCCATTCAGCTTACAATAAGGATAAAGAATAATATAAAGGGATGTTGAACAAGCAAGCATAAACTAAGCTGCAAGAAAGGTTTGTTCATATAAGAAGTCTGTGTATTTCTTTATGCTTGGGGAGTGAAGGTATCTAGAGGATGTATGTACTGTAATTTCACACACATGCAATGTTTCCATTGCAGCAAGTCACTCACTGCACCCAGCAAGCTAAATCAAAATAGGACAGCCAATTATGTTGCGAGAACTCGAGAGAGGAGGGGAGGACAGAAAAGCAGTGAAGATGACCTGAGATCAAGACCCTCATGATCACTTCCAACCCTAATACGTCTTGCTCTGAAGTAAGTAAGAGTTGGGCATTTAAATGGAACTTATTTTAGTCTCAATTATGTGGGATTGCAGCCTGAGCGTCTGCCAAGTAAGGCTTGCAAGTGCTGAAATCACTGTTCTTCTTCCTCCTGTGTGTGTGGAAGCGTCTGCTCTGCAGAGAAACAGCCCAACTGGTCTGTTCTTGAGAGCGCTAGAGCTCAGCTGGTCTGCATCTTCTGTCACGGTGACAGAAGGCTCCCTTGGGCTTGAGAAGAATTGCAAGCTAGGAAGCCCTTGAATCCCTAGAAGCTTTTTCTGTTGCTATACAAATGCCCTCCCTCCATTTGTGGATCAATATCCTGTGTGCCAGCCAACATCCTCCTGTCCAGCCTGTACAGTAAATTCATCCATCACTTTGCTCTTTTCCTAATGAATATTTTCTCCCTTTAAGAGCTGTTGCTAAAGCCTCCAAACAGCAGTATTTCTTCTTCAGGATGTCACTCTGCTTGTGGTGAGTTTTAATAACAGGGTTTATTTCTACCTTTGCTCCAAAGAAATCTCCCCTTTTTTGAAACCCACCTTGCACAACCTTTAATGCAATTGTTGGAGACATATTAACACCAACACATTTCTGATACATTTCTCCGAGGCTATTTTGTACTGTTATGAAACTACAGTCTGAAATAGCAACGTTGCTTTATGCAGAAAGCTTTCTGGCTTCCTTGAGAAAGGATCCATTCTGGAGCTTCACCATCTTGTCTAATTAAAAAAAAATAGTTTTATATTTTGTGTTATTCTGTTAAATTAGAATTAGAATTCTATTCTGTTAACAGAATCTGTTAAAAATACTGGAATTGCTACAAATGTTCATTTCATTTACCTCTGCAGTGATGACTGCACTAAAGCTGCAGGTAGTCCTGGGTATGTCATCCTGCAAGCGAGCGGTCCACAATCTTTCTGGTATCAGGGATCCATTTTGGAAGAAAAATTGTCCTCCGTGGACTGGGGTGTGGGAATTTTGCATGCAACCTAGATCTCACGGATGTGCAGGTGAAGCTTTGCTGGCTCACCTATTGCTTGTGAGGCTTGGGTCCTAACAGTTCATGTTAGGATCCTAACAGGCCATGGACCAGTACCAGTACAGAGTAAACGGTACCAGGTATAGTTCCAGAGGTTGGGAATCCCTGCCTTAAGAGATACTTTCCAAGTGTTAGTCAAATATTAGGAAACAACCAACTCAGTGGTGGGATTCAAAAATTTTTACTAGTGGTTCTGTAGGCGTGGTTTGCTGGGTATGGCAGGGGAAGGTTACTGCAAAATCCCATTCCCTCCTTCACCCATTAACCTGCTTTCCAGCTTTGTTCTCCTGTGCAGGGCAACCAAAGAAGACCCAGCCAATGAGCTGGGACTTGGGAGGCAGAGAATAGATGGGGGCAGGGCCAGTCAGAGGTTGGATTTGCCAGATTTCCACTACCAGTTCTGGTCAGGACCTGCTGAATACCACCTCTGAACCAACTGTTAAAAGCCAGATTTATAAACAAATGTACATTAGCATCTGTAAGTTGGTATAGAACTTCTGTTATTGAGGATGAGCTGAAAATTCGGAAGGATAAACCTTTGGAGTTTGTTCATCCGGGAAGAAAAATAACATTCAGGAATTCGATAGCAGTTTATAAAATGATAAGTAAATAAAATATGTGAGTATAAGTTATTACTTACCCCCCTTAATAGTAAAATTAAGGGTTAGTGAAATTGGGAACTCATTTTGGACTATAGAAAGTACATTTTTCAGACAGAACATAGCAAATTTCTAAGATTTTTTTCCTAGAAAAGGTGCAATGAATAGATTTAAAGGAGGATTAAGTAAAAGAATGAAATGTATTGACTAGTATTATATTGAACAGTAACAGATCGTGTTACTGGGAGTGAAAAGTCATTTTATGCACTGTTCATAAGGTTCACTGAAGCCTCTAAACAACCACTTTTGGAAAGGAGCAATTGGAGCAATTAGATTTCTAGCATTATCTAGCACCAACCTTTTGTTTTGATAGGATGGGATGGGATGGGGAGGGGAAAGGAGAGGAAGGGAGGGGAGGAGACTTGATTGGGCCAAGTGTGATTATATACAGAAGAAATTTGTCTCTGGTGCAGAAACTCTCAGTGTACATGCAATGCAATAGAGTAACATTGTCCCAGAGGTGCAACTGGACTTTCTGTATTTTTTTTTAAAGACGCTTTGTTTCTCATTGAAAAAGCTTCTGAAAGTTTTTCTTCTTGGATGAGAAGCAAAACGGTTTCAAAGAAAAACCAGAAAGTCCAGTTGCCTCTTGAAAAAAGCATCTTTGGGACCACCCAAAAGCACTTTTGGGACCACCTGGATAACTGAAAATTTCCATAGACAATCATGATAATAATACCAATAAGAGGGGGTAATAGAAGATGAGAAGGATAATAATATAGCCATACAAAATGAGTGAATATACTTAGAAATAAGACAATACTGTGAGGATTAGGGAAAGAACTGTCCCTGTGTCTAGTTGTTTTAGTATGCAGTGCCCTATAGCAGCATCCTGAGGAGAGAAGTTGAAACAGTTTATATCATGGTGTGAAGTGCCTAGATATTTTCTGTTTTTATGTACAGGTGAAACTCGAAAAATTAGAATATCGTCCAAAAGTTCATTTATTTTAGTAATGCAACTTAAAAGGTGAAACTAATATATGAGATAGACTCATTACATGCAAAGCAAGATAGTTCAAGCTGTGATTTGTCATAATTGTGATGATTATGGCTTACAGCTCATGAAAACCCCAAATCCACAATCTCAGAAAATTAGAATATTACATGCAATCCATAAAACAAGGATTGTACATAGAACAATATTGGACCACTGAAAAGTATAAGCATGCATATGTACTAAGTCCTTGGTTTGGGCCCCTTTTGCAGCAATTACTGCCTCAATGCGGCATGGCAGGGAAGCTATCAGCCTGTGGCACTGCTGAGGTGCGATGGAAGACCAGGATGCTTCAATAGCGCCTTCAGCTGTTCTGCATTGTTCGGTCTCATGTCTCTCATCCTTCTCTTGGCAATGCCCATAGATTCTCTATGGGGTTCAGGTTAGGCGAGTTTTCTGGCCAATCAATCACAGTAATCCCATAGTCATTGAACCAGGTTCTGGTGCTTTTGGCAGTTGTGGGCAGGTGCCAAGTCTTGCTGGAAAATGAAGCCAGCATCCCCATAAAGCTTGTTTGCGGAAGGAAGCATGAAGTGCTCCAAAATCTCCTGGTAGAGGCTGCGTTGACCCTGGACTTAATGAAGCACAGTGGACCAACACCAGCAGATGACATGGCTCCCCAAATCAATACAGACTGTGGAAACTTCACACTGGACTTCAAGCATCTTGCAGTATGTGCCTCTCCATTCTTCCTCCAGACTCTGGGCCCTTGGTTTCCAAATGAGATGCAAAAGTTGCTCTCATCAGAAAAGTGGACTTTGGACCACTGAGCAACAGACCAGGTCTGTTTTTCTTTAGCCCAGGTAAGACGCTTCTGACATTGTTGTTCAGGAGCAGCTTGACAAGAGCAATACGACTTTTGAACCCCATGTCCAGGATCCATCTGTGTGTGGTGGCTCTTGATGCACTGACTCCAGCCTCAGTCCACTCCTTGTGAAAGTCCCCCAACACTTCTGAATGGCCTTTTCCTGACACTCCTCTCCAGGCTCCAGTCATCCCTGATACTTGTGCACCTTTTTCTTCCACACTTTTGCCTTCCACATAACATTCTATTAATGTGCTTTGATACAGCACTTTGGGAACATCCAACTTCTTTTGCAATTACCTTTTGAGGATTTCCATCCTTATGGAGGGTGTCAGTGATGGTTTTCTGCACAACTGTGAGGTCAGCAGTCTTTCCCATGATTGTAATTCCTATTGAACCAGACTGAGAGACCATTTAAAGGCTCAGGAACCCTTTGCAGGTGTTATGGTTAATTAGCTGATTAGAGTGGGACACTTTGAGCCTACGATTTGAACCTTTTCACAATATTCTAATTTTCTGAGATTGTGGATTTGGGGTTTTCATGAGCTGTAACCCATAATCATCTCAATTATGACACATCACAGCTTGAACTATCTTGCTTTGCATGTAATGAGACTATCTCATATATTAGGTTCACCTTTTAAGTTGCATTACTGAAATAAATGAACTTTTGCACGATATTCTAATTTTTCGAGTTTCACCTGTAATGCCTAATGACCTCAGCAGGCTCCCCAGAACTTTGGAGGGTAGCTGAGAGAGTTCCTGATTAGAATATTCACATTTACCCTCTGAAATACATTCTCTTTGGAGAACGCCTTGGAAACCTCCCAGTGCCAGACTTTAACTGGAGTTAACTGCAGTATCACCCAGTATGACTTTGACTTTATTTCAGTAGGTAGTTGTACTTTGCAAACATCCAGGACTCAAAAGTCAAGCAGGGTTGGACCCTGTTGCTGTCTGAATGTGGAACACCAGGAATGAGAGGGCTGTAGACTAGGAAAATATCCTGGAAGATTATGGCAAATTATTTTGTACTGTTCCCCCAGAAATGACACGGGACAAGTTCATGTAATCACAGGAATCAGGTGTGACCTGAGGTATTTTTCTTCTTTTTAATTTCTCACTTCTTACAGATTTTACCCATTTGTTATAAGGTTAAATTCAAATCAATAGGTTTGATCTTTAAAGGCCAACTGGAATGGCCTTAGAAAAAAAATCAAACTTGGCTGAGTATTGTTGCTGTTTGGATGATAAATCACCCAGGAAATCCTAGGGCTATGAACTATATTAGAAAGTTTTTATAAAAATCCAGGAAAAAAGGTAATGCTCAACTACTTGCATATTGTGGGTCATAAACTACATGGATAGGAGGAGTTGAGTTTGAACTGGGATCCAAGTTGTTTTACAATCAGCTTTCCCACTTGCCATATAAACTGACCCAGGAACTAGGATTGACTTCTTGGAGCTTTCTGATCTACTGCTGTTAAATGATGGATAGCTTTTCTGGAGTAGCATCCCTGGAAGTGTTTGCCTGCTTCCTTGCTGCTTTTGCAATGATTTTAGTGAACAATTCTGGATGATGTATTCAAAGATTTAACACTGCTGCTTTTGGCCTACTTCTATATGTATTATTATTATTTCATTTTGTTGGTTGTCATGACTCTACATTTCTTTAATAAATATTAGAAATAACATAACCTAATTAAAATAGCATAAATCCAGTTAATTATGTTAAAAGTTCAGGACAACTAGGGAGTTTTCTAGTTGGACATTAGGCATATATTTCTGGATAATTAAGACAATAAATCGGTCATGAAGAAAAACAATAGTTTTGCATATCTATTCTACAAAAATACAGCTTTCCTACCTTTTTGCAACATTAAAGAAGTGTCATAAATTACAACCAAAATTACATTCAGAATAAATTGTTTAGGGTTAATTAGGAAAAACATTACAGTTCTAATTCCTTGTTTCTGATGACAGAGGATCTAGCATTTAGCTGTTTTTCAGGGTAGAAGTCAAGAGGAGCTCCCTGCATTGGAGGGCCCTCTTGTGCCTAGGTGCTTGAAATACATAGAACAAGGAATGTTATGGGAAATCAATGCATTGTAATTTGCCTCTCCTCTTCCCCCTCCTGCTTACTGTGACCAAATGTGACTCAGCTAAGATACTGAATCCTTTGCTTATCTTCCCCAATCCAGTACTCTCCAGATATGAATCTACACTCCCAATATTTTAAATACCATGTGAAGGTAAAGCATATGGTCTGCCAAAATGAAAAAAAAAATTGGGAAACATAAATATTCTCAGTATTTTGTGCATATCTTTGCAAAGTTCGCTTTATACTATACCTTAACAAGAAAATTCTAGCAACCTAAAACTTGATGGAAAAAATAGCCCCATTGTACAAACTCTATTGTACTTTGAGTTATTATTAATATAATAATATATTATTAATTGTATATATATAATATAAAATTTAAAAAAACAAACATATATATGTGTGTGTGTGTGTATGTGCACACGCGCGCTGTTTAGCTCCCCTCGGGAATTATCCCACGTCATTGTAGTGCTGTTAAAGTTGTAGCAACGTTTCAGCAGAATCTCATCTGCCATCATCAGGCTTCTGTATGGATGTGGGTCTCACAGCCTCTGGTTTCAAATTCGAGGCTGGTCTATTCTGATTGACTGGGAGTCTTGGTCTGTGTTCACTGGACTTGGAGTTTGATTGATTGGTGTTTCTGGTTTCTTCTGTCTGTTTTGTGGCTTTGATTGACTGGCAACACTCTGTTCCTCTGTTGGAGGCTTTCAGTGCAGCTTGGCTTCATGTGAAAGGACGGCTGCTATCCATTAGGAAGCCAGGTTTCACCTGGGTGCCTGGTGGGGGGGTGTTTGAGTTGGAGGCATCAGAGGGAGTCTGTTTGTGCTCAGGTGTTTGCCTGGTTTGTGGTGTGGAGATCTTTCTATTTGAGAGTGCAGGCACACACACACATATATATAATACATGGTCGTATTGTATCTGATATGTTCTGTGTATTTCTACATTTTCCTTTTACGAAAGAGAGCACTTCTTAATTTTAGCAACATAATTATTTTTCATTAGTGTGCAATGATAAAAAGCAAAAACCCAAATGCATTGGGCAATTCTTACTGATAACTGGACCAAGTTGATTTGAAAGACAAGAGTTGCTATTGTCGAGAACTTGGAATGACGGTGGATTTTTTTTTTCATTAATTTGGTAGGCTTTATAGCATGCTGCTACAGCGTGCATAAGAGATCTTCACTTCATAATGATTAGCTGATTCAGTTAGCTGACCTGTTGTTGTTTTTTTTATTTTAATTTTTTTTTGTTAGTTTTCAATAAACAAACATATACAAACAAAACACAAAACATTAAAACATAAAATTTCTTTTTGGAAAATGGCTTAGTCCCAGGTTACATCTTTTTATACAGACATAAATTCAAAATTTCATGTTCACTTTTTATCCCATTTCGTATCTTATTTACCATTCAACATTTTCCATATAGCTTCTCCCCTCTTTTCACTCTCTTAATTCTATTTTATTTGTTTCATCTCAAATGAAATCATTATGCATATTTCTTTTGTCTGTTCTATTTCAATTTTGTATTATCTTTTCTCATTAACACAAAATTTCTCCTGTAATCACTGATTGAAGTATGACGCCTTTAAATCTTTTCCCTAAATTTAACACTTAAAATAATATATACTTTTCATTCTGATTCTGCTTAGTACATTCTAAAGCTATTTACTATATTATAGAATAAAAAAGAATAATAAGTTTATAATATAATTAAAACAATAATCCATAGCAAGTTAAACTCTATTATTAAATCCAGTTTTCTAACATTATTTCAGGTATAAATACAACAATATAATCTTATGTACTTTTGCAGAGTCTCTTTTTTTAATCATATATTTACCCACTATTTCTGAATAAATCTTGTTTCTTTACATCTTGTTTTAAACCTTTGTAACTTCTCTTCCCCTTTTCCCTTTCTTTCTTCTCTAATCCTACCTTTACCCCCTTGTCTCTTAGTATATCTTTTATCTGTTCTATTTCAGTTTTCTGTTTATCTTTTCTCATTAACACAAAGTTTCTTCTGTCATCACAGATTAAAATATAATACCTTTTAATCTTTCCCCTCAATTTAACACTTCTATTTCAATTTTCTATTTATCTTTTCTCATTAACACAAAATTTCTCCTGTAATCACAGATTGAAGTATGACACCTTTAAATCTTTCCCCTAAATTTAACACTTAAAATAATATATACTTTTCATTCTAGTTCTGCTTAGTACATTCTAAAGCTACTTACTATATTATAAAATAAAAAAGAGTAATAAGTTTATAATATAATTAAAACAATAATCCATGGCAAATTAAGCTCTATTATTAAATCCAATTTTCTAACATTATTTCAAGTATAAATACAACAATAAAATCTTATGTACTTTGCAGAATCTCTTTTTTAATCATATTTTTACCTATTATCTCTGAATAGATCTTGTTTCTTTACATCTTGTTTTAAACCTTTGTAACTTCTCTTCCCTTTTACCCTTCCTTTCTTGTCCAATCCTGTCTTTTTACACCCTTGTCTCTTAATCTCCACCTTCTTGATTTCCACCTTCTTCTGTATTTCTCTTTTCTGTTACTTTCTGACATTATATCGATTTTTCATCTTATTTTTCTCTTTTTTGGTTGTTTTTTTAAGTCTTAAATTCTCCATTCTCTTTCCCCTCTTTCCCTTTTCTTCCCCGGCTAAAATTGTTTGTTTATTAAAAATGACTTCTTCTTCATCCCAATCTTCTTGTTCTTGTAGTTTCTGGTAGGTATAAATCGCCATTTCTAAAAAATGGAAAACAGATCCAAAAGAGCCCTTCCCTTCTTGATCCTCTTCTTTTAGCTTTTTAAATTCAATTTTCAGTTCATCAACAAGTAGTGCCATTGTAAAAAGTTTTTTTAAACAACCCAAATATTTTTAATCTTTCAAATAATAATTTCTAAAAGTCCCAAAGTCACCAAGCAATCCAAATACACACAGTCTGTTTCATTTAGCACTTTCTTCTTTTTATATTTTCTCTTCCTGGGGTTATAGTTCACTTATAAAGCTCCAGTTGAAATATATCTTTTAGAAGTTTTGTTACAATTTCGCTCTAATCTTATAAATTCCAAGCAGCCTCCTCCAAGAAAATTTAATGTTAATCTTTTTCCTCTCCCTTCCCACTTATAGCAAAAAAAGTTTTTTTCAATGCTCAGAAATCTTTATTGTCCCCTTGGCTTCAATTTTCAATTTAATTACCTGCTGATGCCAAAATGGGTTTTTCTGATTTCTCCATTCATTTGCTATCACCGTAAGGAAGGAGAGTGAGAAAAAACAAACTTTCCCTTTTTACTTTCATTCGCCGCTCCTTCCGTCTTCGTAGGGAATGATGTATCTTTAATAAAAAATTCCAGGGTATTTAAATACCCTGTCATCCCAGTTAGCCAAAAACTTTCACTTTCTCGGCTTCCTCCTGCACATTCTTATTTGGATGAAAGCTTCTTTGTGGCGGCCCTTACTGACCACCACTCCACCACTTTCAGAAAAGGGAGTTAAGCCAGCTGAGGAGGGGGGTTGCGATTCCTCTGGACCCCTGCTGAGTCTCCCCTATCTTCAGTTACCTGTACAGGGTAACTATGGCCCCCAAATCCAGCTGGATCGGGGGCACTCCAGCGACGAGCGCAGCAGGAACTGTGCACGATCGCGGATTCCTGCCGCCGCCAAAGCCTTGCAAACCGGAAGTCCCTGACCAGTTATTTTTTGTGTGAGTTATTCTGAAGCAATATAGTTTACCAAACTGAATAATGGACATTTGATCAGAGACCAAACTTAAGATACAGTTTAATTATGAATGCTACGGAGTGGACTGTGACGTCAATGTAATCTTAGTCTTGGCTCTTAAATGGGACTAGAACTGACTTAATACAGTAAGTATCAGAACACCTGTCTCATCACAGTGCCAGCAGAGGTTTTTGTGTCCTCAGTTAATCCAACAGTTGTTTCCCCTGACATCTTGACTTCACCAAATCAAAATCAGTCTGGGTGGGGAAGTTTTTCAGACTTCCATGAAAATAGCAGGAAGTAGACAACGTATCATATGGTAGCCAGTCTGACCATATACATGACATGCCTTGTTACAAATAATGGAAAGTGGCATCTTCAACAGCATCTATGCATGTTTCAATTTTAAATAAATAAAAAGTTGTTTAAAAAAATGCAAAATAGAACTTTTCTTCACTTACCTGAATATGTTTGGGGTTATTAATCTCCAACTCTCCACATCCCTATCACCCCTTTTCCATACTATTTTCAGCAAGGTAAAAAGGGATTTATGTCTATGTTTTAAAAAAATCAGTACACTTTTTTACTTTCCAAAATTTTGTGTTATTTTGTTACAAATCATTGAGGTATCTTGCAGAATGAAAGTTCAAATCCCCCAACACTCATGAAATTCCATGGATGGCCTTCTCTTTTTCTCTATTTCCTCACAAAACATTGTTTTAACATCAGAATGGAATCACCTCCCACATATATCTCAATACTGTTCCTTTTTCAATGCCTTATATATGCTTTGGATTAGATTAATACAGTGAGTAGTGGTAAAGAAGAGAGCAAGAAAAGGCTTCGTTATAAACTAGAGACAAGAGGGCAGATTACAATCAACTGCTAGCCTATTCAATCAGTGGTTTATTATTACTATACTTGCCACAGGTCAGCCAGATATTTAGACTAGATTTGTCATTTTTATCCATCTATGTTGGAATAAATAGTTCTATTTTTCAGATAAAACACACAGCCGTGTTTTAAATTCCTCAAATGTTCTGGACATGGTAAAATATGCTTAATTTGAAGAGAAGAATACAGCAAAAATTTGATGGCACTCTTCTAATATTTTAAAGATTATGACTTAGAAGGCAGCAATTTTTTGACTCGGTTGCCATAAAAAGGGTATACTTTTAGTTGCACATTAGAAACACATTGTTCTATTAAAAATAGGTAAAAATGAAACAAATGATTTAGAAGATTGATAGTCAGAGACTGAGCAACCTAAAAAGCACTCATTTTGAATATGTTGGCATTATGCCAAAATTTTGACTATATGATTTACAGGTATTTGTCTATTTATGGTGCATGCATGTATTCTACATAGAATAATTACTATTCAGTTAGGCATCTCAACCAATCACACTAAACGCACACAACAAATTCAGATCACATTGGGAATCTTTTTCATCCTTTCCACTTTGTAACCACAACATAGCAGAGAAAATATATAACATAGGCAATAGTTTGGCTACAAAATCACTCGCAAATTTTTGACAAAACCATTTTTTGTTGTTTGCCCACCATATATTATACGTTTAAAAGTTAGAAGACACCATGGACTGACAAGTATGTGTATGTGAATATATGTAAAACTTGTCATGTGCTACACCAAATACAAAAGTTGTAAAACAGTCAATCTCTGGAAAATAGACAGTTCAGTAACATTGTCATTAAGGCAATTATACTTACGAATTAGATAGGACATTGATCAAAGCAAAACTATAAGTGTACATAAAGGCTATAGTCCTTCAAAGTGAACTCTCCAAATATTTTATTAGAACAATACTAACAATCACTAGGAGAGTAAAAATATACAATAACTTGTCACTAGAAGAGTAAAATGCCTGAGAAAGTAAGCAGAATTGGTAAGAATAGATGCCCAGAATTCAGTAATGACCTATTGGTTGCTCCACTTTCAATAGAAATGATTATTTTCCCAGGACAGAGAAGATAGACAACATGAGCATCTTAGTTACACATCATTAATCACCATTTGCTACACTGAATTTATAAGAAATGCTATGCTTCAATTTTCAAAAACCCAAAGGCAGTAAAAGCAGTGACCCTTCATTCTTTCTACCATATGTCATGCCCAAGATACAGCCTCAGGACAGTGAGTCAGTCATCTAGGATGGCTTTGGATTCAGTGTAATGGGTTTATCTGCACCTGCTGCCTGGTCAGCTGTTATACAGCTCTCTTCTATGTTGGCTACAGAAGAAATGGCAAATGTAACACAACTGTATTTATTTCAAATACAGAAGCAAGTATATTTTAAGTCAGGAAGTGGCTTGTAGAATTTGCATGACCAATGGCATGCAACTATCATATAGTTTTTAAAGAATGTTTACTGCCAAGGGGACAGCATGCACCAGATACTTGTTTCTGTTTACAGCATCAATTTACAAAATATTGTTCAATATTTGCACAAATGTCAGATCAATGCCAAAATGCCACAGGATTTCCTAAAAACTATCACTGTGGTAAAGAAGTACCAGTAATAAAAATTCAGGAAGAAAAAGGAAGTTTACAAAAAATACAAAGGACACCTGCTTAATATGAAGGTCCCACACCTAACAAAGCACCAGTATTAGTAATATTAAGATTTCTTCTCCCTTTGCTGATAAAAGAAGATGTGGAAATAAGAGAAAGTCCAAGACCAAACAAGGTCTGATATAATAGATTGAATTCAACAGAGAAAATAATCATCCTTCCATACTCTGGCACCCCTCACCTTCCTAAAAGCTATCCACTCCCCCCCATTTAAGTTTAGGTCTATTTGAACCAGAGATTTAAGGATTGAGGGGTGGAAATAGCTTGAGAATAGCTGATATTCTCAAGAGCAAGTTGTTTCTAATTAAAAAGATGGAGGAAAGGAAAATCTAGATTTATTATACCACACTTAATCTCTGGCAGTCTTGTCCTCTACCTAAGAGACACTCAGAGTTGCTCAAAGCTTCCTTAAGAATTCCCATAGCAACCTGGGTGATTAGGGTGGCTCATGTCACCATCAAATGATGTTGCTAATTGCAGCCAAATGGGAGTTAAATTTGAGATGCGAACAAGTATACATTAGCAACTGATAATCAATTCAAAAAATGAAGAATTAACTATTTCCATTACAGAGTTTAAAGGCCATTGCTAAGTTACTAGACACAAAGATTCTGAACAATATTAACAATATTTTAAGTTATATAATAAAATTCAATCTGTGCTCTGCATGTTTCTCAGCCAAGTTTTGGGCTGTCTTAAATTCAGGTGAATTGAATTAGTCTGCATATTCAAAGAAGTTCATATTGTGAAATATTTTAAAATATTTAAATATTTAAAAAAGGAGATTTTGAAACAGATGTCAAATTCTAGAATGCGAGAAGTATTCCACTAAAGCTACTTCTGGATGGTCAACATTTGTGTGCAATCTAAGGATAGCAAAACCAGCTCACATTGGCAAGGATTAACCTTTGTGGCTCAAAATGATCAGTGAGGACTTTCTCTTATTTCAATTTGAAATTGTCTATATTAGCCATGCAAGGCGATCAAGGCCGACACCTGTGTGCAAACAGTATTTTATGTTGTAATCAATTATACTTAATTGAAGCAAAAATATGTTTAGAATATGTATACTCTGTAATACAAAATGAGAAATGTAACACCCTGCTTCCTGCCTTTAAAGGTATTAAAGATAAAAAAAAACTTTTTTTTTTTAAATTTTGCTGCTCAGCCAAGTGGCATGTTACTATTTCTACATTATTATAGCTACAAAGTAGACTATTTTCTCTCTAAGGCACTTAGATGTCCAAAGTTTTGTGGTTTTAATTATTTGGTTTTCTCGAGGTTCTTATTCAACTCTACTGGCTTCATTTTTAAAAAATGATAAAAGTCATCAGTAAAGACATATTGCCATACATCCTGAGATAGGCGATTAATGTGAAAATGTACAGTAGCATATGCTTATAAGATATCCAAACACAGAAGAATTTTGTTGTAACTATGGACAGTCTGTGTTTCTACAACCACAAAAAGACCAATGATTGCAGCTGGAGAAAGGCTTCCCATTTCAGTCACAAAGGGAAGCCAATATGACTGCTAAACAGTAGCAAAAATGGCAGAGAAGACATATTTCCTGTATGGGATGAGCAAAGGGACTGCATGTTCTTGATCTGGGGAAGGTGAGGAGAAGAAGGCTTCAATTGGGGTGTGGTTTCTTTATTGCTTATCAACAGCTCCTTGTTCAGCAGAACTTTCCTTGTTGCTGGTCTGTGCATGCCAAGGGGTTTCTTTAAAAACAAACCAGCAATTTCCAGCCCAGAGTATAAAGTTGACAAAACCAAACAGCTGAGGAAGAAAATAAGAAGTGTATAGTTAATACAAAGCAGTTATTGGTGAAGGCTGAGCACTTATATAAAGCCAGTTCAGTACTTTTTAATGCCCCCTTGTTCAGATTTTCACAATAATTAAAGAACAGAAAAACAACAATCTTCCACTGGTTTACACATGTTCATGCACAGTAGAAATACTTTCTTATACTTATTTTTGTGAGATCCAAAGTCACAGACGAACATAATTTTGAAATCGGCCTGTCCGTTACGAAATTATGTTGCCTTGATTGGATATTCTGTCTATTTGTCTGTTCTTTATCCACTGAACAATCAAATCAGTAATACTGTAACCTAAGTAGAAAATAATGAAATGAGAGGAAGTGCTAATATTCCTTATATGTAAATTTCAATAATAATGATTGTATTCAGAAGAACATAAACCCCACCCAGTTTGGAGTCAGGGTTATCTTTCAGTGGTGGGATTCAATTTTTTTTCACTACCGGTTCTGTGGGGGTGGCTTGGTTGGTGTGGCAGGGGAAGGATACTGTCAAATCACCAGTCAGAGGTGGTATTTTCCAGTTCTCTGAACTACTCAAAATATCCGCTACAGGTTCTCCAGAACTGGTCAGAACCTGCTGAATACCACCTCTGGTATCTTTCTATGTGAATCTTACAATAAGCAGATAAAGTCCTCTCTTTTCCTCCTACTTTTGGGGGTGGGTGGGTAGTAGTGTATTTAAAATCCTTTCCAAGGAATATATATATTCAGAAATGTACCTCTTCCAAGTAACATTTTTGCTGTTGTTTTTATTAGGCATGTTTGTATTATTGGCTAACGTTCTACAAATAATTTATATTGCCTGACTTTTATTTTAAACCCACTGCTGTTTTTCAATATTTCCTTTTATATGTTAAACAATTGTGTTTTAAACTGTAATATTTTAGATATACTTCTTATATTTGTATACTTATGCTGCTCTTCATTCTTCTTTAATCACTATGATTTGCTTTTCTCTTGATTAGCAGCTGCTTGTTGAGCGAACTTAAACTGAGGTTTCTGTTTACCAAAATGATGTGTTTGCTCACCCTCTTTCATGACATAATTTCAAAGTTACTGCAGAAGAAGACTTAAAAAACTAGCCCTGTTGGTTTTAGGAATGGCTTTGATTTAGTAAAAGAAATGGAATGGTACTATAGTGCAGCTGTACTCTACATGCTCTCCCTCCCAATCATTATATCACTTCCAGGCAACTCTTACCACAGAGATGTTGGCCAAACCCATGGAAGGAGTGGCCCCAGCATTGCACACTGCATTTTTGAATTGACATACTGACATGGCTGCAATAAGGCTGGAAGGCCGTGTAGCTCCTTTCACATCTGATAGACCTTTGCCCCAAGCTGAAAATGCCACTAGCCAAAAGAAGGTAAATGAGATAGACACACAGAAGTCCTGAATGAAGGGGGAAAGAGAGAGAGAAAGACTCATGGTTAATATACTCCATGACAGTAGCTCTATTCTGCTACATCCTTTCATCCAAAATACTCATGGCCAAATGTGGGGTAGACCATTTATTTTAATCAGGCATGCTTGTTATTTCACACTATTTGTAGGCTAATAATGATCACTCCACTGCATAGTAAGGTATACATGCTGCACCGAGTCATATTAGTTTGTTTGCTGCTGCCTCAACCATTATTGGTTAATAAACCAACTGTGTCTTATTCAACAAATCATGGAAAAACAAATCCAAACTAACCACATCACATGAATCAGATGATAATACTGTTGCATAGATTGATTCTTCTTGTGCTAGTACTCCAAGGTCAATAAAAATGCAAAACAAAGAAGATAGGACTTCCAAACTGGATGCAAGTAGTCCTCATTTAACAACCACAATTGGGACTGAAATCTCAGACATTTAGTGAAGAGGTTGTTTAAGCAAGTCATCCCATGATCTAAAGACCTGGTTTTTCTCTGAGGACCAAATGAGAGAGTTTCACACTGGAAGGGACTGCTAGATTGATGGCAGGCTCCACATCCCCCTCCACTTTGCTCTCTGTTTTCCCATCCACCTTTTTGGTTACCAGATTAATGTTTTATTCTTGTTGTTTTCCTTTGTCATTGTTTATTTCAGGGGTCTCCAACCTTGGCAACTTTAAGCCTGGTGACTTCAACTCCCAGAATTCTGGGAGTTGAAGTCACCAAGCTTAAAGTTGCCAAGGTTGGAGACCCCTGGTTTATTTCATTGTTCTATTATTTCACTTCTATTCTGTCTACACTCCTTTACTTTTCTCCCTTTTTATTATTGTAAGCCACCTTGAGTAGCCCCATGGTGAGGCAGGCAGCAAATAATTTAACAAATAAATAAAAGGACTGCTTCATTCAACAATTTTGGCACACTCAGTTGTGGCAATTAAGTGGTCTTACGGTTGTTAAGTGGATAAAGTCCTAGTTAAGGAGCCTAGGGTACCTTGGGACTGGGAAAGACTTCAGGAGATCCATTGTAGGCTCTGCGCAAATGTATCTCCACTCAGCAAATGTATCTCCACTTGATATTTCAGCCTCTGAGCAGAAAGATATTCATATGCAACCTGCACCAAGCCTCCTAGGCCCTTTCCCCTACCTTCCTGAGGCACTCACACCCCTTGCCTTACCGTGCTTCCTCTCCAGTCAGTACTGAAAATCCTGCTTGGATTTTGGCTCCCCTCTTGTCTTTGGGGGTTGGGTGAAAGAGCTCCCTGCTAAAGGATTTCAGCTCCACTCAAGCAGGCATGAAGGATTTCAGCTCCATGCAAGCAGGCTCTTTCAACTAACCCCAGAGGGGAGAGGGAGTTTTAGCAGGTGGTAGTAGCTTGAAACCTTTCCCGCTGTCTTCCCCACTGAAGATTGCAAATGTTGAATACATTATTGAATAGCACTTGGCAACTGTGAACGTAAGTGTCAGTGGTGGGATTCAAATTTTCTTACTGCCAGTTCTGAGGGTGAGGCTTGGTGGGTGTGACAGGGGAAGGATACTGTAAAATCTCCAGTCAGAGGTGGTATTTGCTGGTTCTCAGAACTACTCAAACTACTCAATTTTGAGAACTACTCAAAATTTCTGCTACCGGTTCTCCAGAACTAGTCAGAACCTGCTGAATACCACCTCTGGCAAATGTGAACAAGTTGCCAAACAACCTGATTGCAATTATGTGACCATGTACATGTGTGTGTGTGATGTTTTGCAATGAGGCCAATGTTCATCTGATCCCTGGTTAAACAAGGACTACCTGTAAACATACATAGTGGAGCATTGTACCCTTTTTCTCAGGTTTCATATTCAGAAATGATCATTTTTTTAATGGAGTTTGCTCTAAATGAATTGTGTTTGTATAGAATTGGTTCTGTGATGTAGGACTTGAAAACTAAAGAACTTGAAAACCAAACTTGAGATCTTACCGCAAAAGGTAGCTTCTTATTTTCCTTATAGAGGGAGTGAAATCGTAGATATACTGCAAGAGCTGCCATAGTATATAGAAAAGTAAAAACCCCCAAGGTCACGAAGAATTCGGCTGGTGCAGAAAAGTCTCCCATGAGATGCAGCACTCTTTTAGCAGTTGATCCTTCGATACAATCTGGCATATCAAATGGGATTTTATACAACCTGGTCAAATTGAAAACGAAAGCAAGAGAAATAGCTTAAGTGTAATTTGAGGACTTAGTACAGAAGAATTAGGCTACAGGGTATCTCTTAACATCTAGCAAACTGTATGGAGGAAATACCATATATATTTGCCTCATTCCCGTCTTCGTCCTGTTTAGTGTACATCCAATTAAGTCTTTATGATAAATCTTGATAAATTTTCTTGCCAATAACAACACTAATAAAATACTTTGGCAGATTCTCTCAGACCCAATACCAATTCTAATAAATGTGAATTTAAAAAGTAGCTAAACCTTCTTTGAAAAAGAATATCAGAATTAATGGGTTAAAGAGATGATACTTTTAAAATTTTCAATTTATATGCGGAGAAACCCTTTTGGATTAAGCAATGTTATGTAAACATATGTGTAAAAATATTTTTATAAAGTCAAAAAATAAAGGTATGAGTTAAAAAAAAATACAGCTAAATCTAGTTTCTGAGTGCACCTTATAACTTTCTGTACTTGCAAGCTCTCCTTGCTTCCAACACATCCATGTATCACATCACAGACTGCCTTATTCTATTTCCATATTAATTTTAGTGTGACTCATATTGAACATGCACCTTGGAAAAAATGTAAAGGAGAAGAATTTATCTGAGATTTCCCTGTTGCAAACCATAATTTATGGGATTATTGTAATGGTAGTTTAACAATTGAGAGTGCATATACAGAATTTCTTGCAATGAAAATACAATTATGAGAGAAGAGGTTTATATCCTTGGCAACCATGCCTAACATAAATCTGAATTCAAGACACAAAAAGGCCTTGAAGGATCAGGAGGGAGGAATCTATTCCACCTAAAATGTTTTTCAACCCATATACAATTCATTAAGATACTATGTTTTGTTTTGAACTGTCACTGCCAGTACCACAACAACCCTTCCAATTTGTTCCCCTTCTTGTCAAAGGCATTTTAAAATACTTCACAGACATGCCTCTATTTATAGCTATCAGATGTTGGCAGGGAGGGAAAGATGCACACAGATATAACCATGTTAGATCTTTCATGCATTGATTTTATTCCAACTTAGATCTTGTTTCTGTTTATCCAAAAGCCTTATGGTGGCATCTCCATGTAATGTAGAAAGTTTTTGTTGTGCTGATTTGTGCTCCACAAAAATATAACCTTTTATCTGATCTGGCATACCAAAAAGAAGTTTAGGATACTATGTATACTCCAATGCAGCCTCTTGTTTTTAGCAATGGCACTGATTACCAAGGCCACCAAATCTTAGATTATTAAGATTTAGATGAAGAACTGCTGATATTTTTTTACTGGTTTGACTCTCAATAAATGACAGCTGTATCAGGTCAGCTGCTGCTTTTAAGTTTGTAACAAAAATATTCCTTTTCCTCTCAAAGCAAAATCAGAGTTTTCAGAATGCTTTATTGTATTTCTGGCTACACAGCAGTTTCCTACATAGCAGTTTCCTACACAGCTAGTAACCTGCTAGAGCAACACTCATCTGGAAGTGAGAGGAAAGAAGAAAGGGAAACAACAATTCAGGAATGTTGTACCATAATCATTTATTTTAATTTAATTCAGATGATACAATTTTGCTACACTATGATTTGCCAGTGTTAATTCACAGAGTACAACCATGTGCATAAAATGCATAAATTCAATTGACATCTGCTAAACTCCTCAATGAAAATTGCCCTCAGGAAGTGATGCTCTCAAAGTTTTAGATGATATTATTTTTATCCAACTCTCTCCCTCATATCATTTGAAATACAATTTAATATATTTGAAACCACAGTGGGGGTGTGGCGGAAAGGAATCAAACTACTCATATCAACATGCTGAAATACAAATGCAAGGCAGCTGGGACCTCCACCTGCCAATCTTGGAGATAATGCCAATCTGGAAGCAAGGTACCCAGCTGGAAACAGAATTCTCACCTCATTTGGTTGTCTCTAACCGAGATATTTCAGACATGAGCCCTTTTTAAATAGATGCAACGATATAAGCTGGTAGTAATGCTTGTCTTAATAGTTCTGTACTGAGAATAAACTCCTACTGGAGATTCTGATGTCTTGGGAGAAGAGAGGCTTCGTTTCCAGCCGTCAGAACTGAACAGATATATCTCCAAACAAAGTAATGGATGGTATACTTCTAGATATAATGGCCCAGAAAATAATACATTTGGGTTAACCTCTTCACCTACAAAGTTTTCTGAAAATCACAGTAGCTCCTCTTCCTGCAGGTCAATACATTTTCTAATTCACTGTTAAGTGTTATGTAACAAGGATTTTCTCATGTGGGAATATAGCTTATTTATACTATATAGCTTATTTATACTATATAAGTCATTGAATCTTTTTTCAAATATCAAGGATCCAATAGCGCTGTGTCTATTTTAGCACATCCAAGCTAACATACTTAAGTAAGATTTCTGAATGTCATACTATGCAGAGCAGTGTCCAGCCGTTGCTGTAATAATGCTACAATTCTTCCACTGCTTAATGCAATTTATTTTAAATCAGTTAAGAGATTTAAAGCAATTCTAGAGAAATAGTTTGAAAAATAGCCTGCGATATTGAGCGATTCTAGTTAAAAAATTACTTGTCACTGAAAATATAAAGTAACCATTTCCCCTTTAAGCCCATATCACACTGGCCAACGGATGCAAAAAGGACACAGCGGATGAGCAAAATGTTCCATCCGTTGTTATCCGCTCTCAAAAGGGGCAAAAATTTGCATAACCAGAGCGGATAACACGGACGCGGGGAGGACGCAGGGTGGATGCAAAGCGGATGCGGAATGGAAGCCCAGCAGATGGAAGCAGATGGGAGTGGATGGCACATCCGCAGGGTTTCCGGGGGGCCTCAGCGAAGCGGACGCAGAACGGAAAGAGCGGATGCAGAACGGAAAGAGCGGATGCACAGCGGATGCACAGCGGATGAAGCGGATGCACAGTGGATGCACAGCGGAAGCCTAATGGATGCCTGGCGTTCACTGCGCATGCGGGGAGGATGCATTGCATCAGCCCCACGGATATAACGGAAGCAGCTCGGAAGCAGGTCGCCATTCAGAGGAAAGACCTGCTTCCAGACACATCGACTGCCTTGCCTGTCCTGCCTGCATGTCTGCCTGCCAGCCTTGCTGCCAGCCTCCCTGCCAGCCTTACTGCCAGCCTTGGTTCCTGCCAGCCTCCCTGCCAGCCAGCAACCCCACAACCATGCGAAAGCACAGCAAGCCTCAGCCATCTGCTGCCAGCCCTGGCAAGAGGGACAGGGCTACCATCCCGTCCCCTGGCCCTCACTCTGGTTCTGCT
The DNA here is from genome assembly GCA_015471245.1 of Laticauda colubrina. Taxonomy (NCBI): domain Eukaryota; kingdom Metazoa; phylum Chordata; class Lepidosauria; order Squamata; family Elapidae; genus Laticauda; species Laticauda colubrina. Next base: position 51,607,416 of record BLBF01000020.1, read on the forward strand.
GGGGCTTCTGCAGCACGGGCTCGCTCTTCTGGGGCTGGTGCTTCTGCTGCTTCTGCTTCTGGAGGAGCTGATGACAAGCACTCCAGCACCAGCCACCTCCACAGCACCTGCACCCTTCACCCCTGAGACTGAGCGGCCAAGAGGAGTGCCAGAGACTCATTTTTGTCTTATAGCTTGTTGTTAATAAAGTCTATTTATGATTCACACACTTGCTTCATTTCTTTTTTTTAATAAAGTCTTGCTGGAAACTTTTAGAAATGGTTTAAGCCTTTGCAGGCTTGTGGGATGGGTTAAGATAGCTGTGGGATGGGCAGGGATACCTGTGGTATGGGTAATAGCTGTGGGATAGATAAACCTCCAGTGCAAGCATAGTGGGACTGTATGGTTCACCCTCCCAGGTGCCACACCTATGGCCCTTCATTATCAATAATAATGTAATAATTATCCACACATGTCAACAAAAACACAACTCTTTATTAAACGCCCTGTTCATTGTAGGCCAAACATACATGGCCCAATCTCATCCGTATGATGAGACAGGCTGAAGAAAGCATCCATTAAGCATTTACCATCCTGTCTTGCCACTCCACTGCTCCAGCTGGGGAGTTGCACCATTGTCTCAGGAGGTTGCGCTGCTTCTTCGCTTCATGTGAGGCTCTGTTGGGGCCTTGCACATCCTCAGTGTCGATCAGGTTTCGCCCTTGCCTCCATTCCCCAGGCTCCATGTCCCCATTGCCTTGCTGGAGGTCCACGAGCCTGTTCTGCAAGACTGGGTAGCGGGTGCACATGAGATTGTGCAGGATGCAGCAAGCTTCCACGATCCTCCTCACGGTCTCTGGGCGATGCTGCATGGTGGTGAGAAGTACCTGGAACCTGTTGGCCAGGATGCCAAAGGCGTTCTCCACCACCCGCCTTGCCCTGGACAGCCTGTAGTTGAAGATCCTCTCTTCACGGGTGAGGAGTCTGGAGGTGTAGGGCTTCATGAGGTAGGTTTTGAGGGAGAAGGCGTCATCCCCCACGATGAAGTAGGGCACATCTTGTGTGTCGTTGGGCAGGGGTTCTGGATCTGGGAAGCCCACGATGAGGTTGCGTTCCAGTTCCTCCTTGAAGTGACTGGCGTTGTATACCTGGGCATCTGAAGATGAGCCGTTGCCTGAAGCATCGATGTACATGAACTTGTAGTCAGCATTGACCATGGCGAAGAGGATGATGCTGAAGAAGCCCTTGGAGTTGAAATAAGTGGACCCCGAGTTGGCTGGCGCATTGCAGGCCACGTGCTTGCCATCTATGGCTCCAACAGTGTGGGGGAAGTTCCACTTCTGATACTACTGCTCTGCAACTTTCTTCCATCCTTCTTCACTGGAGGGGTACTGGAGGAGCTCCTCCTTGTATTCTTCGATGATGGCCTGCACCACTTCTCTGACCACAATGCTGATGGTGTTGGATGGCACCCTCCAGCCATACTGCATGCTCCTGTAGGAGGTCCCTGAGGCCAGGTGGTGCAGAGTCAGTGCCACCTTGAGCCCAGGTTCCAGGCTGGGCCGGAAGTTGGTGTTTGCCTTGGTCAACCTGGGTGTCAGGCGCTGCACAACTTCGTCAAACATGGCTGGAGGCATCCTCATGAAGTTCTGGAATGCCCGAGTGTCTTCGTTCCTAAGCTCCACCATCAGCTTGTTGTACAGTCCGTCCTCTGCTCTTCTGGCGAACCATCTTCGGACCCAGACTTTTTTTGGGTACCTCCTTTTCTTCCCGTAGTAGAGTTCACAGAGCCTGTAGATGGCTTCGCACTGTTGCAGAACAATGGTGGCTGCTGAAAGGACTTTGTCACAATCCACGGTGGACATGACTGAATGCTGTGGAAGAGGAAGAGGCAGATGAAGGCTGCAGAGGTCTGCACCGCTGGGCTGCTGTTCTGAAAGTGAGATGCAGGCGAGTTGCTCCCCCTTTTTATAGGCAGTATAGGTTTTCCGCTAGGCATCCTCTAGGCATCCTCTAGACATCCTTAATATCTGAGATAGGTCCCCTCTGCAAACGTTTTTTCTGCTTTAAACGCTTTGTTTCCGTTCTGCATCCGCTAGGCATCCGTTCCGCATCTGTTCTGCTTCCTCCCTGCATCCAGGCGGATGGAGTTCTGCGGATGCGTAGCGGACGCCTAGCGGATATAGCGGATGCGTAGCGGATGCAGAATGGATGAACTGGATACATTTTCCGCGCAAAAGTTGTAGGCAGCCCAAAACTTTTGGAGCGGATGAAACGTCCATAAACGGATGCTGGACGGATAGAAAGGAAGCCAAGCGGAGGCAGTGAGTACATCGCGTTTTCGAACGGATGGCAAGGTTTTTTGTCCGTTTTACATCCTCTTTGCATCCGTTGGTTCAGTGTGACATGGGCTTTACTAAAGGTTATTGCCAACAATGTTGAGTTTCACATTATATCTTCCATATCTGTACTCGGAGCTTTTCATTTACCTGAAAGGATATCCAAACTGCACAGTAATAGCAGTTGTCTCCTTGGGAGGCTTCGTGCATTTCACAGTAGCCCCTGTTTCTGCACTGAAAGAACCACAGGCTCCAAAGGCAAAAATGGCAAAGAGCTGAAGAGAAAGGGGAGAGGAGTTTAGAATTAAATCTGTTAACAATCAATAGGAAAAAACCCTCTCTAAACAAGGCAACATATTGAGCTTTACCAACTCCTGTGAACAATCCCAAGACCGTACAAATTGCATACTACCAAGGTTTATAATGGCCCAGTGTTTTTAATAAAACCACATCAATCATCAATGCACATCAACCCTTGAAGAAACAATTTGCAAGCAATACACATGCCTGATCAATTTTTTAAAAACTGCATATTTTCTTGGATAGATTTAAAAAATCTTGAAAGAAAGAAAAAAAAATAGCTTGTGGGAAGCCAACACTGCAGAAAAAATAACCAGGTTTATACTCGATTTCTATAAGAAAGAAAAGCATCAAATTTTAAAAAAGAACAATGTATGTTTTGCTTTTTTGCAGGATAGTAAGCAGTATTAGAATCCTTTGATATAACCAATAGCTTTTAAAAAAGCATCTGTCAGAAAAGTAACTGAAATAATTCCATCAGCTTCAATAGAAAGTTAAATGGTTTGACTAAAGTCTGCCCATAAATATGGGACAAACAACAATTATGCCACATATATCAAAAATCTTTCGTTTCAATATAAATTGCCTGAAGCTACATAAAATCAATCCCCGCCCCAAAAGTGAAATCCACAGTGTAAAAATGTACTTGAAACTGACAGATTTATTCGTTTTAAACACACCATTCCATTCAGAGATATGCATTACTTTTGTAATAGGCAAAACTCAGCAAAAGCTGTAGAAAGTCAAGACTAATAGGTATACTGTATAAAAGCAGATGCTAGTGTTGGAAGAGACCAAAATTAAATTTCAGTCTGCTCTTGCTACGTATAAACTTCGCTTATGATCACATCAGCATTGCCAAGCTTACCTCCCTTTGCATAAGTTAGAGAATACAAGAGGTTACAGCTCATGAAAATTGTCAGTTTAGATTTGGGCCATATATAACAATGCACTAGATATCAAGAAAAGCTAAATCAAGAGGATTCTTCAAGCATTGTGGTAGATCAGATAAAAATGAATGAGGGGAAAAAAAGGATTTGCCAGTTGAACAAAAAACTGTTTCATTTACCATTAGGCTCAACTCTCTCACACATATGCATATATAGCGATATGGGCCATGCAAGACCTGGTAAGACATCCTGGGTGGGTTCAACTTTGAACAACAAAGCAACAACAAAAGAGGCCTAAATCAGACACTGGTCCCTGGTTTGAAAGACCCCCTCGGCTGAGCCTGAGACTAACATCCAGCCAAAACAGGACTAACCAAAATCCAACTATTCAGCTATTATAATGAAGGCTGCACTGTACTCCCTATGGGTTTCCATAAGCTCAGTGAGGAAAACCAATGAAAGCTAGCAGATGTGCTGCTTAAATACCATTATGACTGAAGAACTTCAGAATTCGTTGTGTCTATGTAAGTGCAGAGAAATGTGAGTGATACAAGAAAGATGGTAAAAGAAAGGAGTAAAAGAAAGGTTTTATCATGATGTGTAGCATTTAGATGGAACTAAAAGTAACAGTTGCAACAAAATGACAAATAAACAGCTCAGAAAAAGGCGACTGTATCAGTCAGGCTCTCATTTTTTCCCCTATCCTAATAAAGGTACAGGTAATCCTTGACTTAAAACCACAATTGAGCCCAAATTTTCTGTTGCTAAATGAGACATTTGTTAAGTGGGTTTTACCCCATTTTATGACCTTTCTTGCCACAGTTGTTAAGTGAATCACTGCAGCTGTTAAGTTAGTAACCCAGTTAGTAAGTGAATCTGGCTTCCCCACTGGTTTTGCTTGGAGGAGATTGCAAAATGTGATCACATGACCCCCCCAGGACACTTTAACCATCATAAATACAAATCAATTGCCAAGTATCTGGATGTTGACCACATGATGGGGATGCTGCAATAGTCATGAGTGTGACAAATGGTCATAAGCCACTTTTCCGTTGTAACTTTGAATGGTCACTAAATGAACTGTTGTAAGTGAAAGACTACCTGTGCCTTGATTTAATAAAGCTTATCCAGACATGTTTACTGGCAGCTAATACTGACTTTACTTTCATGAGCTCCAGTACTCCATGAAATCTGTAATTACTATTTGCAATTCCAGATTTTGCATAACAGCTAATGACAGCACTAGGGTTCTCAACCCTACTTTTGCACCAGGGGAAGAATCAGGCTCAAATTCTGAGCAGTACTGACTTATCCCAAAGCAACTGTTTAAGTGCTGACTTCTATGAATTTAGAGCCAACTCTATATTTTCTATCTGTGTAGAAAAAAAAAGAACTAGCATGGTACTCAAGTATTTTGCTAGATGTGAAACATATAATTGAGAAAAAGCTTCTATATATATATAGCAGGGGTAGTCAACCTTTTTATACCTACTGCCCACTTTTATATCTCTGTTAGTAGTAAAATTTTCTCTAACCACCCACCGGTTCCACAGTAATGGTGATTTATAAAATAGGGAACAAAGCCCTACCCCCACCATGAAAGTTGGATCGCCCACTAGTGGGTGGTAGGGACCAGGTTGACTACCACTGATATGTAGAAAAGAAAATTCTGTATTCAGAAAATACTACCCGTACCACTGCAGGCTGTGTGTGCAGCCACATATCATGAAAAATATCTCTGTGTCCTCAAGGCAAGAAAACATGAAAAATCTGGTTTTGGCTCTTCAGTAGTTAAGACATTATCACTGAATGAAATGAATAGATCTGGTAGGACAAAGGAATCCTTTCAAGATACAGTCACTATGACTTTTACTAAGGAGCATTGTCATTTGAACTTTCTTGCTTTTTTAACCATGCTAATTTTAGCCTACATTCTAAAATGGAAGCTTCTTGACATGATTGATATAATGTCTTTTCACAATGCTAAAAAGTGTAAAGAGAAACTGAAAATGCTGAAGACCTTGTCAGGCAATTACACAGCATAATAAAAAAAATATGAAGGGTCAATTGCAGACTGAAAGAACCCTATGCACGTATTTACAACAATAAAAGATGACACAAACTACTACTTACATTGCATATCTAAGAAGAGTAATGTCTTGATGTATAACGGAAGGCCACTTGTGCCATTCATCATTAGACTTTAGAGCTACATTATTCTCATGATCCAGTGCTTTAAGAAGTCACTCAATACACAAAATTGCCACGCCCAGAATCTTCATATAGAAATTCATATTGCTCTCCTCAAGCCATGCATCATGCAAAGACAAGTCCTTGCCATTTACCGGGGGACCCACTTGCCATTATCTTTAAAGTACGTGAGATGTGTTTTCATAGAAGTTTAAACTAACCCAGATCTGCTGCATACTTAGATAGAATGCTGTCAGCCGAGGTTTTTTTCCCCTTATCACTCAGTTCCCCCCTGGTTCTTTTCAGAGTCTGAACCTGTATTGAACACCCCTTGTATTGGAATCATTAACTGCATGATTTTGACAAAATGTATTCTTCATGTTTAAGTAATACCACTATTGTCTAAAGATAGAACAAATGGTGGTACAGCATGTTATTCAATAACAGTGCTATATATGGATGTTTATAACATAAACAGAATTTTGTAAAAAAAAAAAAAAAAGGAAGTGGGTTTTCTTTTTTCTTTTTTTAAGAAACAGAAAGTTGATTTGGGTCCTTTAAGGCTTATTCTGTTTCTCTCTCTCTCTCTCCCACCCCCTAACTTCTGCATTAAGACGGGTAGAAATCTAAAAATGTCCCTAGGGATCAAATTGAAATCGAAACGCTCCTCTCCCTTGGAAAGAGACACACAAAAATACAGCGTTGGTGTGGAGTCTCCTGGCACTGGGTCTGTGCTGTGGACTAAATAAACCCAGAGCTTCTAATCTCCTCTTGGGAAGGCTTGAGAAGAGAGAGAATTTGTGAGCTCAGGGACAAGTCCAGGCGTGGTATGTGCAGAATCAGAGCTCCAAAAAGGTTAAACCCGCCTGGGTGAAATGTGAGCGCAGCTCTCCACCGTTCCCACACATACCCCTTGAGTCCACAAATCCAGACTCCTTTGCACATAGAAGGACTGCCCGAGAAGGCACTCCCCTCCACCGGCTCCTGCTCCAGGTCCAATTTCCCAGCCCCGTGCGTGTGTGTGTGTGTGCGCGTGTGTCCCCTTTCTTCGATGCAACTTCACCAAGGCAACAGTTTTAGCAGCATTGTCATCCTTCCCCTTCCAGGTTGGGGAGGGGGTGGGTGGGGGAGAAGGCCAAAGCAGAAAAGTTGCACACCGAAAGAGCAAACTTACCCACTCCAGCACCTTAATGAATCCCAGGGGCTCCTCCAGGCGACCCCACCGTAGCCCCCCAAACAGCTGGGCCTGGCAAGGAAAGCAAAAAAAAAAAAAAAGAGGCAAAGGGGTGGGAGAGAAACAGGGGCAGGGATTTCAGGTCAGCCAGGAGGGAAAGCCAAGGGTGGGGGTGGGGGGGAGGGAGAATTAGGAAAGGGCGTCAGAAAGTGAGGGACAGTCAGAGACAGAAAGAAAGGCCAAGAGGCGGGAGAAAAGGGCCAGCAAAAGGAGCCCTACCACCAGGTTGGGAGACTCCTTGTCCGCCGCCAAGCTCTGGGCTCTGGATTCCGACATGCTCCGCGGAGAGCTGGTCGCCGGGTCGAGACGGGCTTCCCTGCCTCTCCGGCGCGTGGGCGGGAGGGGGCGGCGGGAAAGAGAAGTTATTCAGGCGAGGGGAGCCCCGGCTGGAGTTGGCGGCGCGAGCGGCTGCTCCTTCCTCCGCGGACCTGAGGCGAAAAAAAAGCCCCGTCGGAACTCCTGTCAAAGTCGGCAAAAGAAAAGGGAGGCGCGCCGAGGAGGAGGCGGCGACGGTGGGCGGGCCCGCCTCCTGCGCGCGCTTCGGCTCCGAGGCCGAAGCCGTTGAGGGCGGGGTTCTCCTTTGCCGCCGGCTCCGCCTCCCTCCGAAGGGGCGGACGGCCCAGGCGCCCGGCGACTCTTCGCTCTCCGGAGGAAGGCAGGGCTCGGCTCGCTCGCTCGCTCGCTCGCTCGGCCGGCCGGCCGCGGCGGCTCAGGATGTAAGTCCGGGGTCTGCGAAGGGAACGTCGGTCTCCGGCATTTTAGTGCTGGGGGGTGGGTGGGGGTGGAGCGCAGTCAGGTGTGTGTGGGGGGGGGGGGGGGGGGGGGGGAAGGGCCTTGTTTTCTTTCCTGTCGTGCGAGTAAATTCCAAGCAGTTAATATTTACATTCCCATAATGACCTTACAAATTTTCTTACAGTTCGTTTTGAATCCATTCATTAAAAGAAAAAAATGTATTTCACCCTAAAACATTTTGCCTAAGAAGAAAACAACGTCTAGAATGCTTTCTAAAAGTGCATATTTTAGCAATATTACAATATTCATCTTTGTGGAGTTTGGTAGATTTTGCAAACTATACCACAATACAGCAATTAAAAAAAAATACAGGCAGATGAAATTACTAGTTCTGTTTTGACATTTATTAGAATACTCACCAGGGCTGTTTCCAAAACATGTTATTTCTTCCATATTGCTAGCTCATGTCATCCTTAAAAAGAATAGAAGTTTCAAAGCAGAATTTGTTTGCCAAGTTTATCTTTTATCACTTTCAGAGATTCCTTATGGCAACAATTATGGATTGTCCTCAGTGTTTTTAAGAATCCCACTTTTCAAAGTTGTGCTAATAAAAAAATAAGGTGTTCAGTCTATGATTATTTAATATTACTGTTTAGAATATATTTTATCCAAGCTTTATTCATTAATAAGAATTAATAAATATTCATTTATAAAATTATAGAAAGTCGTGATATTTAAGTTAATGATATTAGAAATAGAAAAGGCAGTTTGAACGTTTGCAAGGATGAGGCTGAATTTAATCACTGCCATAACTTGCTTTAACTAAGAGTGGAAACAGGAAGTTGCTATTCATTTCCCAGGGAACCTTTGAAGATAAGATGTGAACTACTACTAATAAACAAAACAGGTTTCTCATCATATATTGATGTACATGAAAATGTATCTTATGTAGCAACACTTTTTGTTTCTACTAAAATTATTTTACTCTTTAAATTAGATGCTTTGAAAAATTACATAAAATAATTCTCTAAGTAGGATTTATAGTAATCCTGTTAGCAAGGTAACACCTTATAAACACCACACAGTTTTGTGACTCTCCACACGTATTCTCAGGTTTGTCTCAGTGCAGATATTAATTCTCTATAGCAATTGTTGGAAGAAATATCCATCTGGTTCAGTTCCAAACCAGGAGAAAGACACTGGAAACATGGAGGCTTGGAAAGATGATTTAATGATGAAGCAGAACCACATGGGCTCTGGGGAGCTGACCATATAGAGTTGAGAATGAGGGTTTTTAAATACCTTCTCTTAGGCTTTGAATTTGAGCTTCCTGTTCCTGTGCAAGAACATGTATTCTGTTGACTGTTAGACTCCCATGGGACCATGCACAAATCCTTGGAGTTTGTCTGAGCTATGTTTGGTTGAAGTTTGGGCTGATGCAATGAAGAGGCTTGCTGGACAATTCCTATTGTGGCTGAGGGCTAACCCTACCTTTGTTCAGACCTGGATGCAAGGAGTAATGGATTAACAAATCTGCATTTCTAAAAAGTGGCCTCAGCTAAGTATCTGCTTGGGAGCAGGAAGCTGGGGGTCTGAGTTCCTGTCTCCCTTAAGATTTTTATTTCTCACTTAAGGGAAATACTTTATCCTGCCTTTTAAAAACATTTCTCAAAATATTTCAATTTTCTAGGAGAGGGATGGGTGCTAACTTTCTACACAGGTGTGTCCAACCATGGCCAGGCCATATGTAGGCTCCGGACAGCTAGTAATGCAGCCTCACAAGATCATAAACTTTTAATACTATGTGATTTAGATACATTAACTACATTTTTTTTATTTGTGGCCCAAGGCAATTCCTATTCACACAATGCAGCATAGACAAGCCAAAAGGTTGGACACCCACCATGCTCTATAGCTTTTCCTGAATATTCATGTGCAGATTTAACTGTACACATACTTATCCTGACTCAATGGGTCTTGTTTAGCAATAGATGGATGTAGGTTAGTATTTCAGACATTAATAAAAAAAATATCAACAACTTTCTGTTAAATATGGAGCTGGTTTTGATATACATAGTGTCAAACCACCAGCAGTTCCATGTTTATCGAAGGAGAATTATTTTGATAAGTTAATGCTTAGATAAAAATAGTGACACAGTTAACATCTCCATCATTCTTTTAACAGAAGACAGAATTTTATGACATTAACAATTTTTACACACTATAATACAATGAAGAATGCAAATGATCAAGTGGTAATAATCATACTTGAAATGGTAATTTGAAGCTATTCCAAGGTCACTCCTCCTGGCCATATATCCTGGTTTGATCAGGATTGTTCTGGTTTTGTGCTTTATCGCAGGCATTAAAAAATTACTTCCTGGCAAATAAGACTGCACAGCTTGTCAGTGGGCATGACAGATTTATCCCATCTGTCATAGTTTGCTTCCCCTTTGCCTGTGCAATTTAGCAGCAGGCTCAGTCAAAGGGTGTTTCAAGAGTTTAAATGCATGTGTCCCCCTTTTTAGAGAAGCATAGGATTAGTGGTCTACCCAAACAGGCCCCCTCTTTATCTGCACACAGTGAGGTAAGCTTTGAAAAAGTACTAAGATCCACACTCCCTGGCTGCTGATCATGACCTTTATCCTGGTTTGTCTGCTTGAAAATATGGTAAGCGTGTTATCAAAATCGGCCTTATTTGCTTTATTCCCAGACTTTCCTTGTGGCCGTTCCTTCAAACTCACATTTACTTTACTTCAGGCATTATGAAGGCTTACCTAGCTTCTTGTGGGGACCTGCAGGTTCTCCCTCACCCAGAAGGATCATCTGTCCTCACCAAAAGGCCAAAGCCACCCTATATCCAAGGGGTCTTCTTGACTTAGGACCAACACTTTTGTGAAGTAGGCCCAAACCAAGCTTTGAATCTTTCAGACACCATTCTGCACTCTACACTGATTGCCAAATAGGACTTTCCCAAAGAAAATTCCTCCCCCTAAGGAAGTCTTCTTGCCCCATATTGTTTTGTAATACTGTTCTGATTATTTCAGCTTTGGAGGAATGCCAGATGTATTTGTTATGATGAATATTAAAGTATGGGTGTCCATAAGAGGGGAACAAGGCAGGGCAAACTAGTGATGGGATTCAAAAAAAATTACTACCGGTTCTGTGGCTTTTACTACCGGCTTGGTGGGCGTGGCAGGGAAAGGATATTGTAAAATCTCCAGTCAGAGGTGGTGTTTGCCAGTTCTCCAAACTGAAAATTTCCACTACCAGTTCTTCAGAACTGGTCAGAACTTGCTGAATACCATCTCTGGGGCAAACGACATCAAGTATACCCTGATGTTATAACAATGTCTATGGCATGACTATGGTTTCTACCAAATACCGTATCTGTGAATGGGGACGTCATTTTCATCATCCAGTTGGACAGAAGGGTTTTTACCACTAAATGGTAGCAAAGAAAGCCTCCACTTATTTGCTACCATCAGATTTTTACGATCTATTCTAGATCCATTTTGTACTACTTATTATCTTATTGGAAAATTCATTAATTGCTCTTGACACGAAGCAATGGAAATAGCCAAAATAATAAGAGTTATATATTTCATTTCTTTAAATTTTTACTCTACCATATAATAAATGTACTGTATTCTGTGCAGTTAATGCTTTAAAACAATAACTGGAAGTTGAGAACAGGCCAAGTTTATTTATGCCATTTTATTTCAACTGTAGAGGTTGCTGTAGAGACAAGACAAATAACTTTCAGATTATATGTTGATTACAGCAGTTACCTACTCTGCTCTCATGATTAAAATACATTCTAGCTAGCAGAATAGTGACATACTGGTGAATTCAGAGTGTTGTGTCCTGTTTTGATGGGCAAAGAACATTGATAGGATAATAAGTAGAGTTACTCAAAGATTGTTATTAGTCTTTGATTTTAATCTATGGAAGTTAAATAATAACTTACTTTTTTTCCTTGGTTTCACATGTTTATTAGTTTATCAAAATATAAAATAAAAAGAGAAATTCAAGAAAGTAATAGAAAACTAGAAGGAGAAGAGAAATATGGTGTAGAGGAAAAAAGGAAAGAAAAAGGCACCAACTTCCAACTCTCTAGTACAGTAGAAGATAACAACAGTATACAACAGTACTGTTTACACAACAGTATATACTAGCCATTTTATAAAAACAAGTCTATGTAATTAGCAAAAATAAAATCAAAGTTTCATTTTTTTTCTTTGCAAACATAAAGTCCGGAAGTAATTTCCAAAAAGAAACAAGTCAAATATATTCTCTTTTACATAAAATTTACATAAAACAATAAATTTGACTATCTCTGCTTCCCCTTGCTGTGGGGAATAATGTATGCTTCTGTGTATTCATTAATCTTTATCATAATTTATATGAAGAAGTTAAATAAGAATTTACAACCTAGGTAAGCAGAAATGATTTCTTACTGGAGCTTTTTTCTTCTTTTCTTGTTATGTTATGCTAATTATATTTTCTTTTTTATATTGCAAATATTAAAATATTCTGGAAATGCTGTTTTAAACAAAAAATAATCTATAGAATTGATTTTGAAAGCCATTCAAGTTCTCTCTTCTCCTTCATCTGTTGTTTATTTTCTAAACCATGTATGAAATATCATTAAATAATTCAAAAACATGAAATAAATTGGAATTTTGCTTTCTTGGTGTAGATTCTTAAATACAGCAAATTCACAGATGTTAATAAGAAAATTGTGATTTGAATATTCAAGTGTACACTATTATAACATTTATTTTTCTAATGAAAAAGAAATGTGAAACTGTTGCACAAAAGATGTTTTTATTTTAAAAGGCTTAGTTAAGAATTTGTTTTGTCATTGTACAGTACTCCTGTTCACATAAGCATCTGAGGCACAAGGACAATTGCTTGCCTCATTGCATTGTTCTCTATCTCGGGACTTCCATACATTTGACTAGAACTTGTAATATCTGCCAGCTAGGACGGCTGATCTGTATGCTAGATGGAAATCATGTGAATTATAGTCCAATTTTTGTGCAGATCAACAGATAGTGATGATTAAAAGATGCCTGCTTGGATGTTGAATATGTTAAAAAATCAAAGCCAAAATCCTGTCTTTTATTCCTTGCTGGTATATTTCTTTGGAGGGTTATTTGTAACCCAAGGAAAGAGCAACTTTCAAAAGCAAGGAAATATGATTTGAGATTGCATCTGCCTCTGCCTATGTTAAACCATTCTGGATATTTAAAGCCAAAATTTATCTCTTATAATTTGTTGGACAATTATTATATATCTCAAAATAAAATGATACTGCTTAGATTTTACATATTTTCCAGGGCATTCTTATTTTATTTTGAGAAAAAAATAAGGAAGGACATATAGCATATGCCCTACTCCATTTTTTTCTCTGGGACTTTCTGAAAAACATTGTTTGGGTTTTTCTTCATGCATAAAAGTAAATGTTTGATAGAAGCAATCAGCAGCATAAGATTTTATTATAGATTTCTATGTGATGTAATCTGAAACTCACTCGTGAATCGCCTTCTTTTAAATCACCTTTTAAGCCTTGGGTTTTACACCTCCAATACATTTCCTTATGTGTTAGAACAGAGCCCCCTAGACCTACTCTACTTATAGCTGGCTCAGCATTCCTCCTATATTTAGGAAACTAGAGCCATGAAATTAATGCCTGCATAAAAATAGTTTGTTTTATGTTTTGCAAAATGGCCTCAATGTAATAGGAAGAGAACCAGGGGTGGGCTGATACTAGTTCGCACTGGTTCACCTGAACCGGTTAATTTTATGGCCAGTTCAGCAAACTGGCAAATCCCAACTGGCTCTGCCCACCCCACTCCACTGCTGTCAGGAGTCCCCATTTTGTATTGCAGGTAAGTGAAGGGCCTGTGTGGAGGCTCAGGAAGGACGAAAAACAGCCTCCTGGAGGCCCAACGAAAGCCCCTGGAAGCCGGGAAGGCATAAACGTTTTCACTCCCAGGATGGTGCGGGAGGCTGACTAGGCCATGCCCACCATGGCCACGCCCACCCAGCAACTGGGCAGAGAACCAGTTGTTAAATTATTTGAAGCCCACCCCTGAAGATAGCCTATGGAAAATATCGATCAGATAGTTCAATGTGCATCTTGCAGGGATCATACAGATGACACAAATGTGTCTGTACTACAAGAAAGATCTGAGAGCGTTATGAACCTGAACTTGAAGTGTTTGGATTTCAAAATAGTAGAAATGAGACTAATAGAAAATATACTATCCTCTGCCCAGCCCAATTCTAAAATGTTCAAGAAAGAGGTCTATGATTATGGTTGTGTACTTCCTTGATAATAAGTCATGCTGAATATAAGTTTTGATACTCAACAAATATCCATACTAGTAGGCTACAAAGCAGTTGTTTCCAAATTGTAGCCTGATGGCAGGAAATCCTTTCAGTCCAATGACAGGGGATGCTCCCACGTAAAACTTTTACTGTACGCTCACATTGCGTTATACACAGAGTTGAATAAAAGAACTTGATCATGTTATTTTCCATTTATGACCTGCTTTGTTTTTCCCATCATTTCTTCTGCTTCTCCCCCTCCATTAAAGAAGAAAAGTCACAACAGTTTCACATTCTTTTTAAAAGGTAATGCTTGGAATGGTTCTCTGGAAAAATCCTCAAACAGGTGCAGTTCCTATTTGTATAGTATTGGTGAGATCCTGGGAACACAATACACACTTCAGATTTGAACAATTTGCTAAACGAAAACAGTTTTGGGGTGGCTGTTGTTTTGAGCTCTGAGCTTGGCAATTTAGTTGCAAACGTTTTGTCACCATTTGAGGAGACATTGTCAGTGCATTTTGAATTGAATTAAAACCCAATTCAAAACACACTGTCTCCTCGAAAGCTGATGAAACCTAACTACCAACCCGAGCTACACATTTCATAGTTATTTTTACTTCATAATTAACCTAAATTCTTCCATGTGTGCCTTGTCAACTAACCATTATTACCTGAATATGTGAATCTATGCTCTAATCCTTGGCCTTTTATGACCAACTGGACCAATCATTCTCTTTCTGCCACCCTATCTTATATAATTGTTATAGGGAAATACAGGAATATGTCACTCTGGGCTTCTAAGTGAATAGCAGTATATAAATCTAATTAATAAACATTCACAAAAATATATTCTGCAAAAAGCTGTTCCTAGACAACTGAATCAAAGTACCTACAATTTAAAATGACACCTCTCCAGTTTAAGCCTTGGACATCTTCAGCATGTCTTTTTAAGCAAGCAGTAGAGAATATTTAACCTAGTTGTTTTCAACCCATCCAATGCACTTCTGTGAAATGTAGGGCCCTTTTAAGTGAGGCTTCAATATTGTCCACAATACCCTAGCATCAGGGGTCAGTAGTTTTCTGCTGCTGAGGTCTATTTTGTATTTGTATTCTTGGCAGCTAAGCACAGCTGTCAGCAAGGCCATGATGTAATACCATTACAGAAGGTACAGGGTGGAGGTTTTAGTCAATTTCCTGCCATCTGGAGAGATTTGTGGGACTGATACTTTCACTGATATATTAAGCTTATAAAAACACTTTTTTTCTCTCCCTGCGTCCTGCTGATTTTTGATACTTTTCCAACAAATTTCAGTGCTGCAAATGGTCTCCAAGGACTGCAAAAGAAAAAGAAACCATGCATGGTCAACAAGCAGGGTGGCTTTTTTCTGCCTACCTATGTAAGGATTATACAGTGTTCAGCCCAAGATTTTATTTGGCTCCTACATCCTTTCTTAGCGATCACCAGTTTTTAGTAATCAAAGTAAAGTACATATCTTGGGTTTTATGAATGCGGGAAATATTAAAAAAAACCTTTTAAGTGAGATTTAAGAAAAATACTTTTGCTATAAAAACGTCTAATTTTGATTTTGCCCCCCCTCCCCCAGCTTCATCTACTTTGCCCACTAATCCTTCCAACACATTCCATAATTTCACTTCTTCCACCTCATGGCTATTAATCTAAAAAAGAAAAAACTGCATTAAAGGTCTACACAAATGTCCAAAACCTTCAACTAGAATTTTGTTGAGACCAGGGGTGTTAAACACGAATCCAGCCCATGGGGTGCTTAAATCTGTCCCATAAGGTTGCCCTAGAAACAGGACTAGCCTATTGTGCCTCTGCCAGTGAAAATGGAGCTTGGGAGCCTGTTTTCTCTGCAGAGGACTCGGGCCACCATAGGTGCCCCCAACACGAGTGATGTTGAGCTGGCTATGCCCACCCTGGCCACGCCCACCCCAGCGCCCTGAGGTCAAACACAAATGCATTGAAATCAAGTTTGACTCCCCTGGTTTAGACAGTAGAGCATAGAGTGATTACCGGGGACTACTTTGCTACATTCTTCAACACCAGTCTCTTCCCCTTTTCCTTTCTTTTTAAAACAACAGAAGGTATTTTAAAGAGGAAGTTAACAATTTTATCACTTTTAAGAAAATAAGAGGACTGTTTGGTGCATTGGATTTTGGAAGGTAAGTCGTGACATTCAGGAAAGGGCTTATCTGATAGAAAACAAGAGGTTCCCCACAGCATATTCACTTTTTTGACAGACATAAGTGGCCACGATTATGCAGTTGAAATATATGGAAATATGAAAAAAATGATCAGTGATAATTTGGGGTGACAACTGGTTATTTTACTGCTGCTTTTTTCATTGGGATTTCACGTTTGAGACTTTTGGAGGTATCTTCTCCACAGGTAGTCTTTATGAGTAACTGCCTTGTTTAGCAACTGTTTGCAATCACATTGTTCTGTAAAGCAAAAGAAAGGTGAAATAAGATCAAAAGAGCAGTCATGGTTTCACTTCACAACTGTTTCATTTGGTGCCCAAGTTGCCAATCCCAACTGTGGTCATGGAGGATTACATGTAGTTCTTCATGCTTTACGGCACCCTTGGTTCCTTCCTTCGGTCAATTGCTTTGACACACCAGAACACCAAGTCTTGCTTGTCTCTTTCTGAGCTCGATTTAAGCCATTGTTTGGTATCATTTAATGAATCACAATGGTGCCTTCACGTAACATGAACACGCAAATCATATTTTTGTTTCGAACTGATGAAACAAGGAATTGCCCTTTAACCACAACGTATAAACCGCTTCAGTCCTGGGGCATATATAGCTCACCAGTCCTTTGAATGTGTCAAGTCTTTTCCCCACCGATAAACGATGCTGGGTATTTTCAGAGTCCCCATGGAAAGCGGATCGTTTTGCCTTTTGCCCCAAGTTCTCACTTGAATAATGAATCTCAAAACAAGGCGAATTGGTAACAACGTGATACGAGGCGAGAGCAGATGGTGGAGGAAATGCTAAAAATCATGAGCTGGTCCAGGTTTCAACGCTTTACTATCGCTACCGCTTATGGACAATTTTAGGTAAAAATCACCGCACGTTTTTCGTTCAATATACGTTTGCCGCTCATGTTCAACTGTTCAATTATTTCTTTACCAAGATAATGGAGTCATGTGTCACAACACAGAGAGACAGGAAGGCTGGGAAAAGCGCTACGACCGACTCCCGTAGAAACACAACGACCACACCGCATCGCCCCTGTCATCTCTCCTCCAATCTTGAGAAGGGCGGGATTGATATTCCCCCGTGGACCATGGCAACCGCCTCAGCCAATCCCGGCTTCGGACGAACCTTCCCAGGGCCAATTGCACGATGGCATTGTGAGCTCCCGCTTCGGAGCTCGATTGGGCTGCTGAGCAGGGCGAAGCGTACGGCGTCGAGGTTCACGCGTGCGCGGTGTGGAGTGGTGGCTGAAACCGGCTGCTTGCGCTGATCGGGCCCTAAGCCTTCTCCGGACTCAAGCCGAGGCTCGAACGCGCGCGTCTCTTCCTCCCTGGTGCCGCTGCGGCTGCTGTTGCCAGCATGTTCCTCACCCGCTCCGAATACGACAGGTAAGTGCAGCCGGGACGAGCGGAAGCGCGGCCTGCGTTGGCCGGGGCTGAGTCACTGCAGCGGCCTGGCTTTCGGGAAGGAGTTGAAACGACCTCCCTCCTCCAGCTTGCCGGCCTCTCCTCCTCCGGAGTCTCTCTTCAGAGCGGCGGGGGCCTTTTGCTTCTTTCTTCGGAAAGGAGGCGCTTCGGCCGGACCTCGTGCCCGGGAACGGAGAGCAGTTTTTCCCTTGGGGTGGGGGGAAGGAAAGGTCTTACTTACACTTTGGAGCACAAGCGCCCCTCGCACCAGAAACCGAGGCCTCCCAGGAGACGGTGTCCCGCAAAAAGCTTTTCGCCGGCGGCAGAAGCAGCTGTAGGTCAAGCGGAGTGCCAAATTGAAGCACTCTGGCGGTGGAGAGAGATTTGATGGGTATCTGAAACAATACTTTTTTTGAAGAAAAGTTTGCACTTGTTCCGGAATGCTTTATCCCAGTGACTTCGTTCTTTGTGCTTTTTTTTTTTTTTTTTTAAATACATTTTCTATTTGCCTTAACGATGCCCGCTCATTCGTGGGTGAGAATAAAATAGAAGGGATTGTGACATTTTGAAGTTTATTTGTCCAGAAATCAGGCCATCCCGGTCCCTTTGAATATTTTCCCTTCTGGTCATTCATCAGACTGGGCCGAATCCGTCGTGGTGTAACTACTTGCTGTGTGTTTGGAGTGGTGTGTAACTCTACTAGGCCAGTAACATTTCCTTAGTCATAATGATGAGCCTCAAACTTTTGCTTTCGGTTATGCCTATCAGTGATTGGACCAGCTGGCTGAAATCAAGTTCTGCCATACTTCTTTACTGAATAGAAAAGCCCATCTCAGAACAATCTGCCATGTGCAAATGTATTTTTAGAATGTTACTTGTTCAAACCAAGACATGGATAGCCGAATAAACTTTGTCAGGTATTTTTGGTAAATACCCTGTGATATTTATCAAGAAGAGAAAGTTTAATTTGATGGTGACTTTCGTAAATCATTTCGTCCATTTAGTTTTTGCTCACATTTTGCAGTGTTATAAATTCTCAACACCTACTGTCACTGTTTTGTTTCAAGGGATTTGTTGAATTAACAAACCTGTTAAAATTGAAATTTCTGAGAAGTTTGGCATTTTAAAACTGAACCGCTAAACGGAATGCTGTCTATTTGGGAAACATGAAATTTTCCCCTATATTGGCAGAAATGTTTTTGCTAGAAAATTTAAGATATTTAAGATGTGAAGACTGAATATTTGCTATTATAGATAATATTGTCTCTTTTATGAATTTGATCAGTTTCTGAAAACACCCTTGTTAGTTATTTGCAACAAGTTGAGTTCAGTTAGAAAAATATTTTGTCTTTCTGTCTTTATTTGAAATCAAACTTTGTTGCATAAGTCTGATTGAAAATCTAAATTCTAGTCAATGTCCCATGTGACTCTTGATTCTTTCCTTTGCAGAGGTGTGAACACTTTTTCACCAGAAGGAAGATTATTCCAAGTGGAATATGCTATTGAAGCTATCAAGGTACATTTGAAACTATTGTGCAAAAAGTACCTTGAGCTATTTCATAGAACTGGATGGACTGGAATGGGGGAATCTCAGAACAGTGAATGAAGATTGAGAGTTCAGTTTGAAAATAGTGTTTGAGCAATGTTATCCAATTCTTCTGCACTTTCTTTGAAGTAATGCTGAGATAGCTTTTGCACAGTCACAATAATTGGTTGAGACTGGCAGTGTGTTGCCTGTTATATTTTTTCACTTACCCAGTTGCATCCAGTGGAATTTCTGTAAAATGTTAACATAAATAACTGGGATAATGTGATGGGTCTTGTTGAAAAATGCTCAGGAATCAGTTGTGTAACATTTTGTGCACAATATTTTGAATTCAGCTTTATAACAAGAAAGTATAATAAGTCTATATTAAGTCTGAACATGGTATGGTTGTTGAAAGAAAGAGAAAATCCATTTCCCAATTCGATTATGTAGCATGATTTTAGTAAGTAATTTAGTATGCAGCAACTGGAACATCAAGTTATGTTGCATTGAGAACCACAACTGTTGTAGTGATTACAATGTGGATTAGGATTAATGTGATATAGGTTCATGTTGCTACTAAACCATGGAGGTTCACTGTATGGCTTTGGCCCAAACAGTTTTACCACATTGCATTATACCATTGCATTACCAAACTCAAGGCCCGTGAGCCGGATCTTAACTGTGGGGTCCTTAAATCCGGTCCGCGGGGCGGGCCTGGAAATATCAAGGGACCGGAGTGCGCTGCCTCTCGTGACTAAAACAGGCTGCATGCAGGGGTTCTGTGCCTCGTTTTCACCGCCCATGCGGCCTGTTTTCGGCTGGCAGAGTGCTACAGGAGGCCATGGAGGGTGAAAATGAGGCGCAGGGAGGCTATGTGCAGAACCCCCACACGCCCCATTTTGGCCAGCAGGATGCTGCAGGAGGCATCCATTACACCTTCCCCCAGGCCCTATTGTTGAAGTCGAGAACATTCACAATGGAATACCTGAATACCTGTGGTTATTTTTGGCATGGTGACAGTGCTATTATTTTGCACTGAATATAATTAAATTCATCTTTCTTTATTTTGAACCTTCACAGTGACACATGAATAATTAGTAGACTTAATCTATAAACATTCCATTAGACTTTCCCAAAAGCTGCTCCTATTTGAATAGAACAAATGTAGCAGATTGAAGAGTGAGGATGTTTTGGAACCACTTGAAAAATACTGGTGGATTAGCAGGAAAGTTATCATGTCCTGATATACATTTTTGCCAGGAAGCTTGGGTTGGAGTAGAACCTGGCCATGCACAATGTTTTCAGTTGGCTAGTCTGTCAGCCAGAATTGTAGATCTCTATATATCTGTAAAAAGAGGAAAAATGCAATTGTTCTGCTGTTTATGTGCACCTCAGTATACTTAGCATTGAGTCATCAGTGTCTACAACTTTCATTAACAAAGATATGTAGGTAGTTCCTTGTTAGAGCTGCATGTCTCTCTGAAAAATTGATGGCAAACCTGGTTGATGTACAGACTATTCATAGCTGGTATGAATATCTTATTTGTTGTTTCAGAGTCATAATATCTAAACTAATGCATGCTATTCATTAATATTTTAAAATATGTTTATTTTTAAAAAGTTTGTATCTGCTGTAGAGCCTTTTTCAGAGCCAAGCCAGATCCTTTTAGTTTGGAAAATAATTGAGTAACATCAAAAAATAATAGTTGCAAATTTCTACAAGCAAATTACCCTGCTATGAGAAGATGCATGATATATTTTGTACAACATGATCTTGGGGATTTCTTGAATGAGATGGAGCTGATCTAATCATATAAGGGCTTGACATTACTTATTGTACGTATTAAAAAAGAATTGATATACCAGATCACAGAATGGGACAACTCAGTGCGGCCATTTCAGTGCAGCCGGCTCATCATTGCCAAGTTGCCTTTGCCAACTCTGCCACTACATTGCTGCAGGACAACTCCACATAGGCCAACTCGCTGCAAGGACAACTTGCTACACTTGGGTGTTTGGGCGAGTGAGCAGGTGTGCAGAGTGGCAGCAGCATCCAGGGGCATCCCATTTTCACACACCCTGCCACTGCCGACATTGCTGCTGCCAAGCTTCAGGCTGAAGAGGCCCAAGATGTTGGCAGCAGTGGGTGGGACAGGTGGGGAAAATGGGGCATCCCATTTTCACATCTGCCATCACTTCAGCAAGCTCCTGGAACTCGGTATGGCAAAGGTGGGGTGTGTGAAAATGGAACGCACCCAGCTGCTGCCCACCCAACACATCACCAAACGCCCTGAACACCACCACTGCTGAACAGGCCGAACTCTGAACAGCCCAGAGTTCAGCATGGAAGAAGAGGCAGTAGTGTGTGTGAAAATGGGATGTCCCAGTTGCTGACACTTCTTTGCACTCTCCCCACTTGCCTTCCCTCTTGGCTGTCCCTCCAGTGGGAAGCCACTGCTCTACCTATCTGTCTGCTCGCTCACCTGGCTCTTCCTCCAGCCACTGTGGCAAATTGTCCTTGCACCAGGTTGGCTGTGTGAAGTTATTCTGCAGTGACTTGGCAATAAGTTGGCAGAGGTGACTTGGTGAGTTGGCCGTTCCGAGTTGTCCTAGACTCCCCAGATCAATTGGTGTAGTTAGTGCAGTTTGTCAAATGTTACATATTAACTTCAGATGAGAGACTAGTAACAGTGAATGAATCGTAAAAAGTTCTTCTCCCTCATCCTCATTCCATGATAATCAATGATGGTCCAGTTATTAGGACACCTGCAGTTTAAGGACAAAATGTTGACAATTGATTTAAATGTTTCCAAAACTGCCCTTTCTCCTTATTTTATATAAATATAATGTTGGGAGAAATGAGAGGGTTTTGCCATTATTTGCCACAACGTATCTGTTATTGCACAATATGTCCTTATAGAAACAGACTTAAGAACTGTGACGGTCTAGAATCAAAATATAGCAAGTTCCCACATGACATATCTGTTTAAATGAAAATATGCTTTAAATTTTCCCTTTCATGTTTGCATTCTGGGTTTTGGCTGCACCCAGCATACATCCTATTGTTTAATACTCTTCTGCAATTCTGCATCTGACTATCATAGATAGTATATACTGAGTATTTCTTAGATTGTATGTATAAAGCAAATTATCAGTTCTTTAAAAAGGTTAAAAATGGTTTATTATTATTTCTGTTAGCTTGGTTCCACAGCAATTGGAATCCAGACATCAGAAGGAGTTTGTCTGGCTGTGGAGAAGAGGATTACTTCCCCACTTATGGAGCCAAGCAGCATTGAGAAAATTGTAGAAATTGATTCTCATATAGGTAAGAATAAAAGCTAATTCTTAAGAAAACTCCGCAGTGTAATTTGCAATATGGATATGATTAAAATCCTTTCTTCTAATTCCTATAATATGAGCTTATATGTAGACTTCCTTTGGTGTGAAATTAATATTTACTAGTAATGATAATTGGGTTTCTGAGTTCAAAATCAGCACAATATAGAATCAGATATAGAAATCAGAAGCAACTTGCTACTGTATGACCACTCTAATAAAAGTTTGTCTCCAAATATAGAAATTGGAGAGCTGGGAATTGCAATGTATGCTCTTGATCCCCAGCCAACTCCTCTGTTGGAAGCTCATTGATTGACCTCTAATGTTAGTCTGTCCTCTGTACATGAGGCCATTTTTTAATGTAATCACATACAAACCTCTGATGACAACTGGAGCTAGAGTTCATTTATATCTACCTTTCTTTGTGTTTAATATTAACTATTTTAATATAGCCATGAACAATGGTATTGTCTAATAAAGTTAATAAGTATAACTGACAAACATTGTAAGGTTATCTGTACCGATGTCACTTGACCTGCTTTCTTCCACATGCAATGCAAGTACATAAACTTTGTTTATGGCACGCTTGAATTTCAACTTCTACAATTTTTTAAGAGTATCACTATGCATGTGGATGGATGATTAAAACACATTGTTTATTTGAATGTTCATGAGTCAATATTTGGTGTCTCACAGGAATCAGTGTTGAAGCTGGTACTTTTTAATATGTATCTTCCTCTTTTTCAGGTTGTGCGATGAGTGGCTTGATAGCTGATGCAAAGACATTAATTGACAAAGCAAGAGTTGAGACACAGGTAAAACTGAAATACTGTTCTTTGTGCACCTTGCTTTTTTTCCTTCCACATTTTTTAATTAGTTATTAGTTATTAACTCAGACTTAAAACAAACATGGCAGAAGAACTGCAGAAAAGAATTACAAATTAAATTTTATGTGAAAACAATATACAAAATTCAAGATGGATGTCAGTATTCCAGTAATCGCCCTAATTAAATCATGATTCTCGAATCAAACTTCAAAAAACTTCAAAGGATTTATTAGAGGTGACATACTGGCACTGCCTTGTATGAAGCCAACTCTGTCATATGTAATTTACAGTCACCTGTGACCCTGTTTCTCTCCCCCCCCCCCAGTGTCTCAAAAACCAATTTCTCCAATTGAGCATGATCTGGGTGTCATCATTCATGTTCTCCAATTAAATATATTCACCGGGCAAAAGTTCTGCTATTTTAGTTACAATCTTTTAAAGATAAGAGTTGGAATGTACTTTCACTTTCAAACTGCTGTACTACTCTTCCAAATTTCCTTTCTCCTCCCCCCCTCTTTT
This sequence comes from Laticauda colubrina, assembly GCA_015471245.1. Classification (NCBI taxonomy): domain Eukaryota; kingdom Metazoa; phylum Chordata; class Lepidosauria; order Squamata; family Elapidae; genus Laticauda; species Laticauda colubrina. The sequence goes on from BLBF01000020.1 coordinate 51,631,261, forward strand.
TTATTTTATTTTATGGCAACTACTAAAACAGGCATAGGAATGTTTTATGAGTTGACATTGGATATGAAAAAGTGAAAATAAGATTGCATGACTGGACATCCCTCTTTTTTGTAATAAATTACAGTCTGCATAGGAACTGCTCATGGTAGAATGCTTCCCATGTGGTTAGAAGCATTTAAAAGAACTTTAACTAAGCTTGAATAGAAAATATGGACAGTGTTATTCATAGCACTTATCTATTCTAAAAGGAATAGCAAATTAGCCATGAATCAGTAAAATCTTGCCCTTTATTGTGCGGTCTTCAGACCACATTGCAGTTGGTTTGCATGGTAGGTAATCTTTTGTGCATTTCTTCTCATGGTTGTAATTTTGGCTTAAGTTTATTGGGATGCAAATTGTATATGTATTGAAGAAGAAATGTAACTTTTATGAAAAGAGATATAGATTTCTCTTTTTACCATCTCAGAATCACTGGTTTACATACAATGAAATCATGACTGTGGAAAGTGTGACACAAGCTGTATCCAACTTAGCATTACAGTTTGGAGAAGAAGATGCTGATCCAGGTGCAATGGTATGTATGTCAATTATTTGTTAAATGTCCATCATTGACAATTGTCTTCTTCAGTTACTAGGTCATTAAATGCCTGATTCTTCTGTGATTTCATTCTAGTCGAGGCCATTTGGTGTGGCATTACTCTTTGGAGGAGTTGATGAAAAAGGACCTCAACTGTAAGTTGGGTTTTATTTCTTCACTCTCGTTATTTATGTGTTTAAATCCAGACTATTTATCACCGCAGAATTAGAAGATAGAACACCATAGAGTTTTACATAATCAACTGACAGAACAATCAGTGGAACACCTTGCTTTCAGAAGTGTAGGTGTTTCATCACTAGAAGCTTTCAAGAAGAGACTGTCAGAAATGGTACAGGGCTGTGCTGGCGAACCTATGCCACGTATGCCAGAAGTGGCATGCAGAGCCATCTCTGGGCATGCCAGCCATCGCCTGTTGCTCTTTTAGGTTCCGGTGTGCACATGTGCGCTGGCTAGCTGGTTGCGCACCTGGGAGCACCAGAAACTGGAAGAGTATCTTCCTGGAGTGCATGCACACGCTGGCTTGTTAGTCTTCCACATGCGCATGTGCATTAGAAACTGGAAGACCAGGTGGCCAGTGCACATGCAGGGCTGGGAAGTTAAACTTCCAGTTTCTGGTGCTCTCACACGCACACATCGGGAAGCTGCTCTTTCAGTTTCCAGCACATATGTGCGCTCCCATTTTGGCACTCGGTGCCGAAAAGATTAGCCACCTCTGGTATAGGGTCTCTTGCTTGAGCAGGAGGTTGCATTAGATGACCTACAAGGTACCTTCCAACTCTGTTATTCTATTCTAAACTAGAAATCAAGAAGAATGTCAGTAGATGAAGATTGGGTGTACGGATTGTATGAATTAACACCCAATCTTTTAGAAACTACCAAACTCTTACCTAGTATCTATCTCCACTATTACTACACTGCTCAAAAAAATAAAGGGAACACAAAAATAAGATATCCTAGACATGAATGAATGAAATATTCTCATTACATAGTTGTTCATTACATAGTTGAATGTGCTGACAACAAAATCACACAAAAATTATCAATGGAAATCAAATTTAGCAACCCATGGAGGTCTGGATTTGGAGTTATACTCAAAATTAAAGTGGAAAAAACACTACAGACTGATCCAACTTTGATGTAATGTCCTTATAACACATCAAAATGGGGCTTAGTAGTGTGTGTGGCCTCCACGTGCCTGTATGACCTCCCTACAACACCTGGGCATGTTCCTGATGGTGGCGGATGGTCTCCTGAGAGATCTCCTCCCACACCTCGACTAAAGCACTCTTGGACAGTGAAGAGCTGTCTGTGAAGAGCTGTCTCTTCATCTGTGAAGAGCACAGGGCGCCAGTGGAGAATTTGCCAATCTTGGTGTTCTCTGGAAAATGCCAAACGTCCTGCACGGTGTTGGGCTGTAAGCACAACCCCCACCTGTGGATGTCGGGCCCTCATACGACCCTCATGGAGTCTGTTTCTGACCGTTTGAGCAGCTACATGCACATTTGTGGCCCGCTGGAGGTCATTTTGCAGGGCTCTGGCAGTGCTCCACCTGTCCCTCCTTGCACAAAGGTGAAGGTAGCGGTCCTGAGGCTGGGTTGTTGCCCTCCTATGGCCTCCTCCACGTCTCCTGATGTACTGGCCTGTCTCCTGGTAGCGCCTCCATGCTCGCGACACTACACTGACAGACACAGCAAACCTTCTTGCCACAGCTCGCATTGATGTGCCATCCTCGATAAGCTACACTACCTGAGCCACTTGTGTGGATTGTAGACTCCGTCTCATGCTACTACTAGAGTGAAATCACCGCCAGCATTCAAAAGTGACCAAACCATCACCCAGAAAGCATAGGAACTGAGAAGTGGTCTGTGGTCACCACCTGCAGAACCCCTCCTTTATTGGGGATGTCTTGCTAACTGCCTCTGCTTTCCACCTGTTGTCTCTTCCATTTGCACAACAGCACGTGAAATTGGTTGTCAATCAGTGTTGCTACCTAAGTGGACAGTTTGATTTCACAGAAGTGTCATTGACTTGGAGTTACATTGTGTTGTTTAAGTGTTCCCTTTATTTTTTTGAGCAGTGTACAAAGATACTGGCCAAAAAGCAAAGCTGTTTTGAGGTCTATACATTTTCATAGTGAAAGCTACATTAATAATTATAATCCAAAGATTTTTCAATGATTGCAAAGACACATAGGTGTAAAAATATGATAACTTTGATTTTTGATATGAGGACACAAACACCTTGTATCTATCATGAATGTTGAAAAACAAGAAATTCAGTGGTTCTAGTAGATACATGCTGAAAAGCAGTTTGAATGGCTCTTTATACAGAATATGATTTCGGTACGAGTACAAAAATCTCTGATAATGCAAAATTCAATGAAAATAAAGAGGAGTTATTTTCCATTATTGTTATTGGGTGTTTTCAGAAGAACTGGCAGACTCCAAGGTAATCTAATATCTGATCTTCTGAGGCATTCCTTAGATAGTGTTTAAGACAGTCTAGTCCTTGTAACTAGAAACACTTCAGAGTTCCAAGCACATTTTAAAGGAGAAAGTTGTCCTAAATTTTATCGTGGAAGCAGCTCAGTGATGAGTGCAAGAAAGGCTTGAAAATGAGGAAGGGAATTGCCATTTCCAAAAGGAGGTGGCAAAAAATAATCCTAAATTGCAAAACAACATTAAACTTATGTCTGCAGATTTTTTTAAATAATTGTAGTCATTAACCAGCAAATCTCACTTATACAAACAAAATATGTTTGATGGACAGCATACTCTAGATGGGAAACATTGCATTTTAATAAACTCGGATTTTCTTTCATCTTCAGGCTGTCTTTTTTTCCTCTCTTCAATTTCCTTTTCAGTAATTGAATACAGTTTCATGATAAGAGGAAGTGATAGAGTTGACACGAACTATTTAACAACAAAATGTTCTTTATTAAAATAATCATATGAGAAATGGTACTTATCACGGTTAAGATATATTTTAAAGAACATGAACTGTTATCGTTTGTAGATTATTTTATCAGTTGCTGAAATTTATTAAATGGCTGCTACAAAATAAGGTAATTTATTTCAATTCTGAACCATCTCCAAATATGTTTTTACCATCATATTTCTATAATGAGAACTCAGTTATGACTGTAGAGATTTTGGTTCACACAATTATATTGCTGCCTTCTGTGCCTTCATATTTATTCACTTAATTTAATGTGCTTGTGGACCAATGATTGAGCTGCTAGATAAATATTCAGCAACCTGATTTCCAATAACTTTGATAAAATCATAGTTTTTAGAATTATGGGTGTACAAGCAATTGCATGAACTGAAATCCTAAAGAAAGATTCAAAAATCTGAAAACTGCAAAAAATAGCAAGGAGATTAATATTCATAGGACTCTTCCAGAAGAAGAAAAGGGCAGTGATACTTTACACTATATGCTTGATTAAAGGGGGGGAGAGGGGGGGAGTTTGCTATATAAAAGTGCAAAACTAATTTCTGCAGCACAATCTTAGCTATTTGAATAAATGAAAGAGCAAATCTGACTTCAATCTTTTTTTTTTAGAAAACAAGCAGAACTTGATTTGATTTGATTGAGTGTGAGAGAAAGAGGGAGAGACTTAGAGGGAGGGAGAAGAATTTTATACAGGTGATTTTTTTTTTGTGGCTATTAAAAGAACAAAAACCATCCTAAAGATTATTTGAATCCAAAGTGTCCTTTTTTATTGAAGGCGTTTCTTCTCATCTGGCTGTGTATATGATGCATTCTTGGCAGGTTCTCCTTTAAAAGAAAGCCAAGCCAGGCAAATCTTATTCACCATGCAATGTTTTCTGGCTCTAAGCCACATAGTAAAACTGTGGCTATCCCTACTTCCCCAAATTTGTTGGATGTAATCATTTGATTAAATATGCACATATGTACTTACACACAATCTTTTCCCTAGTCAAATATAACTCAGAATAAAACTGCAGATTTTATAAGTGATCTGATTTTATATAAGTGGTTTGCTCAATTTCATATCTTTTTATTTATGCATGTAGATTTCATATGGATCCTTCTGGGACTTTTGTACAGTGCGATGCAAGAGCAATTGGATCAGCTTCAGAAGGTGCACAAAGCTCACTGCAGGAGATTTATCATAAGGTGAAAGTCCATTTTATTTGGCCTTACTCTTTATTGTAGCTTTTTGATGAAAGCAGAGAGATAAAGAAAATAAGTGTGACTTTTATTGTAGCAGTATCCACAAAATCCTGTTGTTTGATTTCTTTTTTAAAATAGCTGTAAGTTTAATTGTTATAGACTCACCTGGGTTATCTTCTCATCAATGTATTTTGAGCAATTTAAAGTGTCATTACCTATGGCATTTTGAATATTTTCAACATATTTATAGACTCCAGCTGGTTTTGGATCTGAGAAGTTCACAGGAGTAGAACCTTTTATAGAAATACCATGAAAATAAATGTTGAGATATTTTAAATTAAATCTGCTTTCTTGACTAACAAGTCAAATTAATTTAATTTCATGCCTAAACAAGAGATTATATTGTCTTTAAATAATATATGTTAATTATGTCAGTGACTGAAACCTGCAGTTCTCAGCCCTAAGAATATTTTCACGAAGGTGAACTGCATCCAGCTGTAGCAATAGATTTCTATGATTACTTTTCCATTGAATAATTTTGATTTATGTACATAACAATTTAGACTAGCATGTGGAGTAAGAACACCGTCCAGTCAGTTTTATACATGTCATTCTATATAAGGGCTTACTTTAGCATTTGTTTAAGAAAATTATTCAATTAATGTAATAACTACAGCCGCTTGGTGCCTATCTTACCAACCTTAAGTTTCATGATTTCTCTTTACAGTCAATGACACTAAAAGAGGCAATTAAGTCATCCCTTATAATTCTAAAACAAGTAATGGAAGAAAAGCTGAATGCAACTAACATTGAGGTATATTAATCCATTTATTAAAGGTTTTCCATCAATGTCTATGTTATGTGAATTTCGGCACAGATACTGAAGTAGCTTAGATTTGCTATGGATTGTATTTTACTGGTATATCCCAATTATTTTGGGATAAAATTGTAGGAGCTAAGTTGCACATTTGGCTCTGATGTTTCAGGGTTGATATTTCTGAGATTAGAGTGTTGAGATCTTTGTAATGAAATAGTGATCCATATACTTCTTAACATCTGCATGGCAATGGGAAAGATTCTTTACTGCCATCGTAGCAAAAATTACTGTAATGTGAATAGATTGAGCCCTTAAAATCTTAAAAACTAACACTAGTGACTCAAGTTCCATCTAATTCAATGTTCTACTAACTAGACAAGTAGACAGGAATGTAGACAGCTACCTAACTTAAAAACAGAAAACTTTCTGTTCTCCTACAGCTGGAATTCACAGATGTATTGCTTTGATATCAGAAATGCCATATAATTGTTTTTGATGATATAAGGTTGAGGTTATCCAAATATGGCCAGGGTGAGAAACTCAGGAACTAGAATATATTGAAGGCTTGGAACAGAATCTAGTGACTTTGTGTGATCTTTTAAAAAAGCATATCAGATCTAATTCAAACTTGGATAGTAGATTAGTAGGAAGTGCCAGGGCTGATGGTTAAATTGGGAAGTTAATCTTCCCAAAGAATATATTGGTAAACCACTTTAATAAAGCTGCCAAGTAGCTTTATTGCAGTGCTTTTTAGGAAATTGAATGTATGCATTGTTGAACGCAGCCACTGAGGGTAGCCTTAAGACTAACAGAAATTGTTAAGTGAATAGCATAAAGGTATCAGGAACTCACAAGAGAGGAAGTTAAGAACTAAAATGCTGGATTTACATTGTATAGCATAAGGTAACATAATGGTCCCTCTCCAAAACAGGAATGTGTGTTTTAATATAACACAACAGTTGGAATATTTGGGCTATAGGGGATTCCTAGTGGTGGATTCTTGCTCAGCACCCAAATCTTCTCAGTAGTATACCTTCTACCACCTCCACTCCCGCCCCCCTCATTATCTGTATATTGGCTTGTTTCTTGCCATGATGCTCTTTAAACATTAGATTACCAATGCATTCCCATTGACCTGCTGCTCAGTACCTGGTCTGCTAGTACTTTCTCTTCCATTCCTCATCTTCCCTCAGTCGCTAATGATGACATTGCTGCATGCATTTGCAAAAGATAAATGAAACACACCCACACAAACACACTGCACTGACACCCCTCCACATACACTCCCCAATCTACCCAGCATATTTTCCTTCCTCCCTCTTGCCTTTTCTCAGTCAGTACACCATTATAGTGTCAAGGCCTGTCCCATACCAAGATGGCCTCAGCAGTAAAGAACAATCTCCCAGTGCAATTTATTTCACTAGCCTGGTGCTTCCCAATCTTCCCAGTACCTTCCCTCTCTCGTCTTATATCAGCTGCTGATGATTGCATTGCCAAGGATACCCTTTAGCTCCCACTGTTATTTACCATTCAATTCTTCCCAGAGGAATTGTATTTTGGTTACTTTCCACAACAAATGGACCCTGTGCTTATTCCATATATATCATATGAAATCATATATCTGAAATATGCACAGACTATCACAAATCAGCTTGTTTGGGGCAACAAGAGCTTGTGCAGTGAATATACTGCTGCATAGCCCTACGTTTCTTCTGTGTTTTATGGAGCAAAAAGAAATGTGTATGGACCAGACTCAAGTTTTGATGGAGCAGTGTGGATAAAAATACTTATTTACCCTAAAGGAGCTAAACTTAAGCAAAGATTGTAGAGCTTTTGTAATTTCTTCTTTTCTCCAAAGAACTAGAGCATGCTAGAAATGACTTTGTTCTTAGAAACGTATTAAGATGGAAAGATCTAGAAGCCAAAAGTGTTCAGACAGTCAAATAGTAGTATCTGTTTCATGGGCAGTAATCAATCTTCTGTACATCAAGGGCTGCTACTTTCTAATGTGAATAAGTATTTATAGCTTGCCTTTGCTGTCCTTGCAGCTTGCAACAGTGCAACCAGGGAAGAAGTTCCACATGTACACAAAAGAAGAACTTGAAGATGTCATCAAAGATATTTGATGAGAGGAGTAACTCTCTCAGCTGCCTCATTCCCTGACCACAGCAAACTGAATTTTCAGTTGTTTTCCAGTGCCCGTAACTTTATTTCAGCAGCACGTATGCCTGCTCTTAAAGGCGCAAAGATTTTTTTACAGTTTCTGTACATAAAGATCTTCAACAAGAGGAAACTAGAATAAATCATTTTGTTATTCTTATGTCACTAATTCTTTGATAAAGTTCTGCAGTGGGAGGTGTGCTTAAAATTAGTAGTGTGAGGGTAGATGCATCTTCAAATGTTTTCTTCCTCATACACCAAATTTGGCTTTCTCTGGGATGCATACAAGAGGATGGGAATGCAGGTAGTCCTTGACTGACAACAGTTCATTTAGTGATCATTCAAAGTTGAAAAAAAAGTGACTTATGACTGTTTTTCACAGCTACAGCCTTTGTAACATCCCCATGGTCATGTGATCAAAATTCAGAAGGTTGGCAATTGTTTCATACATACGACCATTGCTGTGTCCCAAGGTCACTTGATCCCCTTTTGCGACCTGACAAAGTCAATGGGAAAGCCAGATACACTTAACAGTGGGGTTACTAACTTATTAACTGCAGTGATTCACTTAACAACTGTGGCAAGAAAGGTCGTAAATGAGACAAAACTCAATAAATGTCTCACAACAGAAATTTTGGGCTCAACTGTCATATGTCAAGGACTACCTGTAATTGCCTCTCTCTTCCACACACAAATATATTTTCAGCATTTTCTTATTCGGTACAGATAGTCCTCAACTTACAACAGTTTATTTAGTGACCATTTGAAATTACAATGGCACAGAAAAAAAGTGACATAATGACAGTTTTTCACACTTACGACCATTGTAGCATCCCCATGGTCCCGGAATCAAAATTCAGACGTTTGGCCACTGACTCGTATTTATGATGGTTGCAATGTCATGTTATCACCTTTTGTAACCTGACAAGCAGTCAGTGGAGAAAGCCAGATTCATTTAATAACTCTGTTACTAACTTAACAATTGCAGTGACTCACTTAACAATTGTGGCAAGAAAGGTTGTAAAATGGGGCAAAACTCACTTAACAAAATGTCTCACTTAGCAATAGAAATTTTAGTCAATTGTGATAAGTCAAGGACTAACTGTATTTGATGTTTTAATAGGAGAAATCTTAAAGCTCCACCTGGTTGCAGGCTTTACTCTGTTTTTAAGTACAAAATGCACTTTGATCCTAGTCACAGGGTCCACATTGCTGGTTGGGGAAGCCTGAATAGAAATACAGTCATTGGGATGAAAGAGGCAGTTGAGTTGAGCAATAAATCATTAAAAAAGAGAAAAAGGATCCCTTGGGACAATATTTCAGGCCTTTATAGTCTCCTTTGCAAACTAAAAGATTCCATCTTAAAATTCAGTGCAGCTTAAACCACTGTATATACAGTAATAATTACTGTACATTACTTCCCTTAGTTATCTAACTGCTGGTATCTGGTGTCTTTCTAATATTACCAGTAGGCTAAACTTTCTTCCTTTTCTGGATGGCATGAGAGTAACCAAACTCCCAGACATGTGGCCTTCAAAAGTCATTCCTGGAGCTCCCATTTTTAGCTTTTTAAATTGCCTAGCTCCCTCATGTGGAACATGAGATAAATCAGGCAGTATATTTCAGCAAATGAATCAGTTCTAATTACCTCCTTGACATGTAATGATTTGTAAATCAGTTATTTACAACAAAATAAACTCCCAAACAAAATATAGAGGAAAAATATGTTAAAAAAGAAAAAAAGGTTGAATTTCTTAACAATTTTTCCCTCTCTCTATATATATATTTAGAGGCAGATGTGTGGTATGGGGTATGAAGAGGGTTAGAAATAATGTACAGACATTAGATGGGGTTTCAAAGTGATTGGCTTCCAGAAGTAACTTGAGGCAGCAGGGGAAGAAAGCTCCATTTGCATCTCTCCAGGCAAATGGACAGAAGGTACAATGGATTTATTAAATTTATATTGCCACTTATTCACCCATGGCGAATTTGTACAGTTTCCAACCAAGCAGGTGGCAAGCGACAGAATCTGGCAGCCTTGCAGATCAGTTGTGCTTGACTCAGCTGCTTGGCCGGGCAAGATGAAATCAAGGAGCACACCCATTACAGAAGCAGTGGATACAGAGGAACAACTCTGTTCTCATCCTGGGATGGAGTAGAAACCAAATCCACTCCGCATAAAGAGATGGCAGTGGCTATGATAACCAGGCAGCGGGAGTCCTTGGTGTAATGGAGAACCTGGATATTCAATGGGTGACAACAATGAGGGTGGGAATAAGTTGGTATTCTCACAAGAGGATCTTACAAGAATCCTCTGGCTGCATCCTGATTGACTACGTGTTGCATTAGCCATTTTGATGCCCCCCCCCAAAAAAATTTTTTTCCCCTCAGACTGGATTGAAATTAGCCTTGTAGTTGGTAGACCAGAGCAGGTTTCAAAAGATTTACTGGGGGGGGGGGGGATTACATTGTGGATGTTGGTGCTATGAGAGGAGAAATCTGGAGAAATCTTGGTTAGGGGTTGTGGGAAGAGTGGTTTGCAGACTAGGTAAGGTGAGGCTGGATTTGTTCACCCTTAAGCGAGAGACACCGGAAAGAGAATATTGACTACCACTCTTGCCAGTATGTACTTTCTTCCTCCTGCTTGAAAATTGAGGTGGGGGTGGTGTGTGAGATTAGAGTGGATCGGAGGAGTAATCGATGAGCATCAGATGTCTTGTCCAGGATTTAATCATTGAACGTTAAATAAAAGTGTCAGTATCTGGGCAGAGCTTATTTGCTGTTTGTACTGATGGATGAGTCCCTGTGGCTGTGAATGAGATCAAAGCTAGGGTGTGTGGGTGGAGGAAATAGAACGAAGATTGACATTTTTGAACTTCGTGTAGGAGGAGACTCTTGAGAATACAATGAACAAAAATCCCCAAATTTTAACTTGGAACAAATGACCAGGTTTAAAGTATTCTACTTCGTATACATTGTGCAAAGGTTTAGTTCTTTTCAGAAGGCTCTAACCTTGGAAAGGATGGAAGGAAAGAGAAGGGGCTGACAGGGTAGATGAACTCATAGCTCACTTAAAGAGCTGACATTCATTTAATGGCACATAATATGTGCAGGAATTATTTCTCTTATTTCAGTTGTATTTACCTGGGAGGCACTTGCTATTAGTCACCCAAAAATCATATGGCTCTTATTTTGACTCCTTAGGTTATACCTGCCTTTTTTTTTTTAAACTGAGCCTCCCTTAATGGTCATTTTTTATGTTCTGAGATTATTTAGAGAAGAAACATGATTACAACTATAGACTGTTTGAGTTCCTTCAGGGAAACTTCATTTCTCATATGTTTTGTGAACAAGATCTCTGAACTTATATCCTCACTTTGTATGCAAGGTATAAGGCCAAGAAAGGTAAGAATGGAACATAGGTGCATACTACGAACTGCTCAAATCAAGGGAAAGTAAGATATTGTGGGTTTCATATATCATATCCATTGCTAGAACTCAGATTTGATTTTTAGGATAATGATCTAGATTCAGAAGATGAAAAGGTGATTCAGAGCATACCGAGACACATAGCATATATTGGCAACTCTTTAAAGCCCAGTAAAATTCAAGGTTAACTTAAGGAAGTGTTGACAGGTCTGGTGTACGTGCCCACATTGTACAGTACAAACCTTTTATTTTGCTGTGAAATACAAGAATGAAATAATAAACATTCTTGCCATATGTTGCCAATACAAACTGAAAAAGGTGTTTTTTAAAAAGGTGTGAACTCCTGAAGTGGAAACAGCTACTGAATGTTTACAACTGCATAGATCTGGAAACCTTATGTACCAAACAGAAGGAACAATTAATATTCTGTTCTCTGATGTGGAAAGTATCCCATGTGGAATGTGTCAAGGTTATATAACATTCTGGATAGACATGAAAGATGCTTTTATTGAAAGCCAAGTTGTCTTCACTTGCTGAGAATTATAGAGCGCTTCAAGGTATCCAGTGAACATGCTCGTAAATGACAGCTGGTTACCCAGTTCTGTAATCTATATTTCTTCACTGAATTTAAGGTGACTGCTACTTTGGTAGTGAATGAGGATTTTAAGAAGAAATATATAATTATATATTAAGCATATTAATATTGATTTATATAAATATTAATCATGTTCTGATGACATTGGACAAATTTTCTTTAGTGTTGACGAAAGGAACCAAAGGATTAGCCCATATTTGATAGTATGCACTGAATACTCAGAAAATATTTTAATTCTGCCAGATTTTCCTAAATATTTCTGTTTGACTTGGCTATGAAGGCAGGATGAGTGCTTGTGGCCCGTGGCCCTGAGAATTTTTTGACTTGAAGGCATAGCCCAGGCAAATGACTTTTTTAAGGCAAAATATTTGAAGACTTCTGAAACTCTTCTGGCCAAATGATGGGAACAAAATTATCCAATAGGGTTTTCACCTTATACTAAATACATCTTCCAGTATGAGGAAGGGAGGAAAATGTATGAATCAGGTAAGTACATGAATAGCAATTCCAGTTCCCCAGATTGAGAACTCGGATTAACCAGTCCATAGTCAAATGAAAAGGGGATATTCTGTTGCTTACAATTGCTCAGGCCTTAGTCACTTCCTGATTGGATTACAGGTAGTCCTCAACTTACAATAATTTATTTAGTGACTATTCAAAGTTGCAACAGCACTAGAAAAAGTGACTTATGATTGTTTTTTTCACAATTATGACCATTACAGCATCCCCATGGTCATGTGATCAAAATTCAGATGCTTTGCAATATTTTTGATGATTGCATTTATGTCTTGGTATCACCTTTTGCAAACCTTCTGACTAGCAAGATCAACTGGAAAGCTAGATTCATTTAACAACGGTGTTATTAACTTAACTGCAGTGATTAACAACAGTTGCAGGTAAGGTCATAAAATATGTAAGATAGCTTAACAGGATATGATGTCTCCAAATAGTTTTTGCTTTGCCCAATTACTCAGGTTACTCATATTCATTGATTTATATGACCCTGCCAGATCCTCCTAACTGGAATGTATTTGTTATTAAAATCATGAAGGAATTGTGATTTTAGGGTGAAAGTTCTAAATGGATTTTCTATAGCCTGGGGTGTGTGTGTGTGTGGATCAAACTTGATTTTATTGAGGGTCGCATCAGGGTTGTGTTTAACCTTGGGGGGAATGTGTGGCTGGGATGGGCATGGCCAACTTGTTACTCATGTCAGGAGTGCCTGTAGTGGTTCCCAAGCTCCATTTTCAGCTGCCACAGCCTTCTGCAACCCTCTGCCAATGAAAACGGAGCTCTCCCAAAAATATGCGGCTCTCCTGAGCTCCATTTTTGCTGGCAGAAGCATTGCAGGCCGGTCCTTCCCCATTTCCACAGCGGCCCTGCGGGGCAGATCTAGGTACCTCATGGGCCAGATCCAGCCCCCGGGCCTTGAATTTGATATCCCTGGTCAGTGGTGGAATTCAATTTTTTTTTACTACCAGTTCTCTGGGCATGGCTTTGGTGGGCGTGGCAGAGGAAGGATACTATAAAATCTCCGGTCAGAGGTGGTATTTGCCAATTCTCAGAGCTACTCAAAATTTCTACTACTGGTTCTCCAGAACTGGCCAGAACCTGCTGAATACCACTTTTTGCCCCTGTTCTATAGTAACCTGTTGCAGCTGTAGCAACTGAGCTTTGCTATTTGAGAGTCTGGGGTTCTGCAATCATGAGCTCTCACACAACTCTGAAGCCTCTTAGCATAAGGGTAAGAAACCTGTAGTATTCAAATCCCTGTTTTGTGGTGATTAGTATCCCCCTTCATTGCTCACTCCTACGATAACAGTTAAAGACCTCTTGAAAGTGAAGTTATGAAGGTTGAGGAGAAGATTTTATAAGCCAAGGGGTAAAAAGAAGAGGGATTTGTAGTGGAGATACCTCTGTTGCAAGGGAGATGTCCATTGGACGGTGTAGATAGGCTTTTTCTAAGATATATGCTGTGAATGTATTTGGGTAGAGAATAGCTTGCGAGTTATTGATGTGGTGTTTTTCAACCCTGACATCTTAAAGTTGCCAAGGTTGAGAAACACTGCTTGAAAATATTAAGTCTGCTTTGGATAATTTCTCTGTGTTCTAGATCAGCAAATGATTAGATTAGTATTTTCCTTCTCTGTCTGGGATGGACTACATTACCTGAACTGAGTGTTACAAGTTACAACCACAGAGCAGTTACTGATGTTTCCAGAACAAAACAAAAAATTGAAATATTTTTTTCTATTAATTGATGCATGCCACCTCCTAGATTAATGTCCCATTTTCTCCTTAAATAAGGGGCAACGGGAAAGGAGAGGAAGACACTATTTTTATGAAGTTACCAGCAAATGATCAATATCAAAAGTTGGTTAATTTTCACTAGCCTACCTTTTAATCTAATTTTAATTCAATATGTTGACTTCTTAAAAATCTGACTTCCTAAAAACAGTCCAGAAAAAGTAGAAGTTGCAGCTTGAAATACAAACCTTTAGGCAGAATAAGATATTCCCAAAAGACTTCAAAATCTGGTTTGTTTAATTTTTTTCCCCCAGCCATTTTAAAGCTTAAGGGCTGCATCAATTGCTGTTTGCTACCATCTGGTGGCATTTTGGTAAAATAGTTATTATAGTTATGCTGTATGCTCTCATCTCGAAATACTCAAACCTTCTAGGTACTGTGTTTGGTGTCCATTCAATAGGTCTGGGAATTACTTAAGGCCAGTGAACAGTGAACATAGATATACCTGAAGCACAGACCACATGAAGGAGACCTTATTCTAGCAAAAAAAAAAAAAAAAGATAATTAAAATACATCTGTGCAAGTTTAGTCTAGTGACTAAGGCATCAGGCTGGAATCTAGAAGACCGTGAGTTCTAATCCTGCATGAAGTCCACTGGGTGACCTTGGGCCAGTCACTTTCAGAGCTCTAGGAAGGAGACAATGGCAAACTACTTCTATAATCTTGTCATGAAAACTGCAGTGACTAGGTTTGGACATCACCAAGGCTAAAACACTGATTGCAAGGCATTGCATGATTGCATTGAAAAAATAAAAAAAGTAAAATTGTCTCTGAGTCTCTTACTCCTTAACACATTTAGGCCATTTGCCTAAAATCTGGGTACAGTAATTAGAAGCAAGGAGGTTCTGATGATTGTTTGGAACTGCTTGAAACTGTTTTAGGTATACAATTATGCTTTAGTGCTTTGAATAAAAGTGGACAACTTTTTGCGAGTCAAACATTATATTACAAGGAGGATAAGACCTAATGCCATCCAAGTGATAACAGATGGAGTTTTAGAGAGCTGGGGGGTGAGGGACACTCTTTAATTATGCATAGAAGAAACTAGGATGCTTCTACATTCTTTTTATGTAAAATTGGTAGGCTATTGAATGCCACTTCTTAATATAATGAAAAATCCATGACAGATATATCATCAAAATCCATGACTAACCTTTGGCAGCATGTTCCAAAATCTGGTGCTCTGGGATTACTTCCAGAAGTCAGTCATTATAATAAGCAATAAATAGAAAAGTTGCCTGAGCATTCTTGGAATTCTGGGAGTTGAAGTTCATATCCACCAAAAAACATCCTATTGGAGACTATTAATATAAAGCATAAGTTAAATAAGGAACCTGGGCAAAAAGGGACCTACTCTCCATTCTACAATGAGACTGTGTGTTTGGAAAATGCAGTAAAGGATGGGACAGAAAACAAAGTTTCCTTTTCTGCAAATAGTTTCCCCCACCCCCCCATTTCTTGGTTTGCACAAAAAGAATCCTCCAGTCACTTAAGACAAAGGCTTTTTTATATTTTGCTTTAAGCACAGTTGTTAGTACCAGCTACAGTGTGATGGTCTCATGATTTCTCTAAAGGCCTTCTTTCGTAGTTTGATTTATGAAGTAACTTTTGTTGATGGAAGTCACCCAAAATGTAAGATCTTTAGTAAGGTCTTAGTCCAGGAGATAGGAGAAATTAAATAAATATCTCTGTTATCTTAGCTTTAGAACTCAGTCTTCTTCACTTCAAATACATTTTGTGCGAGGCTACGGTACTTCTTATGTTCTTATGCCTGTTCACCATTTCAGGAACATTGGACTTTGTGATACTTCTTGTGGATCAAATTATGTATCCCATCAAAATGCTTCATGGTTCAATGAAATTGTTCTTTCTTTTTCTAACCCAATTACTGATTACTTAGCTATTTCATTTATTACTCAGTAATAGGTATTTTACTTCCTCTACCTGCTAGATCCATATTGTGTTAATATGTTCTAATAGAACAGAGATGTTTTTAAAAAAAGGATATGGGGCTTCTTTTTCACAATTTATTTACTGAGCTGAATATTAGTCATCAAAGTAGATGATGAAATAATAGTTAGGATTTTACATTGCATTTAACAGTTCAATGTTCATTTACATTGAACTTTGTTCATTGAACAATTTGCTGGCTTAGCACATAAACATAAATTATGGTTTATGAGCTTCAGATTGTAATTTAATCAATAAAAAAGGTTTATAAACTTAGCATAACATAAAACATGCTAAGGCCAAAATAAATGAACGAACCTTGGCCATTATTTGTCAATCTTTTCAATCTTTTATTACTTATAGAAATTTAAAGAGTGTTTAACTATATAAAAACAAATTAATGTCTCTTATTTTATTTGGACATGCACATTTCATAATTTAAAATATTTTTTCTCGATTTCTGTTTTATACAAATAATTTCAATTTCAATCTGGCAGATGATCACTGCTTTAGTCAATGTTCATCTGGAACATGGCATGGAAAAATTAGAATTTTGTTTTCAAATTAATAGACAATATTACTGCATATATCATGAAAGGCATGAGCCAGGTTTCTTATATCAAATCATCCTGGTTAATTAATTTCATCTTAAATCAAATATAAAATTTGCAGTTGCAATACAAGAATCCAAGTTAATGTGCCTACTGCAGCATTCTGTAATTTAGTGACCACCAGATATGTTGGAGTTTCAAAATGGAGTTTCAAAACTTTCAAAATGTCCATCCAACTTAGTCAAATAATAATCCCAACACTTCTACAGAATGCCAACTGGGGAAAAATGCTTAAGGTTTATCGACTGCTACAAATCTGAATATTTGTAGGCTCACCATTTGCAAAGTTGATTTTTTAGATAACTGGTGGCTTGCAGTTTGTTTGGCTTAATGGCCCAAGTGGAATTCTACAGTAGATGGGAGTTATGGAAGTTGAAGTCCAAACTATTTAGAGGACACTAAGTTGCAGACATTTGCAACAAACAACTGAACTCAGAGAGCAGCAAAAACCCTCACAGGTCAAACCTGAGCCACAATATTCTCTTCTATTAGTAACACTAAGTTGTGTTTTTCTTTATTATTCTTGTTTATTAAAATACTTTTTTTGTGCTCTTTAACCCTGTTGCTTTCTCTTCTGCATGATTCCTACTGTATACATGATTGCTACAACTTGTGGTTCTTGTTGCATGACATAGTCTTTTTTTTCCCATGCTTCCCTGCCAAGTTTCATGTTGCAATTTCTTTATATGCTAGCTTAGTTTCCTGTTCACTGTTTCATGTACACGCACCTTACAGCATTGTTCCAAATACAAATAACCATACTCATAAATTCATTACTTACACACTAAACTGGCTATGTAATCAGGGTCCTCTGTTATCTTTAAACAAATTGGCCACTTATGATTTTTGGGCTGTCCTCATTTCCATTTTTGTCTCTGTTTGATTTTCTATCTTGCTAGTTCACTAGGATCCTCAAGTTTGGTGTAAAAAAATACATTAACATTTGGGCTGCATCTACGTTTTGCACATAAAGTATTCATTTAGGATGTAATATTCCCTTTTCCTTAAGAATGTTAATAAAGAACGATAAGCCCAGTACTCTTCAATATCTTCATAAACTATTTAGATGATAGCTTAGGGAAATTCATCACATTTGCAGATGACATCAAGCTGGCAGGAATAGCCAGTACACCAGATCAGTACCTAATCTTTCTGGCACCAGGGACCAGTTTCATGGACATCAATTTTTTTCACAGACTTTTTTGGGAGGGGAGGAAGGTTTTGCATGCAACCTAGATCCCATGCAGGAAAGATGAAGCTTCATTTGCTCGCCTGCTGCTCACATTGTCCGTTTTCCGGCCCAGGTTCTGGGATCCCTGCTCCAGATGAGAGGCTCAACATACAGAAGGACCTTGACAGATTTGAATACTGGGCCCTGTTTAATAAAGTGAAATTCAATGGTGAGAAAAGTAAGGTTATACATTTAGACAAGATAAAACAAATGAATAGGTATAGTTTGAGCATAGGGGTTGGACTAGAAGATCTCTAGTCACTTCCAACTCCATTTTTCTGTTATTAAGTTTCTTGTCCTTTTTCAGTCTGAAGATTTATAATCTCTTCTGGTTTATAGCTTTGAGAATACATTTTTATTTTGCATGTAACCTTAAATTTGCCTATAGTATGAATGAGGTGACAGCATATATATTATTCCTTTTGTGCACTTCACTATTCATTTTATGCAATTCTTTAGATTTCACCTATTGCTTTTTTTAAAAAAAAAATACAGATTTAGACAAGCCCACAATTGGTCACCTCACTAAATTTCTTAACTGGGTTCAGTTTGTAAGAACGTGTATGTCAGAATTTAGCAATCCTATTGTGCTATAGGGCAGATAGTGGCTTTTGTAGATCATTATGTAAGATGCAATTTAGCATTAATCATTAGAATAGGAAAAATATTACTACATTAGGAGGATGATATCACACTTTTTTTTTAGTATGAATTGGATCTTTTCAAATGGCTGCTTAAATACAGTACATTTTTATATGGTGTAGCGCTATAAGGGTTTTCTGTATGTCCTTCTTTGGATGAAAAAAATATCAATTTTTTTAGGAAAAATATACCAATTTGTTACTATTATCATAATTTCTGATCTACAGGGCATGCTTTTAAGGCAATGGGGTGTGCAGATCAGCCAATTAATTCATCACTCATTGATTTCTCATACTAATGATTCTCAATATTTTTCTTGCATGAAGAAAAAATAGTATTTATCCAGATCCTCATAGAAAATCTGTTTGCTTTTGTTGGGAATAAAATAGTAAAACTTAAAAAGACTGAATAAAGATTATCTGTTAAATTATCAGCAGGATCGTGGATGATGGCAAGCTGCTTGTTGCATCTGATATATAGAGTCCTTAAAAACACAGGAAGTAATATTATGTTTCAGACTGTAATTTCACATTCAAAATTAATGAAAACCTTTTGAGTAATTCATGTGAGATCAAGCAAAGAAGGAAATGAGACAGGAAGAGAAGAAAGGTGGCAACATTTGAAACTACATGTAAATTGTTTGTAGAGACAAATTACAGAGGTCTTTGCATTAATCGGTGACAATTGCTGCACATTCTAGATCACTCCCACAAGGGCCTAACCCCTTTCTCTTGATTAAAAAAAACCCCAAAATTAATCATTTTGTCAACCTGAATGGGGACATGTAGCAATCAAACTGAATGTAAAGTACTCCAAACAGCTTTATATAAAACTGGTATATACTGTGTTGATGTAGATTTTTTTTTAGTTTCTGTTTCAATTATTTTTTTATATTACTATTCATTTTTTGTTATTTCCATAACTATTCCTTACTCCCAAAATGCATGATATGATGTGTACGTAATGAGTTGGTCTATGGTAAGTTGAATATAACTCCTGGGGAATTCATAGACATGTCCACATACAAAAGTGATTCATCACTGCCTTCTTCAGGGGTTCCACCCAACCACCCTGATTATTTGCATAGTTTACAGCAAATGTTTCTCAACCTCAGCAATTTTAAACTGCATGGATTTCAATGCCAGCTGGAGAATGGGATATGTTCTCCTCCTTTTGAGCTGGAGGTTGGACGAGGATCCAAGGTCCCTTCCAACTCCATCATTCTGTTATTCTATCCTGAATTATGGAAGTGGAAGTCCACAAACTTAAAGTCGCTGAGGTTGAGAAACACTCATTTAGAGCTTCCTGGAGGTGTCCCATCCACTACTTATCAGTACCACCCTGATTAATTTCTGCACGCACCATAGCTGCCTCTTAATACAGGCCTTACAACCCACAACTGAGCCCAAAATTTTTGTTGTTAAGTGACACACTTGTTAAGAGAATTTTGCCCCATTTTACGACCTTCCTTGCCACAGTTGCTAAGTGAATCACTGCAGTTGTTAAGTGTAAAGTGAATCTGGCTTCCCTATTGATTTTGTCAAGAGTCGCAAAAGGTGATCACACGATCCCAGTCGTAAATATCAGTCGATTGCCACGGTCTGAATTTTGATCACGTGACCCTGGGGAATGCCGCAATGGTGATAAAATGTAAAGAACGGTCATAAGTCACCGCTTTTTCGGTGCTGTTGTAGCTTCGAGCGACACGAACTGTTGTAAGTCGAGGATTCCCTGTAATCTTGTCACATAACTACAGGATTCTCGACAGATCTGCAGAAACAACCGAGGAGCATTGGGCTGGACTGGAAGACCTCCAAGGTCCCTTTTCCAGCTCGATTCTGATTCTGATTCCTATCGTGGACAGCTTTAAATCTCTCCTCCGCCAATGAGAAGAAAATGCTTGACCGGAGAAAGGATCCCGTCCGACCATTCGACCCGACGGCACAACAGCGGATGAAAGGCGGCTCGAATCGCTGCCCTTAAAAAGCGGGTGCGGGGGGTGGGGGAGGGAAACAGAAACAAAACTTGTCGGCTTGGCCTCCTAGCAACAGGAGCAAAGCCGTCTCGTGAAGCCTTAAATTGCACGGAAACCCTGAAAGAAGAAAAGCTTTGCGGGAAATCAACCAATGAGCAAAGCGCTCTTCGAAGTGGGGTGATACTGACCGGGCGGATCATTTTAAAGGGAGGAGGCTGGCAATAGGGATAGCCAATGGGCGCTGGTTGGTGGAATGAAGCGTCCGCTGGGCCGAGATTGGCAGTTCGGCGAGCCGCTTAAAAAACAGAGGTGGGACAGCTGCGCGAATGGGGGGAAAAAAGAAAGCTTCAGAGGAGAGGTTGGCCGAGGCTGGAAAGTCGAGCAGATTGACGTGCGTGGCGGCCAATGGCCTTCGCGTACCTGCTTTGGCTCAGCCCAATGAGGCGTTCGTGGCTCGGGCGGCAGGTGAGGCAGTTCTCCGAGCGCGGACCGGAGTTTGGTGGTTGGGACCGCGGGGCGAGATGTTGCTGTCGCCGTCCTCGGTGCGCGCGGGGGTCCTGCTGCTGCTCCTGGCGGCTCCGCTCCACGGCCGAGAGATCCGTTTCGGGGCGAAGGCTCTGCGGGTCCGGCGGGGGTTCCGCGGCGGGGCTGAGCCGGAGACTGGATGCGGCCCGCCGGACGATGGATTCGGCAAGGAGGTGCTTGGCAACAACACTCACAAGGTGAGGGCAGGAAGTGACCTTCCGGGCCGGGCCGAAGGGCCACGGTGGCTTGGGCCACGGAGGGGTTCGTGATGCAGAGCGGTGGGGGCTCTGACTTTGGAAAACCGAACTTCCCGCTGGAGCAGGCAGCGTCCGGCGCAATCTGTCTGCAACACGCGAGGGTGCCTCTGAAGGGTGTCCTCTGAACATGGGCAGAGAGCTTTTTTTTAAATTTCTTGATTTATTTATTGGGGACCCAACACAAACAGCTGGATAAGCTTCCTTGGTTTTCGCCCTGTTTGTCTTGGACTGGGGGAACAGATCAAAGTAGCCGTGACGCCCGAGCAGATACTGTGTGTGTGTGTTTGTCATGAGGCAACATGACACCAAGTGTGTGTTTGGATGATGCATGTGTGGTAAGACAACCACACCTTGAGATGACAAGGATCCGGGCGGTTAGTTCGAGGGAGTTAGGCATGAAAGGGCTTATCTCCTTTCCCCTCCTCCTCCTCCTGCGCTAAAGGCTCGGCTGATCTTCACAGTTGTCTTGGAAAAATAGGGTGAAAAAAGACGCACCGTTTCCCTTGGCAGAATAGCGCCCCCCCCCCCCCACCCCCAAGACCCATTTGGAGCTTTTGAAAAATAAGGAACGATTTAGTCGGCATGCAAACATTGACGACATTCATAAAATGCAAAGGTTACCTTTGAGAGCTTACTACATTCTCAACTACCCTGCTTTGGGTGTTAAAAAGTAATGCAAACCGATTCGAGATTCGCATTTATATGATGGGGCATGCTACAGCAAGCAGGGCTAGAAATTACTAGCTTGATTAAAATAAAAAAGTCAGTTTCTATGGAGCGAAGAGTCATCAGTTATGGGATGAAATCTTAGGTTTGTTGTATTCAGGTCCTTCATCCTAGCGTACGCCACTTTTGCGATCTGGAAATGTGAAGGTTTAACGCATTTGGTGAGCACCCTCTTAAGGAAGAAAAAAAAGTTCTATCAAGATAATGTGACAGTTGGACATGGGAATGGCCCTTGACAGAAAGTTAACTGTTGAAAGCCATTCAGGTACAGGATAACCAAATAGGCTTCTGTTCCCGAATGCAAAAGGTCGAAGATTATTCTGGTTTTTTAATGCATGTCAAGCAGCTCTGCTAGGCATTTGAAATGGAATAGAAATAGTCATGTATCAAATACTGAACACTCAAATGTCCCAACATTGGTCTCAAGGGAAATCCGAAAACCTCAAGGGAAGTTTTCTAGTTATGTTTAAGTTGATAACTCACTCAGACCTTTTCCTCATTTTTTTTGCCCTATCCTGTTAAATATCTTCAGTTTTCATTATTTTTATTTAGTATCATTTTGTTACATGTTTCCTCTTTTTAAAAACAATTTTCTAGATGCATTCTCATTTTTTAAAAACTTACAGTAAATATTTGCTTCCTATTTTTTTCTACTTTTGTTTGATAGGTCTATTTTTCAAACAGATTGCTAATTCAATTCATCATTTATTCCCAGTATGTTGTGACTTTGATACTTCTGAGATGTACAATATGGTCTATCTTGATCACTTTCTTGGTGTATTTTAATGTCAGATAACTTGAAGCCATGTCTGTGTTGCCTCTCCATTCCTGTTTCCTTGTTTGTGTTTGCTTAGCTTAAAACAGAAAATCCCAAAATACGCCTACATTTTATTTCTGATTTATGGAAGGCACAGTGATAATAACCTTATATGATTTTTAAGTGTACATAACGTCCAAAAATAGTTCTAAAAAAAGGAAAGAAAACCGGTTTGCATGCTAAACTTTTTCTCCATCTGTCAGTATTCTGCAAAAGCTCTTTCCTGTGGTAGTAGTTTTAATTTCTGTTGTGTTATTTTTGGAATTACATTGTCGCTTGCTTTTAAAATAAAATTCTAAAATGGAAAGAATAGTGAAAATCCTCTGAATTGAGAGTTTCATAAGTATATATCTACCTTGAACAAATTACTGTTCCCATTCCTGATTACTGTTACATTTATTCTTTACTGTCCATATGGTGTGATGCTGCTTTTCATTATTCCTGTTACATATGAAAAAAAAACCAGCAATTGTTGTTCTGCCAGCGGTTACTACAAGTTCTCAGCTGGTATTTTGTTAAATTCAAGTCTTTATCAGTTTTGTGAACATATAAGACTGAAAGCTCTGTTAAACGCAGATTGGCTCAGTTGAATCTGGTTCTAAAGGGTAATGTTCTTCTGACATATTGTATTGTGTTCTTTCTCAGCAGAGATTGTGCTGCTTTTGTATTTTGTGTATTATTACCATTAAATATATGATACAAAGTATTGGTATTGATTTATTGACTATAATTTGTCTCAATGTGCTTTCTCATAACTACTTTAGAGCCAATATAGTACTTTACCGGATTTTGAAAGGGATGTACATATTAATACCTAAACACTTTTATAGGGAAAATAATTATTGTAAGAAGCAGAAATGTGTTTTTTTCTGAAAATTTTCTTATGCAAATGAGTATGATTCTAATCAACATATTCATCTCAATATCTATAATCAATGGTATTATTATTGTTTTGTTTTTTTCTGGTAAATCAGAATATTGCATGTGTGTGTCAGTCTAAAAATCCTAATAGATAACTGGATAATCTGAGCCCCTCTTAGTGAACCAGTGTGGATGAGATTTCCCACACATTGTACATGCCTGTTTCATTATTTTCTGTTCCCATTCTCTAACTGACTTAGTTCTGAATGTATCTTTATGTTGAACTGTCATTTTCTCCATGATCTGCAGCTGTGTTTAATATGTATGATGATCACATCAAATGGAAAGTTTATCATAGTTTGCTATGGGAAACCTTTATATTTTCTTCTTGTTGAAGTTTGTCCATTTTCATTAAGCTAGTTTATAGTATGTATTTCTAGCTTAGTGAAATACTAAGAGGAAAAGTTGAGATCTTAAGCTCAAACTCTTTTTAGTTAGGATAAATATCAACTGTGTTAGGTAACAGTGAGTATGCATTTGTATATGTACTTCTAATAACATTATACATGGTTGAGTAAAACAATATATAGCAGCAGAAAGAATTCTAATGAATTAATGAAATATTCTGAAAATATTAAGAAAATGCTATATTTAGTAAACCTAAAATCTTATCTGTCTTAATCTTCTGCAATGTTTAAATTTAAAAATTTTAAATTTTGTGGTTTATGTACTGCAGAATTTTCAATTTTCAAATACTTATTTATCCATCTGCAGCTAAATACTTATCTGAAAAAAATATTTACAATTCAGAAAAAAATCATATAATTATGTCCATGGGATATAAAAAAAGCATTTTGGGATATGTGAAAAAAAAGTACTCAGTATCAGGGAATCTGTGTCCTTATGTCTAATTCAATGACATTTTGCTTTTTCACTTTTCCTCCACCTCTTGTCCATGAATTGTATTTTTTAAATTTGTGCTTTGTAACAAATAAATGTTGTTTATATATCTATCGAGAGTATTATACTGTATATCAATTTGAATCTTTGTGTATTCATTTTCCAGAATCATTAACAGAAGGTTGACTCCCTACTCCCTTCCCCCAAGGTCTGGCTTTTTCTAGTTATTTTTTTAGAGAGTACAAAGTAGGAAATCAGGTGAAACATTCATTTTATACTCTTGCTGGCCAAGGCGGAGATCTGGCCTTAATAGAAAGGGAAAACCTGACCAACTGGTAAGACAGTGGGCCTGCAATTAGAATGTTTTCTTTAGGCTATTTCTGGCATAGGTTTTACAGGATAGGAATTATGTTACAGTCAATTTACCAACTTGTTTGAAGTTTCTTTTCCCATTTTTCCTGGTTTAGGAGAGTTTAGGGGCTTTTTTCAAAATATCTTAGCAATCCATTAAAATGTGTGTCTCTGGTACTATAGATATTTTTCCTAATATGTAGATAATTTAAAGCAAAGTTTGGCTGATCTTAGAAAAGCTTTGCTGGATCAGACCTGGTCAATATTAAACAAGAGTCTATTAAGAAATCTTAGAGTTACAAGCCTAATCTGAGAAGTTCTTCTTCTCTCGTGTCGCTACACTTTTCCCAGCCACTGTAGAACACTGTTGGTGTAGGTTGGTGTAGCGTGGTAGAAGGATTTGCAGGTAAACAGATACCTGACAGGGGCCGCGACGTGAACGCTCCTTCTATGGCCCCCATCTGAGAAGTTAAAAAACATTATGAAAGAAAACAGCTGCAAATCACATCCATATTATTGCCAGGAAAGCTTTGTTGAGTAGTCACCAGTAGTAGAGATTGCTTTGAAGTAGTCTCTATCACAGGGGTCCCCAAACACCGGTCCATGGATCATTTTGTACCGGGCCGCAAAGAAGGAATAATCGTGATTAAAATATATATTTTATATCAGCTAAAGCTAATGTAATTGGGGAAGAATTGATTTTGCCGGTCCTTGAAAAAGTGTTTCTGCGTGAAACTGGTCCCTGGTACAAAAAAGGTTGGGGACCACTGCTCTATCAGATCTGCCTGTATTCGATTGCAATTCCCGTTGTCTCTTACCATTACCCATACTGATGGGAAATCTTGAGTTTAATATTTGGAGACCTGCATCTGCCCTCTTTCATTTATTCCTGTTTTTCCCCTGATTGCCCCAAAATTTCATTGTTATTAAAGTATGCTCGATCATAGAGCTTTGGAAGTTGGAAATCATGTCTTGTTATATTATGTATCTCAGATACTTAGCTTATAGTTATGATAAGCTTCTAAAAGCCATTTATTTATATTTGCTGGAATGGAATGGAATTGAGATCTTGGTTCAATTCCATTTGCCACTGAACTGTGAAATACTTGGATACTTTGCTCTCCAGTCTTTTGCCTTCAGCTTACACAAGGATATTTTTCATCTGTTTCAATGCAAAGCTTAAATGATAAAAGAGCCTCACAAGATCTTGATGTCTCAGCACGTGAAAGAATGTGGAATTGTTTGCTTGTAGTGTCTGTTCAGTTGCTGTCATCTGTAATAGAATAGACGGTGCCTGTTGGAGGCTCGAAAACTAACAATGGCTTTCACAATGTTCTTTTTGCACATTTAAAAAGTAATAGTTAAAATTATATCTGAACCTCATGCTGCTTCTCACACCCATTGTATCAGCGAATTAGGACTCTTCTTCCAAATATAAACAGATATTTAAAAGTGCAGCCAAATAAAAAGATAAAGAAAAAAATTAAAAATAGAAAAATATTACAAACTGTGTAAAATTAAATATTTTTATTAACTATAGTACTATATTTAAAGGTGATCTTATATCAGTGTACTACTTTAAAACTATTGTTATCAATAATTAGGAAAGGCAACCAATATAATATGAATAATCACAACAAACAATAGCAATTTTGGTTGAATCTGATAGCGTCTGTAGTTATTATAACAAGTAAGCAAAACCTTTTTGAAAGTTTATGCTGAAGAAAACTCAAACTTCAAATGTAGTTTAAGTCCATGTCCAGAATTACAGTATAGTCAATAAATGATTTCTATTTTCTCAGTTAAGTTTAAATTCAGTATTAGATTTATTTCATCCAGCAAATGTTTTCAAATGTTATGGTGATCTTTTCCCTTTATCTTTAATATATCTTTATATATTATAAAAAACCTTAGGAAATGGGCATGGTGTTATAAAGTGCCAGAGTCCAGTATCATTGTCATAAGAATTTTTCTTGATCTTCTCAGTCTCCTAAACAATAAATAAAAAATAAAAACAGGATAAATAACTAAATGTCATTGTTTTATTTAAACATTAAGTAATTCATTATTTAGCTAACTTGGAAACTAGTAAGAAGTAAGTCAATGTGGTATGAAATGTGTTTTTTTTAAATATCTTTTTAAAAATGTATATTTTCTGATTGTTGTGGCTTCTAGAACTTTCTCAGGAGAGGAGAACTTTCTCTTTGGAGAACTCTTTGTTCCTCATTAATCATCCTCTAAAAGTTGAGGATTCTTTTTAGCAGTGCCTTCTTTACTATTTTATTATTTTATATATTCTTTATTACTGCTATTATGTTTTATGTTTTTGTTGGGGTTTGTTGTAAAATGTCAGAGGGTAGTTAGGAATCATTTCCGCACCAATGATCTATATCATTACAAGTGATATTATTTGCAATACAAACAAGTAATATTATTTGCAATAAATATACTATTGAGAAGAATGAATTACAGTGTTAATACTGTACTGGTAGTTATATGTAGGAGTTCTTTATATTTAGATGTGTAAGGCAACCCTGAAAAAAAAATCAAAGCTGTTTTGTGTGTCTACCTCAATCCGTACTTTTAGGTCATCATGATATCACTTTTAGTAAGGAGGGCAGTGTATGTTTTATGGCTCAGTAAACTGGTGAGACATGTTTTTCATGATTTGAATAAGTTTCTAAGAGTGCTAAAACTTTCCCTGCCCCTTTTCTAAGACAAGAAAGATTTGAATGGTTAGATACTGTATTTTTATTTACTTTGCTATGGACGACAGTAAGAACTACATATTTCAGAAAGTACCCATTACATTGAAAAGGGCTGAAGGGATGAAGTTCAATTTCAAAGCCTCCTCCCATTTTTTTTAGAGGAGGAAGTTTTATTTATTCTTTTTATTTTACTGGTGTCTATATATATATAATAAGTCATATCTCAGTAATAATATTTTATTGAGAATTAAAATATTATACTGTTAAGTAGTTTGTTACCATGAGTGATTATTATGATTGTAATAATTGTTATAATATTATTGGTATAATTGCTTTGTAATTGCTCCTATACATAGTGATATATGTATATTCCAATATTAATAATAGAACAACCAATATTAATGAGTAATACAATTAGCCAAATAGCGAACGCCTAAGGCCCGGATTGATGATTGTAAGGCCCTTCAGCAGCTTCCCCGCACAGGCGGACACTGGCCTAGGTGCTTGCTGCTGTGCCACTGAGAATAAGGCTGAGAGGGTTAAGCCAACAATTTTTTAAAAAGCGAATTAATTATCCTCGAGTGCAGGTAGCCAAAACGAGGGTAAATCCTGAAGGAATTCTGTTGCTTCGAGCAGAAAATACCTCACACAGCTCAGGGAAGACAGACAAGGCATGCAGCCACGAGGTGGCACTCAAGATGGCCTCCAGCAGTTAAAGTTTTTTTGTGCGCTTCTCAGCAGCAGCTTCCCACCTTGCAAACCAGGCCAGAGCTCAAACGAAGCCTGAGCTCTCAAACAACAGAATGGTGGAGAAGAAAGGGGAATTGATACTAATTAACTTCCCCACTGAAGAAATGGTGTTCGGAGGAGGGGGTAAGGGTGATACGACTTTTAAAATGAAATATCAAGCCGCTAGCAAGCAAATGGAATAAAGACATAGCGGCAATCAAACTGGCAGAGGTAAGAAAATTTTGGCTGTGGGGAGGTGGAGCAGAGCAGCTCCAAAAGCCTCCCACCACCTTTTTTTTGGGGGGGGAGGGCGCGTGAACAGCGCTTCCCTTAAGCCGGGCTCTCAGACTGATAAGGATTGAAGGCTAAAGACAAAGGAAAAAACCAAAGGAAAACCGAATTGCAATCAAACCTACTAATATTCCTGTTTCAGTCAAGGAAGTATCCAAAGCACTGCCTGTCTCGCACGAGGCTGAGCAAAAAACTGGGGAATGCTGAGGAGGAGTCACGTGGAGGAGGAGGAGCGTTCCACAAATCAAACTCAGCCTGTGAATGCGGAGACTTAGCACCTCCCACGACTACTGGATGCTCTGAGCAGCTCATAGGAGAAGGGCTAAAGGGATGAAATTCAATTTCAAAGCCTCCCCCCATTTTTTTAGAGGAGGAAGTTTCAGGATTTCATACAAAATAAGTATGAAAGTCTTACGACAATGGTGGGATTCAAAAAAGTTTATTACCGGTTCTGTGAGCGTGGCTTGGTGGGCGTGGCAGGGGAAGGATACTGTAAAATCTCCAGTCAAAGGTGGTATTTGCCGGTTCTCCAAACTACTCAAAATTTCTGCTACTGGTTCTCCAGAACAGGTCAGAAACTGCTGAAGACCACCTCTGGCTTACAACCTTTCCTCTCTGCAAAATACACTTTGCATTGCACTACCGTATTTTTGTAGCATAGTGTCATTGGTTCTTGAGGCTTCAGAAATACTCCTGGAATAAGTGATGCTGAAGAGGTTGTTTCCTTATTTTTCTCTTGGGTTATTTCTTGAGTGCTACAGTGTTGGAATTAAATTAATAATTTCTCCTTTGATATGTGTTCCTTGCTGTTTCCATTCTGGCCCTAATGGGAAGCTATTTTGGAAGAATTCTGGTAAGTCAACAGTAGTAAGCCTTACTTATAGTGAAGTCAGTATTTATTGCACCGAGTTGTGTAAAGGCAGAACATATTTTTCTTGTAGTCAGAGCACCCATGATTTTCTCTTGTTTTGGCAATAGACAGATTAGATAGTTAGTTGCTTTTCTTAGACCAGGAGACAACTAACTCTCACAATTATTTTCACTCTTCCTGAAGTGAGATTGCAGAAAGCATAATTAATGCTGATATGCCCAATTTTTATCCCCTTCAGGTTCTGTATTATAAATTGTGAATATTGCTCACTATTATTAGTGTTAGGACACATTCAGTATACGCCTTTTGAGATGAGTCACCTCACTTGAGATATTGGCAGTTCTACCAGTATCGTTTGTTAGAATGGAAGAATTGAAGAAAAGGTTGGTCTAGCAATCTTGCAGATTTATTATACTGCTTTGAGCACTGGGGAAACTATAACCCGCCTCACAGTAATCTCACCTCTGTGGTTAAATAGGTGATTATGACTTTGCCATAAGTGCATTCCTTTCACTTTGTGTTATCCCTCCTACATAATTGTGGATGTTAAACAGCATCAGAACTTATAAATTACAGTTCTCCAGATGACAAATATGCTCTGGCAGTGCCATCTGAACGATCCAATGGTAATTGAACTGCCTTAAGTCAAGACCTGGGCAAATGCTGTGATCCTGCTATTTACTGTAGCCTTCCAGAAAGATTGTGACACTGATGTGCTAATGACACTAATTTGTGAACTTTATAGTAATTCTGGCAAAATAAAGTGCTAAGCTATGCTTTTCGCTCTCATTGAATGCTAAATGAGTTATTAATAGTGAGGAATCTCAAGTGAACAATTTTAATTTTGAATATCTGTTTTATTGGAGATCTAAATTTCCCCAGCTGTTCCCCCAGCTAACATATCATTACTGCTGCATTTTAGCTTGGCAGTCTCTCATGTAACCCTTCATATTATTGCTACGGTAGTAGTGATGCAGGTGCAGTGTTTTCATCACTATAAGGTGCAGATGTAGATGATATATGCAGTTTGGTGCGAGTATTTGTGCTGCTGTGTACCATATTGCATTTAATTTTATTTTAATGTTGAGTCGATTATTTTAAAGAATTATTGTTAAACTATGACCTCTATGTAGTAGTAGAGAATTTTTCAGAGTTGTATAAAGGATTGCTATCCTTGCAACTGTATAATGGTAACATGATTCAAAAGCAATTTAATTCCAAGCAAATATGTACCCCTTAAATCCGCTTTGGCTAGATATTATTTGGTCTGCTATGCTTTGAATATGTATGTAACTACTATAACAATGCATGTATAGCCAAATAATACAAGTGCAGTACCAGATTTAGGGACACAAGAAGATCTCGTGGTACATGTTGTGCTTAGGAGCAGTGAAGAGATTAGTTCAAGAAGACTTAAGCATAAAGAGTAAACATTAATGTTCCAGATATATCTACAGAAAGAAAAAAAATTGGCTAATACATCTGTTAACTTGAGCAGTGAACTGACAGTATAATCAAATGATTAATACTAATGATAGAATAAAACAAAACGGCGCTGGAAAATTCAGTTTGTTGAACAAGATGCAGAAAAATGTCTAGAATAATGATAGGGCATTGATTGAAGACCTAACTGTACAGCAGATGACTAGTCAGTTTCTGGTGGAATACTTCTTGC
The DNA here is from genome assembly GCA_015471245.1 of Laticauda colubrina. Taxonomy (NCBI): domain Eukaryota; kingdom Metazoa; phylum Chordata; class Lepidosauria; order Squamata; family Elapidae; genus Laticauda; species Laticauda colubrina. The sequence goes on from BLBF01000020.1 coordinate 51,662,427, forward strand.
GGAGAATCTACCCACTTCCCAAACTAGTGGTTTCTGTCGTTGAACAACTCTTATCGTTGTGGTGTTCAATTGAACTCTATTTTCTTGCAATGTAAACTGACTTTCTTATGTTCAGAGCAGCGTTGTTCAAGTTTATCTTGTTTTCTACATGAGGATCCTTTACATGTTTCAGAGACTTCCCCACTTATATTTTTGTCAGGCTAAACAAATCCAACACTTCCAACTGTTCCTTCTGGGTTTTTCCTTTTTTATTTTTTAAAATGCACAAAACAAAATATTGACAAAACACTTACAAATATTGAAACAAATACTTCGTTTTCATTGCATGAATATTTGTCAATGTCTTTTCTAAGCTGCAGGGCCAAGAATTTGGTGATGTATTCTAGATGTAATCTGAACAATGCAAAATAGAGAGGAGGAAAGTGGGGGTAGTTTTGTTGATGTTAACCCATTCTTTCTGGGGAATTTCAGTTTAGGATTATTATTTTTTTTAGTTTTTCTGCATAGGCATCATATTCTTGGCTCATGCTCAGCTTGTGCTTCATCAAACTATCTCATGTAATCTTCTCATGTACTTCTACCCAGTGTGGTATCCCCCATTCTGTGGACATACTTTTAATTTTTCCTATCCAAATTATTATGTCTGTTCTACTGAAATTAATTTGTCTAGCAGTTTATGCCTATTGTTGCTGCTTGAATCACCTGAATCATGATATTGTTCTACAAGATGTTTGCTATCCTTCCTTATCTTTGTGTTGTCAAAAAATTTGATAAACTCAATTTTAACCCCTTCTCTAATTTGGACATATATTGAATAGCACAGGCCTGAGGAGACCTCTGCAGTACACAGCTCAACATCTCTTTCAACTTTGATTAAGAGCTGTTCACATAAACTTGTTTGATATGATTATTTAGCTATTTTATAGCTGAAGCCATCTGGTTTTAATTCTCTATTTGTGTTCCTTTTAACTTTTCCTAGTCCTTGTGCATTTATAATGGAAAGTGCCCTCCTTTTTTTTCTTCCAGAAAATGGTATGTACTTCCACCATCTTTGATTTGAGAACTAACTCCTCATTCTTCTAACTTAAAGCACTTTATGGATATTAAAAAGTGCTTTAAAAGTTATCCTGCAGCACCTTCAATAAAATACCACAAAAACCAGCAAAACTAAATCCACAAACATCATCAACTCTAGCATGGCAGAAATGTTAAAGCCTATAATCTCAGAGTGCAAGTCTGTAACATTTCTCTAGTTTTAATAAATGAATATAAACATAGAATACTCTCGCATTGCAAACTAACAAGGCAGGGGGATTTCCCTAATAGGTTCAGTTAAAATCAGTATTTTAATTGGATTGTGAAATACATCAGCAAACTGCAGATGTTGCAATATGGGAACCAAATATCTGAAGAAATTTGAAGAACTAGGTACTTGAGATTCAACACGATTAGGAGTTTTCCAATTTTATCTAAAAAGTGTTTGTCATGTAATTCTCTCATTCTGCAATCCATAACTTTTAGAATGCAGTTACTTGCAATATATTGCATATTCTAATGTACATTTAATTAAATTAACAGTAAACGCTCAACTAGGTTAATGCACAAAACTTGCATTAAATTCTGATTTTGACCAGAAACTAAATAGATGAATTCTTACCTTCTTCCTGAGCAACAAGTTCTCATTCTGTATGCAACAGATGCTAATTTGACTTATACTGAAATGGGTATTTTGCATATTTGTAGAGTCCATTGAAGTTGGGCAACTAATAAAATTGCTTTGTAAAAATTAATGGTGAAGAGAAAACATAATTTATGTTGTATATCCTGAACACATCTAATGCTATAGACTCAAAAAATATCTTTGTATCTTGTACACAGTGCCTGTGACATGTATATTGCAATTTCTTAAAATGAATTTCACTGTAAAGTTGCAAAAACATTTCAGCACATATAAATTATTTTACTGTATAGGTAATCCTCAACTTACAGCCATTCTTTAGTGACCTTTTGAACTGAACAAAGTGACTTATAATTGTTTTTCCACACTTATGACAATTGCAGCATTCCCATGTCACGTGATCAAAATTTAGATGTTTGGCAACTGGCATGTTTTTATGACTGTTGCAGTCTCCCGAGATCAGCTTTTGGGACCTTCTGACAGGCAGTCTCACTTAATAACTGTAGTGATTCACTTAACAACTGTGGAAAGGAATGTCATAAAATGGAGCAAAATTAACTTAGCAACTGTCTTGCTTAACAAGAGAAATTGTGCCCTTAAGTTGTGGGCCACCTGAACTTGCTTCCAAGGAAAATGATCTTGATTTTAAAATTCACCCAAATAAATATATAGAAGGAAAATGAATATAAACAGAAATCTGTGCCATGTTCAGCTTATAATTTTTAACTCTGTCAGCTGTTCAATTGTCAGTTGAAATAAATGTATAAATGTTTTGTAGCAACCATCAATTGACATAAAATTGCTGAGAATTTAAGTAGCAAACTCTCCATATATTTATGAATGTGGAGTTTATAAATGTTATTTAGTACCTCAATGTGGGATACAGTCTACTTACATTACGGTAGATATCGGTAGATTATACATAAATATACTTTATAAATATAATTTATAAGAAGGCCCTGAGAAATACAGAAATTAAGAAAATTGATGGGAGCAGCATCCATAATAATATTCTCAGAAATGCTTGTGAGAACAGAAAAAAAATCCTTCCTTATTAAAAACCAACTAATATATTAAGAAATGCATGCACTATTAATATGTACAAAAAGCAGTAAAAGCTATTAAAAACTAACAAAATAACTAACAGAAAAACTTCAGATGCCTAGTATGTAGTTTTGTCTTGGAGTAAGAAGTCTCAAAATTACTAACATAATGCAGCAATCTCTAACAAAAGATAACAGTGCTCTGAAAATGAGGGCTAATGTGGAAGAAATTGCAAAGTATTTCAGAGTACAGTTGTTCTGAAGAAAGTAGGAGGAATTAAATTAACTGTCCTACAGGATTCCAGTGTACTACTTGGACTGCTGTATCAAAAACTGACCAGTGCTGATTAAAATTTCTGAATGCAGTTATGAAGAAAATACTGTCAAAGTGAAGTTATTATTGTGAGGTCAAAAAGGAACCTTGGTCTTAATAAAGTGAAAGGAAGCAACTTTCTGATGCTGTTGACATAAAAGAGTTGCGTGTAACCTTGGAAAAAGGAATAGGTGGTTATAGAATTAAAACGATAGTATAAAAATTGGGAGAAAAACCATGTAACCAAATTATTTAATACTTAGATTTTCATATTCAAAGACAAAAAGGTGCCCTGGAGCATTCTTTAAAGTCAAAATGTTACATAGTTCTATGGAGATTAGTCAATGATTTTGATGATGATGATAATAACCTCGTTGACTACCCTCACTCTGTCAAGGACCTTGGAGTACTCATATCAAATGACCTAAGCGCTAGAGCTCACTGAAACAGCATTGCCAAAAAGGCATTAAGAGTTGTAAATCTAATCTTAAGAAGCTTCTCCAGTAATATTGAATGGCTAACTAGGGCATACAAAACTTTGTTAGACCAATACTCGAATACAGCTCATCTGTCTGGAATCCGCACTATATATCGAACATTAATACAATTGAGCAAGTCCAGAAGTATTTCACAAGAAGAGTACTACACTCCTCTGCTCACAACAGAACACCCTGGCCTATACCATCAGGTTTGAAATTTTGGGCTTGGACAATCTTGAACTACACTGCCTACGGTTAGACTTAAGCATAGTACACAAAATTATCTGCTACAATGTCCTACCAGTCAATGACGACTTCAGCTTCAACCACAATACAAGAGCATACAACAGATACACACTCAATGTAAACCGCTCCAAACTTGATTGCAGAAAATACGACTAGCAACATAATGGTCAAATCCCGGAATGCACTACCTGACTCTGTTGTTACATCCTCTAACCCCCACTTCTTTAACCTCAGACTATCCACTATTGACCTCACCCCATTCCTAAGAGGTCTGTAAGGAATATGCATAAATGCACAATTGTGCCTACCATCCTCGTCCTATTGTCTCCATTTATTTGTACCTATTTCCTGTATTCTTACTCATGTTTATACTTATACCTATTATCTTGTAAGCAATTGACAAATCAAATAAATACAAATAAAATAAATAAATAATTATTGAAGAGGAGTTCGCTATCAAAAGGATTCCTGTGTGGGAACCCAGATTCAAATTTATCCTCAGTCATGGAAACTTCATTAGGTGACTATGGATCTATCAAATTCAGCTTAGTACGGCTTGTCCTCAACTTACAACAGTTCATTTAGTGACTGTACAAAGTTACAGTAGCATTGAAAAAAGTGACGCATGACCAGTTTTCAAACTTAAGACCATTTTGATCATGTGATCAAAATTTGCATGTTTGGCAACTAGTATGTATTTATGACAGTTGCAGTGTTCCCTTTTGCAACTTTTTTTTTTTTTGCAAGCAAAGACAATGGGGAAGCCAGATTTACTTAACAACATTTTGACTAATTTAATAATTACAGTGATTCATTTAACAATGGTGGCAAAAAGTTTGTAAAATGGGCAAACTCGCTTAACAGATGTCTCACTTAGCAACAGAAATTTGGGGTCAATTGTGGTTGTAAGTCGAGGAATATCTATATACAGGGATGGGATTCAAATTTTTTAACAACTGGTTCTGTGGTCATGACTTGGTGGTCATGTTATTGGCTGGGCGTGGCCAATTCAATATCCCTCACATCGAGGCACGCATCTCCTCGCCTGGTGTCCATGACTCGGGATGCTGCAACAGTCGTAAGTGTGAAAAATGCTCATAAGACACTTTTTTCAGTGTCATTGTAACTTTGAATGGTTACTCCGCACAAGCAAAGTACCAGCAAAGGAGGGGAAAAATAAACTCCAGAGAAGTTCCTGAGACAGGAAGTCTAGTCCTGCCAAGAATGTAATAAGGGTTAAAGGAGAGACAGTTTCTGTAAGCAACACCAGAATGTTTCCTTCCTGCCTTCCTTACAGGATTAGGCCAGTAATTTCTTCCAGCAGCCGGTTCTCTGAACTACTTAGAATGTTAACAACTGGTTCTAGCGAATAGGTGCAAACTGGTAGAATCCCACCCCTGTGTATTTATCATAAGAGTTGAGTGATTTTTTAAAAAAAGTAAATTGCTTTGAGCTCCCGGAAAAAATATAGGATCAACTGGTTGGGGTTCTTTTAAATATATTGTTGAGTGATATGGACAGTGCATTGGGTCTCCAGTGGAGCCATGCAGCAGTTTAAGATTGTTAAAATACTCTATTTCAAGTCACAAATAATAACTCTTGCTTTTCTCTTCATTTTTCTGTCTTACTTGCTCCTGTTTTATTTGTTCTTCCACCAAATGCTTGTATCCAATTTTGCTGCTGCTTCTAAATTTTAATTGTACAAGTAGGTTGATATTTAGCAACAAAGCTAAAGATATATTTGAATCAGATACCAGCTTTGAGAATAGTTCAGGGGAAGCATTCATATTACTCCTTCTGTGCCTTTATTGAAGAAGCTGTCTGTTACACAAATAGCTCTTAGCAACCTCTTCCTCCTTCAGACCGGTTGCTAATAACAGCTATGTTTCCATAGCCAAGGGTAATTTTATACCCATAGGATCGGTTTTCTCTACTTTATACGTTATATGTAGCTATAACACAATATTTGCTTTTTCCTTAAAATGTTATTCATATGAAACACATTGCTAGTTGCAATTATAACATGACTATGATTTTATTTGTGCAGCATTAAATATATGGTGTTCAGGAAAGTAGTATCAAAATGAGGCTGTGTTTTGCAGCATTTCTTGTGCCATCTACTTTCCTCTGGGAGCCAACATTTGCACCTGGATTCCTGAGGATGAAGTACTTTGTTTAGCTTTCTGAACAATAATTGTACTGCCAATGTCACATTTTTAGTGTGCTTTTATTTTTCTTATTTTGAAGATATATTTGGAAACTTGAGTTGTGTATTTCATATTGATTCTTACACTGGTTTGGTTGATCAGTAGTCTGTTTTCTACTCCACAACAGTGTTTGAATTGTGATATTTCTGGGCTCAGGTGCTAATGGAGCTGTTAAAGGAAGTGTTACAGCCTTTGTAGAAAAATTAGTGATTTGAATTTTGGATGTATGCTTGTTTTTCTTTCTGAAGCAGCATTAACATATATCTTTAGTCAAACAATAATATAGTTGGCTTGTATGTTCGGAACATTAAGAGTGTCATGCCTTATGCAACACACAAGTTTATTGTTATGGCTGTGATCCTGTTGAGCAAGTTTTCCTACAGACTTCAGGAAATATAAATAAGAGAAATGTGGACCATTATTGTGTATTACACAGAGTTCTCTAATGCTATACTCTGATTATGTATTGTAGCGGTTTTTTTAAGACCAGACGCATACTGGAACAATGGTTGGTTGGCCTATTTAATTTATTTTTAGCTTACAGTTGCTCTGCCCAAATCATTTTTAAGCCATTTTAGGAGAGAATGAGAAATGTGAAGAGCCTTTTTTATTTTATTGTCACTTGGGCACTTGGGTTAAAAAATGTTTAGAGTGATATGATTTTGTGCTTGTGTCATTGAAGCAGGCTACCCTAATTCTAATACCAAAAAGAAAGAGGAGAATAAACTAGAAGGAAGTATGAAAGGAAGTACTGTAGTAATATTCTATTCTAGAGCAAGAATTGCTTTTGTAATGGTGTTTTGCCACCTGTGTACAGCTAACTAAAATGCTGGCTAACAACAGAGTAATATGATAGAACAGGGGTGTCAAACTCACATCGTCATGGCGGCAAAATGTGACGTATCGGGATTTTTTTTTCCCTCTTCGCTGAACCAGGCATGGGCATGGCCAGCACATGACAGCCTTCTGCTACAACATTATTTTAGCATTTAAATAAACATAGAAGCTTATTTAAGAGACACTATGACATTTAACCTTATAAACCTCAAGAGTCTTTTTTCTGCTATGTATTCTAAATGGTCTATGATGAATATGTGTGTGTGTATCTGTGTGCATGACATGTGTGTTTGTATAGTTTTGAGAGTGGGGCATCAGAATTTCATTTTTTAACGTGTGCCTGTATATTCACAGAAAAATGTGAAAATAAAGGTTATCTTATCTTTATAGATAATCTTGTAGGAAAGATATATTTATTTGCTTCAATGAAGTGACATAGTTAAAAGAAGGCTTTTGAGCATCAGCTGATTTTTATCAAAGAGATCTGTGGTACTTGATTCTGGTCAGACTTCATTTGCAGGAAGAATACATTGATATTGCCTTAAGAGATGATTATACTGTTATCCAAGTCTAAGCGTCTAGAGCAGGGGTCTGCAATCTTAAACAATTAAAGAGCCATTTTGACCCATTTTCCACAGAAAAGAAAACACCAGGAGCCACAAAACCTGGGGGGCATGGCCAACTCAATATCACTCACTCCCACCAGTCACATGACCCTCTCAGCCATGCCTACCCAGGTTTTGTGGCTTCTCTGTCTCTCTCTCCTCTCTTTCTCTACTCCCTCCCTCCCTCTCTTCCTCTCTCTGTATCTCTCTGTCTCCCTCTCTTTCTCTTTCTCCCTCTCTCATCTCTCTCTCCCTCTCTCTTCTCTCTCTTTCATCTCTCTCGCTCATCTTTCTCCCTCTCTTTCTCCTTCTCCTTTCTCTTTGTTTCTCTCTCATCTCTTTCTCACTTTTTCTCCCTCTCTTTAATTTCTCTCTTTCTCTCTCTTTCTCATCCCCTCTTTTTCTCATCCCTCTCTTTCTCCCTTTCTCATCTCTCTTTCTCCCTCTCTCCTCTCTCTCGTGTCTGTGTGTGTGTCTGTGTGTGTGTCTGTGTCTGTGTTCCCTCTTGAACCATTTCCAAACACGAGGGTTCGGGGGGGTTTTGGCTGATGTTATTGGGATTTTTTTTGGCTGATGTTCTTTCTTCTTTTTTATTATATGATTTAAATCAAGAGACATTTCAAGTTCCCAGATAAATAAAGCTCTTTTGTCCCCCTGATGTGGCTTCCTTTTGGCTGAACCCACCACTGGCAGGCACCGCCCCTCCCCTTCCCCTTCACTTCTCGCTTGCCCTGAGCAGCTAAGGTGATGGTGGCTGATGGAGACTCGCTCCATATTCCAGAGTGGGAGTGAAGTGCCCCTCTACTTCCTCTTCTTCCACCCTTGTTGGTGCTGTGCACACCTCAGTCACTTGGGGAGGCATGCAACTTTCTCTCCACCCCGAGACACTGGCCTGGCCCAGCTGCAGCTGATGCTCTGCATCATAATGGGCTCCAGGAGGAGAAAGGGACACTGTCTCCCTCATTGTGAAGCAAGCTAGATTTAAGTGTGCTGTGCAAGGCGCTGCAATAGCAGCGAGCAAGTCATGGAGGCAGTGAGAGGAATATGGGGAGACACACATCTTTCTCTCCGCCCCGAGACACTGGTCTGGTTTGGCTGTGGCTGACACCACTGCTCTCGCCACCTCCATGGCCTGTTTGCTAACTCTTGCAGCACTTTGCACAGCACACTTAAATTTAGAGCCCTTCACAATGGGGGGAGATGGTGTTCCTTCCTCTTCCTGGAGTCCATTATGATGCATAGCATCATCTGCAGCTACGCTGGGCCAAGTGTCTCCCTGAGCGACTGAGGTACGCGTAGCACCAACAAAGGCCGGAAGAAGAGCAAGTAGAGGGGTGGTTCACTCCCACTTTGGAATACAGAGCAAGTCTCAATCCGATGCCATTTCCCTTACCTTCTCAGGTGATAAGTAACTGCGAGGGAAGGGTGAGAGGCGGGGCCGCCAGTGGTGGGATTATCTGACAGGGAGCCACAGGAGAGGGCTTAAAGAACTGCATGTGGCTCTAGAGCCGCAGGTTGCCAAGCCCCAGTCTACAGCAAGGGTGACCAAGCTTTTGGCTTGCCTAGGCTGCATTGAGTGAAGAGGAATTGTCCTGGGCCACATTTAAAATATACAATATAGTCAGTGTATATAACTCACACAATAATATTAAATGATTACAATCTTGTGGGGTTGCATTACTAGCTGTCCAGAGCCATATGTGATAGGGGCTGGGCCCGCATGCTATAGAGCAGGGGTGTCACACTCTAGGTTTGGGTGCCGGATCCGGCCCACAGGGCCGCCCTGGAATAAAATGAAGGACTAGCCCACAGTGCCTCTGCCAGCAAAAATGGAGCTCGGGATGGCTGCGCAGGGCCGTCCGAGCTCCATTTTTGCTGGTAGAGGGCTGCAGGAGGCCATCGCAGCTGAAAACAGAACCCGGGTGGCCACATGCGCCCCTCTTGAGCTCTGTTTTTTCTGGCAGAGGGCTAGCAAAACAAACTGCTAGCAAAAGTGCATTTGGTCGCAAGGTAAGGAGGCATGGAGAAATTCCTCCACAGGAGACAATGGATCCACCCAGCCCTACCTGGGCCATCATGTGGAGCTGGCCAAGCCCTCTTCAGCCATGCCCCCACAGCTCCTGAGATCAAACACAACCCTGAGGTGGCCCTCAATGAAATTCAGTTTGATACCCCTGTTCTAGAGGATCTATTCCATAAGGGTTATATTATATACCTTATTGGGAAATTATAACTATTGAATTTAACGGGCAATAAGATTGTGAGAAATATGGTGTCCAGAAATAAGATTCTAGGAAGAAACTTTCTTGGAAGAAAGGGAAAGGGTATTTGCTGAATAATGTCAGCTACAGGAACAGGGACTAAAATGTATTTGCAATTGTCTTTTTACAGCGTGTCTTCAATGACCTCAGTGGCTCAGTGTCCCTTTCCTGGATTGGAGATAGCACTGGAGTAAGTAATAACATTGGTTGAGCAGATATTTTTAAGTATTCAGACAGAGCAAAAGTATAATATAGGAAATAGTTCCATACAGTGACTGGTTTCATACTTTCAAATAAAGATGCTTTTGCCTTAACCTTCCCACATAAAAAAAAATTACAGTATTTTTGCCTGGTGGGTGATAAGAAGTTATTCTCTACAGCTGCAAGCTATTCTAGTTCTTCTTTTAAATATTGCCATCTTACTCATGAACTAAGAACTGTTGTGGGTGTATTGTTGTGTAACTGAAGTGACACACAGGTTTAGTAAGTAAACCATTCAGGGTTGTGGTAATAATTGCTTCAGTGATGAAGCCTTGTTGATATGGAGAAAAAAACCCAGATATTTCTTAATGTTCTCCACAGACCTGTTGCTTGTTTACCTCACACTGAAAGAGAATGCTGCATTTTGAGCATTTTTTATTTGTATAATTTTGACAATACTTAGACACAATTAAAGTTATCCATTGTACAGTGTAGGGCTGGTGACAATAGTAGGAAGGGTCATATAAATTGTCAGCTGACTTCATGGAGAGTTGGATTTAATCCAGCATATTGAGAGAAGAATTAGGAAGAATCACATATGTTTTTCCAGTTCTTCCCTTTAAACCAGGAACAAAAAGAGACACTGGGGAAGTACGCAGTAGCAGCTGGTGTAATTTTGCCAACTTCCTTTTCTTTCTTTCAAAGATAACAGAATCTTAATGTAGTTTTTTTCAGTTTGCTTCTCATACTCCTTTATTTAAACTACTAACAGTATCAATAACTAGGCCAACATTTATCTGCAACTAAAAAGCAGACACTTCCAATTCATAATGTGTTAAGATTGGGAATGTGTTTTTTGGGGGGAGAAGGGACAAAATATCAAATTCTAAACATATTTATTAATGTCTTAGTCTCATCGGTATACAGTCCAGGTATTTACACTGTTTCAATAATCAAAAGGCAAGTGAACATTCCAGAAAAAACTGCATGTTTTAAAAAAGATTGCCAGTCAAATATTTTATACTTAGACAAGTGGATTATCATGTATTAGATCTGATACATTTCAAAGCTATATCAATATTTTTTTAAACTGTCTACTGACAATTTAATTTCCACTTTTGATTAAAGACTTGCATTTCTAATGAATAGCTAGAAATAAGGGAGAAAATTTGTTCCAATTGTGATATTGTATACCGAATAACTTAATATACTATAGCACAATTTGGAGTTCTATCTAGAGAATTAACTTAGGTGACACATTTTATTTTGTTATGAGGACTTAAATAAATTATCCTTCCTTCAGCAAATAAAAGGAAAAATAGGTGATGATTTAGGATAGGAATTTAAGCATTAGATAACTGAAGTAACAAGGAGAAGATTTTTTTTTCATAAGATGATCTAATATAATAGCAAACTATGATATATAACATCTAATTTTTGAAATGAACATGAAATTATTTCTAGGGAATTATTCAGCTGTCTGTATAAGTTCTGTTTGCTTGATCTACCTTTTGAATAGTCACACTATGAGTAAAGCTGAAACGTGACTGAAACCAATTCAGCCTGAGAGAAACCAATTGTTATCTTTTCTATGTAGCATGTATTATAGTAATTAAATTCTATTAAAATAGTTAAATAACATTAACACAAGGTTTCTTTTTTGGACTAATCTGAGCTAAATAACTTTTCCATTTCTGTTTCCAGGTTATTCTTGTGTTGACTACTTTCCAGCTTCCCCTCGTGATCATGAGCTTTGGGCAGTCTAAATTATATCGAAGGTAAAGATGTTATAGTTATCTATTGTTCTATGTAAATATATATTTATTATATTTTTCTTTTTTAAAAAAAGATAGTATTTCTTCTATGCCCAATTGCTACAAGAGTCTTCTCTGGTTCCATCCATAAAGTGCTGGGTAACCTGTTTTTTTCAAAAGCTGTTTTCCTGTAAATACGTATAGTTTTTCATGATTAACTTTTAAACAATGGCAGCACAAACCTGTTTTCATTCAAATAGGAACATGTTGACTCAGGATAATTTTTATCTTAATAGATTATCAAATATAATCCATCTCCTTCCTCTGTCTGTTGGAAATTCTTCAGAAGAGCCCCCCTTTTGACTACTAGTACAGTTAATAAAACTTTGAGATAAGATGAAGGCCTCACCTACCTATTAACATTCCATATATTTCATGCTAGGATTTCAGCCATGTATTTTTTTTTCTCAGGTGGAAACAAGAAATATTGGTTTAGACTTTTTCCTCCAATATTTATTTTGGTGTGGCTAACTCTTCCTGCTTTTCCATTTTTCAGTTGTTATGTAGAACAAGTTGCACCAGAGAGGTGAAGCCTGAAGAGGTAGTTCTTTTAGAAAAGAATTGCTCCTGCAAATGGTAGGCGTGAGGTACAGTGGTAGATTTGCTTCCAGCTTCAAGAATCCAACAGGCAGAAAAGAGATTTACTGGCATGTGGTCATAGGTTAATTATTATTTGCAGTGGTATGGGAAAAGAAAGAATTGAGAAAGGCCTGTTGCTCCAGAGCAGAGTTCCTCAGTGTCCGCAATTTTAAGGTATGGACTTCAGCTCCCAAAATTGCCCAGCCAGTGAAGTTCACATTCTTAAAATTTCTGAAACTGTGAAACACTGTTCTAGCACAATCCTAATACAGAATCTTGCATGCAATAGTTACTGTGTAGATCCTACTAGATATGTTGTGAAAATCCTTCTTTAACAGAATCATCAACGCTGCTAAAATTATTTTTCAATATCAAGCCAAATGTTCCTTAGACATTTAGTAGAACATGCTGTTTATGATTATGGTCCCTACTTTTACAATAGGTACAGATTTATGGATTCTAAATAGCATATTTTTACAGTTTTATTGATTGCTTATTTTAATTTGTAATTGTGTTAACTATTTTGATGATTACCTGAAAGTGAGAGGAATTTTAAAATGTGGGAGCTATTTTATACGATAAAGTATAGCAGCTGTATCTGTGTAAAGGATAATTTTCACTGCAATGTGTTTTTTTAGATATTTGTACACATATAAGAACGTTCTATTATTGTGCATGTATTTCATCATTGAACTAAATCATACCATAGAAAACCTCTTAAATGATTTTTACATTGTTTACTTTTATATTTTTCCAGTTTTTTGTGATATTTATTTTATTGCATCAATATTTTTTGTTCTTACTTTGTCTTTTTTCCCTTTTATCTTAGCGAAGATTATGGGAAAACTTTCACAGACATTACAGATCTCATTAACAACACTTTCATCAGAACAGAGTTTGGAATGGCTATTGGGCCAGAGAATTCTGGGAAGGTAGGAACAATTGGTTATTACAATATAATCTAAACTTTGTTTGCCTTATTCTTCTTGATAAAAATTGAAGCCTTGAGACTTCAAGGGTCTAAAATGGCTACATTTTAATAATTTAGCTTAGTATTGGAAAATAGATTTAAAGTGCTACTTGAGCTTTAACGTGGTTAGAACCTAAGTGGATTTAAGTTTATTGCTAGTTTTCCAGTGGTTGCTACTTGCCAAGGCATTCTAGAGAAGTAGTACAAAAAACTGACTGGGCCCATCCTTCGCCTCTGATCATCTACTGAATAGCAATAGTAGTTAGACTTATATAGAACTTCACAGTGTTTTACAGCGCTCTCTAAGTGGTTTACAGAGTCAGCATATTTTCCCAAACAATCTGGGTCCTCATTTTACTGACCTTGGAAGGATGGAAGGCTGAGTCCACTTTGAGTAAGTCAGGATCAAAGGAATCAAACTCTTGGCAGTGAACAGAGTTAACCTGCAATACTGCATTCTAACTACTGCGCCACCACAGCTTCATGAACCTAACAGATAGGGCCAAAAATATTGATTTTTTCTTGGTTTTTAAAAGGTCAAGGGAAGATTTGAGCAAACTGTGTTTCTTAAGCTTATTTGGATTCCTAACTATCACTTTCCACGTTTGGATTGTGTTTCTTGATGTGCTGTTCAACATCTGGGGAGCCGTTGACCTGAAAAAAATTAGGCAGCTCTGCAGTGCAATCTTGCAACCTTACTAGTTAGAGCAGGCTAGCATCATCTAATTCTTCTTTCCCCTTCTTGCTGCACATTGTATTGAACTGTATAGGACTTGTCTGTCATTAATGGGGAGATAGAGTTATGGTTGTGATTTCTCTAACTTGTACTGGATTTTAAATTACAGTCATTAGTTCGCTTCCACAATTAAATAAATGTTTTTGCTCCCAACACAGTTTCATCCTACCTTATTGAGTCTGTCCATGGATATATTATGGATAAGATGTTTCTTTCAATGACATTCCTATCAGAGGGATAAACAGGAATAGTTTAATTTTTTAGAGCTTTCCTGAATGGGTTTCATAAAATCCTTTGGCGTAGCAAAGCAGTTCCTTTTGTCATCACAAAAGTCTTGCATTACCTTAGAATTTCTAATTCTAGTTATGCTTATTTTTGTTTTTTTCAGGGATTTATTTTGTCCTTTAAAAACCCAATGCTATGGATTCAGACATACTAGTTTCAATGCATGATAAACTGGCAGTGTGGATGAATTCCTTGTGAATGTTTAGAAGATGATTCTCATTTTTACTTTTCCATCCGTCTAGGTGATATTGACTGGGGATAGATCTGGACATAGATCTAGTGGAAGAATATTCCGATCATCTGATTTTGCAAAGAATTTTGTACTAACAGACCTTCCTTTCCATCCTTTAACTCAAATAATTTATCACTCTCAGAATTCTGATTTGTTATTGACCCTCAGTACAGAGGTAAGATTTGGAGAAAGGGGATGGAGGTATCTTCATTGGTGTGGCAATTGAAATTGTGATCTTGTTATCTAAAATGAAGTATATTGGGGGGGGAATGATTTTGAATGACTACTTATAGTCACAATTTTTATGTAAAAAAATATATGTTCTCTGTTAGACTGCTGCGAAAATCCAGGTTAGGTAAAACTTCGCCTCCTTCGTCTTGTGACTGAGTCTGCCAAGCTGTTTAGCCCTGCCTCCATTGCCACATTACCCAGCTTTCGACTCAGTCCCTTGTTGGAACTGGTCGTGTCTGTGCTTTCTCTAGAGCAGTGGTTCTCAATCTTCCTAACACCATGAGTTCCTCGTGTTGTGGTGACCCCCAACCATAAAATTATGGCTCGGTTCCTAAGACCATCAAAAATATGTGTTTTCCGGTGATCTTAGGCGACCCCTGTCATTTGACCCACCAAGGGTTTGTGACCCACAGGTTGAGAACCACTGCTCGAGAGCATAGCAAGCAAATCAACTTTAATTTGAACTTTGACTGTTTTAATTGGTGTTGGACTTTAAATCCTGCTCCGGGGAACCCAGTAGAGCGAGTGCACCCTGCAAGGGGTGGGAAGGGCTCTTCCCTCCCCAGGAGTGATCCCAGGGCCAGAGCTTAATCTCTATATAATCATTACTGATGATTATTCAGATATTAGGACAGCACTGAATTAGGACAGCATTGGATAAATTGTGATTATGACTTGTCCTCACAGTTCTGGCCATCTTTACAGTCATATGATTGCGATCTGGCCATTTGCTAACTGGCTTGCACTTAGGACTGGTTGCAGCACCCCATGATCACATGATCTCAATTTGCAACCTTCCCTGATGATTTCTTCGGAAGGTCATTGGGAAAACCAGCAGGGGAAGTTACAAATTGCTGAGTAAATCTGCAGGGATTGCTGTCACTAAGTGATGTGGTCATGTTTTACATCTGCATCGAAATTCAGCTATCAACTGCTGTTGTAACTCAAGAGCTACCTGTATTTATATTCTGCTTTTCCTTATGGAGCTGAAAGAAGATTTTTTATCATTTTGCCTTTATAACATCAATTCCATGAGGAAGATGGGGTTAAGAAATAGGGATTGGTCTAGAATCAAACTTGGGACATTTTATAATACATGGGCCACATGTGGCAAGTCTCAGCCCAGTTTGTGTTATCAGTAGTGTTGGTGGCAGGGTCTGGGGTTTCATCAGAATCGGCATCAGTGTGTTGATGGGGGCGGGGGCGGGGGGCTGATGTCAGTGCAGTGTTGGCAGTGGGAAATTGGGATGTTAGCAATGAGGAATGAGGCAGAAATGGCAGGGGCCTTCCACAGTGAGTCCAGATTCTCATGTTGCTCCTTTGGAAAATTAATTGCCCACCCCTGGCCTAGATTGAACAAGTCCTTTTCTTTGAGGGGTGTAAAACATTATACATTTGACTGAAGTATGATTAAGTTTCTTTGGCCAATTTAAGTTGATAGACTTATATTACATAAGCTTCAGTTGATCCAGAATGACAGGACCACATCTGGGAAGGGCTGGTTTTCAGGAATATGCAAATTCTTTTTATTTCTAGAGTTTAACTAGTTTCTGCTCTGTTTCTGAGCACATTTCAAAGTGCTGGTTCTGGACTTTCAATGATTTAAACAGTTAGGTCCAGTATGTTAAAAGAACATTTTCAAAAGATCCATCAAACTATTCTTTACGTTCAACACCTTTGACCTTTATTGAGGCCATGATCTTTGGAATGTCTGCTAAGAGAGGTCCCCTTCTCCAACTGGAATTCATATGGTTCTTCTTCTCAATCTTACATTTGGCCTAGTGAGTTAATATATTTTTCTTATTATAAAATTATTTTTAAATGTTTCCTTTTTTGCTTTCTATTCATCTTCGTTTACTTCATCAATTGTTTTACATCAGCAATTTTTAATAAATTGCTCAGATTAGGTTACAGTTTAATCCCTACACTATAAACATAAAAATGTGTCACTTGAATATGATGAATCAATAATAAGCAACTCTTTCTAAATGTTCCAGGGTAGCTTGTGGATATCAAAGACATTTGGTGAGAAATGGAAAGAAATCCACAAAGATGTTTGCTTGGCCAAATGGTAAATTTCTTAATGAATGCTATCCAGGGAAAAGTGATAGTTTAATATATATTAAATGAGCTTAAATGTATATTGAAGATTTAATGTATATTAAAATAATGTAAGTGTTTATTAAAGGTGCTATACCTGGTAGTTTGTAAAAACATGAAGAAAGCTGTTGAGAAAATGTTTAATGTTATTTTCTCAGTTACAAAAAAGCAATTAAAGACTTTATTGAGGATTACCATTTGTAGCATATGGTACATAGTACATAGCAAGCACTCTATAAAGAGCCAATTTGTTAAATTCAAATGCATTGCTTTTACTAATTTTCATCTTGAGTATACCAGGGTAATTTAATGAGTAGATATAAAACAGGTGGGGAGATAACCACAGGCCAACATAGGAGAGACAGATTTGGAACTAACATTTCCAAATAAAAGTTTTACATAAATGAGAAAAAACTTTTACACGAGACCTTGGGAAGTTGTTGCTTCGTAGCATAGTGATAATAAACCAATGGTCTAATTTATAGAGAAGTGAACTCCTTATTATAGTGTGACTGTTACTTTCAGTGAGGCTTATCGATGGATTATTTCATGCAATCCTAACACTTTTTCTGCCACGATGCATTTTTAATTTTCAAAAATCTTAACTTGGCTTACTAACTAGGTACAATTTGTGACAACTCATCTCTCTGGATGTAATGTTGCCCAAACCGATGCCCTCCAGATATGTTGAACTAAATCCCTCATAATTCTCCAGCCAATTTATTGAAAATTCAGAGAACTGAAATATCCATATTTGGGGGTTACATTATAGCAGTGGTCCCCAACCTTTTTTGTACCAGGGATCAGTTTCACGCAGAAACACTTTTTCAAGGACCGGCAAAATCAATTCTTCCCCAACAGTAAAAGGCTTCTTAGTTTCAGCTAATATAAAATATATATTTTAATCACGATCATTCATTCTTTGTGGCCCGGTACAAAATGATTCACGGACCGGTACTGGTCCAGGGCCCGGTAGTTGGGGACCCCCTGCATTATAGCATTCCTGAAATTGAATTTCAAAACAACTGGAAAACTTGCTCTATGCTGAAATTAATATGATACTTTCACACCATTCTGATCTGATTTTGATTTAATGGTTTCTATGTATTTAACTACACAAAGCGTTATCACCTAGCCCAGTGTAGTAACAGAATCTGGTTAATTGTAGTTTATTTAATAAATCATAGTGAAGCTATAATTTAACATGATATGTGAAGTCATTCCACATAATTGAAGTCCCAATTGTTTAGTTAGCCTACATGTTTCTGCCATTACACTAATTATATTCTCTTGACCTTTAATAGGGGTTCTGGTGGAACCATCTTCTTTACTACCTACCTGAATGGCTCTTGTAGTAAGTAATCCTTAATATAATAAATAGGGCTACTTCAGTTTAGAGCTTTTTTGGCAGATTTTTGTGGATCTTTTTCTTTGAGTCCACAGCCTCAAGAAGTCTTGACCATAGCTTATTCACCTGCAGTAATATTGGAAAATAATATTCTTGCTATATGTATATATTTGTTTATCAATGTTTGGAATTTTTTTCTTGGAATCCACCCATAGAAAACTGTAGTTATAAAAAGTCACTGTCTTGTGAAACAAGAGTTTGTCATTTTAAAAAGCCTCACTAAACATAGTGGGAAGTGTCAAAACTTTAGCTGGTTTGCTAGTATGTAGGAGTTACAGCAGTTCTGTTTTTTTCCTTCTTTCTTTATTAACCTTTTCTGCTGATAATGCATTTCCAATTTACAGAACTTTTGCCTAGTAAATAGGTATTTATTGCCTTTAAATGGCATAAAATTAACTTTTGATTGTGATATTGAAGGGAGTTTTAGAAGAGAGGGATTTGACAAATGACTCTGGGTTTTCACATTTTCCCTTTTTCAAATTACTTATGAATAATACCTAAAGTTTATAAATATGAAGATAAGAACAAGTATAAATCTGACTAGCCATATTGAAAAAAAACACTATTGTATCACTGAAACCATAATCAAGACAGCAATAATTAATTTTTCTTCCTTTCCCATGACATGATTATTGCATAAAATGTAACAGAGGATATTTAAGTAGCTAATTCTTTTTTAACTAAAAAAATGTAGTTCCTGTTCATGAGTGATGGTGAGCAATAAAAGAATCTTATTATTACATTACAATCAGATATAAAATACAGTCTTATGTGAATGAACAGTTGGAAAATCTCTATACAACATAACCATAAATATGAATCAACTGCATTTTGATATAAAGAGGTCTTCAAGTATTGACCCACCTGTAGCACTCTGTTTTTGATGTAGTTTGCTTTTCCATCCTGATTTTTATGTCGATGTCTGCAAAATGGAAGTCTCTGTATATGAATTCTTTCTTCAGATGCTCTTGTTCAGTACACAGGCTGGGTTCCTACATAAAGTTGGGATGAGATTAGCTGTTCCTTTAGCATGTCATAGAGGGAATTATCTGTTTTCAAAATGGAACAATCTTAATGCATCTACTTCTCTTCTGAAGAAACTGATATTGGATTATTGGACTTAAAGAAAACTAAAGACTTTGGGAAGACATTCAAGACCATAGGAAACAACATCTACTCCTTTGGCCTAGGTGGTCGTTTTCTTTTTGCATCTGTGATGGTAGAAAAAGTAAGAAAACTATTCTTGTCCTTCTTTTGTGTTTCTATAGACTTGTTGCCTTCATTCGCATCATGCTCTTTTTTTTCTTTCCTCTAATGCAATGTCCCCAAACTGTGAGCCGTTGAGATATTGTGAGAAGTCCACAAAAAATATAATAAACAAGAAACAAAATAAAAATAAAAACCAAATCATAGTTCTTCCATTAGTGCAGATGCTGATGGAAAAATATTTCACTGGTTGATGTGAGTGGAAAGGAGACAAATACTCAACTGGCCTAGGAGAAAGATTGGAGACATAGCATCAAACAATTTGGTCTGGTTCTTCCTCTCTCCTGGACTGCATCGGTAGTTTTGTTCCTCCCAAAATATACAATATCATATGCATGAGTTTTCCCCTACAGCCCAAGTATCATGGTTGGCTATGAAATCCCTCAATGTTGCCAGATGTTTTCACCTTATAATCACTGTTCTTTATTGTCTATAGCCTCCTCTCCCTCACACAGCTAGCCTGTTATATACCGGATCTACCTACCTGGTATCCCATCTGTTGAAGGTTCTTTTATATATATTCCTCCATCTATATATACATTTTGGCATCTTCAGCCTCAAGGTCTAAAGTCCTACTAGTGGCTGTTCCTACCGTTTCAAATTTAGGAAGCAAAGACTATTCTACAGAAGTTGAGAAGATACTCTCAGTGCACACATATCATTTCCATCACCATAATTCCAGCATCCCCATTGCCAAAAGCTCCTTTGTTCATCCAGTGACCACTACCAAGCACATACTGGTGTTTACTTGTCTGAACAGACCAGACCTGAGGCCCAATTGAGCCCCAGAGGACTTTAACTTCATTTCGCGTGCCCTAAGTGTTTGTTATATTTTTCTCAAAGACAAGCCTGCTCTAATGTGCAAGTTCTTTGAAATTCTGTAATTGCTTAACAAACAGGAATTTTTTTAAAAAAGTTATAAAAACAATCTATCATTATAAACATTTTCCAGTTGTTTATATTATGTTATTTATAATATATGTATGTATGCATGTATGTATGTGTGTATGTATGTATATATACTGTTCAGCTTAGTTCGGGTATTATCCCACGTCATTGTAGTTGTGCTTTTAAAGTTGTAGCAACATTTCGGCAGAATCTCATCCGCCATCATCAGGTTTCGGTATTGAGTTTGTCTATGAGTCAGGGTATCACAGCCGTTTCAGTTTTAAATTTGAGGCTAGCCTACGCTGTGCCAGAATGGTTTTTTTTTCTTCATCCTGATTGGTTGGGAGTCTTAGTCTGTGTTTATTGAAAAAACTTAAGAAAACTTAAAAACTTAAGAAAACAAATATATATATATATATATATATATACATATATATATATATATATATATTTGTTTTTTTAAGTTATCGCGGGTACTTACATGTGTGCTGTTCAGCTTCCTTCGGGTATTATCCCACGTCATTGTAGTTCTGTTAATTATGCCATAGCACCCAAAAAAATCCCAACAGAATCCATCATATGTGCAGTAGAATCCAGCCTAACCAAATTAAATACAGATGAAGCTGACAGAATAAGACACCAGGTTACTCACATCTTATGCACAACGAAACCACCCAAAAATAATTTGCAAAAAGATGAATTCAGAGCGTTACAAACCCTGAAAAATGATAATAATATCATAATACTCCCAGCAGACAAAGGAAATGCCACAGTAGTAATGGACAGAAAAGACTATGAAACAAAATTGACAGACCTACTCCAAGACTCCACATACAAAGCTATAAACACAGACCCAACCACATATCTGGAAAAATTAACCAAGAAGAAAATTATAACCAGCCACATAAGCAAAGAAATCCAACAGACGATCATCCCAAGAGAAAAATCTTCTAGATGCCCCAAATTATA
>BLBF01000020.1:51692879-51742097 GCA_015471245.1 Laticauda colubrina
GTGTCTCCATCCCTCAGCTTTCACACCACAATAGTCCCCTGGCCCAATTTGCATGTGACCTGCACCTCCCCCTCCCCCACCCCACCCAGCAGCATCCATGTGAGACTATATTAGTGATCTCCAGTCACTAATATTATCAGAGCGAGGCAAAATAATTTTAAAATGTATATTTAATTTCTGGAAATCTCTTGTTTTTCAGAAATAATTGAAGAATTTGAGCAACATTTTTGGGCCAAAGTAAGGGCACAAATAAATACTCCAGCTATTTCTAGACTGTTTATGTAATTCTACAAAACATTTCCTCCATCTTTGTTCCCTTAAATTGATTGTACAGGGGAGCAGGTATTTCTCCCTTCATTCCTTCTTGTTGATTGGTATGTATGGCAAATGCAGGACCTGTGAGATGTAGCTTTGCAAACTCTAAACTGGAAAAACTACACAATTCCCTTAGTAATACCTGATTATAACACTGTGTGAAAAATTGAAAATGTGAGGAACTTACTACTCAATTTTGTTTCTTTTGGTAATCTAAGAAATCTGGCTATTATTTTTTTTCCTCAGGTGAAGAAAAGGACTATACAAAGTGGTTGGCTCATTCCAACAACCCCAGTAACCCCACAGATGGATGCATACTGGGCTACAAGGAGGAATATAGACGTCTTCGCAAATCTTCCGTCTGTAAAAATGGCCGGGACTACATTGTGACCAAGCAGCCATCTGTCTGCATTTGCACATTAGATGACTTTCTTTGGTACGCTAAAAATCAAGAATCTGGTGGCACCATTTCCAGTTAACAAATTTTACCAGAAGGCATAAGCTTTCATGAGTTGCTTTTGGAAACTTCATTAGATGCTTAGAATGGTTTTTGCCTTTCTTGGTCTTTTTTAAATGTTATGAAATGGTCAGAGCTATTACTTTTCCTCTCTTTATTTTTCCATTAGAGCTTACAGTAATAATGGTACAGTATCTGCTCAAGATTTGCATCTTGTGGTTGAACTGTACCAGAGACACTGTTTCCTCCCTCTTCTCAGGTCAGGCCCCATTTTTCTACTTTCTCTGTTCTGCTTCACTGACAAAACTCAGTTTTCTTACTGCCATCTTCAAATCTCTTCTATTTTCTCAGGCTGTGACAGCAGAATCCAGCCCCATTATCATCAGGGAAGTTGATCTGTGTCATCGATGACTATTAAAAGTCAGACATTAGACCAGGGGTCCCCAAACTTGGCACCTTTAAGTCTTGTGGACTTCAAGACTTGAAGTACACGAGTTTTAAAGTTGCCAAATTTGGAGACCTCTGCATTAGACAATGTCCTGATTCACATATAGCAGTAAAATATGCTTTGTTTTAATCATTGGACAAATCATAGTGGCCTAGTTCTGATCTAATTGCAAAGCTATGCATGCTTTATAAGATCCAGTGGCTGGATTCAAAAACCATAGTACTTTAGAGCCACACTAACCACATTAATAAACACTAATTCAAATAAATTATAAAATAAATAATGAAGTGTGAACACTGCTACCTTCTGTGCGTGACATGGCATAACATGCTACTATCCAAACTACAAAATCTATTACAATGAGTGACCACTAGTGAACAAGAGAAAGCAATGTGACTTCGTATGTTACAAAGATTAGTAGAGATTACTACAGCAAGCAGTAAGAAAGAGCTGGGCTAGAAGCTCGTTATGATTACCAGGTTTTATTAATAGGTTTGTTTGACATGACACTCTTTTGTGCTTCTATGTGTTCTCAGTTATGGCTGCACTTGCGAATATTTCTTTAAAAAGGGCATTTTCCTCCCACAGTAGGACACCTACGGTAAGGGCACCTTCACACCCGCAGTACTGTCAACAAACAGTAATACAATTGTTCTAAAAGTCTAATGTATATCATGTCTTTAATTTTGGCACAAGACCTATTTTTCATGTATTTTTCATTCATGCAATATGTGAATGAATATAATACATTCAATTATATACATGTGCCTTAAATATTTAATATACTACAAATTAGATGCTTATTCTCAATGCAAAAAAGTATCCTCTGGAAATATGGGAATCTTCACTAGCCAGCTCATCAACTGGATGTTTGCAAACAGGTTATACAACACCAATGGTAGTGAGAAATCAGCAGGCTGTTAAGCACTAACTAATTGGCTGCTTGTTTCATACAGTGTCCCATTTTTGTTTCTTAAAGATTAGTGGACCAGTAAACATGGTAGGACCAAATTTTTATTTTACATTACTAATGAAAGTAGAAACCAGTGAGTTTAGGTAACAAACTTAGGTAAGTTTGTTGTGGGAGGTCCAAGAAAAGGCTTCCTCTCTTCCTCTTCATGTACCTGTTACATGAAGAGAATCTTGAAGATCATTCAAGAACTAAGATACCATGGAGTACTACTGTTGAATGTCATACCCCCAAAACAGCAACAGTATGTGGCCTGAATATGTGCTTTAACCTAAATTTAAATGGAATTTGCTCCAGCTTTATTCTACCACTCTGAACTTCCTGGAAAATTAGCAAACTTGCTTGACAGTATTTTTTATCATTGCATTGCATGAACTATCTGTCTTATTTCCTTTTTCAAGCAGTTGACTGGAATTTCAATAGAATCATGAGCTGTTAAAAGAGAAACATGCTTCACCCAAGGCAATCAGGAAACATTCAGAGCCATCTCTATACATTTCGTAGTAAACCTTGCATTCCTATAAATTTTATAGGCTCATATTGTCTAAAGTAGAATGAGACAACCTAATTCCCTAAGCCAGCATGGCCAACAGTAAGGCACTTTGAGAGTTGTAATCCAAAATATGGAAGGTAACAAGTAATGTACACCAAACTAAAACTTGCTATGATCTGTCCATGAAAAAAATGGAACCCAATAATGTCCAGAACATCAGAGTATGTCCTGCTACATAGCAAAATTGACTTACAGCTATAATTGAGCCCAAAGTTTGCTAAGTGAAACATTGAGTTTTGCCTTGTTTTATGACCTTTCTTGCCAGAGGTGTTAAGTGAATCATAGCAGTTGTTCAGTTAGTAACACTAAGTGTTAAGTGACCCTGGCTTCTCCGTTGATTTTGCTTGTTAAAGGTGATCACATGACCTGAGGACCCCGCAAATATGAGTCAGTTGCCAAATGGCTGGATTGATCATGTGATCGTGGGGATGCTGCAGTGGTTGTAAATCACTTTTTTCAGTGCTGTTGTAACTTTGACTAAATCTCTAAAAAAGAGCTGTGATAAAGCAGTGATTAGAATGCAATATTGCAGGCTAAGTCACTGCTCACTGATAGGGGTTTGATTCTGATTAGCTCGAGGTTTACTCAGCCTTCTATCGTTCCCTCGTCAGTAAAATGAAGACCTAGATTGTTGGGGGCAATATGCTGACTCTGTAAATTGATTTGGGCTGTGAAGCACTATGAAGTGATGTGTAAGTCTTAGTGCTATTTCTATTGCTAAATAAGCTTTTGTAAGTTGAGGACTACCTGTATAATTCAGGATAGCCTAGTGTTTGATATCCTGAATAACTCCCAAGAAAGTAAGATATGGGGGTTTCTAGACTGGCAATATCATCCCACTTCATTACTAATGAAGTGGGATGATAGTGGGATGATTTCACCAGTCTGAAAACCTCCAATACAGTAAGCTCAAATAGAGAAACTGCCTGTGGAATTAACAAATACAAATAGTTACTGTATTGTTGTGAGATACTCATGCATTTTCTCCCTGCCTGGTGACAGCTATCACCAGTCCTGCAGCACTCATACCATCCTTATCTGCTTACTAGCCTGTTTGCAAAGCACCGGTGACTCACAATGAATAATTCTCATTTAATGACAGCATTGGAGAGTTCTGGGATTGCTGTTGCTAAGCAATGTGGTTACATGACATTGTGCTTTACAGCCACGTTGCTTAGCACTAAAAATTCTGGTCCCAATTTCCAATGTTAATCAAGGACTTGCTGTAGTTCAGGTGAATCTTTCTTTTGTTCTGGTCACTTTTGTTCAAAGAGAAACATTCAAAACTCCCTGGTTATTAAGCAGGACACTTTGTTGGGAATGAAGTCATTATAAACTGAAGCAACTATGACTTTTTGTCCCCAGACCAGTATGGCAAAGAGAACAGGGACAATTTCACCTCATCTTTTCCACCAACCTGATCTCTGTAATACGTGTTAGGTAAGGTCAATAGTGCACAGCCAGATCCTGAATGTTACCATAATTTTCTTGTTTTCTAATCTGGCATTCAGGAATACCATCTTCATACTGAGTTGGGAAGGTCACCATCAAGTAGAAGACTATTGCTGAGAGACTAACAGAAATCAGGAACACCTGTCATTTCTGTATCATCCTCTGCTTGCTATGCTTGCAATGCCTGCCACAGAAAAACCTTTCATTACTTATTTTGAAAGGGTATGCATGCACGTGTGTGTATATGTGTGTGTGTATGTATGCATTACATTCATGATAAAACACCTTAATAATCACCTTTCCCCTCTGCAGATATTTATATAACCACAAGTATCATGATAACAGTCAAAATCTTTACGGTCTTCTTTCCACATAAGCTAAATATCAGTAAATATTTGTGTAAACATGTCTATATGTTTCAGATGAAGTCAATGGCTTTTCTTCCCGATGTATTTGTTTATTTATTTGTCCTCCAGTGATTTTGGCTATTTCCGCCCAGAAAACCAGTCTGAATGTGTGGAGCAGCCAGAGCTGAAGGGTCATGACTTGGAGTTCTGCTTGTATGGGAAGCAAGAGCTGTTAAAGACCAGCGGGTAATTTTCTTGTAGGATTCTAATGCATCAGCAGTAGCATGCAAATGGATGTCCTTAGCCAGCAAGAGAAATTGGAAGATGGCCTTAGTGTTGTGGATCCTTTTGTAAAATAAATACGTTTAAACTGTTGGGTCTTTTAGGGTCCCATAGTGCTCTGTGAAACAGCATTTCCCTCTACAAATTATAATTTGAGCCAGTAAGAAAACCCCATGGGATCAGGGAATGCCTATAGTAGGAAATGGTTTGGCCAAGTCTGGAAAGGTATGTCTTGCAGACTCTTCCTGCTTTTAAATGATCCAGCCTGTTTGTGGAGATAAAGTTTGTACTCAAATGAAGGCAAATATATAGGTGTCCCAGGATAATGTTGTAGGATCCAATCTGGGTTAGTCATGGGGAGTACAGGTTTAGCCTTCTGAGCTTTCGGACTCATTCAGGAGCCTGTCCTGAGGGAACTTTTCTCTCACCATAATGTGTCTCACTCTGGTGAGACAGAAGTTCCCTGAGAATGGGCTCCAGCCGGGGTGGGATTCTACCGGTTCGGATCAGTTCAGGTGAACCGGATGTTAAATTTGCATCTGGTTCGCCGAACCAATATTTCAACTGACTGTCTGACCCTGCTCACCCCTCCCCTCCCAGGAGTCTCCACATGGCCCATTTTTGATGCAGGTAAGTGCAGGGTCCATGTAGAGGCTCTGGGAAGGGGGAAAAACGGGCCTTCCGGAGGTACCAGAAGTCCAGAAACAGGCTTCTTTCTGGCTTCCGGAGGGCCTCCAGAGCCCGTGGGAGATTGTTTTCACCCTCCCAGAGGCCTGAGGGA
The DNA here is from genome assembly GCA_015471245.1 of Laticauda colubrina. Lineage (NCBI taxonomy): Eukaryota > Metazoa > Chordata > Lepidosauria > Squamata > Elapidae > Laticauda > Laticauda colubrina. The sequence goes on from BLBF01000020.1 coordinate 51,698,485, forward strand.
AGCCTCTGGACTCTTGGGAAGGCAAAAACAGCCCTCCCAGAAGTTCCAGTAGGCTACGCCCACCCAGCAACTGGGCAGTGAACTGGTTGCTGGGATTTTTGAATCCCACCCCTGGCTCCAGCACTAGTCCAAAAGCTTGGAAGACTAAACCTCTGGTCCCAGTGACCAACCCAGATTGGATCCTGCAACATTATACTGGGACACTTATATATTTGCCTTCATTTGTATACAAACTTTACTTCTAAAACATTAAACTTCTGGCCCAGATTGGATCCTGCAAAGTTTGTATCGCTAAAAGAGAGAATGTACAACCTAACACTCTGTGTGAATAATACAAGGTAGAAATGTGAGTGAGAGATGAAGGAGTTTCAGTTGCTGTTTGAAGTTCACTGAACTGAGAAAATAAAAGGAACATTGGTTTTTAAGTACATGAGTTGGCAAAGATGAAAGTTAAGCAGATTGAAGTCAGAAGGAAGCAACAGACAGCTAGGTATGCTGTTGTTCCAACAGTTGGAGAAGATACAGCTAAGACAGCTCAAAAACAGAAAGTCTTAGTGGGAGTTATGTATGTGCTAACCAAGTTAATTCAGCAACACCAGGCTTTGAAAAAGCTTGCCAACAGGCTTGGGGCTGGAGATGGTCCAGGAGGCAGGTTTAGTAAGGGGCCCTGGGCTCTACAGGGTAGTGACGCAGGCCACTGAGAAAGTCCTGTGATAGATTGGATGACCTACTAAGAGACTCCTGAAGAAAGGCCTTCCAGAGAAACATCATCCACAGAGGACACAAAACAGGTCCAGCAGTGGAAAAAATGACTGCCAGTTGGAGACAAGTTGACTTCACTGGGGAGGCTTCCTGAGGCAGGGTGATAATAAATATCCTAGCTAGATAATAAATATAACCCTAGCACATTTGGAGAATATGAAGTTAGAGAAGATTCTTTTTCTGGGTGAAACTCTCCTGATGTATATGTTATATTGACACAAAAGTTCTATTGCCGAAATATTTTGAGAGCAGAGAGCTTGATAAGAACATTCATTGACTAGAGGCCATCATGTTAATTGTTTAAATATCATTTTGAAGGGCCAGTCCTAAAATAATGCTGACTGTAGGGGAGTTTTGTAGAGCTTGAGATAATTCAAGGTTAATCAGACAAATAAATACCATTCAACTTCCCTGTTCTGAACTGGCACTGACACAGGTTAGTAATCTTTGCTGGCTTGGGATGCAGTCACTCATTAAAAGAAAATCACCTATTGCAGAAAATTACTTATTGAAACTGGGTTTGCTTTTCAGATATCGGAAAATCCCAGGGGACAAATGTGTAGGTGGGAAGAATCCCAAACGTAAAGAGACCGATCTGAAACAAAAGTGTACAAGTGATTACTTGAGGTCAAGTCCATTGGTATGTTACACAAAAAAGAAAAGGGGAAAAAAATCTGCTGAAATAATTGTGATGGATAAGGGAAAACATTCTAACATAGTCTAAAAAGAGGGAGGGGGACACTTCCAGTTAATAATTAATGCCTACAAAGTATTTTTCATAAAATGTTCTGATATTATTAACCTCAGTTTTGTACAGTCATTGCGATAAATGAGCTTTGGAGATCAGCTGCCAAGACCAGCTGCTTTGCAGTCTAGCTGCTGATTAGCATTTTGAGTGAGGGAAATCTAATTGCAAAGTGCTTCACCTTTTTCCATTTTCTTATTGCTTTTCCAAATCTGCTTCATTCAAGACAGGAGTGCAGTCCCTTTTGGTAAGGAGCAATTGAGAGATGCTAGAAAGATCATTATAGAAGCACTTTGTAACTACAATGTTCTCGTGTCTAATAATGTGTTACTTAAAGCTTCAGACAGCTTTCTGCTTTCTTTCTACAGAATACCTCTTCTAACTCTACTCCAGTCATCCTGGCTGTAATTGCCTTGATGCTCCTCACTGCTGTCGCTGGAGTAGTCATCATTAAGAAATACGTCTGTGGGGGAAGGTGAGCCTCAGAGTGGAGAATGACAATAATAGAGCTGTAAGGGGGTAAATGGAACAGGGATATTATGCCATCTTTGTTACACAGATGTGGAAGCAAGAGAACTGGAACTGAAATGCATTGGTAGCAATGTTATCCTTGTATGAGGAGAAACAAGACACGTGTTCCTATAAACTGAGTCTTAGTGATGCTACTAAACACTTTCTTTTTTCTTTTGTCTCCAAAGAAGTCATTGATTTTGTTTGTTTCCAGAATTGGGATTAGTGATTGAACGAAAGCAGTGGGGGAATGGTAGCCCCTGGGCCCTTTGAGCCACCTGATTGTTCCAGATATCATGCTGTGCTGCTGTGAATAATCTAGAAAAATCTGCTTTTAGATTTAGATCAACATGAAATGGCGGGGGGGACATTGAACATCATGATCAATTGGAGGGGGAAGAGGAAAGAGAAGTTTTTTGTTTTTTTTTAAAGTTGAAAGGCTTGCATAGGCAAAATCAGAACAGTGACAACATTCACTTATGTTTGCCTGGGCAAACCTATAAGAGGTTCACCCAGAGCAAGAATAAAGCTCAGATCAGATTTGGCCATCTGTCAGAATCATTTACCAATTCCTGAAACGTTTGATTTGTTGTCTAGTTGATTGGTAAATGATGGAGATGGAAGATTGCTTATCATTTAGGGAGAACTTGGTATCACAGATTTAGAGAACCACTGATACAATGAGAATCACTGATTATTTCCAGTCTTAGTAACTTCTCTGACCACCCTTCCAGTTTCTTTAATTTTGAAGGTTCCTTCCACTTTTTATAGCTTAAAATAGTTTACTGAAAAAAATGAGACCAGTAATTAGCAGCCGATGTTTTAAGACCTTCAAAAGATCTCTACTTTAACTTCTTAAAGGAGTCTGAACTGATATAACCAAATGTACAATAGTTCTTTCATTGGGGTTTTTCACATTCCTAGATTTCTGGTTCATCGGTATTCTATCCTGCAGCAACATGCAGAAGCGAATGGCTTTGAAGGACTTGACATACCTGGGGCCACTAAATCTGGTTACCATGATGATTCTGATGAGGCAAGTGACATGCATCTTTCTAGGTAGTATTGGCTAGACGAGAACCTGACAACTGTGAATTGTCTTTCTATATTGTTGTCACTTTAAAAAGATAATCTGTTTTCTGAGATAATGGGGATTCTAAGAGACTAGCTGGCTTTATATTTACCACAGCCAGTTTGAGAAGAACTCTTAATTCAAAATGCTAATTAATTTATAATTATTTTTTTCTTTCTCTTTCTGCCCAGGATTTGTTGGAGTAGCAATGTTCTCGCTAGGATTGCACACTTCACGGGTTTGGCTGCTGCTGTAGAAGGGCATGATTGCCAACAGTCCATTTTACTTCCGATATCGATGCCTTTCCCATATCTGAGAGAGTCTATATTCCTTTTGCTTCTATCAAATGTCTAAAACCAACAGAGCTGCAAGAACTGCATTAGATTTTTTTAAAGGGTGAGGTCAAGGTTCTCTAACTCTGTGGAATGAAGCAGGAAAGCTGTTTAATTTAAATATAATTTTATTTTAATCAGATTTTTCCAGCTCTAAAGGGAGAACTAATAGGACTGTGAAATAAGGATTTCACTAAATTTTAGCATGACTAGGTACAATGTACTATGCTGCTGGAAGAAACTCCCAAATCCCCAAATGGGAAACACATATTGCGCTCCAACACTGTGATAAAATTGCATTGAAGATCTTTAGCACGACAACACTCCTAGCAAACAGAGCAATGAGATGCTGGTCAGAGATTGTGGGTATTAACCAGCATCACAATGGGCTGTGTGCCAAAATGCATTTTATTTTTGTTTCATCTAAAATGTAATCAAATGGGTAGATGTGTACTGTGTAATGTAAGGATGACTCCAAGGCTTGAACTAAGTCTGCAGCCCAACATCCTATGATTCCAAGGAACTGAACTGTGAAATTAGCATGTGTACTGCCATAAATTCAAAAACAAACTGCACCATTCTGGATGGGAAAGAGATGGTTTAAAAAAATAATAATCTCAAAATAAGCGGTACAAATCTGTTAGAAGTAAGAACTTTTTAAATTTTTTAGGTACTAAATTAATACATTAGATCAGTTTCTTGAAGGAAACCTTTGTTACATGCTATAGCACTATGAAGGTTTCACTATTTTCCTTTTCACTGTTTTCTTGAAAGCAATAGATTGGTGCTTCCCACTTCATCACCATTTTACTATTGTGGATTTATTGTGGAGCCCATCTGTATCAATGCAGTTAAACTGTTGTAAAACCCTTGTGAAATCATATGCTTGATTTTCCTAAAGCAATAGAAATTGAATCTTCACAATATTTAATTCAAACTGTCTTGAAGTCTAGTTAGAAACTGATCTACTAGAAAACCAGTTGACCAGTTGAAAGCACTCCAGACCCCAAAAGACAACTTTGAATTTTATGTGGATAAACTTTTTCTTTTCCAATAGGGCAATTCTAATGCTTCCCTCCTGCAGTTTTCATTTGTGCTCTGGGAAGTTCTTTGATCCTCAAAATATATTTGAGGTGGAGGTTGGGATGGAAGGAGAGCAATATTGTCCAATACATTCAGCTACTGAATGAATGTTTCAGTTAGTTTCTGAAACATTTGGGTAAATTCAACTGTAACAATGGTGAGGTTTTTCCACTAATGGTGGAGAGAAGAGCTGCAGTCTACAGACAGTAATACATGGTTATTGAAGTTGAAATTTGAGGTGTCCCCCCCTCCCCCTAAATTTGGGGAAAACACTGGAGGAGGATTCTTCATTTAAAAAATATTTCAAGACTATTTTAGGGATTCCATTATAGATACCATGTGCTTGCTTCAAAATATTAGAAAACCGTTTCCAGATTCAACTGTTGCATCCAGAGTGATAACTAAGCTGCAAATCACTGAGCAATGTTGCTCACCTCATTGATAAAACAAATGGAATCCTTTTATTTGCACTCCAAAGGAATGTTCATAAACATTAACCTTGGTTTTTGATGGTTTTTATTCTTCCTTTCATTAAAGGATTACACCCATAAGAAGATACTCTTGTTTCAGATATATAAATTCGGTTTCTTTCAAAATAAAGAATTGTGACTGACTTTTCCTCATTTGAGAGTTGGGCTTGGAAGGTAGAACTTTTTTAAAAAATGGAAAAAAAACCTGTTCATTTAAGGTCAGTTCTAAATCCGGATCTCAGTGTGCTTTGTGTGATGATGTCATCCATCTATTCCCTTCTTTCAGTCTTACCTGGAAAAGGATCCAACCAGCAAAAAACACCCCTTCAAGGTTTGTGCATGAGACTTCTCTTCTTCTCAACTGCCGTACTACCAATCTGGCACTTGAAATATACTTCGAAAGGTTATGATACTTGTGATGCTGCTATCATAGCATTGGAAATCATAGTTGTTGGGTGGGGGAGTATGCAAAGACTCTGGACTGACTAAAAATAGAGGAAATTGAGCTTATATTGCACTAAACTGGGCAACAAATATCACAAATTTTACATGTTACACAATCTCATCCCGATCTAGCATACACATTCCTATTTGAAAATTACCACCTTCTGCATTCTTTGGTGATTGTTTAATATTTATCTCATCATTCATCTTCATTTTCATTTAGACTTAGAATAACTTTATTCTAATTTCACTTCATCTTGATATAGTCCCTAAGGATAAGCATGATCTGTTGGAGATGCAGTTAGCTTGTTACTGGTGACTTGCATCAGATCAGTTAGGATTTGTTAGCTGTTCAAAAGCTGGCTGGTACTTCAAGATAGAGCGGGCTACTAAAGTTATAATGCTTTCCAACTCTCCTTTGATAGCAATAAAATGAGAGTGAGAAGCCTGAAGGCAAGCGGTTGTCTTGAATTTGTCCCTCATCCCTCTCAATTCTTACTGTGGCCTTACTGTGGTTTCTGATCCTTTTTCTTCCTTTGTACCATTGCATAATATAATTGAGTCCAGAGTACTGTAGTAATCTTTCCAGATGGTTGATCCCTGATGAAAAAAATGAATGCACCAACAGGAATACTCATAAGACAAGCAAAATGGCAGGAAGAAATGTTCCTGGAAGACCTGTTCCTCATAAAAATCCCACAGGTTATTTTTTGCTGATAATATTGGATAGTACACAAGCACACCCGATATATGAGGTATGTAACTTATACAGTGCAGTGATGTTGCTTAAAGCTCATGATTACCAGTTCTTGAAATAACAGATAATTAGTCCTTTATTACACTCTAAAGCTATTTAAACATACTTGTGCAGAACCTCCCCTGTGTAGAATCAAATTGCTCCACTAAATTGGATGCGATGACTGAAATCTGGTATTGGAAATGTAGGAGAAAATCTGTCATAGATCTTCCCCAGCACAATGTGTATGTAATAAGTGACTACTTTCTAGTATATCTCAATTTTCCCTGTATATTAAGCTGTCTCTGAGAGGTTTAGAAATCTTGGTATTTATCTCTCTCGGGCCTGGGACCTCTTCCTTTGCCTCATTTCTGTTAGCCTTTTCTTCTCAAGGTAGAGTACAATGACGTGGCGAGAACATTCCAATAAACTGAAATCTGCCCAGTAAATCAGGGGCTTACGACTGCTACACATCTGTGCTGGGCAGTGGTAGTCTTCCTCCCATAGTGTTGAATATGTAGATAATGTGACATATTTCTCACTGTTTTGTAAATGTTGCCCAAGCAACATAGCAACCATTGGCAGTGTTGCCATTGCATGCGCTTTGAAGCATAATTGTCTTCCTACTATGCCTGCAAGGCAGACCATTCTCGTTCCATACCATCTGTGGGATGGCTACGGAATGCTGTGTAGCCAAAAGCCATTGTTAATAGCACTCCTCTATACAGAAATTTCCTAAGATGTACAGTCTGAGGCAACATGCAAAAGATAACACAAAGGAGCCATGTATAGAGTTTTGTAAATATGCCTGGCTATATATTATAAATTTGTACTGGTATTTTTCTGTATATTTGCAATATTTGGGTTAGAATTAATAAATGGGCTTTTATTTGGAGTTTATGTTGTCTACCTTTACTCTTTGAGTATCAAAGCTCTTATCGGGTTATGTTTACAATTAAGCATTACTTAGCACGTGTTTTCAGGCTTCCTGCACAATATTCTGCTTTTGTATAAATGAAAGAGGTTTAGTTTTTATCCCTGGTGTGCTTTCACAATTGACTGCTTCTTACTCTTAACCATTGTGCTCTTCTATACAGTAACTTGACCAGTTCTTTGATTTCCCCTGTGAATAGTCTGCAAGACCTCTCTATTAGAAAGGTTAGGTCTCTTCCTTTTGTTTCATGGAAGAAGCTCAAGGCCTTTCTTTCTGAAAAATTATGCTTCAAATTAAACAGGTCATGAATAAGAATGAATGGAAGAGCACTGGGGCATCTATCATGACACTCTGAGCTCCACAAAGTTTGTATTGTTATCAATCAAGAAATTGCCAGTTCTTTAATACAATATTTCTCAACCTCAGCAATGTTAAGATGTATGGACTTCAGTTCCCCAGCCTGGAAAGGGACAACTTGAAGTGGGACAACTCACCCCAGGATAATTCAACAAATACAAAAGCTAAATTAATTTCAACAGGTTGTCCTGTGGCGAGTTGGGGCAGTGAATTAATTGTCCCTTTCCAGGCTTCCATTCTGGGAGCGGAAAGTTGAAGTTGAGCAACAGTTTCACTTTTCTTGCTGTTCAGATCTTAATAGGCATAAAGTTCATTCCAAGTTGATTAAATGCAGAATCATATTTTAAGAGCAAGCAACACGGTTTGAGACTCTTAAATAGAGAGATAAGAGAGGAGAGTACTATTTTCAGGCTTTCAAAAAAAATTGTTCCAGAATGTATGTACATGTAGCTTGGGCAAGTGATGGAACCAATCTTACCACACTGATTAACAGGCTAGAAGTGGAGTAAGCAAGCATTAAAATCTGATGGTTTGGATGGAACAGTAACTTTTAATTTTCTTTGAATATTTTAAAGCGTGATGGTCCTGTAATCTTTGGATTGAAATTTCTATTCTCTCCTTCCCAATAAAAAGGTTCAATTTCATCAGTTTCCCTTTCACATCCCTGTTTGCTCATCTTGCTAGCATGGTAGATAGGACTTTTATTTCCAGTACATTTCATATCTAGATTTATTCTTTATTTTGACACTCCAGACTGAATTGGGGATACCACAAAAGGCCTGTAAGGGTCAAAAACATTCACATTAAAACCCTGCAAAATGGAATTACTGTTAGTTGGCGATGGATTTGGCTCTATTTCGTCTCTGATCTTAGCTCTTGAGAATGTTGCATCCTTATGGAGCAAGTGTGTGATTTGGGAGTTCTCTTGGATTTATGGGTTTTGCTAGATAGGTGGATATCACAAAAATTGTGCTAATTATGGGCCACCTTGGATCAGGATGTCAGGACAACAGTGGCTCCTATTCACATACACACTGCTGTAACATCCTCTGCATAGGGTTCTTTTGAAGATGACTTGGAAACTTCAGTGGGTCCAAAATACATGTGGTGGTTTCGGTTACTTATGGGTAACAGATTTAACAATGTTGCAAACACTGCATTGGCTTGCATCCAGATATTCACAGGTCCATTTCTGCTGCACATTCAGATGTCTTGCAATCTTTAAGAAAAAAAATGCCCACCCATAGGTGATAAAGGTAGTGGCTTGGCAACATAATTTTGTGACTTCCCTTGCCCTTTAAAACACATGGCTATTCAAGGTAAAAGCACTTCTGACCTTTTTAGGAAGCCTGGAAACATTCCATCAAGAGTACTCACACTTCCCAATTTTTTCTGATTACTATGTTGTTTTTATTGATTATTTTTGTAGCAAGTCACCTAGCGTCACATATGTGAGATAGGCAGCTATATGGATGAAATAAAAATGAAACTACCTCAAATCCTTGTGAAGTTTGTCATCTATACATCACTTTACAAATAAACTAGTTTATACAAATAAATTATAAATGCTTGTGGACCCAAGTACAAATATTTTCAATATTTGTTTTTGGGCGGTATCTGGTCGCAGAATTTTTTAGGTTACAAAATCACTATATGATGATTCAGAACTGTTGATCCAAGTGACTAGCTGAATGGAACAAATGATACTGGAATTTTGGAACAAATGGTAGCATTTGATATTTCATCTATTCTTGACAGAAGCTGCCTTGGATCTGATCTAAGTGGAATAGCACTTTCTCAGTGAAATTGTGCAATTATCTTTTCACCTCTCCTCTAAAATGCTTTACAGTACTTGCCATTTCAATCAAAATAAATTCAAGGAGTTCCAGCACATTAATTCAACTCTCCTGCAAATATGTTGTCTTTTATCATCACCACTAAATGCTGAAATTATTCCTGCTTCTCTCAGTAAAATGGTACGACCCTTTGTGAAGTGTTGTAGTGAGTTTTGGGGACCTACTGATGAAGACATGAGGATGTATTTCCACGATGCCTTTTTTCTTGTTAAAACTCAAAAAAAAAAAGTCCACATCAGTACTTCTCACAAGTATAAAGTGACAACTCTAAAATATTTGTGGAAAAATCTGAAGCCTGGAGTCATTACAAACAATGGGGGAGATGGGTCTTTTGAATTTAGGAATATTATTCTCCCTCAAAACACCAGCATCTTTGGCTGTTTCCGAGTCAGCACGAATACTCCTCATATTGTTTATAGGATGCTAAGTTGCATGGTAAACAATTATATCAGTGGCTCAAGTCATTTTGCTTTTCTTAAAATCTACAGCAGTCCGTAGTGCTTCCATAGTGCTGTACTTCTTAAAAATCAATGTTAATGCTCAGAGCTCAGCCTCTTGCCCAACCAGAATGCTACTGAGGTTTTGTTTCATGGGGTTTTTTTCCTGAACAGCTTTAAGGCCCTAGGAAAGATCTCTAAATTTCATACCTTCATTAGCTGCTGGATGCTTGTGGTCCATCAAGATACAACTTTTCTTTGTCCCACAACTGCCTTTCTGCGGTTATTTTCCACCTGAGAGTTTTAATTGCAGCACTTAACTTGTGCCACTCACTCCTCAATGCTGCTTCCTTTGTCCTTCCCTGCAACCCTTTTGTTCAGCAATGCATTTGTGAAAGAGATTATTCCATTTCCCCCCTTGAAATTGGTGCACGGATCTTATTGCTCTCATACTCAATGGGGGGCATCAAGCAGGAAGGCAGGCTGGATCGGGAAAGATCTGCTTACTGTGGTTAGATTTGTGCAGAACATGCATTCTGCACACACACACACAAATACAAAGCAGTAAAGACAATATGGCAGAAAAACTGGAGATTCAGTATCATATACACTATTGATAACTATTGAAATGTTTAAAAAGATATGGGGGAAAATGGAATGAACTATGAAGATCAGACATTAAGGTACCCTACATTTAGCTACGTTATTATAAGTAACATGCCTGGAATTCAAAAAAAAGCAAGATAAATAGCAAGGATAGCTTCTTATTTCTAAGCATAATTCTGCAAGATGACAAAAGGAATGGAATGTTCAAGGATAAAATGTTCTTGAGATTTAATGGTAAATATTTCAAGCCAACAATGGTTGCCCATATTAAAGAAATAAAATGGCTAAGTTTTTATTTAGAGTTCAGATTATATGTCTACACCTGTATTCTCCAAAGGCATCCTTTTGGTTTCCCTATATCGGCATCTAGTTTTTAGAGAAGAAGTGCATTTTCCTGATTTTAAAAAGCAGTATTAGACAAAAGCAAGAATGGACTAAGCTTGATGTGAAAATAATTTATTTCCCTAATGCTAAAGCAGGTCCCAAAGTGATATCCTACGTAATTGGAGTGATATCTAATGACAGTTGAAAACAGCAGATCACTAAATGTCAGATGCAAACCTGTCATATGATTTTTATTGCCTACACAGGACTTTTACTGTATTGATGAGATATGTGACTTTACAAGCTAAAAACTACACTCCCATGTAAATAGCATTTTAATGGAATACACAATTGTTAAAACTTTTATTAACCTTTGGGTCATTAAATAACAAATATAAGAGAGAATACATACCATGAGACTACTTACACAGAGGTGAACTAGGTACTTCATCCCTTTCTTGGACATCATTAAATAGCACCAAGTTGTCTATAATGTCCTTGTCAAGCAAGATCTTTTGAAGTAGAACCCACACTATTATTGGAGGCAGTAACGGCAATAGCAAACTAACACAACTCTATTGAGTTTTGAATCATCAAGGACTATCAGCTTCGAAAAAATGACTCATTGGTTGAAAAACCAGTTCCAATTTCCAGATGATGAAATGCATGGATGAATCTATAAATGAGCTGCCTGCTTCTGCAAATGATGGTTGCTGCTGACAGGTAAGTTTTCCTTGGTAGTAATTGTCAGGATTCCCATCTGGCAGTGTGCATGTCAGGATTCCCATCTGGGTGTGCACCTTTCATGGTTTGAAAATAATATAAATAGAGGTACTGAAATGTGAAGGCAACTCGTGAAGAAACAATGCAGCATAACATTGTCCATCACTTGGCTTTCTTCTAGTGGTACTTAGTCCAGGCACCAGCAGTGAGGTAGGAGCTCTTGTTTGAAAAGACCAGGAAACAGAGTTACTCATTTTCATGTTAATACCAATAGGATGGGTTAACAAAGTTCTCTAGCACAACATAGTTTTTTTTGCTAAGAATGTGATGCATTAGAATTAAACAGTGGCAGAAACTGTAGAAACAAATTTAAAATAGTTGTCATGTTGTCCATTTTGGACTGCCTCATATTACGAACAATGCATTTCTCAACAGAAAAAGTATAGATGCCACACATGATGGTCTACTATCTGCTATAAATAATGTTATACCACATACGTTTGGTGGGCTCAGGGTTCTGAATCTAGTATAGTGGAATTGACTTCTTGTTCCATGATGGCAGATATAAAAATGACACAAGATGCAATTTAAGAATGATACAAGAATAACATTTAAGTACCGTTAATTCTATGTTTAATTTTGTGCTTATGTTTGACTAAAATCTAATTCTTTAGGGATATAATTACACATAGGCTACTATGGAGGTTTGAAGTTTGATTTTATGAAAACCATGAACTGAGCACCCTATTTCTAGGCTTCAGAGCACATTCCCAGTTCTGTTTTCTTGCATGAGCACCTGTCAAAGCTTATTTTTATTGGAACCAAACAGGTAGGTGAAATTATGAGACCCACCCTAATAGTTTGATTGGAGACACTGAAGTGACAATCATTTTTTTCCATGTTGTATTTTATCACTTTGTTTCAGAAATTGGAGCTGGAATGGCTCTGTGTAAAGCCACAGAACTTCAAAACATCCTAGTTGTAGTTACAAAAGGAAGGAAAAACCAAGGAATGGTTGGACACACAGGGTAGGTTTTAGCATGAAGTATATGAAGAGTTGCCATGCAGAAAACAGAACAGAATTGTTCAGTTTGTTTCAGAAAAAGAACTTGGGTTTAAATAACATAGATTTATATTTTGGTTGGGTATTGGAAAAAGAATCTTAATGGTAAGAGCTTTTCAACAGAACAACAGATTGCCTTTGAGGTTATAGAATCCGCTTCTTTGGAGATGTTTCAACAAAAGTTGGTATGTCACTGCTGAGAGATGTTATAGTTAAAGATTCCTGCACTACACAGGGAGTTGGATTATATTTCTAAAACCAATCCAATCCATTCTTTGATGCTACACTCTATTTATGAAACTAGATTTTTTTTCTTCTTTAAGTTCTTTATTAAATTTTCATTGACCATTAAACACAAAACATTCAGGGAGTGCATACAAACCAAATTGAAATATACAACAGATCTTAAAATGAAAAATAGCCTATGTTAAGCCTGGGTTCCCCAACCAGGGTTAGGTAGACAAGCTAAACAGAATGTGCAGCGTTAGTCAGATAGGCACACAGATAAATGAGTGAGCTAAGTTTGTATGTTTATTAACATACAGTAAAAATAACAGATACGCTTGTGCTATCAAGAATATATTTTATTCCAGTATAAGTTTATAGCATAGTCAAAAACAGTCCAATATTCATTTACCATGTAGTCAGTCCATTCAGGGATATTCAGTTAGCAAAGTCCATGTAGAATATCCTATTGTCAGTTCACATAAATCAGTCCGTTGTTGTCTCTCCCGTTCGAGCAACGCAGTCTTGCTTCCAAGCAGTAATCAGGGATCATCAAATCCAGAGAGAGAGCGAGCAAGCTGTAGCCTTGCTACTTTTATATGGTTTTCATAACCACACCCACAATTGCTATTTTACATTTAAAGCTGCATACACTAACTATGATTCATAGTTAGTATTTCACCTAAAACAGTTAGGGTGAACAATGTTATCCCTAACAGCCTATATATCATAATTAAACATAGCTGAAGAAGACTTGTAGAGTAGAGCAAGAGACAGAAATGAAAAAGAACTCTTGGAAAATTCGGTACTTGGAAGTACAGTTTTACTATTGAAACTATCCCCAATCCTGTTGTTCTGACTTCAGTTCATTGTCACATGTTTTGTTTCTAGGAAAAGAAGGAAAGCTAAATTACTGTTAAGCTGTGTAGCAGTTCGGACCTCCTGCAACGATGGCTTCAAATTCAAGTTCAAGGAACCACACCAGCTCTAGCCTGAGTGAACATTTCCTGTCCTACAGCAAGACAGTGTTTGTTGTTTTTTATACTGTCTTCTTCCTCTTGGGCATTCCAGGGAACATCTTGTTGCTCTCTGTACTCATCAGAGGTCTCCAAAGAAAAAGTGGCAGCCATATCTCCCGTTTGACTGATCTTCTCTATATCAACATAGTCGCTCTTGATCTCTTCTTCTTCTTCTACAGCCTCCTGGTGATGTTTGGCAATTCCATTCTCAAGAACTGGCACTTGAATCACCTGTTGTGTGTCACTAATCACAGCTTGTCCTTATGGATCTCTTTTGCCAACTTCTATAGTATGCTGGTTATTTCCCTCCTCCGCTATACTGCTGTAATCCATCCAATGAGAGTGGTGTCCATTTCCTTAAAGCAAATAGTTGGTGTTTGTGTGTTAATTTGTATTGTTTGCCTTTTGTTCACCATTCCTGTTTGGATTCATTATAAAATGATCCTCCTGGAAGGGGAAATATTTTGTGTGAACAAAATGGAAAACAAAGAAATGACCCTTTATTTAAGACTCCTGGGAGGGATGGTATTCTTGCCTCCCATGTTGTTGATGATGATCTGCTACTCCAAGATCATCTTCAGCCTAAAGACGAGGAGAGTAATATCCATTCAGACAGCTGTTACCTTGCAAATTAATTGGCGAGCTACAGTGATGATTTTGGTCAACTTGGTAGTACTTTTGATCATGTGGTTTCCATACTGGCTAGTGATTTTCTTCATCAGGTATGAAGAGTTGTTAAACACAGCTTTTAAGTATATAGCGTATCACTTGACATTCTTCCTGGCCTTTGCAAATCGCTGCATTAATCCATTTATCTGTTTTTGTCTCTCTTTCCAATTCCGAGCTAGATTAAAGAATCTCTTTCAGAGGGCAAATAAAAGACAGAATCAGCTAAGCACCATCCACCTGGGTAGGATAGATATTTTGGGTAGCTCATCATAAGACTTATGTTATATATAGGCTGTGATTACCAAAGATGTGGGGTTGCACTATTATTGCCAAGCCAGAAGATTCCTATGAAGCACTCACCAGAGCCAACGTAATTTGCACCAATTTTAAAATACGTACTTGTTTTCTTCATCTGGGAAAAGACGATAGTTCTGGGATATCGTTAGTTTGTCACAGTTCTAGTTGATTCATTCCCTAAAAGATCTGAAGGAACAATTACCTTTTAATTTCATTATTGGCTTCTTTTTGAGCCATGCTATTCAACCAATGACATATTCTACTGCATCTGGAGAGAGTTGCTCAGTTTAAATGTCTCTGGATAGTTTTCTTCCTGCCTGAAATACAGGATGCTGCCTTTGCTTTGTTTATTTCTGAGTTGTTTGTGTACCTTTAATTGGACACTGATTCATTCCCAAGGAATATTACATGTTTGTTCACTTCAAATGGTTCTAGTTGCAACAACAGAAGGAGGTCTCTAGAGGCAATATTAATTGCACTGACGCTTCTGCATTGGGAATTAAGAGTCCCTGGAACAACCTTTAATATTTGAGTTAAGAAATTCAGTGTCTTGCCAAATAGGCTAATGAGATCTCAGGAAGAAAGATTCTCTGCAATCATCCCTTAAGAGCCATAATTTCAGCCACTATTGTGAAGCATCCCCTCTAACAAATAAAACCTACATTAATTCAGGTTATCCCTAAGACTACGGTATCCATCCACCTTTACATCCATATCTCCATTCCACATTATTCAAACTGCCAAGCTCCCAATGAAAAAGATTGCCTAGGTATACTTCTCTTTTGTTGTTACTGCCTCACACTGACACACGTATTGTTCATAGAAAAGCCATATCTAAATCTGTCTACTTTGATTCTGGCTATAATCAGTAATAGTATGAAAATCAAAGGGAAAAAAAAAAGAGTTTCTTCACTCCTGAGAAATATAGTTGCCACCTCTACCTAAAGCTTCTTAAGATAAGCGACGTTGCTTTAAAAATATCTGTATCCTTCATAGGATTATATGACCTCTTCCATCTATCTTGATGACCAAGCAGCAGTAGGCCTATGCTTAGTTCAAGGAGAGTGGAAAATGGCAATAGCTTGTACATTTAATCTGGAGAAGGCTGGAGTGACTCATCTAGAATTTTTAAAAAACAGTAATCTTATTGAAAATTACAGCACGGCAGTAAAATCTAGAAGATGCAGAAAAAAGAACAAATGTCAAAAAATCAGAATATAGTAAAGAAAAAGAAATATATTAAGAAGTAACTTACCACTTTATCACAACAAGTCTAAATAATTTTACCAACTTATCACTGTGAGGTTAAAAGTGAGGATTGGGTAGGGTGTGTTGAGGGTGGAGGAGAGACTTCACAGGGAGCAGGAAGGGTGTGTGGGAGTAAAGCATGGATCAGGAACTGCATGTGGATGTGCGCAGAGTGTGTGAGAGGTGCCAAGTGGGTCAGGGAGGATATACAAGAGACTAGGATCAGAAGCAAGCACGGGGGCACAAGAGATGCCATGTGGGCCAGGGTGGGCATATGGGGGGGGTATGGAGCAGGTTCAAGAAATGTGCATGGGATATAGGAGTTACTAGCACAGTGCAGAGGGGCTGGGAGAAGACTGTGCAGGTCAGGGAGACTTCACAGAGCAACCTGTGATCTTCCCTGTAGGCTTCCCCATTGCCTATGCTCTTTGATGACATCTTATGGGAAGCTGGCAGGTAGCCTGGTAATTATGATGAAGTTGACGCTGCTAATTTTCCCCCTGAAGAAGAGCCAGGTCTCTAGACATTTCCAAAAGTCCATGAGAGTGGAAGCTTTTGGAGGGCTTTAAAGATCATAACCAAAACTTTGATCTGGAATGGATCCAGAAGCAAATCAGCACCAATGCAGCTTGCAAAGCAGAGGTTACTTGAACTGTCCTTGGGGTGCCCAAAATTGCTTATGTGACCACATTCTGTACCAGCTGAAGCTTCTGGATACTTCCCAATGACTGGAAATAACCAGGGCATAAGTGACTAAGTGGAAAGCCTTCCTATCCAGGAAAGGCTGTAACTGGTGCACCAGAAGTTGAGCAAAGGCCCTCCTAATTATCTGCTCTTCAAGCAAGAGCTGTGAGTCCAGGAGAACCCCCAGATTGTGCACTGAATCTCTCTGGAGTAGCGCAATCCCAATCAAGACAACAAATTCTCAGATGCAAAGAGGCCTCCAGGAAATGTGAAAGAACATCCCCAGCATTACTCACTTCACTGAGCCCGAGTTCAGAAATGGTTTTTCATTGCCTCCTTCCTAGGGCTGAAAGAAAGAGACTGGCCCAAGCTCACCCAACTGGTTTTGTGCCTAAGGCAGGACTAGATCACACATGGTCCTGGATTATAGCCTGATATCTTAACCAATACACTAAGCTGTCTTGAAGATCTCTTGATCTTTGCTCTTCCTGAATTAATCCAGCTACTGTAATTGGTGAGGAGAAATAAACATCCAGCTGAACCTCGTGTTGCATCCTGGTTGTGTTCAGTTTTCATCCCACAGATTTATCTCTCTGCCACTTCCAGCTTTCCACAGACTCCTATGTGTTTTGTGGTTTCCCATTTATCAGCTCTGTTTCTGCAATTTTTTCTCTGCATAAATCGGTAGCCTTTTTAGGGAGAAAAAACCTTTAAGCAACACAATAGAAGAAAAAGCTGAGACTTAGTTTTGTACTCAAAGCTGATATAATCATGATGCAATATTTTAATATTACCCATTCTTTTGTTATAATTCTAGACATATGCATGCCCAAATATTATTTCCACATTGAGAAAGATACAAGGCAGACCATATATTTAGGAAAACAGGACCAGAAGTATGATCCATGAGAACAAGCAAGGAAACCAATTGTCAAATAACATTGTTTGCAACGTAGTTTATGAATCTTGCCCACTGGGCAAAGTGGACTACAATGAATTTATTCTGTTGAGGATGCTCTGTCAATATATAGACAACAGACATTCTGCCCTGCTCATATCTGTGATCCAGCCCAGATGTGATTGTGCAGTTGAAGCCCTGCCCCTTATTTACATGTGTGACATGGGCGACACACTTCGAAAGGTAGTGAGGCTTAAATCATGTGATTGCAACTGTCATCTTGATTTTTTAAAGCATCCTCCTCTCCTTTCACATTTCCTTTCAAGAAAGGCTATTTAAGAGAAGAACTGGAGGGACAAAATAACTGTCTTCCAGTATTTGAGGAGCTGTCAAAAAAAGAGAGGGGATTGACTTATTTTCTAGGGCACCACAGGGCCCTAGAAAAGAAGTAATAGGTGTAACCCAAACCTAGAAGTAAGGAGAAATTTTCTGACAGTAAGCACAATTAATCAATGGAATAGCTTGCCTCCTGGGGTTGTGGATACTCCATCACTGGAGGTTTTCAAAAACAGACTGGACAATCATTTGATGGGGCAGGGGAGACCTCCAATGTCCCTTCCAATACCATTCAATGATTCCAAGACGAATCTACCCAAGCTATCAGGTTTGGGGTGCAAAGAGAAAAAAAAATTGTTTGTTGAGCTGACCCCTAGATGTCGCTGCTGCATTTTAGAAAAGTTTCTTAATAAAATAGGAATGCAAGCTGGAGTTCTGAGCACAAAGCAGCACTTTAATCTTAATGTTAAATTATTGTTCTCTGAACATAAATTACCAATGCTTGAAAGTATTAACAGTGACCTCTCTGCAAGGAGTTCTGATGGCAATGAGCTTTCATCTCAATAGCCAAAGAATGAAAAAAATTAAATCAAATGCAAATATAAACCAATTTCTTCAGCAAGATGGAAGTATCTGATAAATGAATAATACATCTGAATATTACCAAACTGGTACAAAAGTTGGACATCACGATTTAAAAAAAAATCTGCTTAGTAGAAAAGATGGCAACATGATTGATTGCCTTCTCCATTGTTTATCTCCTACTTCCAAAAGAAGTGGGATGCAGAGACAAATCTATTGGGCATTAAAAGATTATTCCTATATAAACTCCCTGCCTCATAAATATGGTAATATTGGTTGTACTCTCTTGATATACTGAAACATAATTTGTTGAAAAAAAAAAACACAATTATCTGGGTTCACACAACACATTAAGTTGCAGACCTTGCTTTAGAAAACATTATTTGGGATTCTTGCAACATACTGGAACCCTGGCTTGTGGCACTCATTTATTTTGCTACGAGATAAGAAGATTGGAATAACACTAGAGCTGCAACCACCTCTGAACTCTGAGCTGGCTAAGAATTGTGCCTTTCCATTACCTCTTCTGGTTGCTGTGGTTCAGAGGTGGTATTCAGCAGGTTCTGACCAGTTCTGGAGAACCGGTAGCAGAAATTTTAAGTAGTTAGGAGAACCGGCAAATACCACCTCTGACTGAAGATTTTGAAGTATCCTTCCCCTGCCAGGCCCACCAAGCCACGCTCACAGAACCGGTAGTAAAAATGTTGGAATCCCATCATCGGTGTGGTTCCCTTTTTCCTATGCAGCAAGAGCCCTCTTTGTTGTATGAACCTCTGAATGGATTCCAAGAATCCAATGTATATATGACTCTCTGTAGCTGCAGCAGGAATATCCTTATCATGGCTGTCTGTGAGTTCTTTCTTATCTAAGTGAGCACCAGAGACAATGACTGAAAGAGTTGCCCTGTGCCTTCATTCCATCCAAGACCCCTGAGGAAGGTTGAACTCTACCTGAAATATTCTGACCAGGAAGTGACTCTCTAGACCAAACTCGCATGGTCAGGTCATCGTCACGTGATGTATTGTGACTTTCCCCCCCTTTACTAAACTGGGCATGAGGAATGAAGACACTCGTGCATTCCAGCACTTCATGAGGATGCCACCAGCCATGTTTGACGAAATTGTAGAGCGTCTGAGACCCAGGTTGACCAAGCCTAGCACCAACTTCCGTGCCAACCTGGACCCTGGACTGAAGGTGGCACTGACTCTGCGGCACCTGGCCTCTGGAACCACATACAGAAACATGCAGTATGCCTGGAGGGTGCCACACAACACCATCAGCAAAGTGGTCAGAGAAGTAGTGCAGGCCATCATCGAAGAATACATGGAGGAGCTCCTCCATTGTCCCACCACTGAAGAAGGCTGGAGGAAAGTTGCAGAACAGTGGTATCAGAGGTGGAACTTTCCCCACACCGTTGGAGCCATAGATGGGAAGCACGTGGCCTGCAAAGCTCCAGCCAACTCAGGGTCCACTTATCATAACTACAAGGGCTTCTTCAGTATCATCCTCTTTGCCATGGTTGATGCTGATTACAAGTTCATGTACATCGATGCTTCAGGCAAGGGGTCAGCTTCAGATAGCCAGGTATACAATGCCAGTGACCTCAAGGATGGGCTGAAACACAACCTCATCATGGGTTTTCCAGATCCAGACCCCCTACCCAATGACACACAAGATGTGCCCTACTTCATTGTGGGTGATGACACTTTCTCCCTCAGAACCTACCTCATGAAGCTGTACACTTCAAGATACCTAACCCGTGAAGAGAGGATCTTCAACTACAGGCTGTCCAGGGCAAGACGGGTGGTGGAGAACGCCTTTGGCATCCTGGCCAACAGGTTCCAGGTACTTCTCACCACCATGCAGCATCACCCAGGGACTGTGAGGAGCATCGTGGAAGCTTGCTGCATTCTGCACAATCTCATGCGCACCCGCTACCCAGTCTTGCAGAACAGGCTTGTGGACCGTCAATGGGGACATGGAGCCCGGTGAATGGAGGCAAGGATGAAACCTGATAGACACTGTGGATGTACAAGGCCCCAACAGAGCTTCACATGAAGGGAAGAAGCAGCGCAACCTCCTGAGACACTGGTGCAACTCCCCAGCTGGAGCAGTGGAGTGGCAAGACAGGATGATAGATGCTTAATGGATGCTTCCTTGAGCCTGTCTCATAACACTGATGAGATTGTGCCATGTATGTTGAGTGGCCCTACAATGAATAGGGCATTAACAAAGACCTTTGTTTATTTTGAAATGTGTTGATCAATGAATAAATTGTTATTGATAAAAAAGGGCCATATGTGTGGCAGCTGGTAGGGTGGACCATACAGTCCCACTATGCTTGCACTGGAGGTTTATCTATCCGACAGCTATCCTTACCTATCCCACAACTATCCTTACCCATCCAACAAGCATGCAAAGGCTTAACCATTTTTTCAAAGTTTTCACCAACATTTTATTAAGTAAATAAAATGAACCAAGTGTGTTAAGCAAAGATAACCTTTATTAATAACTGTCTTAAGTCAACTGTATGACTTTATTAAAAAAGCAAAATGAACCAAGTAAAGTTTCTTAAGCAAAAATAAAGTGAACAGGTAACAACTCAGTCTCTGACACTATTCTCAGTCACTCTGAGTCATCACCATGGTCTCAGCTGTTAAGCGGGCAGGGACTGTGGAGGTGGCTGTGGCTGGAGTGCTGGTCTGGGGCGCCATTGGGGTGCTTGGCCACGAGAGTACAGCAGGGGATGGTGTGTGGAGGAAGCTCTCAGAGAGCTGATTCAGTCCCATGAGGTTGAGAGGCCCTTCATCAAGCACTTGGGATGTCAGGCACAAGACTGATGACAGATTGTCTGTTGACGGGCTTGGCTGTGGGGTGGAGGAAGGAGGAGTGTAGTGGGGCTGTCTGGTTTGCAGCTAGGTGAGGTGTGGCATCTGTGGCATGCGATGAACCTGGGCCTGGACTGGGAAGTTCTGCTTCTGCTGTGGGAAGTCCTGGTAGTCGTAGCCTTGGTAGGTGAGGGGCTATTGAAAGCTGTGGAAAGGCGGTGACATCATCTGGGGTGGAGGAGCAGACCTGGACTGGGTCGGAGCAGGTTCAGCTGGGCCTGGAGGATTGTGCAGAAGTGCTGTTATCTTTTGCTTCATCACCTGGTATTGGGCCTCGGGCCGGTCCATGAGGGTCTGGCTCACGTAGGTGATGAAGGGCTTCCAGTCCGAGGATGGTATGTTGCTGTGGACCAGCTGAGAGAAAAGTTCTGTGCTGGTCTTGATTGTGTCCCTGATCTCCAACAGGACAGTATGACTCTGGCCCTCCAGTCTGCCTCTCTGCCTGCATCCTGTGGAGCTGGGTGTGGTTGTGGGTTGGTCTCTGGTGGCTGCCGCTTCTTGCTCCATTTGTGACAGGGGATCCTCCAAGTCCTCCGGCATGGGGAGTACAGCTGCCAGGGGGCTCTCTGCCGTGGGGCCCTCCGAAGACACCTGCCTGGACAGGGCAGCTATCTCCTGGCTGGAAGAGGACTGGCTGTCTGTGGGCTGTCTGAGGGAGAGGGGTGTCAGAGGGGCTGCTCCTTGGTGGCGGATCTCACCCTCCAGGAAGCTGCACTTGGCCATGACGTACATCTCCCGGTCAGTGAGCTTGACAGTGGCCTGCTCAGATTTCTTCAGGTGTAGTTTGCCATACCAGGTGTGCATGTGCTTCCACCATCCCAGGAGGGCAGTGTAGCCCAGGCTCTCTGCCTTGGCTCTCCAAGCTGCCTGCTTCTTCTTGGTGTCGCGATACAGTCTGTGGCCCTTTCTCCAGAGGTACTCGTTCTCCCTCAGCCATTCCAGCACCTCCTCCTCATGCTCCTCGAAAACGGTGTACTATTTCCTCTCTCCCTTCTCCTTCCCTTGCTTCTTCCTCCCTCTGGCAGGGCCTTCAGCAGCAGGGCCTTCAGGGGCTTCACCAGCAGGGCTTTGAGGGCCTTGGGGCTGGTCCACCACAGCAGCAGCACCAGTAGCAGTAGCAGCAGCAGCAGCAGGAGAAGCACCAGCAGCAGCAGCAGCAGCAACAGCAGCACCAGCAGCAGAAGCACCAGCAGCACCAGCAGCAGGAGAAGCACCAGCAGCACCAGCAGCACCAGCAGCACTAGCAGCAGAAGCACCAGCAGCAGGAGAAGCACCAGCACCAGCACCAGCACCACCAGCAGCTTCAGAGTCAGTGCCATGGGGTGGGATGGTGGTTCTATCCTTCTTGCCAGGGCTGGCAGGAGTAAGCACAGGCTTTCTCTTCTTCCCTGATTGACGAACCATGGTGTTATTTGAAGATGTCTATGGCAACACGTCTTTCCTCTGAATGCTGACTGCGTGTGAGCTGCATCCTTTTATATCCACGGAGCTGATGCAATTCATACTCCCCGCATGCGCAGTGAACACTTTGCATCCGATATACATCCTCTATGCATTCGGTTTGCTTTCTATAGGCGTCCGTGATGCATCTGCGTCATCCGCTACGCATCCGCCCCTTCAACTATGCATCCGCTTCGCAATTATGCCCTGGAAGCCCTTTGGATGTGTCATCCGTTTCCATCCGCTAGGCTTCCTGTGAACATCCGCTTAACATCCCCGCTACATACTACCCCCGTCCATTCCTTTCTGTTCTTTTCCGTTCTGTTTATGCAAATTTGGGCCACTTTTTGGAACAGATAACAACGGATGGAGCCACCCCCGAAATTTTGCTCGTCCGATGTGTCCTTTTTGCATACGTTTTGCATCCGTCGGCCAGTGGGACCTAGCCTTAAGGAATCTTTGCTTAAAGTAGCATAGCCTCTTATCGGTCCATCAGTCCATCAGTCCATCCATCCATCCATTTTTAAAATTATATATTTATGTAAATAAATAAGCAAGTTTGCCTCTAAATAAACAATTTCTTGAGTGAATTTATTATTACCAGACCTTCAGATGACTACCAGATGGCAGTAGAGAGACAAAAAAAATTTCTGTTATAATTCTTTGTTGCCCCCTGCAGTCACTGACTGTAACCCATTGGCAGCCTCTTCCTTCACCTCAATTGTCAATCAAATTTGTATAAAATTTAGTTTTAAAAAGCTATTTTGAAATGGAGATGATTGAATAGCATGCACACAGACACCTAAAATCTTCTTCATCAAACATTGCATTCTCCTACTTTACAAATGAAAGTAGAGGCAGCCATGTTAATTTATTTAAGTAGGGCATCCCTGCTGTTTGCAGGTGCTTATTTAGTGGACCACAGTGACAGACATTATGAAAAAACTTCACTGGGTTAACCTATTATTTATTTTCCTTCATTTCTCCTCCTCCTTGCATGTTTGGATGGATTTTAATTTTGATACTTCCTGCTGTTTTTAATTCAACAAATCTCCTCATGTGTTTTACTGTCTCTCACCACCCCACCCATACACACAAAAAAAATACTTTCATAATTTCAAAAGTTCCTTTGCAATTGCAAGCAGCCAGATAGTTGGCCTCTTGTTTGTGCCCTGCCCACAACAACTTTGCCATTTATGAAATATTTATTCAAACACATTTCACCAGTAAAATGCTCCTCAATTAATTCTTTGACATCCCTCCCTCTTAAGATCTAGTTGCCACTTAAATGCTAGATTTCTGCTAGTATGTTTAATGTTTCAAATTGATTCAGGTCTGCAGTGCAGATTAACATCAGGCGTTTTAATTAAAAGTACACTCTTACAAATTGTCTTCTCCCAGAATGTTTATTTAAATTCCTTTGCATTGCAAGGGTGTTCATAAGATGTGGTCAAAAACATCAAGATGGCAGCCATCATTATGTGATCTGTCATTTTTTTTCTGTGCGTCATAACATTGCCTAGTATTTTGGAGGTGTGTGGGGGGAATGATTTCTCATCCAAATGCTAATCCAGTCTGACTTTGCTTAATTTTCAGAGGTCAGCCAAGGCCAGCTGGGTACTGCACAAGTTGTAGGTGTTGCTGAATAGTCTCATATTGATGCATTTTCCTAGAAATGTTTAATGTTTCTTAATTATTTCCCCATAACATTGAATATGTTCAGTTTTATGTGTGGGTTCAAATTCTTCTTATTCTTTTTTGGTCAACAGCTACTTATTACTAAGGGCCTTAATTATAATATTTTGCCTTCTCTACTTTCATTTAATCATACTGATTGTGAAGCAGAGCTTTCAGCTTGTGTGTAATAAGCATCAGTATGTATACATGTCACAATTGTCAATAGTTTTTATGTGATGATAAATATTGCCTAGTTTATGTAATTGAATTTGGCAGGCTGCATGTTTATGTGCATTAGAATTCATACATTGAGTGAATCCCTTTGAACTTGTGTAGTTATTTTAGGGCTGTTCATCTCATATGACTAGTTGAAATCCTGTCTCAGTTTGGAAATGTGCTAAAAGATTAAGAGCAACACGCAGAATCCCTTGGATTCTGATCTGCTTTCCAAATCCTATCCAAGACATGGAGTTGCTGCGAGCTTTCCAAACTGAGAATTCCCAAAGAGTCAATCTGGAAAACTGCAGATCAGAACACTCTTCCTGACCTGCAAGATCCAAGATCAGAGAAATCTTTTTTTTTTTTTTAACAAATTTATTTCAGTTTTTCACATTAAAAACAAAAATCTCTTTTTAGTGGACAACATATTTCCGGGTCATACCTTTACATACAAATATGACAGCAATTATACATTCATATATGCATACTTAATTCTATTATTACCTTTTCCATTCCAAATTTTCAGTAAGGAGAGAAACAAACACAGTAATTCCAGCCTCTTTCATTAATCTCAATTGAACATCTTTTTATTGTTTAATTATTTCAATAATCCTTTAATATTTATTTTAAAAATAAAGATAATCAATATGTATTTGCCTAATAATAATAATAATAATAATAATAATAATAATAAAGTTACCAATGTCTGTCCTTGCTTTTAATAGTCTAGATTAAGTTATTAATTTAGTTGGTTCTTTAGTCTGTCATATTCCCTTTCCATTACACATTATTTTTATAAATTTGAGATTAATACAAATTTTAACACTAAAAAAAAAAAAAAAAGTATAGGTTTCCCCCCTTTTACTTTTTTACCCCTTTGAGTGTGACACCTCAATGATTAAAATATACCTTTATTCCCTCATCTTGACTCCCAATAAACCATTATTTTTAAGAAGTTACAATAACAATCTTTTCATTTGGATTCCGCAGCATATTTCCCCCCCTTGATTTTTAATAAGAGTTATCAGTATCTATATTACCTTATTTTATAAATATTTTTAATTGCAGAAATATTCTTATTACCCCTTGTCACCCTGCAGAATCACCTTTTTAATTCATCAACCATTATCTCTGAAAAAACAATTTCTTTTCAACATTTTACTATTTCCATATTTATTTCATGCCCCTGTTTCTTACTGCTTCTCCTCCCGCTCTTTTCCCCATATCTTTTCTCATTCCAGTTTATATCCCTCTCTTTCTTAATATCTTCCTTTCCCCTTTTCTGCAGGGTCTTTCTGCCTTTCCTGACTTCACAGGTATTCCCCCTTTTGATCGCTTTCTTAAATCTCAACTTTTTTAACCTTCCTTCTTTCCCCACTTCTTTGTAGTGTTCTTTGTATTAATTGTCTATTTAAAATGTCTTCTCCTTGAATCGACTCCTCCTCCTCTGAAGCTCTTTCTTTTTTTTTTTTTCCCCAAAATTTTATTGATTTTTAAAAGACAAACATATACAAACAAAACATATAACATAAAAACATAAAACATCTTTTTTGAAAGCAGTTTGATCCTGGGTTACATCTCTTCATACAGACATAAATTCAAGTTCATGCTCACTTTTATATACTATTCCATATCTTATTACCATTCAACATTTTCTATATAGCTTCTTCCCTCTTTTCACTCTCTTAATTCTATTTTATTTATTTCATCTCAATTTAAATCATTATAGTTATATCCTTTGTCTGTCCTGTTTCAGCTGTCTATTATGTTTTCTCATTAACACAAAATTTCTCCTGTAATCACTGATTGGAGTATGATGCCTTTATATCTTTTCCCTAAAATTATGACACTTAATATAATACATAACTTCCGTTCGGATTCTGATTGGTACATTCTAAAGCTAAACACTATATTTAAAACAAGAAATAAATTATAAATATATAATATAATTACAACAACAATCCATACCAATTGAACTCTATTGTTAAACTTAATATTCATTTAAATCTTAAACATTTTATACCTTCCTCTTCAAGTAAGTATCATGCTTCTATACTATACTATTCTATACTATACTATTCTATACTATAGGAATACTTATAAATTTTATATAGTTGCTTCCCCCCCCACTTCACTTATATTTTAAGACATTATGTAATTAAAATGTTCCCATTCCTTCTTAATTCAATTCTTTCATATTTCATTTCATTTATTTTGTTCAAAGGAGAAAAGATTTTCACTAAATTACATTGAATATTTTATCCCATCTTATAATCATATGTTGTTCCAAATTTTCTAACATTATTTCTAATACAAATGCAACAATACAGTCTCATGTATTTTTACAGCATCTCTTTTTCAGTTATATTTTTACCCATTATCTCTAAATAAGTCCTCTTTCTTTACAACTTATTTCAATCTTCATCTTCATTTTCCTCTTCTGTATTCCTCTTTTTTATTGCTTTACTGTTCATAAATCTTAAACATTTTATACATTCCTTTTCAAATAGGTATCATGCTTCTATGGGAACACTTATAAATTTTGCATAGTTACTTTCCCATTTCACTTATATTTTAAAACAGTATGTAATTAAAATGTTCCCCTTCCTTCTTAATTTAATTCTCTCATATTTTATTTCATTTTTTTTGTTAAAAAAAAAAAAGAAATTTCCACTAAATTATGTTGAATATTTGATCACATTTTATAATCATATATTGTTCCAAATTTTCTAACATTATTTCTAATACAAATACAACAATACAATCTTACGTACTTTTGCAGAATCTCTTTTTCAGTTATATTTTTACCCATTATCTCTAAATAAATCCTGTTTGTTTACATCTTGTTTCAAACCTTTATAGCTTCTCTTTCCTTCCTTCCACCCTTGCTTCTCCACTCAACCCTTCTTCCCCCCTTGTCTCTTAATCTCCACCCTCTTCTGTATTCCTCTTTTCTGTTGCTTTCTGACGTTGTGTACACTTTTCACCTTTTTTGGTTGTTTTTTTTAAGTCTTAAATTCTCCATTCTCTTTCCTCCCTTTCCCCTATCTTACCCAGATAAAGTTGCTTGTTCATTAAAGATGGCTTCTTCTTCATCCCAATCTTCTTGTTCTTGTAGTTTCTCATACGTAGAAATCACCATTTCTAAAAAATGAAAAACGGAGCCAAAAGAGCTTCCCTTCTTGTTCCTCTTCTTTATATTTTATAAATTCCATTTTCAATTCATCTACAAATAATGCCATTGTAAAAAAAAATTTAAACAACCCAAATGATTTTAATCATTCAAATAAGAATTTCCAAAAGTCCCAAAGTCACCAAACAGTCCAAATACACACAGTCTATTTCATTTAACACTTTCTTCCTTTTTTTTCACTTTCTCTTCCTGGGGTTGTAATTCAGTTACAAAATTCCAATTAAAATGTGTCTTTTAGAAGTCTTGTTATGAATTTGTTCTAGTCTTTTAAATTCCAAGCAGTCTCCTCCAGCCAAATCTTAATCTTAATTCTTATCCTCTCCCTTCCCACTTACAGCATAACAAAAAAATTTTTTCCAGTGTTCAGAAAACTTTATTGTCCCCTTAGCTTTAATTTTCCAGTTTGATTACCTGCTGATGCCAAAGTGGGTTTTTCCAATTTCTCATTCATCTGCTGTCACTGTAAGGAAGGTGAGTGAGAAAAAACAAACTTTCCCTTTTCACTTTCATTTGCTGCTTCTAGATCTTCTTAGGGAACGATGTATCTTTTTCCAAAATTTAAATTCCAGGATATCTTGGATGTTGCTTCTCCTCCCGGTCATCCAAAACTTTCACTTCTCAGCTTCCTCCTGCACATTCTTTTCCGGATGAAAGCTTCTTTGTGTCAGCCATTTCTGACCGCCGCTCTACCGCTTTCAGAAAAGGGAGTTAAGCCAGCTGAGGAGGGGGGGTGCGACTCCCCCCAACCCCTGCTAGGTCTCCCCTGTCTTCAGCTACCTCTACGGGATAGCTATAGCCCCGAAGTCGGTTCGCTCGGGGCACTCCAGCGGCGAGCACAGCAGAAACCGTGTATGATCATGGATTCCTGCCGCCACCGAGCCTTGCAAACCGGAAGTTCCTGGAGCTCTTTCTTCTTGTTGAATCGCCATTTCCATTTTTTCTAACACAAAGTGATTCGCCTCTTTCCTGTAGTAATTCTCTCATATTTTTAAGTTCCATTTTTAATTCCCGAAGAGATATCATCATTACACACTCTTGTATTTTATGATCGTTAAAGTCCACAAAAAAACCACTTTTACTTTCCTTCTTTCTTCTTTCAATTATCTAAAATTCTCAGTTATTCCAGCCCATGGTCTATACCAAAAACATCAATCAATCCCACAGTCAGTCTTTTTCCTTTATTCTGGTTCTGCTTTCACTTCTAAGATTCTTACTTGTTTCAATATTTCTTTAATGTTATATCCACACAATTCATTCAGAAACAGGATGCTTTCCCTTTTGTTTGAGCTCAAGTTTTTGTCAAAAGGTGGCACTCTCCATGATACAAAGTCTTCACCTTTTTCTCTTATTTTTTATTTAGGGTTTTTTGAACCTCAATATTCCAGCACAGTCCAGTCTCCAATTTGTAAACTTTATTATTATTATTATTTGACAATCTTAAATCCAGTTTTATTTTATGCCTGTTTATTCCCAAAATATTTTAGTCCAATTTAGTTATATCTTTAGTTCCAGCTTCTTCCTTTTAGGTTCAAAGCCCCGCTTAGCTGTCAAAAATATTTTCTTTTTTTTCCCCTGTCCCTTTGTAATTTCGCCACTCACTTTTCTTTTCTTAAAAATTCCATGTTACCTTAATCCCGGGGTACTTTTGTTTAGTTGTATTGCCCAGTTGTCCCGGTTCAGATGTTATCCACCTCTTTCTTCCCTTCTGCACAAATCTTAACTCAGCTGAGTCCTCCTCTTCGGGGTGGCCATTTTAAACCACTGCTGCAGTCGTCTTCAGGGGGGAAAAGACCAAGCCCGGGGGCAAGATGCATCACCCCTCAACCTGGCTTGCAGCTTCCCCTTACTCCGCCACCCCTCCAATGCAGCTTCATCCCCTAAACGTAATGATCGGGGCTCTCCAACGAAAGAGCACGGACCATAGCCGCTGAGAGTCACGATCTATGGTCCATCAGTGAGGAGGCTCTGCCTTCTTCCATCAGAGAAATCTTAAATCTGGTTTTTAATACATTTTTACCACCATAGTAACAAGTGTCAGGTTGGGTCGTTTTGTCCCGAGTATAAATGTAATAATCCAAAAGTTTGGAAAACCAAAATTGTACCTGATCATCTTCTAGTCAAAAGCATCTCAGCTACCCAGGTAGCTGATTTGTTCCAAACTCAATGCAAAGGACTGTTTGTGTAATTATGCTTTTTATGTACCTATTTTTGCCTTAAAAATACGTGCATGGTCCTGCTCGTATGACCTCTCTTTGTTGAATACTAAGGATGATAACTTGAGAGAGGATTTTTAATGGTAACTCTACTTTTCTTGAGAGCTAGTTTGGCATAGTGGTTAAGACAACCAAGAGACCGTGAGTTCTAGTCCCACCTTCGGGACTAAGCTGAGTGACTGAGTCACTTGAGCCAATCACTCTCTCAGCCCTAAGAAGCAAGCAACTTCTGAAATCTTGCCAAGGAAACAGCTGCTAGCAGCCAATACAGACAAAAACACAAAACAAGTACTTCCCTCTGTAGCAGAAGCTCATTTGGCACCAAAATTGATTTTTTTTGAGGCTCAAGTTCTTTTTTATTCTTTAAATTTTATAAGCCTGTTTTGATCCCAATGTCATTGGAGGATATGATTTTAGTTTCTGTACTGAGTGATTTTAATTCTTCGTCTGTATTGCATTAGTATTATGGTGGAATTGTGTTACTTAACCTACTATTTAGTGCATTGTTCTACTGCTAGATTTAAACCAAGGTTCTGAAAGTTGGCAATTTTAAGACTTATGGACCTCAACTCTCAGAATTCCTTAGCCCACTTAGTTGGGAAATTGTTGGAGTTGAAGTCCACAAGTCTTAAAATTGCCAACTTTAAAGATCCCTGGTTTAGAAAATTACCATCTTCTAGATTTTCACGACACTGTATTACATTATTATTCTAGAATGCGTGTCTGAAAACTAGGATTTTGTTTAAGCAATATGTCAAAATGCTGCTTTAAAAAGGAAGGGGGGTACAGGTCCTGTGGACTTTCCTCATAGGATCAAGGTTTTCCTTGATTTTTCTACATCAGGCTACAACATCTCTCTCTCTCTACAAAGATCTCTCTTTGATTCTGTTTTCTCAACAAGAGTTCCTGATACCATCCTGAAAGACATTTCTTGAGTCATCTTAACATTTTAGAGTGAGATCCAGAGAGGAGCTTTGTGTTTAATAATTGATGTGTATTCATTGACAACATGCAGAGAGATTGTACAATCTAAAGTACCAAATTGGGAGGCCATTACTCTGTAAGTATAAATGCCCAACACTCTAGAGGAAGAGAATATAGATCTTTTAAAATATAATTCCACTTGCTGCATTTCAAATCTTTCGTGTTTATCGTATTTTTTCATGTTCTTTATTTCAATACCAGTCTTCTACGGTGCTTACTTTTCTTCCCAATGCAAGCAGCATGTATGGGTGTGCTTCTTACACAGTGAATTAGCATGTTGCAAAGCCATAACAAGGAAAATTTTTCATGAATAGAAACATAGCCATCTGCAGGCAGCTACAGTCCTTTTGAATATTATTGCACACTGACCTGTGTGAATTCAGTCATGTCAATTGTCCTAAACATATCATATTGATCACAAAACCTCTCAATGATTTAAAAGTTCTACTGAACAACCTCAAAGTTGTTCAACAATTTTGTTACACAACATGAATTTTCAAGCCCTAAGATTTTAATTTACCTTGGGGATAAAGCAAAGGTAAAGATTTCCCCTGTCCAGTCATGTTCAAGTCTAGGGGCGGTGCTCGCCTTCTTATCTGAGGGAGTCAGAATTGTCTGAATGCATTTTTGTGGTCATGTGGCCACTATGACCACTAAATGTCAAGGTACATGGAACACTGTTATCTTCCCATTGAAGTGGTACCTATTTATTTACTCACATTTGCATACTTCCAAATTGCTAGATTGGCAGATGCTGGGGCAAATGATTAGAGCTCATCCTGTCACACAACGCTCGGGTCTCAAATCTGGGCTGCCAGCTTTCCAACTGACAAGCCCAGCAACTTCAACTGCCAAGCCATCATGCCTCCTTACCTGGAGAATAAGCAGCTCTAAATTCAAACTGTCTTGCATGAAGACCTCTCTTCACCACTGTCAAGGACCTTGTCTTTACAAGTTCTACTTTGAAAGAAAAGTAGCAATACTGTCCTTTGTTAAGAATATATTACAAGTCATAACTGATATTACCCAGTAAATAGCTATAGTTAAGACTTAAAATTAGATTCTGGACTTGTGCAAAACCTTTCCAATTTGAACAATTTCTATTTCAAAATGCTCTATTTTGAGTTGAAAACAGCAGCTTTCAGCTTCAATCACTTGTTTTGCATTTAAAAGAGGCTATTTGGGTAATTTTGAGGCATTTCAAGCTTGAGACTGATGTTTCCCAGTTTTGGAAAACTTTCAAGTCCACACCATCTCAATTGAAATTCAAAGTTGTTGTTTCTGGTTTCAAATACTACTAAGTGCTATATAGTTTCAAGCAGACTCAAAGTGTCAACCCAAATTGTGTCAAAAGGGCGTTTCTCTACATGTATTTCCTTTAAAGATAGAAAATGTTGCAAATTGAGTCTCTCTGTCCTGATTTCATTTCATTTAAATTCTGCCTCCATGTTTAGAGTATCATAATTGAATAGCTGTTAATTGACATCTGTCCATAGGTTAAAGCCATTATACTGTATTGTATGTCCAGGTAGCCACCCATTGAGTTATGTTATATAAAGCATATTTTAATTGCTGTTTGGATGAATGAGCAAATGTTTATTCTTAAACGTTTATTCAGTTAACATTTATTCTTAAATGTTTATTCTTTAAGGTTTTGTTCAAGGATTTGTACATACCTCAGAAACAAGGAGGAAAAACTATCAGTAATAATTATGACTCCAAAAGGTTTCTTCCATAATTTGCTTCTTTTCAGTGTATGCAATAGAACATCATTGTCTCTCCTGAAATTATTTTTTCCAACTTGTCCTCTCCAATTTTGCAACCGACATCTAATAACCTTTACAAATTATGCTTGCTTCCATGCTATTTAAATAAAAGGAATTGTTTATTTCAATTTAAGGCAATCCAATAGAAACCATATTACATCAAACATTCAACATAGAATATTGTAGCATAAAAGAGATAAAAGTCATCGCCATGCAAATAAAAAGAGCTATGAATGGAAAAAGAAAATGAGATAGGTGAAAACATGCTGGGTGACTGTAAGAAAGTTAGGTAAGTAGATGATGTTTTGATCTGGGCAATAGACTGTGTGTTCAACAGCCTTACTTCATGTCTTCAAAAGATTGCCTAAAAAAAAAAAAGAAGTCATTGTTTCTATTACATCTATTCCATTACAGCCCCATAGAGCTATTCTATGGGGCTGAAATTCGGCAGTTTTGCCCACCTAAAAAGCTGACTTTTATGTCAGATATCTTTCTCTTGCAAGCACTGCATCTTTTACTCAATGGAGCACCAGTTTGCATGATGTAGGTTTTCTTGTTCTTCCACTCACACAAGTGAGGACAAGATTGTTCTGACATGCTTCACCATGCTTTTACAAAGAAGCAGTACAGATAACTGCAGAGTAAATAATATCCACCAGTTGTATTTTTGCTGATGTCAGCAATGCACAGATAGAAGGTGGGGTACTACCAGAATGCACAGCCATTAGGCTCATTCAGTATTTGGGCCACAATATTTCCCACTGTCTCCTTTGGAAGCTTTTCATTCAGAAAAAGGACAGGGAGGGTGAGAGGAATATCTGTATAGTGCTAGGACAAAGAAATTAATTTCTTTTGAGGGTTGGAAGACCATATAACTGTGCAAGTTACATTTTTGGGATATAATTCACAGCCAAAAGCAAAGTGAAAAACAGAACTCATTCACTGTAAATTGTTCAGGATTTCTCCCTGAGTTTATGTCATTCAGCATATGGGCTGGGTAGCTTTACATAATAATTCCAGCCTCAGTCCAAGAATTTATAGCTGAAGTTAATTTCACCAACTAGTTGGGGGTCAAAAGTGGATCTGGACTGAGCAGACTGTCAGTCATTATCAGCTACCTAAATCCAGCTATTTTCAGTAAGCACCAAAAGAACCTTACTATTGAATTATGGATTTTTTTAAAAAAATGTTGATTAGTTTATGGGTAAAACAACCGCTAACACAGAATGGGTTTTATAAAGATAAGTGGTGAAGTAAAACCACTTAAACAGCCATATACTGGATCCAATATAGCTGAAATGGTAAGAAAGGGCACTGCATGTCTTTTCTCCTAGTTCTGTATCACATCTCTGTTGGTGCAATAATGGAATCAATAAAGGCATCTTTGATACACATATAGAGATTTCTTCTTTCATTCCAGCCCCTGGGTTAATCTGCTTTGTTCCAATTTACTTGATTTTTATATTAGTGGGAAATTACCTGAAAGACATCCTGTCTAGTAATAATTAGTACACTGGGCTTCTACAGAAGTTTGCAATATCCTGTTATTATTCTTATTTATAATGGAACTTATCTTATTCTAAATAGACCACAACTGTCATGGACCAATTGGTTCATATGTTCTCACATGTTGTTAAGCATGCAAACTTCTTTGTCCCTCACATTAGTGGAGCTCCCACAATTCTTTCTGTGGCCCTCAGGAACCTGTAGAGCAAGAGGGCCCAAATCCTTGAATTTTCATTTACATTGGGGACAAACCTTGATATTTATAGCACCCAAGGCATGATACCTTATATTCCCCAAATCTTTTCCCAAAATAGGTCCTGGATCCATTCATTTTGGAGGTATGTACTGTGGCAAAGACCAACATGGCTGATGGGCTAAGTGAAGATGCACTCTTGCTGTACAAATTGGAGGAGCTGAATGATGTTCCAGTATATAGAGTCTGAGAATCCCTAAGATGTAACAGTACCTTTTGTTAAATTTTGATTAACCCTGAACAAATTAATTGTAGGACAAGAAAGTGCCTTGCAACTTGTATCACCTTTTTTTTTTTTTAACCACTCTAAAGGCGACAGCTGGGCATAATTGCTCATTTACTGCTTAATACCTCTTTCACTCTCCCTGCAACTGAGCAAAATACCAGCCAGTTGCAATGCAAATCTTATTAATAGATCAGAAAGATTCAAAGAGCGAGTTCTATGAAGTGGACCTTCTTTGAACTTCTACAAAGCAGTGAGTTAAAAGGGATGGTGGTGGAATATTTGAGATGCTCCAAATAATTAAGCAAAGTACATCCTTTGCAAAATGAGAATCAACATTTGGAAAGTGGAGGCTTCAGTGTAATTTTTTTAAAATTGGCCTATATAATCAATATATTCAAATTCTCAGAAACCTCCATTCTTGCACTTAACCCTGAGAAGGAACATCCCATAATCTTTGATTTCATTTCTGATCTCTGCCATTCTCCTTCCTACCTTCTGGGAATAATGTAGGTACCATCATTGGAGGGGGAACTGTTCCCTAGCTAGCTCTGCTATGGAAAGCAAACACCAACTACCAGAGTGGTTGTATAACTGGATAATAGTAGCAATGCAAAAATTGGGTCTGGAGAGCTGGAAGGAATCTTAAGACAGGCAAACAATTACGAGTATAAGGAAGTTCACCTGCTGCCACTAGGGACATTATTCATGAGCAGAATCCAAATAGGCTTTGCATCTAGTCTTAGAAAGGATTGGAATATCTGCCTGGCTAAGCATAATGGGACTCATGGGATCTCCATCACTGCAAATTTTCAAACAAAGAGTGTACAGTCATTTATCAGGGATGGTGAGAGGATTTTTGCCCTAAGGCAGGTGGTTGAAGATCTCCATGATCCCTTCAAACTCTAAATTTTTTACTTTCCTTCAAAAAAGAATGAACTGCTGAGAAATAGCTGGGACTCCCTACTGGACTGTATTTGCAAATTGTGAAATTTGGACAGTTTCATGTTTTCATGTAGCAACTCTACATTTGTTCTGAATGAGTACACTGTTGTTAATGTTTGATTGCTAACCTGATAGGTAAAACTGCAAGGTTTTTAAATAAATCTAAGGTATTTAAATAAATCAGGTTCAGTTTTAATTTTCTTCTCTGATGTTCCAAATACATCATTAAGCCTCACACAGAAATGTCAGATATCAAAGTCAAGAGAGAAATTGGTTTCCAGGTAGATACCAGAAACTGCAGCTTTAGAAAAATTAAAAAAAGGGACTTAAGGGAGGCATTAAGACATACTAATAAACAATCCAAGCCTGCACAAATATCGCCAAAGCAGATTTACAAACAATAAAGGGAATTGGGCAAGCTAGGGATGGGGTTCAGTACAAGAAATAGTAGCAGCACCAACATGACATCAAACAGATACTCATCACAATATTTAGCCTGCCAAGTCAATCCAGAAGTTGAGCTGTTACAAAGGAAAGACAGAAGGCCTAATGTGGCAGGCAGATGATACACAGGCTATAAAAAATTCCAATAATTCAAAACTTTTTGAAGCTGGAAGGAGGAGGGGAAAGGGATACTTGGAAGATTTATGGAAATCCATCACACATACCATAAGCAAAATGAATCATGTAACTTCCTGAAGACATACTAGACTCCATCTTGGTTACTTTGCTGAAAAGAAATGAGGATGCTTACCTGTGATTGAGCGTGTCCTTTTTAAAAAATACCCCCTCCCATTTTTGCTGTTTACCCAATGGAAATGTCTGTGAATTAAACAGATCGTTGTGCCAACATTTCAGCATAAACAGTTCTCAATATGAACTTTTTCAAAAGAAAACACATTGTGGATTTTCTCACTCTGGTGTAGATACTGCTTGGATCTCTGGCCCCAGAAAACAGATAAGCAGACCCTGAAGAGTGACTGGGTGTTTCAACGCCCCTCTCTCTCTAAAATTGCTCTTCCGATCTTCAGATTTCAGTCTGAAGGGTGTGGCTTGAGGGAGAGTAAGGAGGTGGAGCTGGATTAGGTTTGATGCCACGCCCCTTCATGTAGGAGATGAACTGATCTGGAATCTCAGCCAGCACGTCCTTAGCCAGCCGTGCCATACTCAAGACATGGTTGCCAGTGCGGTCAATGTAATCGCGGAATGGTACAAACTGAGAGAGAGATATCAACATATAGATATATATTTAAATATTTATAATCATTTATTTTTCAATTTAGACAGCATCACAAAGTAATGTAAAAGATAACCATGTATTTAAATATCCCAGCTATTTATTGTGCTCAAACTTCCCGGCTAAAATACTGCAACAGAGACAGAAATTGGTTAAGAGAATTCACTAATCTTAGATAAATTAAAATTAAGTGGCCAGGCTATGCTACTAAGGCCAACATAATGGCCAAGGCCTTAATGTCCCCATAATTATTAAACTATCTTTAAAATACTAGACTGGGAAAGAACATCTTAGGGAGCTAGTCAGGAATGGGGAGTTATTTATACTAGTTTGATAAGGATATTTTTGTTGCTAGCCATGTCTATAATAATTCCTAAGTGAGCATCCCCCATGTCATGCTTGCAAATTCAAAATTTGCTGCAGTCCCAAAAGGTTATCTAACTCTGTTTAATTCTTCTTTGAGTGTTAATAAAAATTAGGAGTACAAGGACTGTTTTATACACAACAAATCTTTGTCTATCAACTCTCTACTGTTCCATGTCGACAACTTTTATGTCATGTATTAAACTTGGTGATTTCTCTATGTAAACTCGTGCTTTCCCAATGAGCCTTTATTCTGAAAGTTGTTTCCTTTCCATAGTGATCCCAAACCAGAATGTTTCCATGTCCATTAGACTAAGTAGGCTAGAGAAAGGATAACAATTTACTCAGTGCTTGACACATTTTGTTCAGGGAACTTGCATGGTGGCTATTGCTGCTCACACACAACCTGAGATTTGAATATTCTAAAAATTTTAAGAAAAAAGTCTCACTGAGGCTTTCAAGGTTGGAGATTTATCTTTGCAGCAAGCCTTACAATTCCATATTGGCTAGTAAATGTGCATAATAAAGCTTTATTGTTCTCTTCTAAATACCTGGACAATGTCACGTTCAGCAGTCCTTCCACGAGATGTGATCCGAATATCATCTCCATCCAATTCCACCATTGCTGTCCATTGGAGGAAGCAGAAATGAATGTTTATCAAACATTAAATATCCAATGAAGAGCCAAAAGTTCCAAAATTTTGCTTGTGCCACAAACAACTGATTGATTAATGGCTGGAGGGGAAACACTTATTAAAAATAGCATTACTCTTTTTTCCAGAGTTGAACTAGAATCATATACTGAATATTCCCTTTGCATGTTGCAACTTGCTTTCTTAATGAACCAATCAATGTGAGGTCCCATACTTCTCCACAAAGTATAATTAAGTCATTACACTTTACCTGTTGAATTGCTGGCCTGAATTATTCAGATTTTCAGCAAATAATGATAGTTCTTGCACAGAAGATTATCAATAGGAGGCTTAAAAGTTGTTAATTGGAAGCTCAAGCAAATACATGACAGATTTTAACAGCTGCTCTGCAGAGCTTTAAATGTTGTATATACTTTATTTGACAAATCATATTTCATTAAAAGAAGCTAGGATGTCTGTTCAAATCTTTAATCACAGAAATGTACATCTGCTAATTGCTCTAATTTCTTTAGAAACTTTTATTTTTAATATTCATAGCCAAAGTATTTGGGTGACAAGAATTTAAGACATATGTTGCACATTACACACATTATAGAGGTAAAATATTTTTACATCCCAAAAGATCTTCCAAAAGATCAGATCATGGAATAAACTGCTTAAAGAGATGGCAATATAATCCATTGCTCTAATCTATGTATTAGTTTATTTAAGTAAGGTTTGTCTTAATACATTATTGTGTTTTTATTACACTTTTTCTCTGGGAGCTAAAGATTATACATGGGGAACTCTTCTAGATAGATTCCCATAGTAATAGTCCCATAAAATAGTTAGAAAGAAAGAAAGAAACTGGTCTAAAGATATTCAACGACATTCTGTGCTCACATGAAGATAATGAAGTTTAGTCAAGTCTAATGTTGTATGAAACCAATTTCTGTCTTGCTATGTTTATGGGCATTGCAATGCTGATGGCTACTGCTACAGGCATCTGCAGAAAGTCATGATGTCATCATGTATGCCACAAGGGCATCACCGTAAGTGATGGAAAAGACACAACTTGTTTATTTGTGTAATGATATCATGATGCACCTGACGTCACCTCCTCCCTAAGGAATACCCGTGGTTTAAGTGCAGAACTGAATTTATATTAGACTAGTATAGCTCTATTAGCTCTCAACAGAAATACACACACACACACACACACACACACATTTCATATCTGGAGAAAAAGTAACACAACATAGATTCTTACCATCAAATTCAGCCTGTCCAACACCCACAATTATTATAGACATTGGAAGTTTGGCAGCCTGAGGACCAGCAGGAAACAAGTAAGAATAGAGGAAGACATGCAAAATGGAGATGGGAAGAAGAAACAAAGAAAGAGCCTAGATTTACAACACAGAACTGTAAAATAATATGGAGCAAGCTGAATTAAATAAATCCAGAAGTTAACTCCCTCCCTTCATGCAGACAGTCAACTTACTGGCTGTACTCAATTCATCATAATGTCTTCACTGCTTGGCTCCACAGCCCTCTGTGTATGGAGGGCTGAATTTATTTATTTATATATATATATGTTTATTAAATTTACACGCCATTCATCTCACTATATGCAATTCATCTGGGTGGCTTTCAGCATGATAAAAAGATAATACAAAATGACTAAAAGTTAAGAAAAAAATTAAATAAAGACTAAAAATCAAGAGGCGGAAGTCATTGCAAGAGTACACAAAAAATACCACAGTGATGCTATGTGTTTCCCAGTCTGCCCGAGCTTGCCCTTAGCATGCTGTCCTGTTATCAAATTATCTAACTTCTTTCTCTTCCCCTTCAGCAATCAGTGACTGTTTTTGCTGTTAAATGCAGAAGTGGCAATAATCAGTGCTCTTTGCTATAACAAATCTCTGGCAATGTTGAACAATGGACTGCAGCAACAATTTAATCAGGAGCACACTCATCACTCATCACCACTGGAATCAAAAGCAGAGCACATGGCAGTGTCCTTAATGGCTGGAAACAGAATGGTAGGGGAGGGGGAGATTGCACACAGAAGCAAATACTTGCATAACAAGAAGCTTTGTTTATTCATACAGTCCAGCTGATCT
The DNA here is from genome assembly GCA_015471245.1 of Laticauda colubrina. NCBI lineage: Eukaryota > Metazoa > Chordata > Lepidosauria > Squamata > Elapidae > Laticauda > Laticauda colubrina. The sequence continues at coordinate 51,738,562 of BLBF01000020.1, forward strand.
TCAAATCCCCTCTGGGAAACCTGAATATAAGGTTCATTGGAGCCATGGGAAGAGTAGCTTCGGGCCAATGATTTTTCTTCTTCCTTCCCATTATTTGTGGGGAAAGCCTATAGTGACCTCTTCAATTTGCTCTCACAGCATTCTGAGGGCCACATTCCAAGCAGGTTCTGACCAGTTCTGGAGAACCGGTAGCGGAAATTTTGAGTAGTTTGGAGAACCGGCAAATCCCACTTCTGACTGGCCCCGCCCCCATCTATTCTCTGCGTCCTAAGTCCCAGCTGATCGGCTGGGTCTTCTTTTGTTGCCCTACACAGGAGAACAGAGCTGGAAAGCAGGTTAGTGGGGTGGAGGAGGAATGGGATTTTGCAGAAACCTTCCTCCAGGAGTGGGGAGGGAATGGGGATTTTACAGTATCCTTCCGCTGCCACACCCACCAAGGCACGCCCACCAAGGCACGTCCACAGTACCGGTAGTAAAAAATTTGAATCCCACCACTGGTGGGCAGGGCCTGGATACATTTGGGAGTGAGGTGGTTTGAAAAGAGTGCTTTAAACTTTTGCTTACATTCCCCACTTGGCAGAGCCTCCTAAAACTGATCCAAACCCCAACCAAAATTAAAAAGAGGGGTTGTGAGTTTAAACCTTCTCCATGATGCAGTCCTCAGAAGGAATACTAGCAAGCCTTTGCTTTTTCTCTTGCTCGACGATTTGAGGCTGACTGCTGTTTATCTGCTTTGGCACCTCAATGGATTAGATGAGGCTAAATATTTGGTAGAATGAAGCATGGGGAATGTGTGGGCTTCCAGCCTTTGTTGAACAGCAGTCACACTAGCACAGCCACAGAGGTAGATGTTGTAGCTGAGCATCATCTGAAGGGATACAGATTCCCCCCTCCTGGTGAAAGGATTACCAAGACAAGCCTGTAATGCCCGGTGCACTTTATGGTATGATGAATACATTAGTTAGAAGCTAATGCACTGAGTATGGACTTAGCTTGATGTCCATCCATTTTGGCTTGTAAACCTTCTTTCTTGTAGGCTGGCATTATGTACGAAGGAGGCATATGAATTCTAAGTAGTGGCCTCAAAAGGATCTTGTTGCTTTTGTTAGAATAAGGAAAGAAACAAGCTTGATCTCTTTGGGGCATGTGTGCAACATGACATCACAACACATGTACGAAAGGGGAAAGGCTAGTTTTATGATACCAGGATGATGTTTTAGTCAGAGTGACTCACTTTCCTCCTTCCTGTGGAAGCCACTGATTCTAAATCTGATTGTAAATGCTGTATTAATATAATAATAGGATGGAACCAAAAACCAGTTGCCTGGAGAAAAGAATATAAACACAAAATCACAAAATTGGAAAGGGCCATTTAGTACACTTGTTCAATACAGGAATTCCAATGAAAGCATTCCCAACAAATGTCTTTCCTGCCTCTGCACTTCCTCAAGGTTTCCCATATTTAGCAAAATATTATTCCAATTAAGGAATTCTTGGAATTCAATAGATTTACAACAGGAAACACAGGAATGTGCTGTGGCTGCATACCTCTTACTGTGACTAGCAGTAAATTCCAGATGATCAGCTTACTAATATGCTATGCTACTGAACTGAAGCCATTTTCCCTATGTGGCACATATAAGAATATGTCTGTTATTTGATAAAGCTGAAATCAGGCTGCTCCATTCCCCAGGTGAGCTACTCACATTGACAATTGCTTCTTTGGTCTGAGCCATGTCTGATATCACACCATCCGTGATGATGAGTAAAACGAAATACTGGGAGCCATCTTGCACAGCCGAGGCATATCTGATTTGGAAGGAAATAATATTGAATGCAGGAAGATATAGGTTCCTAGTGGACCCCTGAATCCTGAACTGAACACAAATGGTGCAGTTAACTGTATCAAATTGTAATCTTACAAGCATTAGTAGAAATAATTTGTTTCTCAAAAAAGTGTCCATTGCACTTTTTCCTGTAACTGTACAAGTCAGGAAGGTCTGTTGGATTCTGGGTATTATGAAAGAGATTTGCTTATGTTAAGTGTGATGGGTAGTGCATATTCACTGGATGTTCATGATAGTTGAAGCTGAGGGATGAGCTTGAGGCATATTAAGATGGATATAGGGAAGGGAATGTTGGGAAGCAGATGTGATAGTATGTGAAATATTCTGTGATGCGTAGCACCTGGATATACTCAGACTGCAAGTGCCTTTGTGTGGAATTATGTAGCAAAGACAAGCCTGGGCTGCTGATGTATACAGACCATCTAAAAACCAACCCTCTATTCATTCCTGGATGTTGTCTTGGGACTGGTGTTGGAATTCCACAGATTTCATGGGTGATTTCAATCCTACATGCCCTAGGGGGACAATGCATCTAGCTTGTGTGTACCAAGATAATTATGGCTTGTCACATGAAAATGGGGCCATAACAGGTATGGATGGACATGTTTGACTTGGTCTTTGTTTAGGTGCAGATAAGATGTCATCTGAAAAGGAAGGACAATGATACCTGCCCTGATCACAGTCAATTTTCTTCCCTATCAGATTGCATATCAAGACATTGTGGAGCTCCACACGCCCCAATTGATTTTTTGAATGCAGATTGATTTCCAATAAATGTATATGTGCATCTGTGATCACCTCCAATTCAGAATTGCTCTCCTTTTTTGTGAATATGAATATGGGATATCTTCTGTCACTTGCCTATGTTCCCTTCTAATCCTAATAAATACAACATACAAAACCACTGAATTTGTCTGTTTATGTGGTTTCTGGCTTGTAAAACCAAATGGTATGAATTCGTGTGCCTGCTTTATGGCAAGAAGCTTTCAATGTCATGCTTTATAAAGTACTTTATACTTGTATGGACCTACCCGGCCACATGGTTGACCACTGGTGCAAAGTTAGTTGGGCCATAGAGCTGCACAGTCTTGAGGCTCTGGTGATATGCTTCAAGGATTCCTTCTATTCCACTACAGTGAGGATTGTCACAGTTGCCATTCTGAAAACAGAGAAATGGAGACACAACTAAAGGCAATCTCCAGGTAGAGGCTGCATCTTAACCATTTTTCTTTGGCTGCTTTAATCCTTCCACCTGCCTTTCATCTAATAATATGCCAGAACAACAATGCTAGGCAGCAGGACGGTTACCTATGAATAACAGTTTTCTTTAAAGACTCAGTTACAAAATGTATGTTAAGACAGTTGAGCAGCTTGACTTCCTTCTTAAAAGAAAGAGCATGTGACTGCTTTAGATCAGGATTTTATTGAGACAGATTAGGAGCTTTATCTTTGTGGCTCTCTACTGCAGCTTTGATCTATTACTGGGTGTATTTCTTGCAATAGTATCTTATCTCTCTGTTAGATCACACCACATGCATGCATTTTTGCACATGGAATATGAAAAGACAGAACTACTTCTGGCTAACGTATTTCCCCAAAAATAAGATCAGGCCTTACATCATTACGCAATAACAATAATAGCAATAATAATAATAATAATAATAATAATAATAATAATAATAATAATAA
>BLBF01000020.1:51742107-51765616 GCA_015471245.1 Laticauda colubrina
TAATAATAATAATAATAATGCATTAGGGCTTATTTTCTAGTTAGATCTTATTTTGGGGGAAATATGGTATTAAATACATCCATCTGGCTGACAATTTTAACTGGGCTTATTTTTGGAGTAGGGCTTATATTATGAGCATCCTGAAAAATCATGCTAGGGCTTTTTTTCCATCCCATGGTTAGGTCTTATTTTTGGGGAAACACAGTATGTCTAAGTAATGCATGCATCCTTAGAATTATCTTGAAGGACTCTGTCCCTGTTGGAAGCAAAGATTAAGCAGATGCAACTGAAGCTCACTCTCTGGGGTTGAAAGGAATAGCAACAGTAGTGAAGACATTTTTCTTGGGTTGAGGTTTCATCCTGATTTTACAGATACATCAATATTTAAAAACGATAATGTTGCTTCTTTTGTTATTATTATAACCCTCAAGGCTTTAACTCAGGAGTGGGCAATCTCTGACTTCGAGATGCTGCTGAACTATAGCTGAGCCTGCTAAAAGATGTAGTGGGGAAGATCTGGAGGCCCACAGGCTTTTTTGTAAGTAAATTCCAAGCTCCTTGGAAAGTCAGGCTATGACCAAGGAAAGCAAGACTGCCCAGTGCCAGCCATCCTATTCATTTTATCCAGGAGCAAGGAGAAATAAACTGTGTAGAAAACACGGCTTGTTCCCTAGTCAGTGTGTTTAGGATTGAAGCTTAAAAGATCCGTTGATTCTGCTGTCAATGAGGCAAAGTCTCTGCCAGCAGGATCATATGGCATTTTGCTCTCTCCAGAAAAGGCATTTCAGAATGTGACACATTGGACTCCTATGTCTGACACTTGATCTGATTTGAAATAAAGCATCCCTTGGGAGCTGTTTTTTGAATGCTGGTGTGGCTCAAAGGGAAGTGTCAGTACCAAAGGGAACTCATGAGAGACACGCCCATCGGGGGGAATCTTGGCTCCAAACCCAAGCGCTGGGAACATTTTATCACTGTCATAGTCCTGGATGATCTCCCCAACAGCCTTCAGTGCCATGGCATATGCATTGAGCTGGTATGGATTCATGTAATGAAGGGAGGTAGACTGAGAAGGATTGCCTGCAGAAAATGAGAGAGAGAGAGAGAAAGAGGAAGAATCCAAAGGAGGAAGAAGGAGAAGGAATAGCAGTGAATTCATTGACTTGGGAGCCAGCTGCATTGATGATGTTTGCTTAAGGTCAACAAAAAAAAAAACAACTTATCTGGAATGCTGTAATTGGGAACCTCTCCCTGAGGAGCTTCAACTGATGCTATTACATTATCTTTCAGAGCTGGCAATCATGGCATTTTCATCCTCTCAAGCACTTTAGTGGTTGGTATTTTAAGTACTGAAAGGATGTTATATTCTAAATCCAGAAGCTGGAATTTGCATTGCTGTTTGAATTAATATTGAATCTGTTATTCAGTTGTATTGCTGTACTATGCCTGCCCTACCGATTTCAACATTATGCAGGGCCAAATGCTCTAAACAATTAAAACACATCAGGCCAATTATACACACCTTACATACTTGAATTGTCATAAACTGTCTACAGGAATCTGCCATTATTTTCAGAGTTGCCTTCGGACACTACCAAGTAAAATCTAAACAGAGCAGTCAATCATTTTTATATTGCTAATTTTCTATGGCAAGGGAAAAAAATATAGTAGATTCACAGGAAGATAATTATAAGGCCTAGAAGTTAGAAGAGATAAAATTTGTCATTGCTGTACAGGTAGTTCTTAACCTTACAACAGTTCATTTAGTCAATTTTCAAAGTTACATCACTGAAAAAAGTGACCGATGACCGTTTTTCACACGACTGTTGTAGCATCCCCATGGTCACTTGATCAAAATTCAGACAGTTAGTAACTGGCTCATATTTATGACAGCTGTAGTGTCCTGGGGTCATGTGATCCTTTCTGCAACCTTTGACAAAGTCAGTGGAGAAGCCAGATTCATTTAACAACCGCATTACTAACTTAACAACTGAAATGATTCACTCGACAACTGTGACAAGAAAGGTCATAAAATGGGGCAAAGTCCACTTAACAAATGTCTCACTCAGCAACATAAATTTTGTGCTCCATTGTAGTCGTAAGTCAAGGACTGCCTGTATCTGGACATCTAATGAAATTTCATGAAAGAGACAGCAGGTGGCATAATAAGCCTTATCTTGCTATATCGAAATATTCTTAGATCTGCTTAAGAATTCAGCGATCTTATCTACATGTACAAGCAGACGTGCGTTGTGTGCAAATAGAGCATTGGCTTCTTTAAGCTAAAATAAGGAAAGTTCTTAGCATTGATTTTCCAAGGCACACATGCTCATCTTTTACATTCGTATATATGCATCACCAGTCTTGCTCACCTAGTTTTGTCCCTGAACCCAGTTCATAAAAATCAGTACCACAAGAGACCACATTCATGTCTAAAGTGAACTGAGTCTGATTTTTAAAGCAAAAAGTGATGAGAGAAGCTGATTTTGCCTTTTTCTTTATTATCTCACCACGCTTTTCAAGGGTTCCTAGCTGAAGCTTGCTTCCAGCATGAAATATTTTGCTTTCTCATTTGACACTTAATTTGGTGCCTTTACAGGGCATGCAAAGCAATCTGACTTTATGTTACAAAGCTCAGAATTAAAGAAAAACCGTTGTCAGAAGCTTCCATGGGTTTAGAAGAGATATGCAAGATTGGATCACTCCCCTGAGAGGAGAGGGATAAAGTCAATATATTCTATAACCTCTTAGATAGCTTTTCTGAGGTCACCTTAGGTTATGATCTAATGAATGGTAGCTTCCTGGGGAAAGCCACCATTGAACATAATAGGCACTTTTATGCAATATGCTTAGGGTTAAGATTTAATGACTTTAATAAAAGTATAATGATCCAATTTTATTTTTAAACACTAGTAAATTGTATGAGCAAATAACATATTAAATGGATAGCACACTAACAACAATGAATAAATCAAAGCTTACCATTGGAAGCTGTGAAATCAATGGCCACTGTGAAATTGATCTGTGTCCTGGAGGAAAAAAAACCACAATATCATCATTTAGGCTGTAATTGTACAATCTGTTTAGTAAATTATTTCGCCTTTGAGAAAAATGAAGTCCAGAGTTGTTGGAAGCTATGTCCTCAGCTTTCCTTCTTGTATTATCTTTATTCCAATAATTGTGTTTATAATAATTAATTAGAATGGTAAACTGAAAGATAAAAGGGACAAGCATCAGAAATGGACAAAGGAATGCATAACTAAAACCAAATACCAGCAAACAGCCCTGGTCTTCAAGGATGAAGTCAGGAAACCTAAAGCTCAGAATCAACTAAGACTTGAAACAAATGCCAAAACTGATAATAAAAATTTCTTTCAACAAATAAAAAGACAAGAAAAAAGGCAAGGAAACAACTGGTCCACCAACGAGAGAAGATTGCAAGGAGATGAGGGAGAAAGCAGAACTGCTTAATTAATTCTTTGTATCTGTTTTTACACAAAAGGAAAAAACAGACCAACCTATCAAAAGCACAACAGCAGAAGACAGACTAGGAATACAAGTCCAAATAGGCAAGAAAAAAATGATAAGAGAACACCTAGCCCCATGATGATGAACCTATAGCACGCATGCCACAGGTAGCATGCAGAGCCATTTATGCAGGTACGTGAGCCCCAGCCAAACTTACCCGCACTGCACATGCACGCGCTTCCCAACTGGTGTTTGGCCCGTTTAAGGCTGTTTTTGTCCTCCTGGAGGCTCGAGGGAAGCCTCTGCAGCCTTGTGAGGCAGAAAAATGGCCTTCGGGAAATACCAGAATTGCCCGCTTTCAGCTTCCGGAGGGCCTCTGGAGCTCGGGGGAAGCAGTTTTCACCCTCCTGGAGGCTCGAGGGAAGCCTTTGCAGCCTCGGGAGACTGAAAAATGGCTGAAAACCAGCTGGGAGGCACATGCATGCACAATGCAGGTAAGTGGGAGGGGTGGGGGAGTTACGCACGCATGTGCAGGGGTGGTGGGGTGCATTACATTGTGGGTGTGTGCTTTCAGCACACCACAACAAAAAGGTTCACCATCACTGACCTAGCCATTCTAGCTGAATTCAAATCATCAGATTTGCCGGAGGACTGGAAAAGAGCTAATGTGGTTCCAATCTTCAAAAGGGAAAAAAAAATAGATCCAGGAAACTACAGACCAACCAGCCTGACATTGATACCTGGGAAAATCCTGGAAAAGGTAATCAAGCAATGGGTCTGTGAACACCTAGAAATGAGCAAAAATATTCAGTGATGGGCTGCAAATTTTCTAACAGCGGTTCTCTGGCTGGGTAGGCATGGCCGATTAGTCATGTGACTGGGTGGGTGATGTCACTCATCACACCCAGCCACTCCTCAAAGGCAGAGATAGGATTCAGCCGGTTGGGGCGAATCCCAACACTGGCTGGCCCCGCCCCCACCCATTTTTTGGCCTATATTTTGGCCACTTTCAGGCTGTTTTGGGGCCTTTTTTGGGCCATTTTTGGGGGTTGTGTCTTAGTCCCAGTTCTCTTTAACATATCCATAAATGATTTAGATAAGGGGATAAAAGGGGAATTCATCAAATTTGCAGAAAATACCAAGCTGGGAGGAATAGTCAACACTTTAGAACATAGACTCAAGATACAGAAGGATCTTGACAGACTGGAACTTCTCCAAAAAAATGCAAATCACTGATGAGAAAAATAAGGCAAGAAAAACTAAATGTACAGGTGTAGAATAGGTGGTATCTGGCTCAACAGCAGTAACTCTAAGTGACCTAATAGATGACAGCCATTTATGTATGAGTTAGCAATATACCACAACTGCCTTAAAACCAATGCAGTCCTAGACTTCATCCACAGAGTCAGTGGTGGGATTCAATTTTTTTTACTACTGGTTTTGTGGGCATGGGTTGGTGGGCATGGCAGGGGAGAGATACTGTAAAATCTCCAGTCAGGGGTGATATTTGTCAGCTCTCCAAACTACTTAAAATTTCTGCTACTGGTTCTCCAAAACTGGTCAGAACCTGCTGAATACCACCTCTGAACAGAAGGATAGTATCAAGAGCACGTGAAGCGATAGTTTCACTTTATACTGCACTAGTAAGATCACACTTGGAATACTGCACCCAGGTCTGGTCACTGTGATACAAAAAAGATGTAGAGGCTCTAGAAAGAATGCAGAAAAGAACAATAAAGATGATTAAGGGTCTAGAGGCTATGCTATGAACAGTTCCAGGATCTAAATACAGTATGTCTAGGCTAGCAAAGAGAAGGACTATGGGTGACATGAGAGCAATCTTTCAATATTTGAGGGAATATCAGAGAAGAGGCGGTCGACCTCTTCTCCAAAGCATCTGAGGAAACGGCAAGAAGTTGCAGAAGATCCCTTATCAAAGAAGATCCAACCTAGAATTAAGGAGAAATTTTCTGACAGTGAAAACAATCAATCGGTGGAATGTCTTGCCACAAGAAGTTGTGGGTGCTCCATCACCTGAGAGTTTCTAGAAGAGATTGGATAACCATTGTCTGGAATGGTATAGGATCTACTGCTTCAACAGAAGACAGGACTAGACCTCTAAAGTCCCTTCCAACTTGGTTATTCTATAATTTATTCTGTTCTCTGATTGTCTCAGAGTTTTGCCCCAAGAGAAGAAAGAAGGGAGATTTTTTCAATGGTTGCTACATTCTGTGAAATAAGCAACCTCCTGAGGTGGGCTTGACTCTATCCTTCTGGTATTCAGGAAGACATTGAAAGACATCTCTAAAAAACACTCAGCATCTACCAATGTATGTTGGGAGGGTTTCAGTTTCATTTAAAATGATTTTATGATTATATAATAACGTTATAATAATAAATCTTTGTCCCTCCATGGGCTCCTATGAATCAGCTCAATTCTCAGCTCCAGAATCTATCCAGGAGGACAAGGAACAGGAGTTTAAAGCACAGTGTGCAAAAGTGCTATTAAAATGGATGATTGAAAAAAGCTGTTTGCAGACATTTCTCTGGCAGCCTTCTCAGATGAGATTCCAAATCTGTCATCTCCCACCCTCCACCAAAAGCAATTGCTCCCATGACAGGTCTTTCCTTCAAATGTCATACAAGCCTTCAATGAAAGAATGCAGCTGTTAGTGAGAGATAATATTTTAAAATGCCTGCTGGAAAGGCAGAGACCAGGTTAAAGGGAAAGGCTTCTTTGTTTTGCTGCTTGGGAAATACATCTGAATTAGATTTAGCACCGGTCAGGGATGTACTTTTAACTCTCGAAAAGAGCACTAAGATGTTAACTATCTGTGTTGACCTTAACAACTGTGTTAACAACAACTGTGTTGACCTTGTTGACCTTAAATTCCATATTACTCTCAGCCTGCAGTGTGTGACAAATCCAATAACTAATAATAGAAATCTGTAAAATGTAAAATCAAAGTTATAAGAAGAAAAAACCCCTGCATACACAGCAAATTTGTCTCCAGGCCTTAGGCACTGGTCTTTCACACCCAGCTTACTGAGTTCAAAACAAACATCATAATAATGAATTATTGTTGGTAACACAGCCAAATGATTAGGCTGAATTTGGCATTTTTATCTATCTACAAAATGTGAGATAAGAGATGTTGTTAGATGGTGTTAAATGTATCATTGCAAGATGTGAGCTGTTCCAAGTACAGCTGTCTTCTGCAATTGACTGATGATGATTTTGTCAATGCTGATGATGTTTATGTTGTGCCAGTAATCCCAGTAATTTTGGGATTGCGTCCAGAAAGTTATCATTATTGGTACTATCTTTGCAATGACACTGAAACTGCTGGCCAGAAATGGTCTGCACTCTGGTGGTTCGAACCCAGCTCTGTGAGATGGAGTGAATGCCTGTCGCTCGATCCCTAGCTTCTGCCCACACAGCAGTTCAAAAGCATGCAATATTACATATTACCCTACAAGTAGAAACCACTTTGGTGGGAAAAAGAAACCCTAGCTGTGGTTTGTGTGTGTGGAGAATGGAAGCTGGCACTGGACTTGGCCAGATGTGAGACATCACAACATGAGGTGAAGTGAGATGAGACTGGTGAAGAAGCCCAGAAAAGCCAGCAACCTGAACACAGCTATTTAACTAGTATAAAGTAAACTGGTAAAATCTTACAGTACACCAAGGATAGGCACACAAGCGCTGAACAGAATGAGCCAGCAATTTAGGCTGTCAGGACTGCATTATGTGTATGTTTCCCTGACACTGTATGTCATGCACTAAATAAATGCTTTCTTTTGTCACAGTCATTCTACTTGTAGTTTCAGGACATGTATTTAGTGATTTCCCCCCATTATTATTAAATTATTAACAACTATTCAGGATAATGCTTGAACCAGAACTGTAAGAAATCATCAGACAAGCCTGGCAGAGGAGCTCTGCTGGGAAGTTCACTTGACTTCTACCGAGAAAGAAAACAGATGGTCAAGGAAAGGAAGGAATAATTAATAAGATGTTAAACTAAGTAGCTTTCCCCTGAGATGAGAGGACTTTAAGGAAAAATTGGTCATTGAATGAGATGAAACATGTTGAATTACTAGCATGAAAAAGGTAACAGGATAATGAGTTTCAAGAAAAAGAAGAATAAAACATACTTACCAATATATTTCAGAGAATGTATGCTAGTTACCAAAAATTCAATGTTTTCTTTAATGTTGAATAAATCTAAGAAATCTCTTTACCTTTCAATGAATCTATATCTTTTAGGATCCCTTCTGAAAAATTAATGGGTTAACAACCCACCTTGGTTGTTAAATGCTCTGAATGGGCTTGGGTTGATTTCTAGACTCTAGTACCTCTCAAAACCCACAAACTGAGCTCTGATGGATTCTTCAGTGGTTGGATATTTGCATATGGATAATGTGGGATTTTTATGGGCCAAGAAGGGCTGGTAGATCCATCAGATAAATATACTCTTGGCTGCAAACAAAGAGCCACTGCCCAACATCTAAACAAAAGCCAGCTCTCAGCAATTTATAGAAAATAACAACAACAAAGCAGTAGCAAAGAGTGGAAATACCCTTCAGATTTGGGAAGCTGTAAGGGTTGCAGAAATTCATAAAACTTATGCACACACCACTTGAAAAGTAGAAGACTGCAGAACAGCCCAATCAAGACTTTGCTTCCTAGTGATTATGAAATGATGACTGCTGTTATTTAGGGAAGGGAGCATTTTTAACATGAGGTCCCCACCATGCAACATTATCCTTCACATTGCCTTATCCAAATGCATTATGATAAAATTAAATATGGTTAGCATTTTTCTAAAGTAAACTATCTATTTGTACAGGTAGTCCTTGATTTACAATAGTTCATTTTGTGACCTTTCAAAGTTACAGCGACATTGAAAAAAGTGACATGATCGTTTTTCACACGACCACTGTAGCATCTCCATGGTCACAAGATCAAAATTCAGATGCTTGGCAACTGGCTGTGATGTTTGCAGTGTCCTGGGGTCATGATTACTTTTGCAACCTTCTGACAAGCAAAGTCAACAGGGAATCCAGATTCGCGTAACCATATTACTAACTTAATTAATGCAATTATTCACTTAACAACCATGGCAAGAAAAGCCTATAAAATGAGGCTTAACCAATGTTTTACTTAGCAACATACAATCTGGGCACATTTGTGGTTGTAACTCGAGGATTATCTATACTTCTAAGTGTGACTAAATAAGTTCAGTGATCCTTCAGGCAGAGCACATCTCTAAATTTTGCAAAACCAGTTCTCAACACCAAAATGTGCACCCTGGGGAAAGCCATCTATGAAATGCATTTGTTAGGAAAAGTTGCAGTTTATAAATGGATGGGAAAACTGATGGCTGAGAAAACTGAACGAAAGAGACATTTGATTAACTATATGAAAAAATGATGTGGACTGAATATAAAGAGATTTTTTTTTTGTGAGAACTGGCTGTGATGACTCAGTATTTGGCAGGCAAAAGGGATTCTGCCTGAGACAAAAGTATATCAGCAAAACAAAATCTCTCCAAGGTGTTTGAGTTTCTTTCTTCGCAATGACTTTGGACTTTTAGAGGCTTTTCTTCATTTTTTTTCTGTTGCAGCTTGCAAGAAATAGGACATAATAAAGCTATATTATGTAAGACGAACACAGAAAATGGTAACAACTAAGCCTAATTTACCTTATTCCTTTTTTTTTTTTTAACCCATCTTCAGTCTGTTATTAGCTTAGGCTTTAAGATTCTTGCCCACATGCTTGTTTTATCTAAGTAAGTTTTTATTCTTAGGTCTAATAAATCAGGCACTGGACCACGAGTTCTGTATTACACCCTCTTACACTGTCCCAAATATAAAGAGATTCTCTTTTGTGTGTGCATATTTTGACATTAATTTTATATCTTGAAGCCCAATAATTTCAGACTAAGAACCCCTTTTAGCAGGCATTCTCTATGCATGACAAAAATTAGACCCAACCCCATGTATTTTCAGCAGCTTTTTCCTGTTCTTGTGTAACAGTTCAACTTTCTAAAACATAATTTGCTCACCAGAGTTGGGCATGGATTTCAGATCTTCTGTACCCAACAATTTTCTTTCCAGTGTTCATTTGAATAATTTATCAGTAATTCAACATCTGATGGTGCAAATAAGTTTCAAATCAAGAGGCAGAGCCATTTGTTCCACTGACATAATCAGGGGAATCTTATCTCTTTCTCTTTCCATTTTATTATCATAAAATCCCATGCTCTAAGCTTTTTGAAAAGAGGGTGGACAAAATGTGATAACAAATACAGCATTATAGAGAAGTATCTGATACATGAACTTGTTCAGATGTTTAATTGTATGAATAGCAGGCATACGTGAAGTTTTAAATCCTAAATAGCTCAATGGGTGCTCTTCTGTGGCATTTCGGAGTTGTTTATTTGGCAAGAAAATAGCAAATAACTAGTCATGTCAGAGAACTGCAGCATCTTTCTTGATCGGTTCTAGTCACTCTGATACAAGCTAAACTTCATATTGAAACAGAAAGAAAAATATTTCCCAGAAAGTGTAACATTCCATCAGTACTCCTTGACTTATAACCAGAATGGAACCTAACCCAATTTTATGATTTTTTAATGGCAGTCTTCAAGTGAATTACCATAGTAATTAAGTAAATCTGTGGTCATTAACTGAACAACATGGTTGTTAAGTAAATTCATTATTCACAAGGGAGCACTTGCTAAAAACCATTAAAAATGCTGTTTTTTGGCAAAAACGTTGTAAATTGTGGTCACAGGATTGTGGGATACTGCAAATGGCCATAAATGCAGGCTGGTTGCTGAACAACCGAAATGTCACCATTTGACCACAGGGGGCACAGCCCCCAGAACTTTGGAATCAATCTATGAGTACTTTTTTGGGGGTAGGGGAAATCTGTTGTAACTTAAAAAGTCACTAAGCAACCCAAAGTAAGTCAAGGACTGCCTGTATACTATTTGGTCGTTCTCAAAATAGAAGAAGTCCAATTACTACCACTAGCTAAACTCAAACACTTGTGTTTTGTCCTTAACATTATGCCACCAGCCCAGTGCTTCATGGTATTGGTTAAATCCTTATCATCCATCTCTAATCCTACAACATACTTTTACAATGAAATCAGAGGTGGTATTTCAGCAGGTTCTGACCAGTTCTGGAAAACCAGTAGAGGAAACTTTGAGTAGTTCAGAGAACTGGCAAATACCACCTCTGACTGGAGATTTTACAGTATCCTTTGCCCTGCCAGGCCCACCAAGCCATGCCCACAGAACCGGTAGTAAAGTTTTTTGAATCCCACCACTGAATGAAATGCAAGAATCATCTGTTGCATTCCCATGTCATATCAAGTCAGGATACTAAACCATTACTGGAACAAGAATCATGTTGGTTCAACAGCAGGATCCCTTCTATTTGCTTCTTCTCTTTGGAGAAATAAAGGAAGCAAAGAGAGCTTGATATGGGAGACATCTTTTGATCTTGGGACCACAGTTGCAATGATGCCAATGATGTGATCAGAGGGACCGGGGATAAAAAAATCTTGGCCTCTTTTCTTTTCTTTTCTGTGTGTGGATTGGATTGGAAATGGGAGCATTTCACAAAACTACAATTTTATCCTTGCTTTTCCATCTCTATTTCTGTTTTTGCAGCTGAAAATCTTTGGCCATTTTGATGCCATCTTTTGGCAGCATGATTTGGACCTGTCATCTGAGGATTTTGGAAATGTTTAACAGGACATGATTTGCTTCATGGAAACTTGGGAAACATTCCAACTGCTTCTTTAGACATTTTCATACCTAAAATAATAAACATTATCATTTTGACACACTGTTTTGGCAGGATAAATTTTTGGACATTTTAGAGTCTATAAATGAGGTGCCAGACTTACTAAAGCTGTAGCTGGCTGTAGCTTGCTGCTGAGGAACATTTGAACCTAGAATTAAAATTATGATTCTCAAACAAATCAAAATTCATAAACTAATAATGAACCTTGCTTTATAGCTTTTAAAAGTAATCCAGTGTTATCTGGACATTTTAAACCTAATTCTGATGTTGGGATTAATCATACAAAGTGATGCCTTCATCGAGATCTTGAAATGGGAAGAGCAAACTAACAGCAATCAACTGCATAATTTATTCTATTTATTTGTTTTGGCTGAAGTACAATTCCATCCTAATTAGGCTATTAGGCTATAGGTTGGTAGGAATACCAACAGTCTTTCTCATGATGCCTGGGTTAAATTTCAGTGTTTTAGCAGGAGAGATGACTTACCCTCCTTTGATGTAATCTAGAAACGTATGTTCTGATTCAGTGGCAAATGACAGCAATGTTACCTTGAAAAGGAAGAAACAGGTTGTATGTCACATAAGGACCAATGAAATAATTGTTACTGGGGCAGAAGCAACTGATGCTAATTATGTGTCATGTCCAAGGCCATCTTTACTCTACCAGTCCAATAGATTACTGCAATTCTGTTTTTTAAGATTATCAGATTTTGCTTGCAAAAATCCAGAAAAAACATTTATTTCTTTACTGGAGATTTGAACTTACATTCACAAGAACAGTTACAACAGTAGCCTAGTAAATTCTCACTCTGGTGGAAAATCTCTCACCATATATTTTTTTGGGGTGTGGGGGGTGGAATCTAAAGGACAAACTTGAAAAAGGGACAAGTCTAAAAGACATGCACAAGGAAAAAACCAATTGATTATAACTTCGTTTTACAAAGAAAATTTCAAGAACTTTTCTGCTTTAAAAAAATACATTTTCTGAAAAAAAAAATCTAAAGCCAAACAGTATATGTAAATTTGTTTTAAAAAGACAATTCAAATTTCATATTTTTCACACAAATGTGAAAAACTGTGTATTAAATGGTATTATTTCTACAATAAAACTGAAATGATCAAAATAAAGGTCAAAAGTGACTTTTTGGAAAATAAATGAATTTAAAAAGACAACTCTTCAAAATAAAGGATGCCCGTTATAATAAGGGCCAATTAACAGTGGTTACTAGTATTTCAAACAAGAATCTCCCTGGTCCACAGGTTCATACTGGGAACTAAAGCTCAGCCTTTCTGTATGGGATCTACTACTTGGCCCTTCCTTATAAATCTAACAATTTAATCATTTTCTCCTATAGACAAGGAAACATAATATATCATGCCAGAAGCATCAGCCAGATTTAACAGTTACCAGGAAAATAATCTGAATTTATCTGGCAAATGTATCAATCAGCCCAAACGTCTATGTTTTTCTTTGCATGTAGAAATTAACATTAATTCAAAAGACTTTCTACATTTTGACTCTGTTGAAATATTTATCAGCTCTCTCTGCCTTTGATTCAAATCAGATTGCACTATTTTCTACTATTTTAACTGTTGAATCCTGGATACAGGAGTGAAAGCCACCTGTTTTTACTGGCCATTCCTCCGGCTAGAATTTATATAATACAACTGCTTGGGCAAAAACTAATAGTCGTGCATTATTTGCTGTTTACATCAACACATGTAATTTTCCGCCTATTTTCTATTGTTGAGGCTCAAATAAAAAAGAAATCCCAACTTCAAAATTTCTCAGATGGCATGTTGGGGAAATACTTTAATATATCAAGTACATTTGTAATAATGTTACTCACTGTTCCTGAATTAGAGTATTTCTTTTTCTTCATTTTCTTTTTGGGATTTACCACCTGAGAGAAAGAAGAAAAATGATGATAATATAAATACCTCTGTGAGACATCTGGTCTGGCTGAGCCTGTAATGTACACTAGAAGCAGTAGATGCACTCCTGGTATATACTTATATGAATCCCATCTCTATACATGACACTTTATAGAGGGATATTGCAAAACAAAATAAAAGATGTTCTGTATAAAGAATAGTAGACTCCAAATACAGGGTTCTGATTGGCTAAAGAACTTGAATGGGGATTGGTTCAAAGGAACCAATCCACATAGCTGCTCAAAGGCGGCAAATATTAAATACCTGTCATTGGCTACAAGCTGGCAGAGAAAAACATATAAAAGGCTGCCACAGCTTGAGCCAATGTTCCGTTTTTCAACTGTGTTATAAAATAAAGACTTTGTTGTTGGAACCCGGTCTACCTCACGTTTTTCCGGACGGAACACTGGAGACGAGGATGGGATCATCCTAAACGCGAGACTGAGCACGCGGTGACAGATAAAACCAGACGAAGAATCCTACGTAGACCATTTCCAGATGTACCTGGAGAGCAATGAGATGGAGGAAATCTCAGACCAGCGCAAGAGAGCTGTTTTCTTGACACACTGTGGGCCCGCAATCTTCAAAATGGCCAAGGCTTTGGCGAAGCCCCGAGATGTAATACAATTGACTTGGACAGAGCTCCAAAGAACATTAAAGGCCCACTATGCACCGATGGTGTCAAATTTAATAAGGCGGCACGAGTTTTATCGGAGAGACCAGAAAGAAGGCGAAACCATCGCTGATTTTGTGGCAGCCCTCCGACAAATAGGGGGAGCGTGCGAGTTTCTGAACTTAGATGAAGCGATGCGGGATCGAGTAATATTGGGGTTAAGAGACTCTAATATACAGAGCAAGCTACTGAATAAACCCAACATATCAGTAGCCAAAGCTATTGCAGAAGCCTCGGCCGCTGAAGCCACAAAAAAATCGGCGGATAAAATGAAACAAATGAACGCGAACAATGACGAAGCAAGCCCGGCCAGAGGGAAAAAACAATCTCCCACCACCACTCATTATGAAGAATTTGACGAGACGTCAGAATCCGGGGAGGAAGACGATGAAATCCACCGCCTATACGCCAACAAGAAAGGGCGCGAAAACAGAAATCGGCGGGAATGCGCTGGCTGCGGGGGAAACCATCCTCGAGCCGATTGCAGATTCCTCGATGCCATTTGCAGAGCATGCAAGAAAAGGGGGCATATCGAGAGAGTCTGCAGGAACAAAAAGAATTACAGCCCAAAAAGACGCAGCGACTCCCCAGCAAAGACTGAGCCAAAACTATCTGAGAGAAAGTGGCAGCGAAACAAGCAAGCCACTAACCGAGAGAAAGCACACCAGACTTTCACTGTCAGAAGCGCTCAGATGGAAAGCGGGAAGAAGGTAAAAATAATTGTAAAAATTGAAGACAACCCCTGCGAAATGGAGGTTGACTCTGGATCTTTCCTATCAATGGTGTCATGGGACACCATCAAAAAACTGGTCCCAAACATCAAGATCAAGGAACTCCAGAAACAAAAACTAACCCTCAAGGACTATCAAGGAAACCAAATTCCTGTAGTAGGCCTAGGACATTTCCGAGTCACCTACAGACAACATGTCGCAGTACTACCATTAACGATAGTCGACTGAGATCGACCAAGCCTCCTGGGCATCGAATGGTTCGCACCATTGGGCATCGGGATGACCGGAGTAGACCGGGTGGCTGAAACCGACTGGGAAGAAGACCTGATCCAAGAATTCCAGGACGTTTTCGATGGCTCCCTAGGCAGGTATCGGGGGACCCCAATTTCTTTTAGTCTAGACCCCCAGGTAGCCCCTAAAAGACTAAAGGCCAGACGAGTTTCTTTTGCTCTAAAAGCAAAAATAGAGGAACAACTAAATAAATTAATAGATCAAGGGGTTTTAGAACCGGTCGACCATGCCAAATGGGAAACACCAATTGTAACGCCGATTAAACCAGACGGGTCGGTTTGAATCTGTGGCGACTACAAGGCTACCCTGAACCATGCGCTGCAACAAAGCGCATACCCGGTGCCAGTCGTGCAACACCTATTACACTCTCTTGGGGGAGGAAAAGTTTTCGCTAAGCTAGACCTAGCACAAGCTTACCAACAGCTCCCAGTAGACCCCTTAACGGCTGAAGCACAAATAATAGTGACTCACAAAGGGGCATTCAAATGCAACAGACTCCAATTTGGAGTAAGCGCAGCCCCAGGCGTTTTCCAGAGTCTCATGGAACGCCTGTTAAATGGTATAAAAGGGGTCGTACCATACTTCGATGACGTCCTAATTTCGGCCAAAGATGCAACCCAGCTTAAGAAAAGACTTAAAGATGTCCTAAATAAATTCAGAGAATCTGGCCTTAAAGTAAAGAAAGAAAAATGCTGTCTAATGACTGATCGCGTCGAATTTTTGGGATATTTGATAGATGGAGAGGGCATACACCCTACCGAAAAAAAAGTCAGAGCTATTAAAGACGTACCAGAACCAAGGAATAAAACTGAACTGCAGGCATTTTTGGGACTAATAAATTTTTATAACGTGTTCCTACCCCACAAAGCAACAATAGCGGAACCATTACACCGATTACTGGATAAGAAAACAATTTGGACTTGGGGGTATAGAGAAAAGAAAGCTTTCCAAAGAATAAAAAACTTATTAACATCAAACACCGTTCTCATCCAGTTTAGCAACACACTGCCATTGACGGTAACCTGCGACGCCTCACCATTTGGAGTCGGTGCCATCCTGAGTCACCTATTGCCAGACGGAAGAGAGGCACCCGTCGCATACTATTCAAAGACTCTGTCTAAAGCTGAGCGAAATTATAGTCAATTGGACAGGGAAGCCCTGGCAATCGTCACTGGAGTAAAACGCTTCCACGAATATCTATATGGAAGAACATTTGTAATAGTAACGGACCATAAACCGCTACTTGGAATTTTGGCAGGAAACAAACCAACACCGAACATTTTATCCCCGCGAATGACTAGATGGTCAGGATTCCTAGCAGCCTACTCGTATACTCTAACACATCACCCTGGGAAACAAATCTCCCATGCAGATGCTTTGAGCAGAACTCCGCTACCAATTATAGAGGAAGACCCGGCACCAACGATGACCACCTTGCAGATAGAGACATGCCCAAATCTGCCCATATCTGCAAATGATGTCGCCAGAGCCACCGCAAAGGACCCATTGACTGCCCGTGTACTGAACTGAGTAGGTAAAGGCTGGCCGGAAAACCAAAAAACTGAGAACTTTAAGCCTTTCCGGACCAGACAAACTGAACTTTCAATTCAAAAGGGTTGTTTGTTATGGGATGATCGGGTTGTTATCCCCTCCAAATTACAAACGAGGGTACTCAATATGTTTCACGAAGGCCACCCGGGAATTGTTAAAATGAAAAACCTTGCAAGAAGCTATGTCTGGTGGCCGGGTATAGATAGGGACATCGAATACTGGGTAAATTCGTGTAACAAATGCCAAAGAAATAGGCCTTCCCTGCCACAAGCACCCATAAGGGACTGGGAAACCCCACGAGGACCCTGGTCACGAATCCACATCGACTTTGCGGGTCCGACTAAGGGACATACTTTCCTCATTGTCGTAGATGCATACTCAAATTGGCTAGAGGTTAAAATTATGCCATCTATGACAACTGAAACCCGTATTAAACAACTGGACAAACTCTTTGCGACCCATGGCCTGCCGGACGTCCTAGTGTCCGACAACGGGCCACAGTTAACGAGCATTCAATTTGAACAATACCTAGCCTCCCTAGGTATCAGACATGCTCTATCCGCGCCGGCCCATCCGGCTGCGAACGGCAGGGCAGAGAGAATGGTTAGATTTACAAAAGAGGGGTTAGAAAGAATGGACATTGGGGATGTCCAAGATAAAATAAATCGCCTGCTCACCCTCCAGCATATCACACCCAGTACCATAACAAACAAAAATCCGGCGGAACTACTAATGGGGAGAAAACTAAGGTCGCAACTAGACAGATTGCACCCAAACTATATAACAGAAACCCCCCCCCGACTCCTCCACCCGTTTCAGGACATTTGAAATAGGCGACCTAGTCTATGCAAAAAATTTTACCGGGGACCCATTATGGCTACCAGGAACAATCACACAAATTACAGGCCCCTGGTCCTACCGACTAACCATAGACGACAGCAGGGAATGGAAGCGGCACATAGACCAGCTTCGTTCCCGAAACATTGAAAGAAGTACAAACACAAAACCACAAATATTAAAAAATGACGAAAACCAAACCAAAGGGGGGGGGGAAATACGAGAAAATAATAAAGAACCATTAAAATTAAATACAGAATACAATAGCAATCAAAAAGAGCATAAAAGAGACTTACAGTTAGAAGACAATCGTGGGGAAAGTCCAGACGAAGGGGCCAGCCAGGCCAGCTCGACCTGCCCGGAGAGACCAGGAGGGAGCGGCAATACCACCGGCCTAAGAAATCTAGGCGGCAGTAAAATGGCTGAATCACCCTTCCAGGCGGTTCCATGGGAAAGAACAAGAGAGACAGCAACCCCATCCGAACCAGTCGAAGTCTTCAACAGGAATGAACCGCGCAAGTCCAGTCGAGTCAAAAGAAGCCCCACCTACCTGCGCAACTACGTCACCACGTAGGACTAAGCCAAGAGGGGAGGGGTGTTCTGTATAAAGAATAGTAGACTCCAAATATAGGGTTCTGATTGGCTAAAGAACTTGAATGGGGATTGGTTCAAAGGAACCAATCCACATAGCTGCTCAAAGGCGGCAAATATTAAATACCTGTCATTGGCTACAAGCCGGCAGAGAAAAACATATAAAAGGCTGCCGCAGCTTGAGCCAATGTTCCGTTTTTCAACTGTGTTATAAAATAAAGACTTTGTTGTTGGAACCCGGTCTACCTCGCGTTTTTCCGGACGGAACAGATGTGATGCTGCCCCAAGGAATTTATACATTCTATTTAAACAAAAAGGAAGTCTACTGAAGAGGCAAGTGGGGAAAGGAGGCTCAGAGAACAAAATGTGGATATGCTGTAAACAACTTCATTTGCAAATAATCTGGCATCTGCTTTCGTTATATGTATTAGGCTTTTATTTCAGCAATGCAGAGAGCAGGGACTTAAGCTAAAACCACAAGCAAACATTTTTGAGAAGGGCTATGAAGAATTCTGCTTTTTTTGTTCCTTACAACTATCCCACAAGATGCTCATTATTATTCATCACGTACCAAATAGAATGAAAACTGAAACATAAGTTAAAACTTCTACAGGCAAGGAGATAGTGAAGCTGTGCCCCCTGAGCTCCCAAACATATCTTTAAAAGATATCTTTTAAAGGATTGGGGGGGGTGCGTGTTGTATTAAAGTGGTGGTATTTTACAGCAATATCAACTTGTTTCTCGTTTTAAATAAAAGCTTCTTTGTACAAATAAATCATAAAGAATGGTAGCAGGCATAATTTCAAGCATGCCAAATATGAAACATGAAATAAATCAGTTGTAATATTGTAAGTATATGTGTTATTTCACTGCATTATAATGAACTTGGCAACTATGACTATCCAGTCCTTTATCACATTCACACCAACTATATTTTCTCAATGTTTTTATTTCATGACTGAATTGATAAGATTTTAGTCTTATCAAACATCCATATCTGACAATGCACTCTGCATCAAGACTGCTATCATATGCTGCAGTATTCTGACACCCTTTCCTCCATCATAGGTTACATGTGTGCCTTACAAAAATATTAGTGCAGAATTAAAATTCTTCTTCTTCTTCTATGTTTGTTTACTTTTTTGTCTTAATCAAAGGCATAGAGCAGAGCAGGTGTCCTGCTAATTTTTTGCCCACACCAATTAAATTTTAGCAGCTAGTAATGCAACTGTGCAAGGCTTTCAGTGGTTGGGAATGAGATTAAAGTATCCTGCTTATCCTCTTCTCAAAGCCAGAATAAATTCTTCAATGCAGTAAAAAGTAAAGAAAAAAAAGAGAACTGTATAATTTATTCATATTAGGAAATTCAGATTTCCTTGCTAAAAGATTTGGGCTATTCTGGAGCAAAACTTTCGTTTTTAGCATGACATACAAACCAGACTGCTACCATCTTAGCAATTTTGGCATTATTCTGGAGGCCATGGAGTCCTTCTACTTCAACAGATCATCAAGCTATTGGAATTACTAGATGCTTTGATGAAAGACAAAACTGGGTGTTTCCTTCTGTTTCAAATCAGAAATGTCTCCTGGGATATAATCCATACAAATGCAATTATGGAATAGAACATTATTTTAAAGAAAATAAACTGAAAATGCAAAGTAAGTATACAGTGTAATCTAGTACTGTAAATGACCATAGGAAGTGTACAAATCTGACTTCTTTCAAATAGATTATTGAAGCATGATGGCTCTAAATTTAAAAGAAAATATTTCAGAATGAAGTTCTAATTCCAATGATCAAATTCAAAATTAACCATTCTGAGATATTTTTTCTACTTACTGTGCAGTACTTCAATAAATGACAATAGACATAAAGTTGGAAACATAAATGTAAGATAAATCCAGTTATGAAGGATCTTTAGAAAGAAATTTGAAAATAAAGTTGTCACCTTATTTTTTTATACCAATTTATGACCTAACTGTACTTGAAATGTATATGTGTTAGACAATTCACTGCATCTCTGTGCAAATCATTTGAAATGAGTGGTTTTGCAGGCCACTTTGGTGCCAGAAAAATATCCCTCTTCAAAGCATTAAAAGGGATTCAAGCTTTAAAAGGTTTACATGGCTACTTTGATAGATACATCCAGGTGCAGTGACCCCACTTCACTGAAAATCCCAGTAGGTCACAGTCTGCATACAAATGCATGCAGACAGACAAACTGGGAAAAGACCTGAAGCTTTTACATGAAACTTTAAAATATTGTGACTTTTCCAAAACTTTGTCGAAGAATGCTTTATACATATCTGTCTATTTTTTTGAAGTGCTCATTTCCAAAGATTTATAGAGGCCTATTGGACATCAAAAAAGGTATAGCAGATTGGTGGGAGAGCCAAGGCTAATCAATGGAAGTACCCTTCATAATGCATAGCCTCTCTTTAGAATTCACTGATCCATATACAACAGTGGCGGGGTAATTTTAAATGGGGATAAAAAAAAATGGGAGTATTGTGAATGGGCAGGCTAAAATATAGCATTCTCAGGTGACTAGCATCATGTCAGATAGTTAATCCACATCCACAAATGAGATATGATTCTTGGCCACATTAAAAATTAGACTGAGTTCCGCTCTCTTCTGAAGACAAAAGGGATTTTATTCTGAGCACAGTGTATAGTTGAACAAGGGAGAAGGGACTACAAAGATTGAGAGTTCATTACAAACAAAGCAATCTTTCTAAAAATAAGAATTTAAATTTGGATGTGTCTCATATGGGTTCGATTACAACAACAAAAGGCTACACATGAGGGAAAGTTGGATCACTGCAGAATAAGTAAACATGTAAACTTCTAGAAGCTCTTGCTAAATTTTAACAACCAGTAATCTCAGCCAGCATAGCCAATGGTGAGGGATAGAAGGACTTACAGTTAAGCAATACTTGGAGACTCACAAGTTCTCCTATTAATGGCTTAAGAATAATTTTACATACAGGTTCCTTCATTCCTTTGAAAGAGAATAAAACAAATATCAGATTTGTTTTTTATGGCCCATTGCCAAAGAGAATGTCTTTCTTTTCATTATTATGAAAAACAGAAATGTATTTTGCTTCTCCTATTTCATGGCATTCTGTTCTCTAGAAGAGCAGAGTTTATAAATTGTATAAACTATGCAAATTTCTCAACTCTATTTTCTTCTCATCTCCTCCTATTTTTCCCTTACCGAGGAGACAAACTAGGTTCTTTGAGAGGAGCAGCTGGGATCTCCCTATGCCTAGTCAGGCCAGTCATATGAGAAATTGCCCTAGAACGGTCACATTAGATACTATTATAGCAGAAATACCAAGCATAAGATATTAACATGCAAAAAATGACTGGTAATAACAGGAACCCCAGGGTCTGAAGTAACTGGTCACATGTGTGGGGCAACTGGGCATGCACACTGTTGCAACTGTTCTTTAGCTTCAGGTGGGCTTTGTCATCTGTTCGTGAAGACAGATCTTCAACTTAAGAAGAAAGGGACAATCAATGCATATTACAATTAAAACTAGTGACAGGCCACAAACTTTATTGACTGAGAGCACCATGCCAAGATGTGATTTTTAAACCATGTTTTATTTAAAAGAATAATGGGTTGAATTTAATATTAAATTGTTCATCACTGTTTAAAAGGTACTATGGCAGGATTCAACTAACAATGGTTTACCTCACCATACGTAGAGAGAATGGAAGAGATACCCTGGCAGAGATACTGAAACAACTGTTACCTAGGTAAAAGGGGTTGAGGCATTTTTAAGTCTAGAACATCCAGATAGCATTCAGAATTTGCTCAGATAGATACTATACCTCTTGAATTCACTGAATTGTAAGAAGGAGGATGCACTTATGTTTGTGAGTCTGTTATAGCAATCACCTTCAATAAAAGCAGTTTTTGTCATCTTACAGAATTGATTTCATGGTCTGGTCTGCTTAAGAGGGACTGGTTTTATGTATTTAATATTTTTAGTATTTATTTGATTTGTCAATCGCTTACAAGATACAGGTATAAGAATAAACATAGTTTTGAATACATGAGATAGATACTTATAAGAAAAATAAAAAGAAACAATAGGACAGGGACGGTAGGCACTATTGCGCTTATGTACGCCCCCCTACAGGCCTCTTAGGAAGGGGGTGAGGTCAATAGTAGACAGTCTAAGGTTAAAGTTTTTGGGGTTTGGGGAAGAAACCACAGAGTCAGGTAGAGTATTCCAGACATTGACCACTCTGTTGCTGAAGTTGTATTTTCTACAGTCAAGTTTGGTGCAGTTAATGTTGAGTTTGTATCTATTGTGTGCTCTTGTATTGTTATGACTGAAGCTGAAGTATTCATTTGCAGGTAGGACATTGCAATGTATGATTTTATATACGATATTTAGATCGGACCGGAGGTGGCGTAGTTCTAAGTTTTCTAGGTCTGAACTCAGTCAAATCTAGTTCCAGCCTCTTGGCACTTATTCAGTGCTATTTAAACCTCAGTATTAACATTACATGTTAGTAGTCTCAAGAGGTATATAGATATGCATGAGTATCTGTGCATATCATGATGCTATCACACAAATTATACCAATTATATAACATCATCAGATATTTTACCAAATGCTATACAGAAAAGGGAAATATATATTCTTCAACTTGGAAACTGTGAAAAGCTTTTTCCATGGACTCCTATGATACATTATCTCATTATCTCCTATGATACATTATCCAGATTATTGGAGGCAATATGCTGACTCTGTAAACTGCTTAGAGAGGGCTGTAAAGCACTGTGAAGTGCTGTGAAGTGGTATATAAGTCTAAGTGCTATTGCTATCTCGTAAGAAAAATAACTTTTGTACATGACATTGAATCGAAGAGAGAATTATATATAGTGTTCACAATGGAACAAATGGTTACCTCCCTACTTCTCTCCCACATACCCTCCCCTCATGTTTTGCATTTTATTTATCAATGATTTGAGGTCAGGAAACCAGCCCTAAGGATGCCAAGTTTGTGCAGGACACTAAATTATTCAAGGTGGTGAAAATACAATTTGATAAATGTCAAAGCAACCATTTCAAAATGGATTAGGAAAACAAGAGTTTTTTGCCACAGTTACAGGTAGCCTAAGCTCTAGTGATTCAACAGGAAAGAGATATTTTGGTTGTGGTGGATAGGTTTAAAAAAAAGTCCACATTATCTCAGCATGCAGTCGCAGAAATGAAAAAGGCAAACGCTGTGTTTGAGAAGATCAGGAAATAGGTTAAAAATAGAACAGCCAATGTTATAATGCTTTTATATAACTCAGTATTGAGAGTGCAACTGAACTGTTGCATAAAATTCAGGGAGTCCCATTCCAAACAATGGGATGTTCAGGTTGAAAAAGTCTGAAAAATTTTAGGTCAGAAGAAGAATTATAGTTGGGGAAAAATCCCTGAGACTTGACAATATCTGACAAAAAATGTATAAAAGTCATAAAAAGTGGAAAGAATCCATGATAATTTCTTGAGCAAATTATCTGACAAATTGGAACAAAAAAATAGCAAATTATATATATATATATATATATATATATATATATATATATATATATAT
>BLBF01000020.1:51765626-51838753 GCA_015471245.1 Laticauda colubrina
TATATATATATATATATATATATATATATATATATATATATATATATGTGTGTGTGTGTGTGTGTGTGTGTGTGTGTGTGTGTGTGTGCGCGCGCACGCGCGTGTGTGTGTGTGTGTGTGTGTGCGCGCTGTTTAGCTTCCTTCGGGTATTATTCCACGTCATTGTAGTTCTGTTAAAGTTGTAGCAATGTTTCAGCAGAATCTCATCTGCCATCCTCAGGCTTCTGTATAGAGTTAGTTCCTGGTTTCAACTTTGAGGCTGGTCCATTCTGATTGGCTGGGAGCCTGGGTCTGTGTTCATTGGACTTGGAGTTTGATTGATTGGTGTTTCTGGTTTCTTCTGTCTGTTTTGTGGCTTTGATTGGCTGGCAACACTCTGTTCTTGTGTTGGAGGCTTTCAGTGCAGCTTGGCTTCGTGTGAAAGGACGGCTGCTATTCATTAGCAAGCTGGGTTTCATCTGGGTGCCTGGTGGGTGGGTATTTGAGTTGGAGGCATCAGAGGGAGTCTGTCTGTGCTCAGGTGTTTGCCTGGCTTGTGGCATGGAGATCTTTCTATTTGAGAGTGCAGGAAAGATCTCCATGCCACAAGCCAGGCAAACACCTGGGCAAAAACAGACTCCCTCTGATAGCTCCCCCCACCAGGCACCCAGGTGAAACCCAGCTTGCTAATGAATAGCAGCTTGCTAATGAAGAGCAGCCGTCCCTTCACACGGAGCCAAGCTGCACTAAAAGCCTCCAACACAAGAACAGAGTGTTGCCAGCCAATCAAAGCCACAAAACAGACAGAAGAAACCAGAAACACCAATCAATCAAACTCCAAGTCCAATGAACACAGACCCAGGCTCCCAGCCAATCAGAATGGACCAGCCTCAAATTTGAAACCAGGAACTAACTCTATACAGAAGCCTGAGGATGGCAGATGAAATTCTGCTGAAACGTTGCTACAACTTTAACAGAACTACATGGGATAATACCCGAAGGAATAATGGGATAATACCCGAAGGAAGCTAAACAGCACACATGTAAGTACCCGCGAAAACCTAAGAAAACATATATATACGGAGCCAAGCTGCACTAAAAGCCTCCAACACAAGAACAGAGTATTGCCAGCCAATCAAAGCCACAAAACAGACAGAAGAAACCAGGAACACCAATCAATCAAACTTCAAGTCCAATGAACACAGGTCCAGGCTCCCAACCAATCAAAATGGACCAGCCTCAAATTTAAAACCAGGAGCTGTAAGACCCATATCCATACAGAAGCCTGAGGATGGCAGATGAGATTCTGCTGAAACGTTGCTACAACTTTAACAGAACTACAATGACGTGGGATAATACCCAAAGGAAGCTAAACAGCACACATGTAAGTCCCCGCGAAAACCTAAGAAAACATACATACATACATACATACATACATACATACATACATACATACATATATATATATGCTGTTCAGCTTCCTTTGGGTATTATCCCACGTCATTGTAGTGCTTTCAAAGTTGTAGCAACGTTTCAGCAGAATCTCATCTGCCATCATCAGGCTTCTGTATGGATGTGGGTCTCAAAGCTTTTGGTTTCAAATTCGAGGCTGGCCTATTCTGATTGGCTGGGAGTTTTGGTCTGTGTTCACTAGACTTGGAGTTTGATTGATTGGTGTTTCTGGTTTCTTCTGTCTGTTTTGTGGCTTTGATTGGCTGGCAACACTCTGTTCCTCTGTTGGAGGCTTTCAGTGCAGCTTGGCTTCGTGTGAAAGGACGGCTGCTATCCATTAGGAAGCTAGGTTTCACCTGGGTGCCTGGTGGGGGGGTGTTCGAATTGGAGGCATCAGAGGGAGTCTGTTTGTGCTCAGGTGTTTGCCTGGTTTGTGGTGTGGAGATCTTTCTATTTGAGATTGCAGGCTTCCAAATGATTGACAGTCTGCTGGAATCATCTCTTCTATTCATGCTTTCAGGTCTTTTTTCAATCTCTATGGCTTCTCTGATGATTCTGTGGCTGGGGGTTTCTATAGTGGCTAGGGTTTTAGTGCCATTGAAGTTGATGTTGTGACCTGTGGTTTTCATGTGTTGGACTAGTGAGGAGGTGTGTTCCAGCTTCTTTATTGCATTTTTGTGTTCATCTAGGCGGGTACTTATTCTTCTATTGGTCTGTCCAATGTATGTGGCCAGGCATGATGTACAGGGAACTTGATTGGTGTTTCTTCTGTCTGTTTTGTGGCTTTTTTTGTGTCTTGATTGGCTGGCAACATTGTGTTCCTGTATTGGAGGCTTTTAGTGCAGCTTGGCTCCAAGTAAATGGACGGCTATCATTTGTTAGGAAGCTGGGTTTCATCTGGGTGCCTGGTGGGGGTGTGTTTGAGCTGGAGGTATCAGAGGGGATCTGTTTGTGCCCAGGTGTTAGCCTGGCTTGTGGTGTGGAGATTTTTTTGTTTGAGAGTGCAGGCTTCCAAATGATTGACAGTCTGGTGGAATCATCTCTTCTATTCGTGCTTTCAGGTCTTTTTTCAATCTCTATGGCTTCTCTGATGATTCTGTGGCTGGGGTTTTCTATAGTGGCTAGGGTTTTAGTGCCAGTGAAGCTGATGCTATGACCTGTGGCTTTCATGTGTTGGACTAGTGAGGAAGTGTGTTGCAGCTTTTTTACTGCATTTTTGTGTTCATCCAGGCAGGTACTTATTCTTCTATTGGTCTGTCCAATGTATGTGGCCGGGCATAATGCACAGGGGACTTTGTATATGCCTTGGTTTTCCAGGTCAATTTTATCTTTGGGGTTTCTAAGGATGGCTGCTATTTTTCTGTCTGTTTTGAAGGCAGTCTTGATGTGATGCCTGTGTAGTACCTTACTGATTTTGTCTGTAGTACCTCTTATGTAGGGCAGGACAGCTGTTCCATAGGTCTGTTCATCTTCTTGTTCTCCAATTACCATTGTCAATCTACTCATTTCTGCACATTCCATTATTTTCTTAATTCTTTCCTCATCCATGGGAATTTTCTCATTTTTCCAATTCTGTGCAAATAGAATCCTAGCTGCTGTTCATACATTAATAATCAAGTAGGTTAACTCTTTGTTATAACCTTCAGGCAAAATTCCCATTAAAAATGTCTCCGGTTTGAAATCTATAGATTGTTTTATCATTTTCTCCAGCCACATATGTATTCTAGTCCAATAAGGTTTAATGGGTATTGAAGTACAAAACTTTTGGAGAGTTCGACTTCCGATTTGAGCTTCTTCAGTGACAGACTGAAACCTTGTCTCTGCGAGGCTTCGATCCATGCTCGCCACTGGAGAGCCTCGAGCTGGCTGGTTTCTGGGCTAAGCCACCCCGTAGAGTGGTGAAGAGGGGGGAAACTGCCAGCAGGGTTGAGGAGAGCCGCATCTCTCCTCCCCATCTGGCTATTACTCCCTTTCCCGAAGGCGGTTGCAGCGATGGTCAGAAATGGGCACCACAAAGAAGAACTTGACCGGAAAAGAATGTGCAGGAAGAAGATAAGAATGGAAAGTTTTGGTTGACCAGGTCAAACAGCAAAAGCAACAAAAAAGGTACCCTGGAATTGAAACTGTTCCCTAAGAAGATTTTTAAGCTGCGAAGGAGAGAGAAAAAGGAAAAGATTTGATTTTCTCCTTTTCCTATACTGACAGCTGAGAGACTTAAGCAAGAAATTGGAAAAAAAATCCCCTTTGACATCAATAGGCATTTAATGCTGAAAACAAAAAGTCAAAGGGATAATAAAGATTTCTGGACAATTAAAGGCTTTTGAAAACAGGAAAGGAGAGAAAAAGAATAAAAGGGCAGGATCTGGAAGGGAGGAGACTGCCTGGAATTAAAAAAGAATTTACAGCAAAATCTCAACAAGACTTCCAAAAGATACATTCTAACTGAAATATCACAACAAAAATCCCAGGAAGAGAAAGTCAAAAAAGAAATAAGAAGATATAACTCAGGATTATCTTGATTACTTGATGATTTCTGGATTCTTGGTTATTGTTTTGAATAACTAAAATCAATCGGGTGGTTGTTTAAAACTGCTTAAAATGGCTCCACTTTTAGAAGAACTGAAAATGGAACTTAAAAAGTACAAAGAAGATGCACAAGAAGGGAGGTTTTTTTGGCTTCGTATTTCAGTTTTTAGAAATGGAAATCTGGAATTATGAGAAACAACAAGAAATGCCTGCAGAACAAGAAGATTGTGACAAAGAAGAAGCCATCTTCAATGAACAAGTCATCTTAGATGGGGGGAAAAAAAGGAAAGGGGGGAAAGAGAATGGAAAATTTTAGATTGTGTTAAAAAAAAAGAAGTGTTAAAGATGTTAAGATTTTAATTATTAATAATGATAGAACTGAACTGGAATGGAATGAGGGTTTATAATTACATATATTTACAATCTTTCTTTTTTAAAAAAAGAATATAGTGTGTATTATAAGAATGTACCAAGCAGAATTCGATTGGAAGTTATGTATTATATATTATGTTGAAGGTCATAAACTTAAGTTATATATTGAAGTTTAAATAAGAGTTGAATGGATGTAATTAAAAGATCAAAGGTGTCATACTCCAATTAGTAACTACAGGAGAAAATTTATTTAATGAGAAAAGATAATGTGAAATTGAAACACAACAGACAAAAGTATAAATATAATGATTTGAATTGAGATGAGATAATCAAAATACAATTGAGAAAATTAAAAGAGGGGAAAAACTATAAAGAAAATGTAAAATAGTATAAGATATGGAATAGAATACAAAAAGGAGCATAAAATTGAGTTTTGTGTCTGTATGAAGAAATTCAACCCAGGACCATGCAATTTTCAAAAAAAATGTTTTACTTGTATTTTGTGTGTGAAAACCCAAATAAAACTTTATTTAAAACAAAAAGTTTTGGAGGGTTCAAACTGAGAAAGGATGAAGTGAAATCTCAATGGGGGAATATTTCCTGGACTGGGGCAGCAATACTATTATGAACTTTGAAGCAACTGCCTCTGGCTCAATGTCTTGAAAGTGTCAGAAATTATTCTTATTTGCTTTTATTTTATCTGCTTGGGAGAAAGATGATCTTTGATCTTTCCTACCCTTACAGTAATAAAATATTTTTCCAGGCTTTGGGTACAGTTCCTATAATTTGGACAGCTAAAGAGTAACATTTGCTGCTCAATTATTTTTTTAAAGATACTTCAGATCACACCCTACAGAAACCTTATTGAATTAATAGTGATCTTAGTGTAACTCCCACTTATTCTAATTAAACTTAACTTGGAATTTCTTAACACAACTTTCCTCAACCAGTTGACCAACAAATGTGTTGTGCTGAAGTTCCTTTAAGAATATGGAGTATGGGACTAGTCCAATGTATGTTGAAACACTAAACTAGGAAACTGATGCTCTAGTGGAACTCCCCTGACCTTTGAAAAAGCCCTAAAGAGAATGTAATAAAGCTCATGAAAAAGTAGTATAATTCATCATGAAGATAGGCAAAGTTGATAAATGAAGTCTTGAATTCGAGGAAGGGGGATTTTTGCCTTGCCTTTCTAAAAAAAGTTCAGCTTATTTTAAGCTTATGCTACCATTTTCTACAATTTCACACCTTAAATGACAAGAAACCATCCAGCTCAATTTAGTTATTTTGATGAGAAAGTTGTCATAAGTACAAAAATGTAGTTCAAGTAGAGTATGTAACTAGAGTATGGAATGGAATGGAAGAGAATAGAATAGAATAATTTTTTATTGGCCAAGCGTGATTGGACAGACAAGGAATTTGATCCTGGTGCACAAGCTCACAGTGTTCATATAAACAGCAAGTAATAGGTCATAAATCATAGTTACAATCATTAATCGTAAGTTACAAATACAATCAATAAATCGTACGAAACCAGTAGGAGAAGATAGTAGGAAAGATGAAAAGATGAGAAAAGATGAAAAATGAGACAGTGCTGTGGGAATTTAGTGTTCAGCAGAGTGATGGCACATGGTTAAAAACATGGTTTTAATCAAAGCACACGGAATGCAGGGGTCTTAATAGAAAGGACCATATGGGTCATAAAATTGGGCTGCTTGCTCAAGGCAAGAATTTGTTGAAACATTTCAACCATTTTTTTTCAGTCATCCATCAATATGAATTAACTTTGGATGCCAATATTAATGGGCACCTGAAGAAGCTACTCACCTCATAGACATTAAACTGGCTTTGTCCTCGTGCCAGTTCTCTATAGCTGGTTGTAAACTCTCCAATGAAATCATGACTGTTAATAGAAAATAAGATTGTGAGAGATGATATACGACAAAGATTCCTATTTCTTTATATCTTGATGGTCCAAGATGAGGATTAATAAAATGTCATAGCCAATCAGTGGTAATTCTGCCTATTCCTCACTTCCTTAATTTGTATATTTTTGATCCAGCTACCAATATATGGAGTTTCTTTTCTTTTTTTTATTAATTATTTTTATTGATTTTTCTTTTTTTACATGTCTCAATCAATAACAAACAGTATTGTGACACATCTTATACAACTACATAACACATCATTATTGTCTATATGTTCTATTTCTATACTTTTTACAACTATACAATACATTTCCTTTTCTTATTTCTTTCCCTAATTTCTTTTATTTTATAGAAAATTTCTTATTTTTTCCCCTATTTCTTTCACACCATTTTCCCCATACTGCATAGAATTCAGAATCTTCTTTTCCTTTTAATTTTACAGTCATCCTGCACATTTCCGCGCACTTGAGAATTTTTTTGATTACTAGGTCTTTACATGGTATGGGTTCTTTCTTCCAGCACTGCACAAAGCCTATTCTGGCTGCTGTTGTTATATGTAGCATCAAATATTTTATTCTTTTATTATATTTACCAATAATTACCCCTAGGAGAAATAGTTCAGGGGTAAATTCTATCTGATTTCCAATTAAATCCTGTATCCATTTTTGTATTTTCTTCCAATATTTTTTCGCTTTGGGGCATAACCACCACATGTGATAGAAGGTACCTTGTTTTTGTCCGCATTTCCAGCAATTTGGATCTAGGTTAGGGTAAATCTTAGCTAATCTTAAGGGCACCAAGTGCCGGCAGTAAAACATTTTATATTGATTTTCTTTATAGGCCACTGATTTTGTTATCTTATGATTTATGTTCCATATTTTTTCCCACTCCTCTAACTCAGTATTATGTCCCAAAGTCTACTTTTCATTCTTCTGTCATTTACTTAGGCAACAGACTATTTATTAAATAAAGTGATTCCTAAGGCAAAGCTAGCCTTTCCGAATCTAGGGGCTGTAGTTTAGTTTACTTTATTGTCATTGCACCTTGTACAACGAAATCAAACACCATCTTCAGTGCACATCATGACCATGACCATGACCATGACCATGAAAATAAACACAAACACACATCCTTCACACTTCACAGATTGAACTGGAAACCCCTGACACCACACCAACACTGCACTATACAGCAGAATTCAAAACAGCTACTGCCCTGGAATAGAAGCTGTTTTTCAGCCTATTGTCCTTGTTTTTATTATTCTGTACCCTCTGCCAGATGGTAATAGTTCCAAAAGAAAAAGGGGTTCCCAGGATGAGATGGATCTTTGAGAATGTTTTGAACTTTCTTAAGGCAATGGGAGCTATGAAGCTCTTTCCAAAGAGGGGAAAGGGCAACCAATTATCTTCTACGCAATGACATTAACCCTCTGGAGTGCTTTCCTATCTGCCACTGTGCAATTAACAAACAATACAGATGTGCAGTATGTTAAAATGCTATCTATGGTGCAGCGGTAGAAGGTCACCAGCAGTTTTTCATTCAGCTGTTTTCTGAGAAGTCTCAGGTAGTATAATCTCTGCTGGGCCCTTTTGACCAGGGCTGCAATGTGGGCACCCCAGATCAGGTCCTCTTTTAGAGTAACACCCAGAAACTTAATACTGGCTACTTGCTCCACTCGGACTCCATTGATAAGCAAGGGCTGGATGTCTGATCTGTTCCTTCTATCATCCACTATAATTTCTTCCAAATGATTTCCTAATAATATATGTAGAGATGTGTTTGGATTTATAATTCTCATCATTCTCAACATCACAGCTGGAATTCTGGTGATTATAGTCTCAATACATATGGAAGACTGGGATATCAAGTTTTTTCTCTTTTGTGCGGAACAAAAGGATTTTTACCTCAAGCTTCATAAATTCAAGTATGCTACACGCTCTTGTTGCATTTTCTTTTCATTTAATTTTTATCAGTGTAGTTTTTTAATGACTAAATGCAAGGAACTAAATGCTACTTACCTACCATCTCGATCCCAGTCATATACCTCTACTTTTATGGTTCTGCAAAAGAGAACATTAATGATCAAGTTGCAATTCTTATAACAGTTTTCTTCTGAGAAAACCACTGACATGAAAAAGTGTCCAGCTGTGCATTAGAGATAACATTCTTTATTTCAAGAAAGCTGAGCAAGTAACCCAGGTGGGATTTAGGAAATATTAAGATTACTCCAGCAACCCTACATAGGACAAAATCTCCCAAGTAGGCCTATAACTGTCCTTCTAGCCTTTTCTGGATAAGCATCTTGGAACTGACGTATTAAATA
The DNA here is from genome assembly GCA_015471245.1 of Laticauda colubrina. Taxonomy (NCBI): domain Eukaryota; kingdom Metazoa; phylum Chordata; class Lepidosauria; order Squamata; family Elapidae; genus Laticauda; species Laticauda colubrina. The sequence goes on from BLBF01000020.1 coordinate 51,774,207, forward strand.
AGTATATGTTTACATCAAAGTCATGCAGAGAAAATGGAATTGCCAGGAGATAAACAACAGCCTATCTTTATTCTGACTGAACACAGAACATGATATGGTTGGACAAGGAGTTCACTAGCCATTTGATAGATTGTAAAGATTTTTTTAAAAGGTAAAGCCCCTGTCCCACTGCACTAACGGATGCAAAGAGGATGTAAAATGGACAAAAAAGCTTGCCATCCGTTGGAAAACGCTATGCATCCGTTGTGTACTCACTGCATACGTGTTTCATACGCCCTATCCGTTGAGGATCTGTCCACTGCAATTTCATCCACGCAAGAAGTTTTGAACTGCACAAAACTTTGTGAGTGGATGAACTTTCCGCCACGTACGATGTACATCCACGGCATATGCGGGCAACAAACGTTCTATGTCCATTATCATCCGTTAAACGTCCACTGTATCCTCTCTGCATTCTCTGGCCATCCCCTCAACTCACATCCGCTGCAGCTGAAAATGGAAAGAGGGAGGAAATGAAAGGTACACGGAACGTCCACACAGCGTTAGTAGCACGGAAATAGAAAGGATGTAAGTGGATGCATCTCATATATAAAGCATTAAAACGGACAAAACGTTTGTATATGGGATGTATCTCGGATATTTAGGATGTCTGGAGTATGCCTAGAGTATGTGGAAGGACACCTAGCGGAAAACCGATATTTCCTATAAAAAGGGGGAGGAAATCCCCTGGATCTCAGTATGAGTCCAGCAGCCGTGGTGTACAGACCTCTTCACCCTTGGTCTTGCTGTTCCACATCATCCATTGTTCTCCACCATGGATCATAACACAGTCATTATGGTAGCTGCGATCATTCAACACCAGAACCAAGCCCTGTTCAGACTGTTTCACCTTTTCTACACAAGGAGAAGAAGGAGACGTTCAAGAGCTTGTGGGTCCGACGATGGATCGGGAGAAGAATGGAGTTTGGACTGTATGACCAGTTGATGGTGGAGCTGAGGAATGAAGACCCTCGTGCATTCTATCACTTCATGAGGATGCCACCAGCCATGTTTGATGAAGTTGTAGAGCGTCTGAGACCCAGGTTGACCAAGCCTAGCACCAACTTCCATCCCAACCTGGACCCTGGACTGAAGGTGGCACTGACTCTGCACCACCTGGCCTCTGGAACCAAATACAGAAACATGCAGTATGCCTGGAGCGTGCCACACAACAGCATCAGCTAAGTGGTCAGAGAAATGGTGCAGGCCATCATCGAAGAATACGTGGAGGAGCTCCTCCAGTGCCCCACCACTGAAGAAGTCTGGAGGAAACTTGCAGAAGAGTGGTATCAGAGGTGGAACTTTCCCCACACTGTTGGAGCTATAGATTGGGAGCACGTGGCCTGCAAAGCTCCAGCCAACTCAGTGTCCACTTATTTCAATTACAAGGGCTTCTTTGGTATCATCCTCTTTGCCATGGTTGATGCTGATTACAAGTTCATGTACATCAATGCTTCAGGCAAGGGTCAGCTTCAGATGGCCAGGCATACAACGCCAGTAACCTCAAGGATGGGCTGAAACGCAACCTCATCATGGGTTTTCCAGATCCAGACCCCCTACCCAATGACACACAAGATGTGCCCTACTTAATCATTGGTGATGACGCCTTCTCCCTCAGAACCTACCTCATGAAGCCGTACACTTCAAGATACCTAACCCGTGAAGAGAGGATCTTCAACTACAGGCTGTCCAGGGCAAGACGGGTGGTGGAGAACACCTTTGGCATTCTGGCCAACAGGTTCCAGGTACTTCTTACCACCATGCAGCATGAGGCACATACTGTGAGGAGCATCGTGGAAGCTTGCTGCATCCTGCACAATCTCATGCGCACCTGCTACCCAGTGTTGCACAACAGACTTGTGGACCATCAACAAGGGAATGGGGAAATGGAGCCTGGTGAATGGAGGCAAGGATGTAACCTGATAGACACTGTGGATGTACAAGGCCCCAACAGAGCTTCACGTGAAGGGAAGAAGCAGCACAACCTACTGAGACACTGGTGCAACTCCCCAGCTGGAGCAGTGCAGTGGCAAGACAGGATGATAGATGATTAATGGATGCTTCCTTGAGCCTGTCGCATAACACTGATGAGATTGTGCCATGTATGTTGAGTGGTAGGGCATAAATAAAGAGCTTTGTTTATTTTGAAATGTGTTGATCAATGAATAAACTGTTATTGATAAAAAAGGTCCATATGTGTGGCAGCTGGGATGGTGGACCATAAAGTCCCACTATGCTTGCACTGGAGGTTTATCTGTCCCACAACTATCCTTATATATCTCACAAGCATGCAAAAGCTTAACCATTTGTTAAAAGTTTTCACCAACAGTTCACTAAGGTAAAAAAATGAACCAAGTGTCTTCAGCAAAGATAACCTTTATTAACTTTCTTAGGCAACCTTTATGACCTTATTAAATAAGCAAAATGAACCAAGTAAACTGAATTAACTGTGTTAAGCAAAGATAACCTTTATTAACTTTCTTAAGTAAACTGTATGACTTTATTAAATAAGCAAAATTAACCAAGTAAAGTGTCTTAAGCAAAGATAAACCGAACAAGTAAACAACTCAGTCTCTGGCACTATTCTCAGTCACTCTGACTCATGTCCATGGTCTCAGCTGTTAAGCGGGCAGGGACTGTGGAGGTGGCTGTGGCTTGAGTGCTGGTCTGAGGCGCCATTGGGGTGCTTGACCCCGAGGGTACAACAGGGGATGGTGTGTTCAGGAAGCTGTCTGAGAGCTAACTCAGTCCCATGAGGTTGAGAGGCCCTTCATCTAGGACTTGAGATGTCAGGCCCAACACTTATGACAGATTGTCTATTGACAGGCTTGGCTGTGGGGTGGAGGAAGGAGGAGTGTAGTGGGGCTGTCTGGTCTGCAGCTGGGTGAGGTGTGGCATCTGTGGCGTGCGATGAACCTGGGCCTGGACTGGGAAGGTCTGTTTTTTGCTGTGGGAAGTCCTGGTAGTCGTAGCCTTGGTAGGTGAGAGGCTCTTGAAAGCCATGGAAGGGCTGTGACATCACCTGGGGTGGAGGAGCAGACCTGGACTGGGTCGGAGCAGCTTCAGCTGGGCCTTGAGAGTTATGCAGAAGTGCTGTTATCTTTTGCTTCATCACCTGGTATTGGGCCTCGGGCAGGTCCATGAGGGTCTGGCTCACGTAGGTGATGAAGGGCTTCCGGTCCGAGGATGGTATGTCGCTGTGGACCAGCTGAGAGAGAAGTTCTGTGCTGGTCTTCATTGTGTCCCTGATCTCCAACAGGACACTGTGGTTCTGGCCCTCCAGTCTGCCTCTCTGCCTGCATCCTCTGGAGCTGGGGGTGGAGGTGGGGGTGGGTTGGTCTCTGGTGGCTGCTGTTTCTTCCTCCATTTGTGACAGGGGATCATCCAAGTCTGCCGGTATGGGGAGTGCAGCTCTCGGGGGGGTCTCTGCCGTGGGGCCCTCTGAAGACACCTGCCTGGACAGGGCAGCTATCTCCTGGCTGGAAGAGGACTGGCTGTCTGTGGGCTGTCTGAGGGAGAGGGGTGTCAGAGGGGCTGCTCCTCGGTGGTGGATCTCACCCTTCAGGAAACTGCACTTGGCCATGATGTACATCTCCCGGTCAGTGAGCTTGACAGCGGCCTGCCCGGATTTTTTGAGGTGTAGCTTGCCATACCAGGTGTGCATGTGCTTCCACCATCCCAGGAGTACATCTGCAGTGTAGCCCAGGCTCTCTGCCTTGTCTCTCCAAGCTGCCTGCTTCTTCTTGGTGTCCCAATACCATCTGTGGCCCTTTCTCCAGAGGTACTCGTTCTCCCTCAGCCATTCCAGCGCCTCATCCTCATGGTCCTCAGAAACGGTGTACTGTTTCCTCTCTCCCTTCTCCTTCCCTTGCCTCTTCCTCCCTCTGGCAGGGCCTTCAGCAGCAGGGCCTTCAGGGGCTTGAGCAGCAGGGCCTTCAGGGGCTTGAGCAGCAGGGCCTTCAGCAGCAGGGCTTTGAGGGCCTTGGGGCTGGTCCACCACAGCAGCAGCAGCAGCAGCAGTAGCAGCAGCAGCACCTATAGCAGTAGCAGCACCAGCAGCACCAACAGCACCAGCAGCAGGTTCAGAGTCAGTGCCAGGGGGTGGGATGCTGGTTCTGTCCTTCTTGTCAGGGCTGGAATGAGTAGGCACGGGCTTCCTCTTCTTGCCTGACTGACGAACCATGGTGTTCCTTCAAGATGTATGTGGCAGCATGTCTTTCCTCTGAATGCTGACTGTATGCTTGCTGCATCCTTTTATATCCACGGAGCTGATGAAATTCATATTTCCCGCATGCGCAGTGAACGCTTTTCATCCGATATACATCCGCGCGGCATCCGCTTTGCTTCCTATAGGTGTCCTTGATGCATCCGCATCATCCGCTTCCTATGAACATCCGTTTAACATCCCCGCTACGTACTACCCCCGTCCGTTCTTTTCCGTTCTTTTCTGTTCTGTTTATGCAAATTTTCACCACTTTTTGGAGCGGATGACAACGGATAGAGCCACCCCTGAAATTTTGGTCATCCGCTGTGTCCTTTATGTATACGTTTTGCATCCATTGGCCAGTGGGACCTAGCCTTAAGTCTTTTTGGCTTCCTCTGGACCATTCTACTTGGCCAATTAAAGTATCTCCTTTATCCAGAGAGTTGGGATGGCTAGGATGACACACAGTTCTGTTGGAAAAATGGCTGCCCAGAATGTGCTTGAAGGCAATCATTAAAAGCTTAATTTAGACAAAGCAGATAATTTCTTCCTTTTTTTTCTTTCTGGGTGGTGGAGTTAGTGTTGTTAATGAGGGAGTTTATTGCATTCGTCCATAGAATTCTCCCCCACGTGAAATTAAACACATAGTTTGGGAGTTCTCTTGGTAGTTATGGTAATTAATGTTCAGATAACAGCTGTGGCCAAAAGGTTTCCGATGTGGAATGCAACAAAGTAGGTATATTACTCCCATTTCAAAAGAGGAAAAGCACTGTTAGCAATATGCATCTTGGCAGAAATCAAAATAATTTTCTTTTAAACCCAGGCTCTATCCAGTCTGTGCCCCAGTGTCTTTGGACCACTTTCCTGCCAATACATAAAATTGAAAGTTATTTTTATGTGTTCCAAGATGAATAGGTGTAAAATTAATCAGCACACGTGATTTGGCATCCCAAAATACTCCAAGAAAGCATTTTCTCTCTCTGAAGTTCTGATTTCCTGTCTTTTTTTGCTTTTTCTGGCAAGTGAAGACAACTTCAGACAGAATTTTGAACAGCTCTGGTATTTCACACTGCATCCCAATTCTCAACTTTTAGTTACATGTGATTTTTTTTGTATCTCTTTCTTATTCTGTTTTCCTGTGTTTTTGTCATGTTTTAGTTACTTATATGTTTCGCTGTGAAGTTGTAAGATGAGATCCATATTATTCTAATAAATGCATATAATCTGTGGTTTATCTTTAAGTATGAGGAAGAAAGGAGGTTGCCACACATGTATTTCATCTACAGGTATTTTGCCTGGGTTACATTGGAAAAATGTGAACCATTTAAATGTTGATAAATGGACAGTCTTCTGAGACAAAACTTACCAATGTCTGGTAGATATTATTTAGCCCCAACAGTTTAAAGGCCCAGGCCCACTGGCTGATGGATGCAAAACGTATGCATAAAGGACACAGCGGATGAGCAAAATTTTGGGGGTGGCTCCATCCATTGTCATCCGCTCCAAAAAGTGGTAAAAAATTTGCATAAACAGAACGCAAAAGAACGGACGTGGATAGTATGTAGCGGGGATGTTAAATGGATGTTCATTGGAAGCGTAGCGGATGAAAGCGGATGGAAGGGGATGGAAGGGGTTACGGGGGATAATTGCGAAGTGGACGCATAGCGGATGAAGCGGATGCATCATGTACACCTAAAGGAAAGAAAGGGGATGCTGCGTGGATGTATATCGGATGCAAACCGTTCACTGCACATCCTTTCTATTTCCGTGCTACTAACGATGTATAGACGTTCCATGTACCTTTTCTTTCCTCCCTCTTTCCGTTTTCAGCTGCAGCGGATGTGAGTTGCGAGGATGCCCAGAGGATGCAGAGGGGATACAGCGGACGTTTAATGGATGGTAATGGACAGAGAACATTTGTTGCTCGTATGTTGCGGATTTACATCGTACATGGCGGAAAGTTCATTCGTTCACAAAGTTTTGTGCAGCTCGAAACTTCTTGCGTGGATGAAATCGCAGTAGACGGATGCTTGACGGATAGAGCGTATGAAACACGTATGCAATGAGTACACAGCGGATGCATAGCATTTTCCAATGGATGGCAAGCTTTTTTTAACGTTTTACATCCTCTTTGCATCCGTAAGTGCAGTGGGACAGGGCCTTAATATATGCCTTACAAGGATGCCAGAGGTATTAGTTGTTCTCAAGTAGACAGTAGGGACATTGGCACTTTTACCTTTAACTCCAATGCAATTTTCAGTGTCAGGCACTGATTATTCTCAGTAAATACTCTAGGCTAGTGGCTTCTTAAACTCTTGTTAGCAAAATGACAGTGATTAAATTGCCTGTGGCGATATGTATGCTGACATGTGACATTTGAATTCTCAGAGGCACAGGAATGAGTGGAGTGTCAGACCAGACTTGAGTTCCATTTGGAGCTAATTTGCAGAGACTCTGCCACATCTCCTCACCCACTTCTGTGACTTGAGAATTGCTTTCTCAATATTTTCAGTACTTCTTGAAGTCAACCAAACTTCCAAACAATTGCACATACCAGCAATTTATAGAAAAGGCTCATGTTATAAAAGCAAAGCAAGACAGAAAAATGGCAGACAATCCCAATATTTCAACAAGATTATCAGGGAGGGGCAACAATGAAAAAAAAATCATTCTTGTAGAAGATAAAACTTTAATGAGTATTCACTGAAATAATTAAGCACAACTGATGTGTTTATCACAACTATCAATCATAGGACTAGATCTCACACACAAATGCCCTGAAAATGGCAAGTCACACTCTGGTGGAAACTCACATTCAAGAAGAGTGTCCTTTTAGAGCATTAAGTGCCCAGTGACTGATTCCAAGGTTTTTCATTCAATTACTGCATTCTACAAAGTGTGCTCAAAGTGACTGCTAGCTTGAGTTTTACTCCCTTCCCAAAAATGGAGAATAATCCTTAAAAAAAAAAAAAAAGCTTGTGGTGATTTTGTTGGTAAACAGCAATTCAAGAGAGATCAAGTGAAGAATTTGCTGAATTCCACTAAAGGCTGTTTTCTCAGCAGCCAAAATAGGGTTAGCAACCTTTTCTTGGGTTGCTTAGTAAACGTGTATTTCTGTGTGTGGAAATTTGGGTAGATTTTAAAGAGAACAATTTACTGCGAATAATGTAGAATGCAGATCTGAACTATGTTCAGCACATTTGATACTGGACAGAAAAAAAAAACCTTCAGAAAATCAGTAATTCAGGTCTACCTGTGTTTATATTTCATTTTCTTGATATAGTTTGCTGGCAAATTTCACAATCAGATCTTAGACAAACCAAACTCATTTATACTCATTTCCCCCTCAATTTCTTGATTGAAAACCTGCCATTTGATTTTTACTGCTAGCATAAACAGTATGTATCATTCTCTTAGTAAAATACTGGAAAACCAAGTGTCATTGGCAAATACAAAACTCTGACTGCCCCAAAACCTGAAATAAATGCAATCCAAGGATATAGATTTTTGAGGGAAAAATAATATGACAAGTCCCTGGGAATTGGGCAGCATACATATTTAATAAACTATAATGAGGATGGAACATGTCTTGTGTGCATATGAGTAAGGCAATTGTCACATGGATGGGACATAAAAGCCATCCAGGTTTCACTTAGATCCAAGCTTTTTGTGCAGGATCTCAAGATGATCTGCATTGCTCTTGGTCCTACTTTTCTCACGCTAGTTTATGAAGTATTTTCATAAATACTTCAATAATTGAGTTGAGAATAATTTTCAACAAGCTTTCGTGGCTAAGGGAGAACTATAACTTAAATCTCCCAGCTCCTGGTTTCGTATCTTAACCACTACAAAGTATTCACTGGTTCTCTGGATCTGCCTCTGGAAACTCTTCAATTTCTTTCTTCCAGTTTTATATTTACAGGTGGTCCTTGAAGTCCTATGATGATGACGGGAAAAATGGCTTATAACCAGTCCTTGCACATATAACTGTTGCAGCATCCTTGCAGTCACATAACTATTATCCAGATACTTGGACTCTAGCTTGTTCTTAAAAACAATAGCTTTCAGCTTCCTACAGACAGTCATGTGACTGTCATTTGTGACTTTCCCAGTTGGCTTCCAACAAGCACAATCAAAGGGGAAGCTGGCAAGAGACTGAGAGTTTAATTGTATGGGGTGTTGCAAAGCCCATGTCACACTGCCCAACGGATGCAAAAAGGACACAACGGATGAGCAAAATGTTCCATCCGTTGTTATCCGCTCTCAAAAGGGGCAAAAATTTGCATAAGCAGAGCGGATAACACGGAAAGGAACGGACGTGGGGAGGACACAGAGCGGATATATAGAGGATGCAGAGCGGATGTATAGAGGATGCGTAGAGGATGCAGAGCGGATGCAGAGCGGATGAGCTGCATCCGCTTTCATCCTTTCTCCATCCGTGCTACTAACGCTGCGCGTCCGTTCTGCTTCCTCCCTACGTCCGTTTACCGCTGGAACGGATTTGAGTTGTGCGGATGCACAGCGGATGCCTAGCGGATATAGCAGATGCGTAATGGATGCAGAACGGATGTCCCCCGTATGCCTAGAGGATGCAGAATGGATGCATTGGATACATTTTCCGCTCAAAAGTTTTGGGTAGCTCAAAACTTTCTGAGCGGATGAAACGTCAATAAACGGATGCTGGACGGATAGAGAGGAAGCAAAACAGAGGCAGTGAGTACATCGCATCAACCAATGGATGGCAAGCTTTTTTGTCCATTTTACATCCTCTTTGCGTCCGTTGGTGCAGTGTGACATGGGCTTTAACATGGGTGATTCACTTACAGCAAAAAGTTCATAAAATTGGGTGCAGTCACATTATGTCTCACTTAATGACTGAACCACAATGAATTTTCTGGCTCTTATTGTGACTGTAAGTCACGGACTACCTACATTAATAATCAAATCAAACCATCCCCCCCCCCCCCCCCCCCCCCCAGTTTTCATCCATTTTTTTCTCTTTGCAGATTAGGTTTTCTCCCCCAATCACATGTCTTTTAGGGCTGGTAATGGTTAAAGAATGGTTAAAGAATGGAAAGTAAATGAGAATAAAAGGCTTTCAATTAGATAAGTATACAAAAGAGGGTCTAACTGCATTAGGACTGCAGCTTTGTTTTATTTCAAATGTTGATAAGTTGCCAAGATTTTTGATGATCTCAATTTACTCAGGCTTGTAATACTAAAAAAAAGGATTAGAGAGAGCTTTCAAAAAATCCCTCAACTCCAGTGAATAGGTTTTAAGTTGAAAATCCAGTTTAATATAAACAAGTGCAAAGCAATGGCATCCCGTTGCAACACTTCTTGCCCTCAGATTTCATACATACAAAAGTGGGGGCTGAGTTGGCAGTAACTGATCAGAAAAGATCAAGAAAGGGAATTTAGTATCATCAGTTCCATGAAAATGTCAACCCACATTAATCCTTGAAATCATTAGGAAGAAAGCAGAAAATAAGACTGCCAATATAATCATCAAGCGCTTGCAAAAAGCCTTGGGCTGAGACAGCACTCAAAATAAGTGTCCAATTCTGTTCATTGCCCCTCAAAAATGATGTTATGAATCTGGAAAAAATATAAAAAAAGCAATCAATATTATAAAGAACCTAAGGAGCAATTATTGGAATTGCTAACAAGCACAATGAAGGAAACCTCAAACATGGGAAATAGCATATATAATTTTGATTTTACACAGAAGGCAATAATCTGGAAAAACCAGTCATAAAGATGTTTGGATTGAACCAGACTATAATTTTTCTAACAATATTAGACATGGGAAATATGGTGATGTATATACCATTTTATACTATGCAGAAAATGTGATAGTTTCTCTTACAATATTAGATCCTAAAGTGATCCAATTAATGTTACCACTGGAGGAATTCAAGACTTTCCCCAATAAAAGGAATTAATAATTTACCCAACAAATAGTTTTTTGTTATCAGATATGCCTACTGGCATTGAATTAACTGGCTTTCAAAGGAGAGAAAACAATTCATGGAGGATTGGGCAATGAACAGCTACACATTAATGCATCCACAGATTGTTTCCTTGAACAACGGGGAATATTCTTTTAATACAGTATCAGCTAAGGAATAATAATGGAATAGGGCATCATTCCCATATTTTGATTGTGAGATTTTAGGATAATCCTTTGGTTGTAATACAGAATGCTAGGATAGGGGAGCCTTTAGCCCCAAGCTGGCGGTGTGATTGTGTTGCTCTGGTTACAGAGGGACTGGGGCTCAGATGATGATAAGGAACAGATTTCGAAGCATGGCACACAGAGAATATGTCAAATAAAGGTATCATAATTCCTCCTACTTTTATAAATATCGACTCTTCAGATAGCAAGGATTTGTAGCAGCTTTATAATTCATCCACTGGACTAAGAAAAGGTTAATATTTTAAAGCATACTTTCAATCAGGAAACAGAATGAGACTATTGCGTCTGTTGTCTTGATCTGTGACTAGCTTGGTCCCAATGTCATACGTTTCCATAGCAACAAAAGCTAAAAATATACCATCTAAAATGGGGGAAAGGCCCACGCAGCAGTCAAAACAAACTAAATAAAGCTCAAATTGCAATCATAGTGGGGGGAAAAAGTAATTTTAATAATTTCTCTGGACTTGTTCAGGGGCGATGAAACAAGATGGAAGAAAATAATGATTCTGGAGATAGAAAGCTCGCAGTTCCATCAACTATTTGGAAAGGAGACTCAGCTGTGCGTGAAAATGGGATTCCTCAGGCTGCTTTCCATATGAGTGTGATTAAGTGAAAAAGCTTTTAATTCTTCAATAGTGATTTTTGGTTTAAGATATCTGGCATTGTGCAACAAACAGTGGAGCCTCATATGGTCCAAATTCAATGATTGAACAGATTACAAAGTATAATTATAAATAAATGCATATTTATATACACAGGGAGACACATACACCACTTTACTTTAGCAAATAGTTAAAAATGATTCCACTTGTACTTTTTATATCTCTGGGGTAATGTATCGAACAACAAAAGGCAGAAAAATTTAAATTGAAAAAGTATTGGGTGTTAAAAGTAAATTTTGGCAAAAATATTACAATGTTTAATGGTAATATGATATTGGTACCACAATAGGCTACCCAAAAGCTATCTTGATATTTGTTATCTTAATAATTGATAAGAGCAATATGTAGAAACCTGAGAATTTGTTTCTGGTCAAGAGAACAAAGAAAATAGAGCTTTATGTTCAACTGGGGTATTTCTTATTTGAAAAGAATCGTATTATTTCACTGTCAATGTCACATATGTTTTGCAAGAATAATAAAGAGTTATTTTTCAGCATTGTTATAAAAATTACAATAGTATAATAAACTAGTGGAATTTTTTTCAACTTTCTAAATTATTCCATGCAACCTCATATTTTGACTACATACATCTAGTTAAGTGTCAAACTTAATGTATCAATTTACAAAGACTCACATTCAAGTCTCTACCAATCCATGTTGGGCCATTTGTTCTCTTACTCCAATCTGCCTAAGAAGATCTTTGTTATAAAATAAAGAAAATTAGAAGATCTAGATATGTTCTGGACATACCAGAGAAATTGTGAATTGAGTAATGTAAACAATAACAACTGTACCATATAGGAAACTGATAGCCTAAGTTAATATCTTTATGACAAAGTATAGAAAAAGTATACTTGAAAATACAAAAACTGAAGCTGTTGTTCTTAAACTCCCACAAAGAGCTAAGATCAAGGAATGTCCACCAGTTTCTAAATTTTTCCAAGTTTTACTTTTGGATTGCAATTGGAAGCCTAAGATGAAGCAACCTTTTTTGTTTTCAAGTTATTGCCCAAAATAGATCGTTTTAGCTTAGGCAACATTACCCAAAAGCATTCTTTCATTCAGACCTTAAAAGCATGTTCATATGTGTATATATTTGCGGCTCTCTATACACACATACAGTATGTATGTATATACAATATAGACTAAAATGTAAGTACGGTAATAAGGTAGACAGCTTTTCAAACTTTTAGAAAATGGATCCAATCTAACAGAGATTATTATCAGCACATTATGCATGTTTACTCAGAATAAATTCCATTAAGGTGGACAGGTTTTAATCCCAGTGTACATACAGTATTCATGCATATAATTCTCTAGGAGTAAATTCCACTGAACTCAGGCAGGAGTCAATGTCACTATTTCAGTTTTAAGGGAACATATTCAGATTGTATCTACATATCTTATTGCCTTCAATAAAAAAGAATACTAAATATAGGAATCTCACATGAATTTTACAAAAGAGAACTTTTAATGATGTAGTCTTTTGGTGAGGGTACATTTATTCAGATGTCAAGAAGCTAAAAAGAAAGTATCAGAGGAAATGAAATGAACACTTTCCAAATCAAATTCTGATATCAAACATTTGAAAAGATAATTTAAGGTTAAAAAAAAGGACTAACACACATTTTTATTTGTTTCTTAATCTAACAACACAATGAGAGTTGTATCATAAAATCAGTGAATACTTCAAAATCTGAGGATCCAACAACCTTTAATTAAGTAGTTATCACTTTAAATACAAAATAAAAAATGTTGCATTAACATTGGAAAATGTCTGTTTCCTTGCTGGACAATTAATAATTACTTCAGAATTTGAGTTTAGAGAAAGTCAAGATCATAGATGAAACTTTCTTCCTTTACGTGTACTATTAAGTAGTACACGTAAGTGATTGCACACAGCCTATTTTTCAGTGAAGCTTATTTCCAATAAAAATATATAGAACTGTAACTTTCAAGAGTTTACTTTGGAATCATATAATAAAAAGCAATGAAGAACAAGAATAATTGGGGACTCCAACCAACCTGCTGCATAGGCTTCTGCAGCCAATAGGGAGGTCAAAGATCTCTTCCTGTTCCATCCCTCCTTCACATTTCTGTGCCTAGCACTAAGAAGGTTTACAAAACATAAATATGGTTGCTAATTACTTCATTAGTGTAATGTGTAGTTTTGTTTTCTGTGTGGGCTCACATTTCTGAAGACTGTTTACCTCCTGGGAAATACTACCACAAAGATCTAATTCAGATAGCTTTTGGGAAACTATTGTGGTGAAATATTTTGCATAGTTAAACAGGCTCCATAGTATCTTGGAAAAATGCTGGCACTACTAGAAGAATGTTCTGAGCTACAGCTTTGGATGGAAGTCTTGGCATGAATCCAGAAACTTCCCCCCTGGAAAATATACTGATTTATTTTCTTTTAGTAAGTATTTCAGGATTGCATGTTCGTTTAGCACTTTATAGCTGTATTCACACAACACATTTACCCAATGATACCTGAGCCATGGTTTATTCAATTGACTCAATGTTCTGATTCTCATAAATCACTGAATTAGAGACTAACCATACAGGGTGGATTGTCCCAACATGCGCCTCATTATTCTGCGATCTTTTCAGTCATAAGAACCAACTTAAGGGTGAAATGTTGCCTAAAGAGATTCAAGTTAGGTATCTGACTCTCACTTTTATCATGAATACAAGTAGATTTAGCAAGCCATTTTTGGTTACAATGCACCCATCCGAAATAGCAGTAGCTAATATTACTAATGCTCTAGTTTAATGGCTTGTTGCTAGAATCTCAACCAGATAATGTAGTTTATATATTAAAGATGTTTGAAACTTCATAAAAATATTCATACTCATTTCCAATACTTTAACAATAGTGTGTAAGGGAGGGAGATGGGCAGTTAAGAAATATAAAAAATACTGGATAAAAATAATGTGGGCTATACCATTATCAATAAATGGAACCCACAAAGGGTGGGAGCAGAACACATTCTTCTCCTGGCTTCCAATGTGCCACTGGTTTAATTTGCACCTCATATGAGCTCTGCTAATAGAAAAAGTGTCTCTACAGGCAGGGTTAAAAAAAAAGAAGGAAAGATGGTGTCCACAATCATGTTCAAAATTTTACCCCTTTTTAATGTATTCTGCATGAAAAGGGGATGAGACGTCAATCTTGCAGTTGTGGTTGCCACCTTAAATGTATAGCGCATTTGCATGGGCACACCTGTGTATGCGCATACACACACTTTAGATCAGGGGTGGGATACGACAGGGTTAACTATCGGTTCAGTGATTTACGAGGTTTGGTGATTTATGATGCGCTTCCCTGCATGATGCGAGCACGCACCTGTAAATCATCATCAGCAAGTTGAGTGCAGAGAAGCAGCCTTTGAAACAGCCCTGTTTTTCTGCTTTTTTAACTGCAGCTGTGCCTCATTCAGCAGCTGAAGTTGAAAAATCAGGAAATAAAGGTCAGGTAAGAGCCTGGGTGGGTAGGTGGACAAAAACATCAGCAGATATAGAACCAGTTCTATGTTTGCTGCTCTTCAAAGTTACCAGTTCTATAGAGGTGGACAGAACTGGTAGAAACCCACCCCTGCTGTAGATGGGCCTGCACATCTAGGAAAGTGAATGTAGATGTACCTGCACATCTAGGAAGGTGAAAGATCTGGAAAAAACAATGAACAAGCAATGAAGAATGGAGAAGATGGAGAAAAACCAAATTTAGTCCCCATATTTCTAGATTCCATTTTGTAAATAAGGCAGATTCTTGCCTACTTTAGAGCTAAATTAATGACTCCAATTTTATGAAACGTACACATTTCCAGAGTAGCTAGGGTAAATCTATGTTCATACATTATGTTATTAAAAATGGATTTTAGTAATATTAAGCCACAACTACAAAGTACCAAGGTGTGGTTCTCTGATGTAGAGGTAGGCAACCTTTGGTTTATGGCTGTTATGTAATCCTGAAGCAACAAGCACCAAATTGTTTGTTTGGGTTTTTTCCCAACATTTTTTAGATGGTAATAAGAATGGGTGATTTTCTTCCTCTAGGAAGAAAACTATATTCTTTCTGACCCTTAAAATTCCCACAGCCACCTCAAATAGTTCTAAATGAGTCAGCAACATTTAGCAATTGATTTGCTAAGTTTCAATAACATTTTTTCTGGACACACAAAGAGGAAGGGAAGGAGGGAAGGGGAAATGGGAGTACTTTGCTTTCCAAAGATTTCTTATTAGCCTTTCCAAGATTAAGTCTCCATCGACGCCAGGAAAAGGCTGGGAAAGGCCATTGACACCAACTGCAGCCATCTATCAGCCATCTCACATACAGTTGTCCATCAACATGGCTTAGTCCAATACATAAACCAGTCTTATTCAAATTAGTTACAAAGCTTCATGCTCCACATGGCACATTTGCCAGCATAAACACAGCTGGTATGAAGATACAGCATGGAACCCAATTTTCCCAAGCCACTGGATTACTTAATAAGATATTCTAATTAATTACAAAAGGAAGTCTTAGGAACAGAAGGTTTAAATTCTTAACACTTCTAACTTTTGCCAATTCAAAATGCTACTCTGAATACATAGAGTTGGCAGGTAAATTACATCCTCACTGTTCAAGTTTAGCTCCATTAAGTGAACATAGCAGTAGAAACCAGCATAAATGTCAGTCCCTGTAACTAAAGGCTTACTTTAAGCCAGTCTCTGCAGCAGATGAGAATAATCTAAAATTATTCTGCATCTAGGACATTTTAGGAAAATAAAATCTATTAGGAGTAAATAGATTTTCTATATATTTTATTTATTTACATATTTGTTAGATTTATGCTTGTCTTTTCTCAGGAGCTCAAGGTGATGTACATAGCATTGCATCCTATTATTTCTCCCTGTAACCATCCTCTTGGTAAGGCTGCATCATAACAAAATGACTGGCCCCAAATCATCCAGTCAATTTCCATGGTAGAGAGTGGACTTGAACCAGGACTCATCAACCCCAGTTCAACAGCTTCATCAGAACACAACCCTGACATTTGTATGAAATTAATTAGGAGAGGAATTTGGTTTGCTTTCATCTCTTCAAAATTTCTGAAGTTTTCTAAGAAAAATTTACAGGGATTAAAAAAGATGCTTTTAAAAACAAAACAAAATGAATTTAAGTTAAATCTAGTGCAGATCTTTAAATGATTTACTTTCCTCCTGAAAAAGTCAGAGGGCATTTGTTGCTTTTGATTCATTCAGAGCTTTCTCAGAACTAAGTTGTGTGTTATTAACAGAAAGCATTGATGTGAAACAGTGTAGCAGGGCTGAGCTGCTAATCAACAAAAATATGCTGATAAAAGCTACAATTAATGCACAGCTCTCAAACGAACACAGATGCAGAGATTCAATTGTGATATAGGAAATCATCAAGCTGAGTGAAGAGTATATTGCTCTGATAATGGAGCCAATCATCCTGGGGCGCTCTTGAAGACGCCCCTCATCAGCAAGACTCTCGTTCCTGAATTGAAGCAGACCTTTGCTGTGGACTGACAGCAGTGGCAGTTTCTATCAATATAGTAGTAATCTATTGCCAGTGCTTCTCCCAGCAAACCTTTTCTATTTTTCGGGTTTGTTCCCATCCATTCATCATTCCCTAAGTACATTTCCATTCCATCTGTGAAGTGGAGAAACAACCTTCCCAAGGGAGGCCTCCCCCCCTTTTGTCTTTTCACTAATGCTGACAGGATAACAGCTCCCTCATTTAGAACAGCTCTGAGGACTGTCAATGTTTTTTTAAGCCCCCTTAAAAATCTTAAGAGAGGAAAAGTCTTTTGTATCACTAAATTTCTGGATGTGACAGCTTCTGCCATGTTCAGTGCAAATTCATGGAGCCATGGAAGTTGTTGAGTTTTATATTTAAAATATTGAGATATTAAAGTGAAATACTAAACCTATTATCTTTTCCCCTTCTATACATACAATAAAGAGAACCTCAGTCTGGGGACAATTCTTACCCTTACCTATCCAAGCCATCTTTTGCAGGAATCTCTTTACCTCCCATTAATTCTTTCTACAAACAGGTTTAAATAAATTCATCCTTGGCTTAAGACCCATTTCCTTTTCTTTGTGGATTTTTAAGTCAAGGTCCACGTTTGGTGGTCAGTGCTTATAGGTGACTGCAGTACATCTGTATGACAGATATGAATTTTCATCTAAAAGCAGATGACAATACCAAGCCAACTTTGGCTGATCTAGAAATTGAAGCATGGCTGGTTCTAGTTTGTTCCAGATGGCTGAGGAACACCTGGAAAATCTAAACTGGGGAGGGGGGTTGTAATTGATTTCTTCTAACCTGATCTTTTCCAAACTGGTCCCTCTAGATATGTTTGGATTACAACTCTTAAATCTCCAGCTATTCTAGGAACCAAGAACTGTGATGGTAATTTGGTGGACCAGTTCTAATATCACTTTTAATGAACAAATCATGCCAGATGTTAACACTAATTCTGTGAAACTTGTACCTGTCATAGTCTCCATTGCACAAGGCTCGCACAGGGATAGCAAATGATTGCCATACTGGATTCAGAGTGTTCTTCACCACTTCAGTTTTATGACAAATGGTAAATCTAGAAAGATACATAATGTCCATTTAGTTATAAGTTAATTCTCAGAAACTGAAGAATGCCTTGGGTTGGACAACAATAGAGAAAAAGGAAAAATCTCATTGTTTTTTGAAATATGCTTCTCCAAATCACCATGGATGATGAAAATTGGCATTGGATTGGATCAAGATAAAAATGGATCACTTTAATAGCTGTAAACACTGGCATTCTCCAAGCACTTGCAGCAGAAATAAGCACCAACTTCATGTAATATTAGCTAACATTTTTCACAGAGGATATAAATATTTCCTAATAAAATTATACTTTTATTAGCACAAGTAGTGCAATATCTATTCCCACAGAGAGAAAACTTGCTGAAAGCAGAACAAACTATATTGGAAATCAGCTTAAAGCAATAACCAGCAATATGTGGCAATATCTCTAAAAAGGAGAAGCTCGTATTCTCTCAAAGGGAGGAGATTTTTTTTTTTCCAGGCAGGGCCTGTGTTTTTAAGAAATAATCTGCTGGGAGCCATGTTCCAGTAATGACCAGAGCCAAAAGTGAGCAGATCACTCTTTTCTTCTCTTTTTCTAATTAGCTCAACTTTCCATGATGTCCATCCTTGCTCCTACCCAACCTATTATTGGAAGAAGGACAGATCATTTTTGCTACAGATTTAAAGTGATCTTTTGCAAAGATCCTCTGATATTTCAGGCTACATGACTCATAGACATGAATTACACAAATCTAGCATTCTGATCATCCTTGCTGTAATTTTTTGGGAGCATTTCAATGAGAGTTTGCCTAGCACAGTGGTAGCCTATCTTAGCTCGAGACTCCCCAACTGTCAGATTTTGATTTTGGGAATATGGATCTCCACCCTGCTCAAATAAAAAAATGTTACGGTCTAAGCCTGGGAATTTGGATGCAAACCAATATTTTATTTGGCATCAGCCTTGCACTTTGAAAATTGAGGAAAATGTTCTCAATTTCAAGGAGATCTGACTTTCATTTACCTATTTAATTATTCTGAATGGTCAGCTAGGGAATTGTCTTGATGTTAGTTAACTTTCGCCCAGACCCTTTCTATTAAACACAACATCTCATTTCACTTCTTGCTGGTTTAGTGAACAACTTCAGGAATATTCATAAATCCTCTTTTTAAAATGATCCTGAAAACTTAGCATACTTAAGTCTTTTTATTTTCTCCTGTATTAGCTAAAAAAATTAATCAACACAGTTTTTTTACTTGAACTGGTCCCAAAAAAATATTTCCAACTCACAAGAAATGTTTGGTCAATTGACATGGTGGCCATCATAGTATGATCACACATAAGAACACCTAAAGCTTAAATCACACAATCATAGCCATTATCTTGATTTTTTTTTTAACCATATTCTATAGATACCCTAATTGTTGAGACTGCAAAACTGGAAGAATGCTAAAAAAAACAAAACTCTTATCCACACTGAGTTTAATAATCCAAGCCTCACCTAGTCAAGTTTTTCTTTTTGATGTTCTTTCAGACTGATGGTCTTTCCAATGGCTGTATTTTTGGATGGAATGTGAGATAAAGAACATTTAAGAAGAAGGGACCCATTGTTTTGGTGTCAAGGAAGATTATATATGGCTACAATAGTCTTGTCCATGATACACATTAGCTAGGACAAATTCTTTATATGAAGCTTTTAAAAGTTTGCTTACTAAGGAAAGCCTAAGCAGAGAGCAGCAACAAGCTACACTGATTGACTTAAACAAAACCTGTTGGATCTGACTGGTATTTGAAAGAACGATCATCAGAAAATGCAGATTTATAAGCTAGGGGAATTACAAACAAAATTCCAAAATAACCAGCAAAGTATTAGTGGAAAATTTCACTGTGTGCTAATGAAGAGCCAGTTAAAATGGGGCAAATCTGTTCCCAGAAAAAAACCACTTGTACTCACGTTCCATCTTCGTTACTTCTGAAGAATACCATGAAAGGGTCTGATTTCCCAAAGAAGTCTTTCTTGTCCAGCTTGTTGGCACAGAACTGCATTGTGGCCACATCCTTGGAATTGGAAACAGAAAATATATTGTCTAACAGCATTGCTGCTGAGCTAACAGAGCAATTTTAAGAAGTTGTATGGGAAAGTGGTACAGTAAAGCACTAAACATAAAACAACAGAGTTGCTATTAACCCATTTATTATTATTATTAACCCAATCAACCTAATAGGAAATTGAAAAAGAAAGACTGAGGCTTATCACTGAAGAAATTCTAATCCAGTGTATAACTGAAAGGACTATAATAGCATAAGCAAGGCTTGAAAAATCTGGGAAAGCTATCAGCTTGGCATCAACCAAGGATACTGCACCTACAGCTAAGATTTTTAATCATAGACTTTGGTACTTGAGTATTTTCTTTCCCCATCACCAGTCTCTTGAACATGCACTGAAGCATGTTAAACTTTACAGAAGAGTTCCAGCTTGCCAATGATTTTCATAGTAGATAAATCATCCACTACACTTTTCACTGGCATTTAAATCAATCCAGGCCATTACGATTATAATGGAACTAGCTACTTTTGTGAGTTAAAAAAATATAAACAACTTCACATATTTATCAAAGCGTCACTTCTGCTCTGTGAACACACACACACAAATCTTGTTAGGATTGGCATTCTATAAATACAATAAACATATTTCACTTGCTAAAATATCCCCCCTGATTCACCTATAAGTTGCATTTTGATTTGCAAGAATGTGTGGATTTTATGTAAAGTTTCCCCTACTCTGCATTTTATGCGTATTTTTTTTCCTAATGTAGACAAAACACTTCTGGAGCACTCCTAGATCCTCTGTACATTGCTGTTAAATCAGGTCTCCCTAATCTCTTACCTATTTGCCACAGTTCAAATCATTCTGTGGATTAGGTCCAATGCTCAATTTTATCAAAGTAGCTGTGATTTTGTGCTCTGAGATATTTCTCAATTAGCTCTGTATCATCTACTGATTTGATAAGTATGCCTTCCATTGCATTTCTAGGCTATTTATCTAGATATGGAGTAGCAGGAGGCCACAGATAGAGTCCTGGGGAATTTCATTTAATCCTTCCCATTGGGATAATACAAAACTACTCACAAACTACTTGGATGTGATTGTTCAGCCAGTTAAAGACCTAACAGACCACAGTATCATCTAGCTCAGGGGTCTCCAACCATGGTCTCTAACCAAGCCAGCTTTCCTGATTGAGGAATTGAGGAATTCTGGGAGTTGAAGTCCATAAGTCTTAAAGTTGCCAAGGTTGGAGACCCCCAATCTAGCCCACATTTATCCTTTCTGTCCACAAAAATATCACGAACATCAGTGACAAATGCTTTTCTGAGTTCAAAGTATATTACATTGATGTACATTGCATCCTCAGTCTTTCAAACTATTCATGTTTCATGAAAAGAGGAAAGACCAAAACAGTATTTCTCTATGTTGGCAACTTGAAGATACGTGGATTTCAACTCCCAGAGTTGAATTGAATACATCTTCAAGTTGGAATAGAAATACAGCACACAACTAACAATCACAGTTAACTCCTGGTAACAATAACATCCTTTTTAAAATGTTTATAGCCATGCTTCTTGACAATTTATTCAGCAGAGATGCTAAATAATAGGTGCATATTTCCTCAGGAGTTCATATATAATACATTTTTTTTCATTTCATGCTCGCCAGGACCAACTATTTGGCTTGAACTATCTGCAGATACAACACAAGATATTCTTATGTTTAGGAAATAATAGCCTTGCTGTTGTAAGCCAAATGTTTCAAGCTGTAAAATATTGAAGATCACACTGTGTCTTGAAGTGTCATGTTAGAGATGAAAAGTCAGTTTGATGAGACTTTTTCTACCAGTAGGGAACCATGAAAGGAAGTCAGAAGAGATTAGTACCCTACTTATCAATCCTTTCTGATTCCAACTCAAGGCATTTTCGTTCTACAAAATTCTCTGCCAGTGCTGCTGGAGGCAGACAGCAGTGGTTATTTTCCAGGAGAAAATGAATGAATTACTATGTGTGTATGAACACTGCATTTTTACAAAGGTACCATTTTAACTGGGAGAAAAATGTGAGTACAGCATGCAGGGTAAAATAAAAAGAGGATGGATGTCAGGATGTCTTTGTTTCTTTGAAGAGTTGTTATTACCTAGTAAGGCATTTCTAATTTTCTTTTCTTTTTAATTTTTACTTACTAATCTGGACTTCATAGATTATAAACAAATACCTAGGGTTGTTTGAAGCTTAAGGTGCAGAAAAAGATTAAAAAAACACAGATCAGAAATGTAGTTGGTAGAGTTCAAAAGAAGCAAAAATCCAGGCAGGTTGATTTATCAAAACACGAGCAAACTTCCTTATCTCTGCTTGTGGTATATGTTTTCATGCTTCCTAAGGGAGTTTGGAAAGCATTAAGAAATTGAATATCACTGCTCTTTCTAGTTAATGTACCTTGCAAATCATACTGGAAAATGCATAAGGAATGAAGTATTGAACTTGCACAACAGGGTGACAAATAGCATTAATATAAGATATATCTCAGGAGTTCTTATGTCTCAGGAGCAATGATATATGAATAAGCACCCAGGATGCAAGAATACACAAAATGCCTCTTTCCATTTAAGAAAGCTGCCCTTCAAACTAAAAATATCCTTGGGGATTAAAGATGGAAGAGAATCTTGATCAATTTGCATTTGGAGATAAATGTAATAAATTTACCCTTCCTAAATCAATATGGAACGAGGATCCAATTATCCTATGATATTAACACTTTTCAGAATCTTGCAGTACAATCTCCTACATAAAAAATAATATGAAAAATATTTCAGGGGGATACGCATATGTAAAATACCTTTAAGGGAAACACCTTATATAAATTAGCAAATAATCAGACCTTGTTCCTTGCCTTGTGGTGATGTGCTCACTGAAAACAAAAGGGAAGGGAAGGTCATTAGAGTGACTCCTTAAGGCTGTTGGCTCTCCAGTACAATGGTTTCTTCACTGACATTGTTCGAGATCAATGAATATGGATGAATCACATGAGCTTCAGTGGAAGAAGCATCTTGCAACATTATCTAGTCTCCTTAGCAAGTGCAACACAGCAGTTTCTTGTCCATTTGACTGACCTCCTTTTCCAAACTATAGTCATGAATAGACCTTTGAAGTTACAGTGATGTTAGTAAGCCACACACAGGAAGATATGGCTTTAGCAGAAGAAATAGAAATGATTAGAAATACTTCTAATAATCTTCTTTGTGCAAGGGAAAGAGTTAAGCCAACTTCTAGCACAGGCTGCAGGACTGCTCATGTAAAGCTAATTGCCTAGGTTTCGGTTTGTTGTGATGGAAAAGGGAGTTAAATTCCCTTTACATCACAACAGATGGGCTGCTTTGAATGCATTCAAGCATTCCCCTGAAATTCTGAGTGGATCTTATGTCTAAAGTAGCATGCAATAACAAAGGTTGTGCATTTTGTGAATTGAAAGAGTAAATAAAAACATGCAAATCTTTCCATATACGATACTTTAGATAATATACATGTGTATCAGTATTCAAGCACAAAAATAAGCAATAGAGATAAAATACAACATGTTGCAATTCACCTAAACTTTCACCATGTACTGTATCATGGTATGTGCATCTATTTCCACAGATATACATGCAAAACACTTGTCCATGGATGCATGGGTGAGAAAGTGCTGATCTGATGCATTTTTGAAGGCATGAGAATTTAATACAAGTTATGTCTGAGGACAAAGAATTGCACAAAAATGTGTAGGAGAAGAAATTTGGATTTTATCCCTCTTGTAGACATCAGACTTGTGGGCGAGATGAGGTGAGATAGTGATGTTGTTTGTGTTAACTTCTGTATGGGGAGAAAAGGAGATTGAAAATGTCTGGCTTTGCTGGAATTTAGACAGGCTGATCCTTTCCAGAAAAACAGCCATGGGTTTGTTTTGCTCTTTTTGGTTTCAGCAACAAATTGGCTGTGGCTGTAAAGAGATAATAAACCTCTACTGGCCCACCAATACTTGATTGTTGGGAATCACCCAAGCATTGTCTCTTTGTCTTATATGTCACCAACACAACTCAGCCATAACTCTTAAAGTCCCAGATGCTCTGAACCTTTTCCTTGGAAGAAAGCATGTTTTTCTTCTGTCTATGGCAAAAACAAGTTTGAGGGCATCTTTTAGGTCAATTTACTGTAATGGAAAGGCTGTGAAAAAAATCTATAGCAGCTTTCCCCAGATGGAATAAACTACAACTATATATATTCAGCTTGACCAGCTCTCAGAAAAGAGTGAAACTCTGCCTTTTATGATGTGGGTCCACTGAGAAAAATTGTTCCAAGTTGATCTTGTGAGCTTCCTAACTAAGTAGAGGATGAAATCATGGCCTTTCTATTCTTAGTGCAGCACTCCAACACAATCTCTGTGCCTCCGAGTCAACACTAATCCCTGGCAATGGCTTGGACTAGTAGTTTTTGTGACAAGATTGCAAAGTAGTTTGACTGTGTACTTCCTAGGGCTGAGAAAGAATGACTGGCCCAAGATCACACAGCTAGCTTTGTGACATAGTCTGCAGGTTTCCAGCCTTGTGCCTTAACTGTTGCACCGAATGGATTCTCTATTGCCTGTCTGTAGCACAGTTCACTATATATACCCTACATCTTGCAGATAATATTTCATCCAGATGAAGAATGAAACATTTCTTCAATATTGGATATATCACAGCACACCCATTTAACTCTAATATCAGATCTACTAGCTCACAGGGGACTTCTGGGTGTACTATACAAAACAAAATATAAAATATATATAACAAAAAGGAAAGCAGGACTTGCCCCCCACCCCAATATTCATGCTCTAATTTCCAATGACATGATAACCTGGGATATGAAGTTACACAACTCTATAGATTTATGTCTGTTTCTCTTCAAATATCCTGTTAGCTATTGAGCCAATAATCTTCCTTTCTCCATTTTTTAAAAGATATTCATAAATTTTTGGTAATCATCTATTATCTTTTAAGCAGAACAAATCTCAGCTTCCAGCTATAAGAATTCTTTAGGTACTAATTTGACTGTAATCTTGGTTCATGTTCCCAGAATTATTATGGGAAATATTCAGCTTATAATTACATAGATTTCCCTCATGGAGAAGCAGGGTAAAATATCTTGCTGCAGCCTCATGACTCCCCGGAACTGCCCAGTTTACTTTTCTGCATATATTTTATTTCTGCTGATGTACAAGTGAGGGTTCATCTAATTTACTTCAGCATGGTACATCCTGCTGAGAGTTCTACCAAGATCATGTTGCTGGCCACTATCAAAGTATTTAGCTAGGAAAGTATGTTATATTTCATTTAGAACTAAGTCTTTTTCTGCTACAGCCCTGCCTTGTAGAATATTCTCTACTTGAAGATAAGAATAGCCCCAATGTTGTTGGCTTTTCGCAAAACTTCAAAAACTTGACTATGTAACCAGGCCTGGGACTTGGAATGTGTTAAGGGTCTTGTGACTTGGCTTCAGTATTAGTTGATTAACCATCATGGCTAATGTTTCTACTTAATTATTTTGTAGATGTTTTCATTGCTGTACAATTTTTAAAATTGTTTAAGTGTTTTATAATTTTAGAATTGTAAACCATCCAGAGTCATTTGGTTGAACTGAGTGGCTACAGAAATTGAATAAATAAATTAGTAAATTTCAATGGTTTTACTAAATATCCATAAGGTTTTTATGTATACATACAACTAGCATTTTCCCCCACAAGGGGAAGAGATCTCCAGCATTCCAGTCCTGAAGTTGTGTGGATCAGGACATATAATAAAAACTTTTAAGAATGGCAGTTTTTAGATGCAACTTGCTTAAATAAATACCTTATGTGGTTCTGCATCACCAAAAATAATATCAGAGTCTCTCATTATCTTCCGCAACATGATATCTCTGAGTCGGATGCAGCATGGCATATCTGTGTAACTTTAACAAAACAACTTTCTAAACCATCAGGGGCTTTTGAATTCAAAGGCATATTTTCTTCTTTTGACAAGCTTTTTGAAAGCAAAGACATGAACAAAAATTCAAAGATAAAAGAATAACTCACCCTACAATTGCCCAGTTCTTCAGCTGAGAGAATGATGGTGCCACATTTTTTCCCCGGAATTCCTCTATAATAAGAGACAAAATAGTTTATGAAGTAGGTAGAAAGGGGAGGAAAGAGACATCCATCTTTGCCTCCAATGCAAAATAATGTCAAATTTATTTTTTCTGTTCCGTTTGCAGTGTCTTCTTTTATGAAACCCCAAAATGTCAGTAAGTTTGAAATTTCCATACCTGTAACTCCTGTTATACATTCTGCAGTGGAGTAGAAAGAAGGGATAGCTTTGAGGGGCAGGCTAAACAGCCACTACCAAGGAAAAGGCCAGATAGAGGATGTGTCAATGTAATATGAGTAAACAAACCCATAGTTCACATGAAGACACAGGGAGGAAAGGGGGGGAAGTGTGTTCAGACTTGCTCAAATTTTGTCATTAGTGCTGACAGTACTGTGTTTTGATTAAGGCTTTGATAAAGCACACTTTCAGTGCAGCTCCATGAAGCATAAAGGTGCCCTGTATTTGGTGCTGTGAGAAAACAACCTATGAAATCAGGCCCGGACAATCTCTGATGAATGTGTGTGTATGCAAAGAAGATATATTTGCCAAAGCAAAGCAGCTGGGCTAAGCAAGATGGCCCAGCATTGAGTTGAAGTGTTTAACTTTTCCCTGAAAAGACACTGCCTTAAAATCCAGAGCTCCATTTCCATAAAGTGATACGGGGCCACATAACTCGATTTTGGAGTGACTACTGAGTGCCTATTTAGATTAACATAGTAGGTTTTATTTTTAGTTCAGCTTACTTTGTTGTCATTGCACCTTGTACAACGAAATCAAACACCATCTTCAGTGCACCTCATGACCATGACCATAAACACAAACACACATCCTTCACACATTGAACTGGAAACCCCCGACACCACACCAACACTGGACTATACAGCAAAATTCAAAAGAGCTACTGCCTATCCTTATAAATAGTGATAAGTGTGTTCTTTCATGTTCTGTTTATTAATTACTTTACTATTGTGTTGTTTGGATTCTCTTATAAAAAGTCTCAGTAACCCTGTACTTCTTTCAGCGAACTCTGGTCGGCGGATTAAATAAACTAAGACATCCCAAAGTATTTAGCTTTTTCAAGCATTTGATCTGTTCTTAGCCCTCTTTGAAATATTGTATGCATTTCTAGAGCTTTCAATTACTCTATTATTGATGGTTAATTTTGTGTGTGTTTCTTTGTGGAATTGGTTGTTGGCTTGCTGCAGGCTATCATGGACATTATGCCCACAACTGACATTGCAAAAATATCTGAAATATTACAATTTAAAATGAGTTCTTTCAAACATTAAATACGTTGAAAGGTGGTACAAAAGTTGAGAACCAAAGAAAGTTTTTTTCCCAAGTTAAAACTATATGAGGGTTTGGGACAAATTAAACCATTGCCTGAATGTCCAGCAACTGAACTGAAATATTTATTTGAATGCTCATATCAGGCTGCTACTGAGAGGTATAACTCAAGATAGAACAAAGCTAAGAAAAAAAACAGTTTACCTGAAACCCCCTTTTTTCTTTTTAAAAAAGTGTCAGTTTTATGATTTTGTCCATGTAATTCCACACAGACAGATGATGTCTTGGATAATGATGGCTCAAAATGGATTTAATCTTCAGAGCTGATGACAAGTCTATTTGTTCATGGTGTTTGGAAATTAGAAGTATGACAGTGAATAACTAATATGATCTTTCTCAGGCCAGAAATATAAATCACATAAAGCCCTAAATTGTATCAAAAGGATTACCCTACTTATGACTCCTATTATTTTTATTCACCAGTAGATGAAATAAGGATTGGGTTTAGAAAAATGATATGGTTATACAAACAGATTCAACTAATAATGAATGGAAATGTGAAAATATTCTACTTCTTATTCTATATAGCGATTGATGCCTAATAATCACAACTCCAAACACTAAATTCTCTTCATAATCAAAGTCAGAACTAAGGTGGTCAGTATGAACAATTTGCATTACTTTCAGAGGCAAGGTTTGCTTTTAATTATCATACCTCCGATAAATGGCAAATGCAATGATGGACTCAAAATCCTGGTATGTGGTAATGGCCACCAACTGTGAAGAGTTTTTCCCATGTATCAATTTGAATGTGGCCCAGTAGGTGGCAGCACATAGCCAGATTTGGTTGATCTCAAACCCACGAAGAAGAACTGGATGCAATTCATTCTTGGATGGGAGACCACTAGAAAGTTTTGAGATCCCAGGCAAGACTGGGAAGTCAAAACATTCCTCGAAGGAAACAGTGGCTTCTATATGAACAGAAACTATCTGGAGTTGTCCATGTGGTAACATGACCTTAAGCAAAACAAGGCAACTCTAGTATTACGTGCTGGTTGACGAAATAGATGTCGTAAAACTTTGCTACAATTTTGGATATTATTCCACATAGGTTGTTATTGTTTACTTTCTGTTTCCTTTCACCACCACTTTTCTTTAAAGGGCATCTTTCAATCTGGAGCTGTTCCAATCAAAGTTCAGAAAGATGGGAAGAGCCTTTTTTGCTCATTCTGTTCTGACCTAGGCTTCCCAAGACCATGAAGCAGACTCTTCATCCCAATAAAACCCCTTTTATTTAGGTTAAAGTGAATTCCACTTCAGCAAAGTCTTTCATGACATTTCAGACCTTTATCAGGCTTGGAGAGTTGCCAGGCTGATATCTTCTATCTGACACACTGTAGCAGCAATCACTTGGCAAGAAGTTAGGAACAGATCTTCACTCTAATGAATTGAACTAATTGTCCCCTGCAAACACCATCCCCTTTCATTTCTCTTTATTCTCTATGAAATAAAGGGGCCATTCACCATTCACCTGAGCTTTTGGGCCATTCACCATTCACCTGAGCTTTTACTCCTGAGTCAACTCTTGTTCCTGAACTGTTCCTTTCTCCTGGCAGCTCTGCACAGGCGTACATTGGGAACAGGCTCCAGCTGTTCTTCTGACCCTCTGACTCTGAAGGCAGCTGAAAACTGTCAGAAGACCCTGGCCCCATCTCTGCCTCTGATGCAGAGCACTTGTCAGAGCCTTCCCCAGACTCCAGGACTGGCCCATGTTCCTTCCCAACTTTCTCACTATCCGATTCTGCCACCAGCTTGCTGGCCGCTGGCAGGCCACAAGACACTCATTCATATTACAGGGCTACCACTCACATGCTAACTGTGGTTGTGTGTGTGCATGCTAAATTTATCTCATATTTCCATATCGTAGAAAACACTGTCATACAGTTGTAGGGTTATAGTTGGACATATTATGCATTTGAAGGGAAGCCAGTATCAATTAGCCTGTCCACACATATCAGCAGGGGTGACTTCCACTCGGAATGGGACAACTCACCACAGCCAACTCACCATGGCCAATTCACCAGAGCCAGCTCAGCACAGGACAACTTGCCATGGCCAACTTGCCATGGGACAACCCATTGCATGACAATTAAACAATTTAATTTAATTATTTAAAATAACTAAAACATTCTAATTTTCATCATTCACATTTTATTTTGTCCCTCCTTTGCCATCTTTTTTTAAAATGATTCTGATCCACTATTTCTTCAACAGTAGTGTAACTCTTGTCTGCAATGAGTTTATCGGTGACAAGTTGGCCATGGCAAGTTGCCCCATGATGAGTTGGCCACGGCGAGTTGTTGTAGACCCCCCCAATAGCCCATATCTGGCTTTTTCCTTAGAAGAAAGATTCAAGAGATATCCATGTTTATTTACTGCATTTCAGCTTTCTATTGCAGATTTAGTAAAAGAAGAGCAATTCAAGACCACAAGGAATTCTAAATCAAGCTTAGAAGATATTTTGTTAATGTTATTATCTGGCAAAAACAGTCACCTCTGAATGTTTTTTTAGACAACACATATTTAGAATTGGCCACATGCTTAACAGTCCATTTATTTGGACTTCTGGTTTGGGCTTCTTCAGTGACGGACCGAAACAATCCATTTTTTTGCCAAATATATGTGATTATTCAAATGACTTTGTGAACATACATCTTTAAATACTGTTGACTCAATATTCAAGATCCTTGCTCAATCAAGATCCACACTGGATACTATGTATTCTGGAAGGAGAAGCTCAACAAATTTAACATGACCTGATTTGAATATTAAATTGTGAGATGTGCCTTCCTCTCTCCCTTCTCTCATGATTTATTGTGTTATGAGAACAAATGAGACAAGAGTTGTTGAGTTCTCACTAAAAACAACAAGAATGATAGAAAGAGTCAATAATAATAGGCTGAGCTTGCCAAGATCAAATCAGAGCTATTGTGGACTAGGCTCAGGATACCACTGTAGGAATTTTTATAAAAAAAAATTCAGTGGATTTCTCATAATTCGGTAAGAAAGGCTTTAGTTCCTCACACAGTTTATATTGATACTTTGAAGAGGTGGAATGCACCAATGCTTCTCTCTTTTCTAATCTGTAGGAGAGCTAAAATATGACTTACCCATTGGAGACAGATGGCATAGGCTTCCCAGTTTTGGAATGTAATGTAAATGCTCCCATCCTGAAAAAAAAGAATAAAAAAGACTTAAAATGATAATGTAGTTATAATATTCAATATATATGGCTGCATATCCCACATAAATCATTCTGGTGCGAACATAGTTAAATATGTTAATATACAAATGCAAAAGAAACATGAAAAACAGTATGAGAACAAAACAAAAAAGCAGTATTAAGTTCCACAAATACCACTTTTGCTCTTTTCACTCCACAACGCCTTGCATGATTTTTCCCCCATTCTCAACAAATACATTATCATAACCCAAGGCTGGTTTGTTTTCTCATTTTGCACAGAGCACTAAAGTAATAAACATTCAGCAATAAAATCACATATCATTCAATATCAGAGATTGTCAGCTTCTTTTGAACCAATAGGCATTTCTGAAGAGCCTGTGATGGGTGCTCTCCTAAAATGGAAGTTGCAAAATGGTGAATTATCAAATGTGAATTACAGGTAGTCCTCAACTTACAAGCTGCAACCATAATTGAGCCCAAAATTTATGTTGCTAAGTGAGAAATTTGAAAGTGAGTTTTGCCCCTTTTTATCACTTTTCTTGCCACATTTGTTAGGTGAATTAGTTAAATCAGTAACGTGGTTGGTAAGAGAATCTGGTTTTCCCACTGATTTTGCTTGTCGGAAGGTTACAAAAGATGATGACATGACCCTGGGGCATGACAACTGTCACAAATGTAAATCAGTTGTCAAGCATTTGAACATAAATCACATGGCCATGGGGATGCTGCAATGGTTATCAGTGTGAAAAATGGTCGTAAGTAATTTTTATAAATGCCATTGTAACTTCAAAAAGTCACTAAATGAATTGTTGTCACTTGAGGAATACCTGTACTCAGTATATATCTTATCATTTTCTTCCATTCCCCCCCAAAAAAAATACTTCCTGCCACCTTCCTTCCAAAATATTAAGGTTTGGATGTCCAACATTTTTATTTCCCAAGAATGTCTATAGGAATTTTGCAGGATCAGTGACATCTTAGAAATTTAAAAAAATCATACTTTGATTTGTCAGATGTGAACTTCTCTAATCAAAAGGGTAAAAAAAGTGAGTTAGTGAACCTGATGGTGTCTAATAATCCCCATTCATAAATATTCCCAGATGAAATACAAACATAAACATCTGTATTCTTTGGCAACATCTTCACTACACATTGACTTCACTGAGATTCATTGAAAGTAAGAAACATCTGCTTAATTGTGATGTTTCTTATTTCCAGAAACCATCCATGCCCTAACCTTGATGACCACTTAAAACTCTTCTACCCCATCTATCTTGGCTTGAAAAGTGTTTGACATTTTTACATTTAACTTCCTTACGACTCTTGAGTCTGACAGCTGCATTGTGCCTATGTTTTCTGTTATAAAACTGATCACATTTCTGATGATTATCATGAACAACTTTGGATGTGGGCTTGGTTAAGGCCCTGTCACATTGGCCGACGGATGCAAAACGTTAGTAAAAAGGACACAGCGGATGAGAAAAATGTTCCATCCGTTGTTATCCGCTCTCAAAAGGGGCAAAAATTTGCATAAGCAGAGCGGATAACACGGAAAGGAACGGACGGGGGGAGGACGCAGGGCGGATGGAAAGCAGATGCGGAATGGAAGTCTAGCGGATGGAAGCGGATGAGAGCGGATGGCACATCCACAAGGCTTCCGGATGTGCAGCAGAAAGAGCGGATGCAGTACAGACGCCGAGGGGATGAAGCGGATGCACAGCGGATGCCAAGCGGATGAAGCGGATGCACAGCAGAAGCCTAGCGGATGCCTAGCGTTCACTGCGCATGCGGAGAGGATGCATTGCGTCAGCCCCGCTGATATAAAGGGAAGCAGCTCCCAAGCAGGTCACCATTCAGAGGAAAGACCTGCTTCCAGACACATCGAGTGCCTTGCCAGCCTGCCCTGCATGCCTGCCTGCCAGCCTTGCTGCCTGCTATCCTCCCTGCCAGCCTTGCTGCCAGCCTGCCTGCCAGCCTTGCTGCCTGCCTGCCTGCCAGTCTGCCTGCCTGCCAGTCTGCCTGCCAGCCTTCCTGCCAGCCTTCCTGCCAGCCTTCTTGCCAGCCTTGCTGCCTGCCTTGCTGCCAGCCAGCAACCCCACAACCATGGGGAAGAAGAGAAAGCCTCAGCCATCTGCTGCCAGCCCTGGCAAGAGGGACAGGGCCACCCTCCCACCCCCTGGCCCTCTCTCTGCTTCTGCTGGGGCTTCTGCAGCCCGGGCTTGCTCTTCTGCGGCTGGGGCTTCTGCTGCTTCTGCTTCTGAAGGAGCTGATGCTGCTGCTTATGGCGGTGGTGCTTCTGCTCGTGCTTACTCTGCTGATGCTGCTTCTGGCGGTGGTGCTTCTGCTGGTGCTTGCTCTGCTGGCACTGCTCCTGGTGCTGGGGCTTCTGCTGATGCTGCTTCTGGAGGAGCTGCTGCTGCTGCTCCTGGCAGTGGTGCTTCTGCTGGTGCTTACTCTGCTGTAGCTGCTCCTCGTACTGCTGGTCCTGCTGGTCCTGCTGGTCCTGCTTGTGCTCCTGGTCTTGCTGGTCCTGCTGGTCCTGCTGGTCCTGCTCGTCCTTCTCATGCTCCTGGTCCTGCTGGTGCTCCTGGTCCTGCTGGTGCTCCTGGTCCTGCTGGCGCTGCTGGTGCTTACTCTGCTGATGATGATCCTGGTCCTGCTGGTGCTGGTGCTGCTGCTGATGATGATGATCCTGCTAGTGCTGCTGCTGCTGCTAGTGCTGCTGCTGCTGCTGCTGCTGCTGATGATGATGATGATGATCCTGCTGGTGCTGCTGCTGCTGGTGGTGTGGAGAAGCAGCCTCTACAACCTGGAAGCCCCTCTGATGAGGGCCCATGTGGTCCTGCCAAAGGGAGGAAGAGGCATATGCGAGAATGGGAGAGGAGGCAATACTCCATTGAGGAGGAACACGAGGATGAGGTGCTGGAGTGGCTGAAAGAGAATGAGTATCTATGGCGGAAGGGACACAGGCTCTACAGGGACACCAAAAGGAAGCAGGCTGCTTGGAGAGAGAAGGCAGAGAGTCTGGGCTACACATCGGAGGTGCTCCTCGGCTGGTGGAAACATATGCACACCTGGTACGGGAAGCTGCACCTCAAGAAATCTGGCCAGGCCACGGTCAAGCTGACGGACAGAGAGACCTACATGATGGCCAGGTGCAGCTTCCTGGAGTGTGAGATCCACCACCGAGGAGCAGCCCCTCTCACAACCCTCTCTCTCCGGCAGCCTGCTGAGAGCCAGTCCTCTTCTGGCCAAGAGTCAGCTCCTGTCTCCAGGCAGGTTTCTGTGGAGCGTCACACAGCGGAGAACCCGCAGACAGTTGTTTTAACCGTGGCGGAGCGCATGGAGGACTCCCTGGCGCAGTGGGAGAAAGGAGACGGCACTTCCACCACAGTCCTACCCGCATCCACCCCAGCTCCACCTCCACAGAAAGGCAGAGAGGCAGACCGGAGGGGCAGAGCCACACTGTCCTGCTGGAGATCAGGGACACCATCCGGAGCAGCATAGATCTCCTCTCTCAGCTGGTCCACACCGACTTCTCATCCTCCAACCACAAGCCCTTCCTCACCTATGTGAACCAGACCCTCACAGACATGGTGGAACCCCAGTACCAGGTGGTGAAGGACCGGATCACCGAGCTGCTTCACAACCCTCCAGATCCAGAGGAACCTGCTCCCACCCAGTCCAGGTGTGCTCCTCCACCCCAGGTGATGTCACTCCCATTCCAAGGCTTTCCACAGGCCCTCACCTACCAGGGCTATGGCTACCAGGAGGTCCAGAAGCACAGGCAGCAGCCCTTCCCAGTCCAGGCACAGGCTCATCGGACGCCACCGTTGCCACCGGTTCCACTGATGCCACCGGTCCCACTGATGCCACCCACGCCACTGATGCCACTGACGCCCACCGATGTCACCCACGCCAGTCCTCACACAGCTGCAGACCAGACAGCCCCACTACACTGCTCCTTCCTCCACCCACAGCCAAGCCTGGCCTCAGTACATCTGTTGTCGGTATTGGGACTGACACCTCATGGCATGGAGGAAGGAGCTCTCAACATCACGGGGCTGAGCCAGCTGTCTGAGAGCTTCCTCAACACACCGTCCCCTGTTGTCCTCTCGGGGCCAGGCACCCCAGTGGGGCTTCAGACCAGCACTCCAGCAGCAGCCACCTCCACAGCATCTGGACCCTTCACCCCTGAGACTGGGCACACCTCTGAGTGACAGAGAAGGGTGCCAGAGACTGGGTGACTACCTGTAGACTTTATTTGGACACTTTTCTTGGGTCATTTTTCTTTTACAGCTTGTTATTAATAAAGATTATCTTTGTTTCACACACTTGCCTCATTTATTTTTGTAAATAAAGTCTTGGTGGAAACTTTTAGAAATGGTTTAGCCTTTGCATGCTTGTGGGATGGGTTAAGATAGCAGTGGGGTGGGCAGGGATACCTTTGGGATGGGTAATATCTGTGGGATGGGCAGGGATACCTGTGGGATGGGCAGGGATACCTTTGGGATGGGTAAAGATAGCTGTGGGATGGGTTGAGATAGCAGTGGGATGAACAGGGATACCTGTGGGATGGGTTAGGATACCTGTGGGATGGGTTAAGATAGCAGTGGGATGGGTTGAGATAGCTGTGGGGATAGATAAACCTCCAGTGCAAACATAGTGGGACTGTATGGTCCACCCTCCCAGGTGCCACACCTATGGCCCTTCATTATCAATACTAATGTAATCATTGATCCACACATTTCAACATAAACACAACTCTTTATTAAATGCCCTGTTCATTGTAGGCCCGCCCAACATACATGGCCCAATCTCATCTGTGTGATGAGACAGGCTGAAGGAAGCATCCATTAGTCATCTATCATCCTGTCTTGCCACTCCACTGCTCCAGCTGGGGAGTTGCACCAGTGTTTCAGGAGGTTGCGCTGCTTCTTCCCTTCACGTGAGGCTCTGTTGGGGCCTTGCACATCCTCAGTGTCTATCAGGTTTTGCCCTTGCCTCCATTCCCCAGGCTCCATGTCCCCATTGCCTTGTTGGAGGTCCACGAGCCTGTTCTGCAAGACTGGGTAGCGGGTGCGCATGAGATTGTGCAGGATGCAGCAAGCTTCCACGATCCACCTCACAGTCTCTGGGCGATGCTGCATGGTGGTGAGAAGTACCTGGAACCTGTTGGCCAGGATGCCAAAGGCATTCTCCACCACCTGCCTTGCCCTGGACAGCCTGTAGTTGAAGATCCTCTCTTCACGGGTCAGGCATCTGGAAGTGTAGGGCTTCATGAGGTAGGTTCTGGACAGCCTGTAGTTGAAGATCCTCTCTTCACGGGTGAGGCATCTGGAAGTGTAGGGCTTCATGAGGTAGGTTCTGAGGGAGAAGGCGTCATCCCCCACGATGAAGTAGGGCACATCTTGCGTGTCGTTGAGCAGGGGGTCTGGATCTGGGAAGCCCACGATGAGGTTGCATTCCAGCCCCTCCTTGAGCTCACTGGTGTTGTATACCTGGGCATCTGAAGATGAGCCGTTGCCTGAAGCATCGATGTACATGAACTTGTAGTCAGCATCGACCATGGTGAAGTGGACGATGCTGAAGAAGCCCTTGTAGTTGAAATAAGTGGACCCCGACTTGGCTGGTGCTTTGCAGGCCACGTGCTTGCCATCTATGGCTCCAACGGTGTGTGGGAAGTTCCACCTCTGATACCACTGCTCTGCAACTTTCTTCCAGCCTTCTTCAGTGGAGGGGCACTGGAGGAGCTCCTCCAGGTATTCTTCGATGATGGCGTGCACCACTTCTCTGACCACAATGCTGATGGTGTTGTGTGGCACCCTCCAGCCATACTGCATGCTTTTGTAGGTGGTCCCTGAGGCCAGATGGCTCAGAGTCAGTGCCACCTTGAGCCCAGGGTCCAGGCTGGGGTGGAAGTTGGTGCTCTGCTTGGTCAACCTGGGTGTCAGCCGCTGCACAACTTCGTCAAACATGGCTGGAGGCATCCTCATGAAGTTCTGGAACGCCCGAGGGTCTTCGTTCCTGAGCTCCACCATCAGCTTGTTGTACAGTCCGTACTCTGCTCTTCTCCCGATCCATCTTCGGACCCAGACGCTTCTTGGCCACCTCCTTTTCTTCCCATAGTAGAGTTCACAGAGCCTGTATATGGCTTCGCACTGTTGCAGAAGGATGGTGGCTGCCAAAAGGACTTTGTTACGATCCACGGTGGACATGACTGGATGCTGTGGAAGAGCAAGAGGCAGATGAAGGCTGCAGAGGTCTGCATAGCTGGTCTGCTGGTCTGAAAGTGAGATCCAGGTGAGTTGCTCCCCCTTTTTATAGGCAATATAGTTTTCCACTATGTGTCCTTTTGCATCCTCTAGGCATCCTCTAGACATCCTTAATATCTGAGATAGGTCCCCTCTGCGAACGTTTTTTCCATTTTAAATGCTTTCTTTGCATGCTGCTTTCATCCTTTCTCCGTCCGTGCTACTAACGCTGCGCGTCCGTTCCACGTCCGTTCCACTACCTCCCTGTGTCCGTTTACTGCTGGAGCGGATTTGAATTGCGCGGATGCGCAGCGGATGCCTAGCAGATGTTGCAGACGCGTAACAGATGCCGACGGATGTAGAACGGATGTTCCCCGTATGCCTAGCGGATGCAGAATGGACGCGTTGGATACATTTTCCGCTGAGAAAGTTTTGAGCAGCTCAAAACTTTTTGAGTGGATGAAATGTCAATAGATGGATGCTGGATGGCTAGAGAGGAAGCAAAATGGAGGCAGTGAGTACAGAACGGAAGCATCGCGTTAACCAACGGATGGCAAGTGTTTTTCTCCGTTTTACATCCTCTTTCCATCCGTTGGTGCAATGTGACAGGGGCTTTAAGGGATTCAATGCAACATTCCACTTTTAAGGGCAGTCTGAGCTTGTCACTGTGTAAATTAATGCAGTGCATGTGTGTGAAACATTTTCTCAGTGTGTATGGCTCAAGAAGCCATAAACTAACTAGATTCATTTAATATCCCAGGCTAAAATTTTTGTGACATCCCAGGCTAAAACGTTTAGCTAGTTTGTCATTTTATATTGTATTGAAGAAACCAATATCAAGCAGCATACATGAAAGACTCAATTCAGTGCAAGTAACTGAAATTGTAAAGCGAGTGATACAGAAGTGCAAAAATTGATAAAAAACATTTTATAACAAATAATATGAGCCTCTGAAAGGATAAACAGAAATTCCAGTAAGATTTGGGTATGCTGCTTGAACACAAGCTGAAGTTATCAACTGCAACATAAATCCAGAAGTTAAGTTCCCTTATTGGATCAGTAACACCTCCCAGTATGGAGTTATACAATGGATGAGAAAGGAGGCTCTTCTGGCCATGGTGCCCTGAGACCTGTATTTGTTCATGAGCACTCACCCTTCCAGATTCTCCTTCTTTACAAAGATCCCGAGGTCATGTGCAGCACAGAGATATGATAATTGTAGAATCTGCATGCCTGCCAATGCTTTATACAACCCTGTATTGCATGACCTTGATAAAAGGTCTCAGTTCTAGAATGTAAGTAAGCAATGCTGGGCATTTTGCACACAGCAGGCACTTAATGTTGCCAGTCACATTATGCCATTCAGCTATTCTGTATTCCCCTCTTTGATGAATTTCTTACAGAAGAAAAAGTAGATTAAATTCTGTAATGGCACTTCCATCTCCCCAACAAAATTTTGCAAGGCATGACAATTGCACCGTAAAAATCCTTGCAAGCAGCACCTCTAGTCCTTACGTGTACGTATACGGGAAAAGATAATCACTACAATGGGGTCTGAATTTTCCCCTCCAGTATCTCCCCTGGGAGCAACAATGATACCTTCAAAATTTCCTTGGCATGGGGCCATAGCTACAGAGACTGTGACTAATTCCCTTCTTTCATTGATACAGTTTCCTTGACAATATTTATAGAACTTGACTGAAGTTTCTTCCTCCTCCTCCTCCTCCTCCTCCTCCTCCTCCTCCTCCTCCTCCTCCTTCTCCTCTCCTGCAAGGTTCAACAATTGAAGACGCTTCTCTCTGGCTGCCTCTGCCCATATATTCAGTTGAATGGGAGACAACTGGGAAAAAAAGTAGTTTCTACTGTCAGTGGGATTGTCTTCCATTTCTTTTATTCATTTCTAGGATTGGTTCAGCAAATAGTATTGGACTGGAATGGATTAAACCATTGTTTTCTTCTAATGGTCAATTTAATCAATAGGTATGATGTACTAGTACATAGGTACTACCTGGTAGGTGGCAGTCTCTGTAGCTAGCTACTAGGACCCTGTGCCTTCAGGTTTATGATATTCATAAGCTGTGCTTTCTCTAGGAGCTCAAGACAGACATAGTACTTCTCTTTTCCCAACTTTACACCTACAATAGCAACCCTTTAAGGTAGGCTAAGCTGAGATAATACCTGTCCCAAAGTCACTTAATGAACTTCCATAGCTAAGGGCAGACTTGAATTTGGATCTCCCTAGACTCAAAGTTTTCATACAATCTGCAAAACTATCCAGCTGTTTTATTTTCCCCCTTCCTCTTCTATTCTGCTCCTTCAATGGCATAACCTAATACTCATTTTTTTCCTCCCACTCCCCTTTGCAGTTTCAAAGTTTGAGGCTCTGCAGGGATGGTGCCATCAAGCATCATTACCGCTTATTTTACACATAATGTCAAGCAGGCCTAACCAACTGACACCTTCTCCTTCAAATATGCTGACTTATAAGTTCCAGAATTCCCAGCCCACCAGACCAGTGGAAGTATTGAATTCCAACACATCTGGATAACACCAAATTGGGGACTTGCTCTGAATCAAAACTTTATAAGCTTTAAGTCCACATGTTCTTCCCATCCTATTTCCAGTGGGGCAATGAGATGGAGAACAGTAGAAGCAATCCCTTCTCTATAAAGGTTTACTTAGCAAAAGCTATGGTTTGTTGAGACATATCATTATTTTTTGCCTCAATCTTCTCCAACTTGGACATCTTTCAAATGTGGGGACTTCAATTCCAGGAAACTATTCCAATGGCAATGCTGTCTATAGAAAATTTCAGAAGCTGAAGTCCACAAATCAGAGTGCATTCAGTGTTGTTCCCAGATTCTGAGCCCAGCAATCAGGAACTCAGGTTAGATGTATCTCAGAGACCACAATGACTGGGGGACAGACTCTGCAAAATAAGCAGCGAGGCTTTAATACCCATATAATACCATTCCCTTATTTAGCAATATGGGAGCAAATTCACCAAGGCTAGTTCCTGATACTGAGCCCCAGAGAGGCTTATTAAGATTGTGATCACCCAGCTGCCTGAGTAATGACAGTGGCAAACGAGCAGAGATGACAGATTGCCCTCGCTGCAGTTACTTGACAGTGAAGCGTGGCAACCTTTCTCCTACCAGCTGGAGAGCACTGACTAACAAATTGCAGAGACAAAGGACATGGCTTTGCCAGCTGCCATTTCTCTAGCAAAAACTGAAAATTTATCCAGACGTTGCCATTAATTCATAAGGCTCAAACCAATTAGTCTTCGGTAGCACTGAAGGAACTGCTGAGAAAATGACTGCTCTACTGAACATCTCCCCAATTACCCACACCAGCTCTCCTCAAACAGATGACCTCCAAGTGGGTTGAACTTCACCCCCTCCCCCCGCAATCACCCAGCAAGACTACAGAAAGTTGTCCAACACTGGGATTAATGAGTCTATTTGGGAAAGCAAATTCTGCCTTGGATTGTTGCAATTTTGTACATATTAAGCAGTGGTGGGATTCAAAACATTTTTTACAACCAGTTCTGTGGGCATGGCTTGGTGGGTGTGGCTTGATGAGCATGGCAGGGGAAGGGTACTGAAAAATCTCCATTCCCTCCCCACTCCATGAACCTGCTTTCCAGCTCTGTTCTCCTGTGCAAGGCAACAACTTAAGACCCAGCCAATCAGCTGGGACTCGGGAGGCAGAGAATAGATGGGGGTAGTGCCAGTCACAGGTGGTATTTGCCGGTTCTCTGAACTCCTCAAAATTTCCGCTATCGTTCTCCAGAACTGGTTAGAATCTGCTGAAAACCACCTCTGATATTAAGGATCTGGTGAATTGTATATGCAGGAGCAAGACCAAAGAAGCTTATCTTAAGTACAGTCAGACTTCCTGCAGAACTGGGCTCAGGAAAGAAGGAAGGAACAGGTTCTGAATCACTAAAACACGGAAATGGCTAACTGTAGAAAATGGGAAAGAAAAGAAAGAAACATATTTGCAGAAGATGTATAAAAAAAAAACAATTTCAGGTGCAATCAATATAAGCTATGTGAAAATGGTTGCCCAGAATTTTCCCAGGTTTCCTTTTTCATGGAATGAAAGGACAAGTTGAATTTAAAGGCCCTGTCACACTGCCCAACGGATGCAAAACGTTTGTAAAAAGGACACAGCGGACGAGAAAAATGTTCCATCCATTGTTATCCGCTCTCAAAACTGCCCCGAATTTGCATAACCAGAGCGGATAACACGGAAAGGAACGGACGGGGGGAGGACACAGAGTGGATGGAAAGCGGATGCAGAACGGAAGCCTAGCGGATGGAAGTGGATGAGAGCGGATGGCATATCCGCAGGGCTTCTGGGGGGCCTCAGCAAAGCTGAAGTGGATGCACAGCGGATGCACAGCGGATGAAGCGGATGCAGAGCGGAAGCCTACCGGATGCACAGCGGAAGCCTAACGGATGCCTAGTTTTAATTGCGCATGCGGGGAGGATGCATTGCGTAAGCCCCGCAGAGATAAGGGAAGCAGCTCGGAGCAGGTCACCATTCAGAGGAAAGACCTGCTGCCGGACGGATTGACAGCCTTGCCTGCCCTGCCTGCATGCCTGCCTGCAAGCCTTGCTGCCAGCCTCCCTGCCAACCTTGCTGTCTGCCTGCCTGCCAGCCTTGCTGCCAGCCTCCTTGCCAGCCTTGCTGTCTGCCTGCCTGCCAGCCTTGCTGCCAGACTCCCTGCCAGCCTTGCTGCCTGCCTGCCTTCCAGCCTTGGTGCCTGCCTGCCTGCCAGCCTTCCTGCAAGCCTTGGTGCCTGCCTGCTTGCCAGCCTTGGTGCCTGCCTGCCTGCCAGCCTTCCTGGAAGCCTTGGTTCCTGCCAGCCTCCCTGCCAGCCAGCAACCCCACAACCATGCGGAAGAACAGAAAGCCTCAGCCATCTGCTGCCAGCCCTGGCAAGAGGGACAGGGCCACCATCGCACCCCCTGGCCCTCAGTCTGGTTCTGCTGGGGCTTCTGTAGCACGGGCTCGCTCTTCTGGGGCTGGAGCTTCTGCTGCTTCTACTTCTGGAGGAGCTGATGATGCGGGGGATCAGACAAGCACTCCAGCACCAGCCACCTCCACAGCACCTGGACCCTTCACCCCTGAGACTGAACGACCAAGAGGAGTGCCAGAGACTCATTTTTGTTTTATAGCTTGTTGTTAATAAAGTCTGTCTTTGATTCACACACTTGCTTCATTTCTTTTTTTTAATAAAGTCTTGGTGGAAACTTTTAGAAATAGCTTAAGCCTTTGCATGCTTGAGGGATGGGTTAAGATAGCAGTGGGATGGGCAGGGATACCTGTGGGATGTGTAATAGCTGTGGGATCGGTAAGGATAGCAGTGGGATGGGCAGGGATACCTTTGGGATGGGTTAAGATAGCTGTGGGATAGATAAACCTCCAGGGCAAGCATAGTGGGACTGTATGGTCCATCCTCCCAGGTGCCACACATATGGCCCTTTATTATCAATACTAATGTAATCATTCATCCACACATGTCAACATAAAAACAACTCTTTATTAAATGCTCTGTTCATTGTAGGCCCACCCAACATACATGGCCCAATCTCATCTGTGTGATGAGACAGGCTGAAGGAAGCATCCATTAGTCATCTATCATCCTGTCTTGTCACTCCACTGCTCCAGCTGGGGAGTTGCACCAGTGTCTCAGGAGATTGCGCTGCTTCTTCCCTTCACGTGAGGCTCTGTTGGGGCCTTGCACATCCTCAGTGTCTATCAGGTTTAGTTCTTGCCTCCATTCCCCAGGCTCCATGTCCCCATTGCCTTGTTGGAGGTCCACGAGCCTGTTCTGCAAGACTGGGTAGCGGATGCGCATGAGATTGTGCAGGATGCAGCAAGCTTCCACGATCCTCCTCATGGTCTCTGGGCGATGCTGCATGGTGGTGAGAAGTACCTGGAACCTGTTGGCCAGGAACCTGTTGGCCAATGCCACCCGCCTTGCCCTGGACAGCCTGTAGTTGAAGATCCTCTCTTCACGGGTGAGGCATTTGGAGGTGTAGGGCTTCATGAGGTAGGTTCTGAGGGAGAAGGCGTCATCCCCCACGATGAAGTAGGGCACATCTTGCGTGTCGTTGGGCAGGGGATCTGGATCTGGGAAGCCCACGATGAGGTT
Source organism: Laticauda colubrina (assembly GCA_015471245.1). NCBI lineage: Eukaryota > Metazoa > Chordata > Lepidosauria > Squamata > Elapidae > Laticauda > Laticauda colubrina. Next base: position 51,817,044 of record BLBF01000020.1, read on the forward strand.
GCGTTCCAGCCCCTCCTTGAGCTCACTGGTGTTGTATACCTGGGCATCTGAAGCTGACCCGTTGCCCGAAGCATCGATGTACATGAACTTGTAGTCAGCATCGACCATGGCGAAGAGGATGATGCTGAAGAAGCCCTTGTAGTTGAAATAAGTGGACCCCGACTTGGCTGGCGCTTTGCAGGCCACGTGCTTGCCATCGATGGCTCCAACGGTGTGGGGGAAGTTCCACCTCTGATACCACTGCTCTGCAACTTTCTTCCATCCTTCTTCAGTGGAGGGGCACTGGAGGAGCTCCTCCATGTATTCTTCGATGATGGCCTGCACCACTTCTCTGACCAAAATGCTGATGGTGTTGTGTGGCACCCTCCAACCGTACTGCATGCTCATGTACGTGGTCCCTGAGGCCAGGTGGCACAGAGTGAGTGCCACCTTGAGCCCAGGTTTCAGGCTGGGCCGGAAGTTGGTGTTTGCCTTGGTCAACCTGGGTGTCAGCCGCTGCACAACTTCGTCAAACATGGCTGGAGGCATCCTCATGAAGTTCTGGAATGCACGAGGGTCTTCGTTCCTGAGCTCCACCATCAGCTTGTTGTACAGTCCGTACTCTGCTCTTCTCCCGATCCATCTTCAGACCCAGACGCTTCTTGGCCACCTCCTTTTCTTCCCATAGTAGAGTTCACAGAGCCTGTATATGGCTTCGCACTGTTGCAGAAGGATTGTGGCTGCCAAAAGGACTTTGTTACGATCCACGGTGGACATGACTGGATGCTGTGGAAGAGCAAGAGTCAGATGAAGGCTGCAGAGGTCTGCACCGCAGGGCTGCTGGTCTGAAAGTGAGATCCAGGTGAGTTGCTCCCCCTTTTTATAGGCAGTATAGGTTTTCCCCTAGGTGTCCCTTTGCATCCTCTAGGCATCCTCTAGACATCCTTAATATCCAAGATAGGTCCCCTCTGCGAAGGTTTTTTCCGTTATAAATGCTTTGTTTCCATTCTGCATTCGCTAGGCATCCGTTCTGCATCTGTTCCGCGTCCGTTCCATTTCCTCCCTGCGTCTGTTTACCACTGGAGTGGATGGAGTTGCGCGGATGCGCAGCGGATGCCTAGCGGATATAGCGGATGCGTAACGGATGCAGAACGGATGCCTAGCGGATGCAGAACGGACGCATTGGATACATTTTCCGCTCAAAAGTTTTGAGCAGTTCAAAACTTTCTGAGCGGATGAAATGTCAATAGATGGATGCTGGACGGATAGAGAGGATGAAAAACGGACGCAGTGAGTACAGAACGGATACATCGCGTTAATCAACGGATGACAAGTGTTTTTCTCCATTTTACATCCTCTTTCCATCTGTTGGTGCAGTGTGACAGGGGCTTAAGACAGAGGAAATCAGTCACAGCTTGCCTTTTTGCAGATCAGAAAACTGGAACAAAGATAATGCACTGAATGCTTTCAAATGTCCAATGGTCACCAAAGGGTCATATAAAATCAGCACCCCATCACTATGGAAGTAAGCTGGAAGGGATAGCAAAGAATAATTATTCTTTATTCTAAATGGAATTTTCTCTGCTTGCTCCAGCACAGGATTGAGTCAGCACAGGATTAAGGATTGCTTATTTCTCTCTTATACATAAACAGATTGTTTAAGAAATCATTCTCTGAATTTCATGCCCTTTCCTCACTTTGGTCACAGTGATAGATGCCAATTTTGGCCATTGTTAAAAGAACCCTTGAAAAAATGTAAGACACCCCCCCCCCCGCCGCCACAGTTCAACTTTTCAAGGGAGGCCTCCCTATGCAAAATAGGTATTGAAACCCTGGTAGTTCAATGGTCAGAATGCAGTATTGCAGACCTGCCTGTCTGGAGTTCGATCTTGATTGACTCCAGGTTGACTCAGCCTTTCATCCTTCCAAGGTTGATAAAATGGAGAGCCAGATTGTTTGGAATAAGATACTGACATTATAAACCGCTTAGAAAATGCTGTCAAGCATTATGGAGTGATATATCGGTCTAAGTGCTATTGTTACTATGGAAGCAGTGCTACTGCTATTGTGGAGCAAGCACATGGAAAAAATATTCTCCAGAGCACCCACAGCCAATTGGAACAGAGAAAATATGAAGAATCTGAACATCTGCACTAGAAAGAGCTAATGAAGGAGATCCCATATCATCATATTTCATATGGGAACCAGCTACGGAAGCAACCAGAATTGTCTCCCTTTTTCTGATTATCAAAAGAGGAACTGACAGATTGATTCCATGTCTACCCTCATCTTCAAGACATCCTGCAAAATTAGCCCCGAGGCTGAACTGTTCTCTCATCCCACATGGCCCTTTTGTAGCCTTCATGAATACGGCTTCTTTCCCTTTTAATGATAGGAGGCAGCATTCTTTCACTACCACATCTAAATTCAGTGGGCCTGAACATTGCACAGGGCAGCAATCAGCTAATAACCAAGGGTAGCTGTGAAGAATTATCTGCATAATGAAACTTGAGGTTCCCATAATAAATAACTGTTCTGCAGAGAAGTTGTGTTTTGTATGTATATGCTGTGTGTGAAAGAGAGGGGGATGGAGAAAAACGAACAGTTGGATGGATAAATTTAAGGGATGGCTGCAGGAGATTGGACCATTTGCCCCATGTTTTCAAAAAAAAAATTGATTGAAAAAAGGAAAATTTAAAAATAATTATCTTATGAGGAAATAATCTTGAATTAGCTTAGCCCAAACCATATTTAACCATATTGCTGCCTACAGGGCATCATTTTATTAGTAAAGCGTGTTGGAATTATAATGAGAAACATAATTCTAGGGGAAGAATGCCATTTTCACTACCAGCATGTTTTCTGCTGTTGTCAGAGGAAGGGATAAATGAAAAAATAAAATTCACTGAGAACCAGCGTACACCCACAATAAGTAAAAGATCTCCAGGTCATCCAGTTTCTTTTGCCAAGATGTTCTGAGCTTCTGATCTAATACGAAACATCCTGTTCAGCCAGAAGCTGAGCAGCCTCCTAACTCCAAAGCCTCTTAATTCTTAAATGATAATAATTAACTGCAACCCAGAAAAGTGTACATGATTGTTTTTCCCCTAAGGAGGATGGAACTTAAGCGTTCTGTTTCATCTTCCCAAGTCTATGGGACTTCTGTGATGGAGTTGTAAATTAGCACACTGACATCCTTGGCCTGTGATGCCCTCTCAGCTTTACTGAAGCAAGCAGAAGACAGGTGTTTGGAACCAGAGGTCCAAGCAGGTCTGCACAGGCTATCCAGGTCCTCCAAATTGTCCAATTTTATTATGCCAGGTCCTTGAAGTGAAACATGAGGGAGCAGGAGCACTGACAGGAGAAAATGCTACTGTTGCAGCTGTGCTTGAAAGATCTGCTCACACCTCCAGGAAATCCAAACAGAACATAAATTGTGATGATACAGAGTCAGCTCTTTTGCTCCCACCTATGCTTCTTATTATATCAATACTGTTGTGATTTTGCTTTGAGAAACCTCAGCCTCCCAGCTAGGGCTCTTTTGGAGCAATCAAAGAGTCCATGCTGAGATCAGACTGATTGGACCCTGTGAACTGGGAAGTAAAAAACATTAGTCTCCACTGGTTCCTTGGAAAGCGGCTTCTAATGTCATCTATTCGTTAGCATCCACAAGTCGTTCCTATGAATGAGAGACTTAAAGAGGCCATAGACTGAAGGCAAGGGGGCTGCCAGCCTAGGACAGCTTGTATTTTGGCTGGGTGCATCTCTATGCCCTCATTTGAGATTCAGTCACCCAGGTACGAGACTCTGCCCAGGACAACCCCTACAGTGGGACCTAACCCGTCAAAAGGCATTTGAAACACTAAAACAACTGTTTGCAAAAGAACTAGTGCTGAAGCATCCTGATCCCAAACAACCCTTCGTCATCCAAGCAGATGCCAGTGACGTGGTAGTGGGAGCAGTATTACTCCAAAGAAACAGTCAAGGAAGACTTCAGGCTACAGCAACAAATTCCAGATGATACCACATTCTACAGGTGACTCAGCTGACTCACCTATTTTTTTTCTTTTTTAGATTTGTAGAACGGTATACTGCCCTTTAGACAGACACTCCAACCCTGGTCACCTCATGATTGGATAACTGTAATGTGCACTGCATGGGACTGCAATGAATATCATCCAGAAGCTACAGCTGGTTCAGAATTTGGCAGTGTGGACGGCAATGGGAATATTGCATTACTCTCATGTGAGTCCAGTTCTCCATGAGCTGCACTGATTACCAGTTGGCTTCTGGGTAATTATCATGGCAGAAGTCCTATCTTTCTGAGGGATCACTTATTTCTGATTAATTTGGGCTATCCAGTGAGATAGCAAATGTGCTCCAGGTCCCATTGATTAAACAGTGTCATCTTACAGAACTCAGGAGGAATGCTTTCTCTGTTGCGACACCTGCAAACTCTACCTCCCCAGAGATCCATACATTTCTCATCCTTTTGAAAAATCACTAAAAACTTGGCTGTTTGCCCAGATCTTTGGAAACTATAATTGTGGAGTTTCTACAAGTTGGATTTTTTTTCTCTCTTCTGTTATAAAATTAGTCCTTTGGTCAACTACGCATTTTTTTTCTATATGTACTGTTTTCTTTCTTTTTTACTGTAAGCCACCCAAAGTTGCTAAAGTGCCTGGCTTCGAGCTGAATTGATAAAACTGTTATTTAATTAACTTTATTTTTCTCTCATAATAGCAGCTCAGTGAAGTAGCTTGGTCTGAGACAGAATAACTGATCCCAGTCATCTAAGGAGGGTCTATTGACTTCTGGTGGACCTCTATGGCTGATGGTTTTTATTATCCTAATATACTAAATTGACTTTGGGAACCCCTGAGAGCAATTGCTTAGGTAATCCACTAAGATATATCCATAACGGGGTAGATTTTTTTTTAAAGTGAAACAAATGAATATTGTATGCAGATGCCACAGTATGACATCTAGGCTGAGATCAGTACATAGCATTGACTGGCATAGTTATTTTCAGCTTAGATTCAGGATGACATGACCATAAATCAGCATGTACTGTTTTCCTACAAGTGGATAACTTAGGAGTGACACTCCATAAGATTATCCATGAGCCAACAAAAACTAAGTTTCATTTGATATATGTTCATTTGCACATTTGATTAATTTTTTTACATGTGCAATTGTTATTATTTTGCAAACTGTGCCTCTACCAGAACAGTTTGCAAAATAATAGAATGGACAGAATGGATAGTTTAGTTTCAGTAGCTACCAGCTACTGGTCTCCAGCTTTGGTTCTTAAGAGAATTTGGATTATGAGAATGAATCTATAAAGAGGAGTCATCTGGTGATGGTCCATTTCCAAAATTTATATTTGCATCTATCCTATACACGTGCCATATTGCTCACCAAATGTATTCCTCCTTCCCGTAACTTTCATTTGTACTATTCATTTCTACCTGGCAGCTAGCTAATTGTGTTGGAACTAAAGCTTGATAATAATTTGAGGATACTGGAGAGTCCAAAACATTTGGAACAACTTCCCAAAGAAGTGTGGGACATGCTTGGGCACTACTGGAAGGAAAAGTCTACCTTGCATTGATGAGATCTGAACTAATTATTACATTCTGAAAGACTTCAGGAAAATCAATTCTTAATAAAAGGGACCTCTATGCTTTAGAGAAAACTGCTTGGAGGCTCGTGTCCTGCAGCTCACCTGTACAACTTAGGTGAGCAGCAAGACAATATACAGTATTTTGAGCAGGCTTCAAAAAAGTTCTGAAACAAATCCCTTAATAAAAAAAATATATTCTTAACACCCCTCGGGACTTAATGTTAATACAGCTCATTTTCACATTCGATCTTTCATGTTTAAACATTTTTGATATTTGTATGTATCAAAGCCCATTTTTGTGAACTTCTTTCCGCAGGATTTATTGTGTTCAGAATCCCAAGCTCTCTGCCTCTCTTTATGTTCCCCCCCTTTTCTATCTGCTGCTTCTCTGGGGAGCAGCTTTGGGCTTTGGCTTGTTTCCAACAGCAATGATAATTAATTCCACAGTGGGCTTCTGTAAACGCCCCCACCCCTTGTACATGCTGCTTTGCACCTTGCATTTACCCTCCCATGGTGCATCTGAATTAATAAGCTGCTTCTCAAAAGACAGTAGAGAGAGTTTCTCTTTTTCACTATATGTATCTCTCCTTTCCAATTATGGCCGGCAATTGCAAGAGGAGCATTGGCACCTGGTTCCTTCTGGAGACTCTGGAACTGTTTTCAGACAGTGAGGAAAAAGATGTTATTTTCTGGGCCTGGAAACTGCATGTACACTGCTGTATTAGTGATGTTTTGCACTCTTAACATCATCTTCTCAGCAAGGATTTGATGAGATTTGACTTAGCCCAATACAAGAAGTTGGAATCTTCCTCAAGGATGCTGAGTGGAGAACAGCAGAGCAGCAAATGATAATGTGTCAATAACAAAATCATTATACAAATACTGTTGTTCTGTATAACTTGGAAGGTTCCAAGTAGTCAATTCTGATTGGCCAAAAGGCCAGTAGTGGATTGGTTCATTAGGAACCAATCCAAGAAGCCGCTCAAAGGCGGCAAGATTAAATCAGTGTCATTGGCTATAAGCCGGCAGGCAAGCCTCTATATAAAGGGCTGCCGCAGCTTGAGCCAATGTTCCGTTACTGTTGCTGTTAACCGAATAAAGAGTTGTTAGTTGGAACTCGGTCTCACGGGCTTCTTTTCTGGATGGAACACTGGCGACGAAGGTGGGATTGCCCTGAAGCGGAGACTGAGCATGCGGCAAGAGAAAAACCACGCTAGATGAAATGGCTGGTAATAACGCGCCGCCCACACCATTCAACCCCAATGAAGAAGATTGGGAGTCTTATATTGATCGTTTCCTGATGTTTCTGGAGAGCAACGAAATGGAAGAAATTTCCGATCAGTGAAAGAGGGCTATCTTCCTAACACATTGCGGGCCAGCCGTATTTAAGATGGCAAAGGCATTGGCGAAGCCCAAAGACATGAAACAAATGACCTGGTCTGAGCTTAACTGAATGCTGAAAGCTTACTACGCGCTGGTTGTCTCTCATCAAGAGACATGAATTCTATAAGAGAGACCAGAGGGAAGACAAAACCATTGCTGATTTTGTGGCAGCTCTGCGCCATATTGGAGGAGCCTGTGAATTCCAAAATATGGGCGAGGCAATGCGAGATCGGGTCGTGTTAGGTCTTAAGGACTCTACCCTACAAAGCAAACTCTTAAACAGACCTAACATAATGGTGGCAGAGGCAATCGCGGAAGCAACCGCCGTGGAAGCTGCAAAGAAATCAGCGGCCACAATGAAGATGATGAACGCCAGTGCTGACACGACAGCCTCTCCAAAGGAAAGAAAATCCGGTGGAGGAAGGAAACAAGCTGCCACAACCACACACCACGAAGACCTAGACGAATCATCAGACACTGACGAAGATGACGATGAGGTCCACCACCTTTACACAAACCAAAAAAGGCGCAAAAGAAAGAAAAATTGGCAGGAATGTGCTGGTTGTGGTGGAAACCACCCCCGAGCCAAGTGCAGGTTCTTTGATGCTATCTGTCAGGCTTGCAAAAAGAGGGGACATATCGAAAGAGTCTGCCAAAATCAAAGAAACAGCAGCCCTAGCAGACGCAGTAATTCCCTACTAAGAACTGACTCGAGGCAAGCCGACAGAAAATGGGAGTGCAGCAAGGGAACCAGCAACCGAGAAAACACACATCAGACTGTCACTATAGGAAGCGCAGAGACGGAAAGCGGGAAAAAGGTCAGAATTGTAGTGTCCATTGAAGGAAGCCCTTGTGAGATGGAGGTCAACTCAGGATCTTTTCTGTCGATGATGTCGTGGAACACAATTAGACGTCTGATTCCTAATATCAGACAAAACGAACTCAAAAAACAAAAAATAATTCTCAAAGATTACCAGGGAAATAGGATTCCCGTGGTAGGTCTGGGGCACTTCAAAGTAACTTACAAACAACACGCTGAAGTCCTGCCATTGTCTATAGTCGACCGAAACCATCCCAGCCTTCTGGGCATCGAATGGTTTGTGCCATTGGGCATCGGGATGACCGGAGTGAGCCGAATAGTCGCGAGCGATTGGGAAGAGGACCTGCTACACAAATTCCAGGACATCTTTGACGGAACTTTAGGCAGGTACCAAGGAACCCCAATATCCTTTAGCCTAGATCCCCAAATAGCACCGAGAAGACTAAAAGCCAGACAGGTCCCCTTTGCAATTAAAACCCAAAATAGATGAGCAATTAAATAAATTGATTGCACAAGGGGTCATAGAACCAATTGAACACGCAAGATGGGAGACTCCAATAATAACACTGGTAAAACTAGATGGGTCTGTGCGCATCTGTGCACATCTGTGGAGATTACAAGGCTACCCTGAACCATGCGCTACAGCAAAGCACATACCCGGTACCAGTTGTACAGCACTTACTGCACTCACTTGGGGGAGGAAAATTTTTTGCTAAACTCGATTTGACCCAGGCGGGATCAACTTCCAGTAGACCCCTTAACAGCCAAGGCACAAACAATAGTAACACATAGAGGGGCGTTCAAATCTAACAGACTTCAATTCGGAGTGAGCGTTGCCCCAGGCATCTTCCAAAGCCTCATGGAATGCCTATTAAATGGAATAAAAGGGGTCGTTCCATAATTTGATGACGTCCTAATTTCAGCGAAAAATGCGACCCAATTAGAAGCTAGACTAAGGGAAGTGCTAACGAAATTCAGAGAATCCGGCCTGAAAGTTAAAAAAGAAAAATGCTGCCTGGCCACTGACTGCGTCAAATTTTTAGAATATTTGATTGACGAACAAGGTATCCACCCAACAGAAAAAAAAGTCAAAGCAATTAAAGACGCACCCAGACCTAGAAATAAAACAGACTTACAGGCATTCTTTGGTCTGATCAATTTTTATAATGTATTCCTCCCCCACAAAGCAACGATAGCAGAACCATTGCACCGGTTGCTAGACAAAAAAACTGTTTGGACTAGGAGGTCACAAAGAACAAAGAGCCTTTCAAAATATAAAAGACTTGTTAACCTCAAACACCGTTCTTATTCAGTTTAGTAATACTCTACCTTTGACGGTCACCTGCGACGCCTCACCATTCGGAGTCAGTGCCATCCTGAGCCACCAATTACCTGACGGGAGAGAGGCACCCGTCGCTTTTTATTCGAAAACATTATCCAAAGCGGAACGCAACTATAGCCAACTAGACAGAGAAGCCCTGGCAATCGTTGCCGGAGTAAAACGCTTTCATGAATACCTATACGGTAGATCATTCTCCATTGTGACTGACCATAAACCATTACTAAGGATTTTGGCTGGGGATAAACCCTCACCGAACATTCTATTCCCACGGATGACTAGGTGGTCAGAATTCCTGGCCACCTATTCATACACATTGCTGCATCGACCCGGGAAACAAATCGCCCATGCAGACGCATTAAGCCGAACACCTTTACCAGTCTTAGAGGACAACCCGGCTCCAGCCACCACCACCCTACAACTAGAAACCTGCCCTGAACTTCCATTGACTGCGGATGATGTCGCCAGAGCCACGGCAAAAGACTCATTGACTGCCCGCATTTTGACTTGGGTAGGTAAAGGCTGGCTGGAAGGCCAGAAGACTGAAAACTTTAAACCTTTCCGGACTAGACAAACTGAACTGTCAATACAAAAGGGGTGTTTGTTGTGGGGAGATTGGGTGGTGATTCCATCCAAACTTCAAGGAGATGTGCTAGGCATGTTACATGAGGGCCACCCAGGCATAGTTAAAATGAAAAGCCTAGCCAGGAGCTATGTATGGTGGCCTGGCTTAGACCAGGACATTGAACGCTGGGTTGCAACATGTCACAAGTGTCAGAGAGCTAGACCACCCCACCACAAGCTCCCATACGGGACTGGGAGACCCCATGAGGCCCTTGGTCTCGAATCCATATTGATTTTGCAGGATCAACTCGGGGCAATACTTTTGTAATAGTTGTGGATGCATATTCAAATTGGCTTGAAGTCATCTTAATGTCATCCACAACAACCGACGCTGTTATAAAACAGCTAAACAAATTATTTGCAACTCATGGGTTACCTGATTTGTCGGTATCTGACAATGGGCCACAACTAACAGCAATACAATTCGAACAATACTTAGCCTCTTTGGGTATACACCATGCACTAACCGCACCGGCCCACCCGGCAGCGAATGGTAGGGCCGAGTGAATGGTCCAGTTCACAAAAGAAGGCCTTGAGAAAATGGACCATGGGGATGTCCAGGACAAACTAAACTGCTTACTTACACTACAACACATCACTCCCAGTAGCACAACTAACAAGAGTCCGGCAGAATTATTAATGGGGAGAAAACTCAGATCCCATTTAGATAGGTTGCACCCCAATTATACTTGCGAACCCCCCCCCCCCGACTCTTCCAGCCGATACCGCACTTTCGACATTGGTGACCTGGTCTATGCAAAGAATTTTACTGGGGACCCTCTTTGGCTTCCAGCCACAATCACACAAGTAACAGGCCCCCGGTCCTACCGACTAACTGTGGACGATGGAAGAGAGTGGAAGTGGCACATAGACTTCATTCCCGCAACATCGAGCGCAAAACAACTGTGCAACCTCAAATAATAAATTTCAACGAAAACAAAACCAAGGAGGGGGGGAAATATAAATAAATAAAAAAGGGTGTGAAAATGAACCATTAAAAATCACAACCAGAAAATCAAACCAACCAAAAAGAGCACTTACGGTTAGATGAGACCATTGGAAGAAGTCCTGGCGAAAGGGAAGCCGACCTGGAAGGTGCCAGACAGGCCAGCTCAATCAGCCCGGATGAACCGGGAGGGAGCGGCAGAACCACTTCGACCGGCTTGAGAAACTCAGGCAGGAGTGGCAGCGCTGACTCACCCTTCCAGGCGGTTCCATGGAGAAAAGCTGGAGAGACAACGACCCCGACTTAACCGCTCGAAGACCTAGGCAAGAATGAGCTGCGCAGGTCAACTAGGACCAGAGAAAGCCCCACCTACCTGAGCAACTACGTCACTCACATAGGACTGAACTAAAGGGGGAGGGATGTTCTGTATAACTTGGAAGGGTCCAAGTAGTTAATTCTGATTGGCCAAAAAGGCCAAAAGGCGATCCAAGAAGCCGCTCAAAGGCGGCAAGATTAAATAAGTGTCATTGGCTACAAGCCAGCAGGCAAGCCTCTATATAAAGGGCTGCCGCGGCTTGAGCCAATGTTCCGTTACTGTTGCTGTTAACCGAATAAAGAGTTGATAGTTGGAACCTGGTCTCTTGCGCTTCTTTTCCGGACGGAACAGTATCAGTGATGTTTTGCACTCTTAACATCATCTTCTCAGCAAGGATTTGATGAGATTTGACTTAGCCGAGTACAAGAAGTTGGGATCTTCCTCAAGGATGCTGAGTGGAGAACAGCAGAGCAGCAAATGATAATGTGTCAATAACAAAATCATTATACAAATACTGTAAACTGAGTATTTGCATAAAACATCAGGATGTAATTTGGGCATTGCTATGGTTTGCCTTGGATGTCACTGAGCCCATTTTGCTTCTCTTAAAAATACTTGTGGCTTTGACCCAACACATTGGTGTTATGAATCATAATGACAAATCTGAGCTGGCAACAGATTGCTCCCTAGATGTGGTCAACCCCAGAAGACATGGCCAAATGTGGAAGATGTAGTCTAAAATCTCTGCAGGTCTTGCTGTGTCTGTTTTCCTAAGGGATTCCAAGTTTAAATTTTTAAACTTTACAGAGGATGGTACAATAGGAAAAATTCCATCCAGTGAAGATGATCTTTAACCACTGCAACACGTTGATATGATACATGGTAGCACTAGATAACAAATGCAGAATGTTATGTGTTCAAAATGTTCTATTATATTTATTTGTTAATCAGAGTCTTGACTGTCCTTCAAATCTAACAGCTCCCAATTTGCAAAACAAATTAAAAAGGATCCACAGTAAAACCAATCAAATCTAAAAATAAATCCCAAACTCCAGCAAGCAATGAAACTAAAGAGAAGCATCAGGAGTGCAATCAAAACAGAACATCAGAATAAGCAAAGCAAACAGCAAAAGTAAATTGCTTAAGGCTACACTAGATAGAACTTCAGGCGTGTTTCAGAATAATGCCTGTATCTTAAAGATGTGGTCTGCAATCCAGATTACCTGTAGCAGGAGAACTGACTTTTCTTTACATTTGTTCACCCAGAAAATGGCTCCATCATACTTCTGCCTCATATTTAAAAATAAACTACAAATAGTTCTCAATTTACAGCCATTTGTACAGCAATGCTTCAAAGTTACAATGGCGCTGAAAAAAGTGACTTACACTTATGACCATCGCATAACAATGGTAACAATGTTCAAAATTCAAGTGCTTGGTAACTGACATGTATTTATGGCGATTGCAGCAGTCCAGGGACATTTAATCCCCATTTCTGATCTTCCCAGCCAACTTCCATGAAGGAAAAGTTAACGGGGGAAACCAGAATCATTTAATGACTGTATAATTCGCTTAACAATTTTTTAACAACAGTGGCAAAAAATGGTTGTAAAATTGGGTGCAACTCACTTAACAACCATCTTGGGTTAGCAATGGAAATTCTAATTCCAATTCTGGTCCTAAGACAAGGACTACCTTTATATTAAGGAACCATGTATTCTATAAACCACTGTTCAACATATTTGGATGTCACTGTTGTCACTGAGCAATTTGTTGTAATTTACACAGCCATCATTTTCATGCTTCTGTTCCTTTTCTTTGGGAGATCATAAGTCCAGGCTTCCTGTTAATGTTCTGGCTACAGAAGGAGACAGTATACAGTTTAAAATGTGCCAAAAATTGAAACTGGAATTAGCTGTGAATCCATTTGACCTATAGACTCAGAACTAAAAATAATTTTAAAACTGAAGTGCTATACTGTATTAAAAAAAACAATCATGCTTCTCTACAGAATGAAGAAAAAGTAGTTAACAGAGCTAGTTCTAAAACAAGTTGCAGATGGTAAAGTCAGTAAAAGGCAGATGTCCTTGAGATGAATATTAATGCATTTGAGAGGGAATATAAAAAGTTATAAAGTATGCCAATTACATATATAAGAAATACGATAAAAGATTCAAGAAATAGATCTTATCTGAGGTAAACCCAAATTCACTAGAGATGAAAATAGACTTTTGTATTTACTATTTTTAAACATGTTTATATGACTAAACTGTTATTTTCAGTGTATTTAGGTTTAGAACAAAATATTACACACTGTCTTCCACAAACTTGAGAAGAATTTATGATATATGGGCTTAATATTTTGCTTTTCTCCATGTGTCAGTGACCTATGCTCATCTAGGAGAGCATCAGGTTGAGGAAAACTGACACAGACATAATAACAGGAACCAAAAAGAAGCTAATATCTAGTTGTCGGTTTTGCCCAAAGTTAAATTAGTCTATCTCTGTGAAATGAAGACTCCCCTTTCATACGATTTATCTAAAAATGTATGCTTTATACATTGCTTGGTGTAATAGAATGAGCCCACTGAGGAGGAAAAGATGGAGGAGGAGGAGGAAGAAGAAGAAGAAGAAGAAGAAGGAGAAGGAGAAGGAGAAGGAGAAGGAGGAGAAGGAGAAGGAGAAGGAGAAGGAGAAGGAGAAGGAGAAGCTTGAAGTCCCACTAATGACATCACAAATGGCATTGACTAGTGACTCACATCAAAGGCTTCTCCAAGCGACTTCCTGGTGATCCAACAATCTCCCCCAGAGTACAGAATGTTTGACCAAGGAAATCCTGATGAAAGAAATAGACCTGAATGTTATGAAACTCCTCCTAATAAGGTTTCCCCCTCTTTTTAAAGCTCCTAGAAACTGAAGGCAAGACATTATTAAAAACTTAACTTCTGCTCTGGTTAATTTATAGAGAACAGTCCTTCAGTCAACTCATGTAGCTCCTTTCTACAGTTTTTGTAACAAAAGTTTGGGACTAAGTGGCTAGGAATTTATGAATCTGGTCATAGTACATGCTTTAACATGTACTGAGTTATAAACATTGGTGAATTTTAAAAAATCAGGCTGGTGGAAAGACAGTAGCAGCATCAGGATAATTGCATGGAACAAGAACATCATGTATCAGGCTCAGTGCCTAGTCAGTGTCTGTCCAGGTGTAATGGGTGCTTCAGCCTTTAGCATCCTTCATACTGTTCTGCAGATCCAGAATGCAGCAGAATTGAGATCATTTTAACTGTCATATTCTCATAAATTAAATCTGCCAGTAATATTAGTAAAACCGAAGATTAAAAAAATAGGTTGCTATTTTTTTCTCCAGCATAACTTGACTATATTTGTTTCCTCAAAGCATGCCAATTTATTATAATTTATGTTGTCACCCCATAAGCCTACACTGTACAATGAGTGAGTACCTAACAAAATTATTTAAACATGCTTTAAACAGTTAGCAAAAATAAAAACTGAGATTCACTATGTACTTTTTGCAGTTTTTTACTTATTTGAAATGTAAAACATTATAATAATTCAGGATAAAGCAATAGTATGAATCAAAGTATGTGCGAATGGGCAGTTTTAGCAATATTTCACAACTTTATTCAGTGGATTACCCTACATTGGCTGCATTCTGAATGACCCAGATTCTGTCCCCATACTATAGGCATAAAAGTCCCTGCAGTACATGTACTGTATTTGGTATTTGTGATGCCCCACAATTAAATACAATATATTAAAATGATTCTATTAAAATAATTCTTAAAAATTCATCTTTTGGTTTGTTGTTCTTACATAAATTCTTAAAGATTTTGAAGCAAGAATGTTGAAATTTGAATTCTTCTCCCCATTTTTAATGGAAGATGGCCATGATTTTAGGATTCTTGAGGGAGATCTCTGGCAAAATCTTTTCACTATTTGTCTATTTTGCAATATTTCAGCCATTTTATATAATTTCATAATTAATTGATTGATTGATTTTCAGGCATCTGCAAGCATATGTGATGCTTCCTGGACCTGAAAAAATTATAACTCTATAGGAATCTAGCCTAGCACCTTTAGTTTAGCTGAGTCTGGAAGCAATCAATAGCAAACATCTCTGCCAGTATTCCTAGCCAACTGCATTAAATCACAATTGGTGTTATTATCCAATGCATAATAGATAAATAGATTAATCCAATTGGGAATTGGGAACCCTCACATAGTTAAACTAAAACTGTAAAGAAGTGTAATTTAATAAGTATCATGCTCGTACCCAATTCATAATCGCATTTGGCTTCCATTCTTAATGGGAGTGGATTTTAAACTTGGATAACTCAGTCCATTGTTTATTTAGAATTAAATGTGAACCAAGGGCTTGATTTATTTATTTCTGGAAAAACAGAACCAGAAGCTAAGAGAAAAACATAGTTTTAGACCCTGGCTTGTAAGAGAAGAACAAATCAGAGATTTTGATTTGCACACAATTCTAAACAAAACACAGAGTGATCTAGGCATATTTGAGCACTCTCAATTAAAGGTACAGCTAAGTGGAAGCAAGTAAAAGCCTGCATAGCATCTATCATATGGGTAATCAATCAAAGGGTTTTTTTTTTTACAATTCTGGTTCATTGCATTACATCAGTGGTCCCCAAACCTGGCAACTTCAAGATTTGTGGACTACAATTCCCAGAATTGTCCAGCCAGCATAGCTAGCTGGAGAATTCTGGCAGTTGAAGTCCACAAGTCTTAAAGTTGCCAAGTTTGGAGACCTCTGCATTAAATGAATATGAGGCAACAAAAATTGGATCAAAGAGTAAGTATCTCAAGAACATATAAATGAAGAAGAAAATGTGTACTTAGCTTACATGTTTGGTCAGGTCTGGACTCTTGGAATCTACATCATAACTGCAGGGAAGAAGAAGCAGAGATCACACACTGCATTTCAATCATGTAGAATCTTGGTATTTCTCTTTTGCAAAACCTACTCAACAGGGACAATGCACAATATCTATGAAGAAGGAAACAGAGTCAGGGTTGGACAGTAAGATTTTGATTCTTCTGCATGGGTTTCTGAGTTTAGCTTTTTGATATTAAAGCAGAATCCTTTTTCTGTCCATTATTTTAAAATAGTGTTCTCCAATCATGTGTACACCTCATTTCCCATATCCACAATCCAAAAGATAATATTGCTTGATTATTATGCCAGCTGAAGTCTAATGCATCTGGAAAAAGTACATTAGGGGAAAATGGCAAATCAAATAAATGGAAACAAGAGTACAGCGGATGGAATATGAGAAAGATTGTAATATAGGTAGTCCTGGATTTACTACCACAATGGAAGCCAAACATTCTGTTGCTAAGCAAGACAGTTGTTGTGAGTTTTGCTCCACTTTATAACTTTTCTTGCCACAATTGTTAAGTGAATCACTGAAGTTATTAAGTTAGTAACATGGATGTTGAGTGAATTTGGTTTCCCCATTGATAAGTCACTAATTTCAGTGTCGTTGTAACTTTGAACAGTCATTAAACAAATGGTTGTAAGTTGAGGACTACCTGTATACGTGTTAAGAAAGCTTCATTTTTCTAGTAGTATTTTATATTCAAATGCACTACTCCTCATCCTTCACCCTAAAGCTGAAACAAATATTTTTCAAATAAATGTATGTTTTTTCTGAATGTCTTAACATCAAAACCTAAATTCATACTTGAATTTTGAAAAGTTAAACTGAAAAGTTGAATGCTGTAAGAACTGTTAATATCCCCCTGATTTATACTGATAAAGATTCTCAGTTATCCAAGTAGAATCATGGCAACTGAACTCTTTCTTCCTTGTAGGTTTGAAATGTTTAGCTTATCCAGGCAGCTTCTTCAAGCTGAGCGTGTTGGTTAGGAGGATCTCAAAATGTCCTCCAGGGAAGTTTCATTTCTCACCTAATTTGGATAGGGTCTTGGGATATAAATGCTCCAACTCCTAAATCCTTTATCCTAGGTGGGCCATTAAGTGTGAATTCTCTCATGAACCTGTGAAGTGGTCCTGTTCCTCTTGGGGACTGATGAAAGAATGGGATAAAAAATGAAGAACATTTTTCTGGGGCCTCCACTCCTGTCTCCTGATAGATGTTGAGAAATTCTGAGCTACCATTCTATATTAACAACAAATTATCTAGACACTTAATATTTTTCATATAATTCCATTATCTTTTTAATTATCAAATGCTATTTGTTATAAATACCATTATATGTGACTCATTCAACAAATATATTATGCCTATAGACTTCTAAATATTCCCTGGAGAACTCTGAGTCTGGGAAATTTTCAGAAGCTGAGCATTGGATGTGTTCTGGGATGAATATTTCTTTATTTAGACTGAGTAATGTAGCCAGCATTGTTCTGTATGAAGTAGCTAGAACTGGGAATTTCCCTGAAGACTTGGAGCTCTTATGGGGACTAAGGTAGAAAACAGAATATTGAGAAATGTACTTTATAGAAACATTTCTGCAAATAATGATGAATGTGGTTAAATTTTTCAATATTATTACACAGTAAATATTAACTATCATCTATCATCATTCACGAACAGACACTAAGATAAAATATTATTAGATGGTAAAACAGGGATAGTTATTTGTTCATTCCAAGCATGTAAAGCCCCTGTCACACTGCACCAACGAATGCAAAGAGGATGTAAAACGGACAAAAAAGCTTGCCATCCGTTGGTTAACGCGATGTACTCACTGCCTCTGTTTTGCTTCCTCTCTATCCGTCCAGCATCCGTTTATGGACTTTTCATCCGCTCAGAAAGTTTTGAACTGCTCAAAATTTTTGCGCGGAAAATGTATCCAATTCGTCCGTTCTGCATCCGCTACGCATCCACTAGGCATCCGTTACAGATCCGTTACGCATCCGCTATATCCGCTAGGCATCCGTTCCGCATCCGCGCAACTCGCATCTGCTCGGACGCAGGGAGGAAGCAGAACGGACGCGGAACGGATGCAGAACGGATGCCTAGCAGATGCAGCACGGAAACAAAGCATTTAAAACGGAAAAAACCTTCGCAGAGGGGACTTATCTCGGATATTAAGGATGTCTAGAGGATGCCTAGAGGATGCCTAGAGGATGCAAAGGGACACCTATACTGCCTATATAAAGGGGGAGCAACTCACCTGCATCTCGCTTTCAGACCAGCAGCCCAGCTGTGCAGACCTCTGCAGCCTTCATCTGACTCTTCCTCTTCCACAGCATCCAGTCATGTCCACCGTGGATCGTAACAAAGTCCTTTTGGCAGCCACCATCCTTCTGCAACAGTGCGAAGCCATATACAGGTTCTGTGAACTCTACTACGGGAAGAAAAAGAGGTGGCCAAGAAGCATCTGGGTCCGAAGATGGTTCGCCAGAAGAGCAGAGGATGGACTGTACAACAAGCTGATGGTGGAGCTCAGGAACGAAGACCCTCGTGCATTCCAGAACTTCATGAGGATGCCTCCAGCCATGTTTGACAAAGTTGTGCAGCGGCTGACACCCAGGTTGACCAAGGCAAACACCAACTTCCGGCCCAGCCTGGAACCTGGGCTCAAGGTGGCACTCAATCTGCGCCACCTGGCCTCAGGGACCTCCTACAGGAACATGCAGTACGGCTGGAGGGTGCCACACAACACCACCAGCATTGTGGTCAGAGAAGTGGTGCAGGCCATCATCGAAGAATACAAGGAGGAGCTCCTCCAGTGCCCCTCCACTGAAGAAGGATGGAAGAAAGTTGCAGAGCAGTGGTATCAGAGGTGGAACTTCCCCCACACCGTTGGAGCCATTGATGGCAAGCACGTGGCCTGCAAAGCGCCAGCCAACTCAGGGTCCACTTATCACAACTACAAGGGCTTCTTCAGCATCATCCTCTAAGCCATGGTCGATGCTGACTACAAGTTCATGTACATCGATGCTTCAGGCAACGGGTCATCATCAGATGCCCAGGTATACAACACCAGTCACCTCAAGGGTGGGCTGGAACGCAACCTCATTGTGGGCTTTCAAGATCCAGAACCCCTGCCCAACGACACACAAGATGTGCCCTACTTCATCGTGGGGGATGACGCCTTCTCCCTCACAACCTACCTCAGGAAGCCCTTCACCTCCAAATACCTCGCCCATGAAGGGAGGATCTTCAACTACAGGCTGTTCAGGGCAAGGCGGGTGGTGGAGAACGCCTTTGGCATCCTGGCCAACAGGTTCCAGGTACTTTTCACCACCATGCAACATCGCCCAGAGACCGTGAGCAGGATCGTGGAAGCTTGCTGCATCCTGCACAATCTCATGCGCACCCGCTACCCAGTCTTGCAGAACAGGCTCATGGACCTCCAACAAGGCAATGGGGACATGGAGCCTGGGGAATGGAGGCAAGGGCGAAACCTGATAGACACTGAGGATGTGCAAGGCCCCAACAGAGCCTCACATGAAGGGAAGAAGCAGCGCAACCTCCTGAAACACTGGTGCAACTCCCCAGCTGGAGCAGTGGAGTGGCAAGACAGGATGATAGATGATTAATGGATGCTTCCTTCAGCCTGTCTCATCACACGGATGAGATTGGGCCATGTATGTTGGGTGGGCCTACAATGAACAGGGCATTTAATAAAGAGTTGTGTTTATGTTGACATGTGTGGATGATTGATTACATTGTTATTGATAATAAAGGGCCATAGATGTGGCACCTTGGAGGTTGGACCATACAGTCCCACTTTGCTTGCCATGGAGGTTTATCTATCCCACAGCTATCTTAACCCATCCCAAAGGTATCCCTGCCCATCCCACTGCTATCTTAACCCATCCCACAAGCATGAAAAGGCTTAAACCATTTCTAAAAGTTTCCAGCAAGACTTTATTGAAAAAAAGAAATGAAGCAAGTGTGTGAATCAAAAATAGACTATTAACAACAAGCTATAAAACAAAAATGAGTCTCTGGCACTCCTCTTGGTCGCTCAGTCTCAGGGGTGAAGGGTCCAGGTGCTGTGTAGGTGGCTGGTGCTGGAGTGCTTGTCATCAGCTCCTCCAGAAGCAGCAGAAGCAGAAGAGCGAGCCCGTGCTGCAGAAGCCCCAGAAGAACCAGAGTGAGGGCCAGGGGGCGGGATGGTAGCCCTGTCCCTCTTGCCAGGGCTGGCAGCAGATGGCTGAGGCTTCCTGTGTTTCCGCATGGTTGTGGGGTTGCTGGCTGGCAGGGAGGCGGGTAGGGAGGCATGCACCAAGGCTGGCAGGAAGGCTGGCAGGGAGGCAGGCACCAAGGCTGGCAGGAAGGCTGGCAGGCAGGCACCAAGGCTGGCAGGAAGGCTGGCACTAAGGCTGGCAGGAAGGCTGGCACCAAGGCTAGCAGGCAGGCAGGCACCAAGGCTGGCAGGCAGACATGAACCAAGGTTGGCAGGCAGACTGGCTGGCAGCAAGGCTGGCAGGCAGGCAGACAGCAAGGCTGGCAGGGAGGCTGGCAGCAAGGCTTGCAGCAAGGCTCGCAGGCAGGCATGCAGGCAGTGCAGGCAAGGCTGTCAATCCATCCAGCAGCAGGTCTTTCCTCTGAATGGTGACCTGCTTCCGAGCTGCTTCCCTTATATCCGCGGGGCTTATGCAATGCATCCTCCCCGCATGCGTAATTAACACTAGGCATCCGTTAGGCTTCCGCTGTGCATCCGCTAGGCTTCCGCTGTGCATCCGCTTCATCCGCTGTGCATCCGCTGTGCATCCGCTGTATCCGTTCCGCGTCCACTTTGCTGAGGTCCCCCGGAAGCCTAGCAGATGTGCCATCCGCTCCCATCCGCTAGGCTTCCGTTCCGCATCCGTTTTCCATCCGCTCTGCGTCCTCCCCGCGTCCTTTCCTTTCCGTGTTATCCGCTCCGGTTATGCAAATTTTTGCCCCTTCTGAGAGTGGATAACAACGGATGGAACATTTTTCTCGTCCGTTGTGTCCTTTTTACTAACGTTTTGCATCTGTTGGGCAGTGTGACAGGGCCTTTAGGAGAACAATTTGCCATAAAATTCTTTCTCTTCTCTTTCAGCAATAGTTCACATATATTTACTAAGACTCAAACAATACCAAGGCATTTTTGCACAAGTTAGGAAGGCATCATTTGTAACAGTCCAAATCTGAGAAGTTAGCTGCAAGGTATTTATTGTTTTTTCCCTTCCTATGTTGCTGAATACATGAATATAAAAATCCTTTTTTTGTATAGTTTTCTCCTCTTCTATTTATAACTAAACTTTTGAAGCTACTGTAACTTCAATACTACAAAATGTATAAATTACTTCCTTTGTTAAAGGTGGATGCTACAATATTGGCAAATCTTTGGCCTATAGCAGGAGTGTCAAACTCATGTTGTCATGGCAGTATCACATGACATATCAGGACTTTCCCCCCCCTTCACTAAACCAGGCACAGGCACAGCCAGCACGTGACGCATCCAGCCCCCGGCTATAAGGTATACAATCTTTGAGACCTCATCTGGAACAATCTGATTCCACTAAAGGATGCCAAGCAACAGACAATATTCAATAATTGGTGGATATAATAGATATACAATTGGATATATTGGATTTGTTTCATTGAATGCCAAGAAAGTTTTTGATATGATATAGTCTTTGACTTACAACTATTTAGTGACCAAAGTTACAATGGCACTGAA
>BLBF01000020.1:51853753-51870673 GCA_015471245.1 Laticauda colubrina
CCACAAGCCAGGCAAACACCTGGGCACAAACAGACTCCCTCTGATACCTCCAGCTCAAACACCCCCCCACCAGGCACCCAGATGAAACCTAGCTTCCTAATAGATAATAGCCGTCCTTTCACACGAAGCCAAGCTGCACTGAAAGCCTCCAATGCAGGAGCAGAGTGTTGCCAGCCAATCAAAGCCACAAAACAGACAGAAGAAACCAGAAACACCAATCAAACAAACTCCAAGTCCAATAAACACAGACCAAGGCTCCCAACCAATCAGGATGTAGAAAAAAACATCCTGCCACAATAATAGACTAGCCTCAAATTTAAAACCAACGGCTGTGAGACCCTGACCCACATACAAACTCTATACAGAAGCCTGATGATGGCAGATGAGATTCTGCTGAAACGTTGCTACAACTTTAAAAGCACTCCAATGACGTGGGATAATACCCGAAGGAAGCTGAAGAGCATAATATGTATGTATATATGTATGGTATTTAGCTTTGTTCAGGTATTTTCCCACGCCATTATAGTTGTGCTTTTAAAGTTGTGGCAACATTTCGACAGAATCTCATCTGCCATCATCAGTATTGAGTTCGTCTGTCTGTATGTATGTATATATACACTCTATGTTTCATCTAACCCAAATCCTACCATTAGTTTGGAAACTAAGGACAATGAAAGATTTCCCTCTTCCCTTTTCCAGGCTTTTTTAATGCCTCTGTTTGGAAGTGAGTTGCTAGGGATTGACAAAGAATAGCAATATACACAGATTAGCTATATGACAGTTGGGAAGGGAAAAATAAGGACAAAATAAGCCTCAAATGTTATCTTCAAATATGAAGCAATACTTTTGGGAACTATGTCTGTGATGAGTTATAATATTAATAACTATTTCATTTTAGTAATCTATGTCCACAGCAGAGAAATGTAAAAAGCCATAAAACATTCAGACAAGCAGCAGATGAGTTGTTCAGTGTTGTTTGTGGGAAGGATGCATTTAATAATTAAAGTTAATTTTATACCAATAGAATTTTGTATTGCAACAGCAGCATAAAATGGACTAAACTCTCAAATTAGGAAAACTATTGCAATTCGGTTTTGTAGTATTCTGTATCAATCAAAGGGAATAAATTTGAATCTAAGAGAAATAACAAGAAAAGATGCCAAATAGGTGATGTCTATCAGCTAATTTTGCCCATGTACATGTTGGAGAATCAAGTGATAAAAACTTTTCTGGATCATGTCACTTCAGAGAACAAGCTTGAACATTTCATTTCTAATTTCATCTCATCCACCAAAAAAAATTGAAATGTTGGAGGAAAAATTTAACCTGTCTCTCTCTTTCTCTCTCATTCACACTATTTTGTGTTTGAATAGGGGTCTCTATTCTTACAGCATTCCAGTGGAACAATCCAGGAGAAGTTTCAGGATTAGAAAGGGATGTATTATTGGGAGAAAAGGAAAAGGGGAAAGGAGCAAGAGGTGGAAACGTGAGAAAAGGAAAGATATATATGCAAATATGTTTCAAGTCATGATTTTATTAGTGCAGAATCAAAGAACATATAACTCAGAGAATCCAAAACATATTCAGATACAGGGCAGAGCATATGGAATTTTTATCTATGATTAATAAGGGAAAAAGTATAGCACTTGATTTTAGTTGTCCAAAGCACAGCAATGAAAGAACAAACACAGAGCAACTGGAGAAAGACAGCAGCTTGGCTCTAGGAAAGAGAAAGGATCCCAGAAGGCAGTTTCCATTGGGAAATTGCCCACCTTAATATTCCAGAGAAAATGCAGCAAACTGATCTTGATCCAACAGTTCATCAGCGTAGCTGCTCAATCAGCAGTGTTGAGGAGATACCTGATTTCAGCTACAGAGACTTTGTATCTTTGTATCTTAGCTCAATCCCCTTATATTTCTATTACAAAAGAAGGGAGGAGAGGCCTCGCTGAATTCATCCAAGTTCACGTTTGCTGTGAGATCTGAATCAGGGACTTCTTCGTTAAACACCTTGTACTTTTGCTCTCCGTTACTACTTTAGATCTCAGTAAAACAGTAACCAGTGATATGGTGCAGTGATTACACAGATTGTGACACCAATTTTGAGAGACAATTGTCAGTTGGGGGAAAATGCTGGATGACTAACATACTGCCAACAGCCAGAAAGTTTCTTTTGGGACTTGGGAATTTGATAATGATAAGGAAATACATACATACTCATTCTTTGATAACAACTATTGGCTCCAAATTCTCCAAAGAAGCCTTATTATGCACAGATGCACTTCATATGTGTTATATTAGTTCCAACCACTCGTAGCCAATAATGACTAAGGATAGTGGCAGCTATAGTCAAAAACATTTACAATACTTCAAGCCTGGAAAAGCCATAGCAATTGATCAGAAACATTCACCATAAGGCCCATCCAACAGTCAGGAATCCATTCTATTTTTGAAGTTTAGCTTCATAAAATGAGAGAATCCCAAGATAAAATGGGGCACATAGCCTCCATATTGCTTATTGTCCAGATGCAAAAGGAACATATGAGTGAACCTTGCCCTTAAAAGTTCTAAAGGAATGGCACTTTCTTTTGAACTGAGCAAATGACAGATCAGAGAAGCAAGCTTTTCCCAAAATGAGGGACTCCAGACGCATTGCCTTTACTGGCTGAGAATTCTGGGATTCAAAATAACGACATTACAAAGCCTGACCTGACCTGATCTGTTGCTTTGCCAACTGGGATGTAGTTGCTAAGCCAGCCTGAAGTGCTTATAGAAAAATCATGGGGCCCTTTTCTTCTGCAGAAGGAATGGAATTGCTCCTGAGAAAGAAATAACAAAACCTCAGTGGTGCTGTTTCCAAATAGTTAATTTCATAGAACAGAGAGATTCTCTTCTTACTTGAAGTCTTTATGGAAAACACTCAGGGGAGTGCAACAGTCATGTAACTGAGCGGAACAGAGATATACTTCAACTTTATTAGAATGGGATGGTGGGGTGGGAGAAACCATCTGCTCTTTTTCATATTGTGGCAACATCACACAAATTCCCTCCTTGCTGTTCTACAAAAAGTAACTACATTGGCAATCAGCAAAATTATTGAGGCCTTTCCCTTTCCATTGTATAAGTAGTGGTAGGAAATCCACTGCTTATAACAGCCATTACATAGAACTGCGTGCTTCCAAGAATGCATGATTCATAAACTTGTGTTGAATAAAACATACTCATCAGGAAAAGAATATTGTGTGAATCTAAAAATAGATTAATTTACTAATCAAATAAGTCTACATGAACCCAGCTTGTAAGGCATTCAGTGTGGAGCAATGTCACTTTTCTTCTTCTACTTTGAATGGAGAAACAGTATTTAATTTATTTATTCTATTGTTTTTTACCCCATCTTGCCCATAGAGCTTGCAAGTTAGGTCAGTTCAGGATATAAATTTCAAAACAAAATACAAAACAATAAAATAACCACAGTGATTCACTAAAGCAAGTTAAGGTCCTTAGATAAAAGGAAAAGTAGTGGAAAACTACTCTTCACCCAATGCAACAAGGCAGGTATATCCCTGCTAACCATCTTGCTCTAACTGCCCTAAAACCTCTTGCAAGGGCACCAAGTCACTTGGGCAGCTCAGCTGCTTATGAGCTGGGGGAGAGGAAAGACCTCAGGGGCCGGATATCCTCTCATAAAGAAAATTGTCTTCCACAAGTTCCACAATCCTCCAGGGTCTGCAAATTGCTAAACTGTGCAACAGTTCATGTGTAAGTGTCCGTCTCTTGCAATGATGCCTTTGATAAGTGCCAAGAACAATTTACAGATCCAAAATTAAAACATCTAGAGGTTTCTTCTTTATGATTTTTTTTTTTTTTTGGGGGGGGAAGGGAGACAGCAAAACCTGTGAGGAAAATCAGGAGGTTTGTAAAGAGAAGGGACCCTTCAAGTACAATTTGCATTTAAGGGCAAATACCTTTCTCCTTCACATCTTTCCCACTCATAATGTTACATCATGGAACTGAAGAAATAAGGCATAGGATTCCCCCCAGCACTCACACAGCAGCAGTTGTGTGTGAAAATATATAACAGTAGGAAGAGAGGAGTAGGAGGTCTTATTTTTAAAAGCAATAAGTTTGTGTTTCAGGGAGAGGATAGGAATGGAAACCTGCCCACCCATCTACAGCTTCTATCTCTTCTGTTTCTCATTCCAGGTTCCTTTTTCTCTTCTGGCATTTCAATCCCAGAAATGACCTAGCAGGAAGTAAAGTTGAGAGTCTGCAGAGCAACCTACAAAAGTTGGCTGAATTTTGCTTTCTCCCCCCACCCCAATGTCTTAAATTCAGCCCCTTAATTCGTCTTCTCATGTGGCTCCTATGTGCTGGGTTTCAACTTCCAGAGTTACTGTTCTCATGTCTCACTTTGGCCTTAACTTCTGTCCTTCTGCATCGTATTTTCAATTCTAGCCATATTCACATCAATTGGATGAATTGGAATCTTTCCATCAGCCAATGCAGCTTTATGCCAGCTACACCAATGTCATGTTTCAGTGTTTCTCAGCTTTGGCCACTTGAAGACGTCTGGACTTCAGCTCCCAGAATTTTTCAAGCAGCCAAGATTGAGAAACACTGCCATTATGTGCTATGCTAGCACAAGGGAATGTAAAAGCAATCCAATGGACACATACTGAGTATGAGTGAAGCTTTCTAAGTGAAGCTTTCACACCCTTCAGTGGTGCCACAACAGATAAACAAGACATCTTAGCCATTTTTAAGCAACAGAATTTTCATCAAATGCCTTTAATCTAGTCTGCTTTTCAGATGATAAAAAAGCACACACACTCACATTCACTCACTCACTCATACACACACACACACACACAATTACCAAGGCACAAGGAAAGAATGTGACTTGCAATAATTGTAAGAGGCAGTAAAGCAGAATTAAATCTAGGAGATACAATCTACTGGAGAGTCACTACTTTTCTGAGACACTAATTTTTCCATTAACATACAAGTTACATACCTCTCTCCACTGCTTGGTCTCTATGCCCTGAGTGTACAGCACACACACTGTAAAGGAAAAAAAAACACCACAAGTTAACTAAGCCACTGGCACAGAGAAAAGAATTTAGCTCTAGTGCCACACAGCACAGATTGTACTAGGCAGACTTCACAAGCTTCTGCAAGATCAAAAGCTAAATTAAACTACTGAAGCTTGATCTCCCCCACTGATGAGGTGGGTGAAGTGGGGGTGGGACTGGATTCCTGAAAACTGTAAAGCTATGGTTTATTATTTATCTGCCTCTTTTTCTTTTAAATTGTTATTTATTGCTATGTACACAAAGATAGCATCTAAACTTTTCCCATTTTGCTATTAATGAAAACATTTTCCTGCAAACTCAAAAAGGTAAGAATGGGGAGGATTTGAGGTCTAGGTTATAATGAAAAACTGAAAAGGAAACTAATTGCAACAAATGCTAGAACTTTTGATTTGATCAGGCCTTAGGTGCAAATCACATTTAAGAAGCACATTTTGAACTGTGTGACATCTTAAGCATCCATCATCATGGGTTTTTTTGTATTTGTGTTTGATCTTCACAATAATCTTATGAGATAAATTGACTGACAGAAAATGGCTGAGCAAGTATTTCAATTCA
This sequence comes from Laticauda colubrina, assembly GCA_015471245.1. NCBI lineage: Eukaryota > Metazoa > Chordata > Lepidosauria > Squamata > Elapidae > Laticauda > Laticauda colubrina. The sequence continues at coordinate 51,859,402 of BLBF01000020.1, forward strand.
ACATCCCAACCATTCTGCCCCATCAGCTCAAAAGAGTGGATCCGTTTCTGTTACTTTTGCATCTCAGCTCCAATAATCTGCATAACATCAATTTCATGAGTATGACTGATTGCTATTGTTCTCCCACATAATGGAATAGCACAAGAGTTATTTGCCTTAGCTTACATGAGGAAAAAGAGAGGCTGTTTTGGAATCAGAAGTTATATCACATTCAACTGGGAACTACAGCATGCCAAGCCTAGTTTTATACTAAAATTAGTGTCTCTAGAATTCTTGTCAGAAAGAACACAAAACACTGTAGCTTAATTCCACCAAAATTCATTAGTCACTGGATTTACCCTGTTGAATCAAACTAGACTTGAAAAGATGGGTAGCATAGCACTTTAATAAATAAAGAAACATGAAAAATTCAATCCCCAATTCCTAAAAAAAAAAAAAAAAGAACCTTCAGTAAATGATTTGGGATTCACTGTTTTCTCTCAGCTATATATTTTTCTGAAGACTTCTCAGCTTAACCTATTTTTTGTGTAGATAATACAAAGTAGGGGGGAAAGACTCATGTGTATTACATTGAGTTCCTAGAATAAAATAGAATATAAATAAAAGGAATAATTAAGCCAATAACCTTTGGGTTCTGGCCTTATTTTACTGTCCAAATCCATAAAGAGAAACCTCTGCTGTCCTTCCTAGATGGACCCTCCCTACAACACACATTTTTTTTTCTTGCTTTCCCTTCTGTATACGTAGCAATGAAACAAACTGCACTCTAAAGAAACACAGGGGAGGTTCTCATAAACTACCCTGTTTTCTTCCACTCAGAGGTAGAAACTTCCTTCTATAAATCCAGGCCAAATTTCATGTTTTCATCAAAATGACAAAAGAGACAAGAGACCCAGTGTGGTCTAGAAGTTAAGCCATGAGCCTAGAAACAAGAAAAATGTGAGTTCTCGTCCCAGTGTAGGCATGAAAAACAACAGGGTGACTTTGGGCCACTCATCCTCTCTTAGCCCAATTCCCTTCATAGGGTGGCTGTTGTGGGGAAAAAAATAGGAGGACAAAGAATATTAGGTATGTTTGTGCCTTGAGTTATTTAAACAAATAATAAAGGCAGGATAAAAAAGAAACACCACAAGACTGTATAGGACATTTAAAAAAACACACAACATGAATTGGGACAAAGTGATGCCATTTTCATCATCTGATTCCTTGTGGCTACCTCTGAAAAATTTACTCTACTAGGCACTATGCTAAATGCAGAATCAAAGAACTATAGCTCCTTCATGATTTAGCACAGAAAACCAAACAAGACTTTTAAATTACCCAACAATGTATTTCACTAATGTATTTGGCTCACTTTCAATTGCTCCCCATTATTAAAGCATAGCAAAACATGTAAAAATGATTAATGAGATTTTAATGAAGAGAAGCTGCCAGAGAGCAAATGATGTCCCACTAAGCTTTTTGTTTCCTAGGTTATGCTGATCATGTCTTTTATCTGCCTCAGGATCTATACATATTAGTTGCAACCTCAGTGCGAATAAAAGGAACAAGAACTTCACAAGGTGAATCTGCAATAATGTGCTACAGTACAAAATGTTACTGTTCAGAAATCTAGACTGTCACGATATCTTCCACATCTTTTCCAAGCTACTCCACAATATTCTACTATGCTAATTACATTCTAAGACCACAAAGTTTGGCTAATCTTTACTGCAGAGGTGGGGAACTCTGGCCCCTTTATGACTTACGGACTTTAACTCCCAGAATTTCTGAACCAGCATGGCTGACTCAGGAATTCTGGGTGCTGAAATCCACAAGTCATGAAAAGGCCATTGTACCCCAGATTTGCTTTAGTGGGTTGTCTCCCTTCCAGTGGTGGGATTCAAATTTTTTTACTACCAGTTCTGTGGCTGTGGCTTGGTGGGCGTGGCAGGCAGTGGTGGGATTCAAAAATTTGTACTACTAGTTTGGGAGGGAAGAAGGCAGAGCCTCCTCGCTGACAGACCATAGATCACAGCTCTCTGCGGCTATGGTCCATGCTCTTTCGTTGGAGAGCCCCCATCATTATGATTAGGGGCTGAAACTGCCTTGGAGGGGCGGCGGAGAAAGAGGAAGCCGCAAGCCAGGTTGAGGGGAGCCGCATCTCTCCCCCTGGACTTGGTCTTTCCCCCCCCTGAAGATGACTGCAGCGGTGGTTTAAAATGGCCACCCTGAAGAGGAGCACTCAACTGGATTAAGATTTGTGCAGGAGGGAAGAAAGAGGTGGATAACATCTGAACCGGGACAACTGGGCAATACAACTAAACAAAAGTACCCCGGAATTAAGGTAACATGGAATTTTTAAGGAAAGAAAAGTGAGTGGAGAAATTACAAAGGGACGGGGGAAAAAAAAGAAAATATTTTTGACAGCTAAGTGGGGCTTTGAACTGGGAAAGGAAGAAGCTGGAACTAAAGATTTAACTAAATTGGACTAAAATGTTTTGGGAATAAACAGGCATAAAATAAAGCTGGACTTAAAATTGTCAAAAAATAATAATTATAAAGTTTACAAATTGGAGACTGGACTGTGCTGGAATATTGAGGTTCGAAAAACCCTAAATAAAAAAATAGGGGAAAAGGTGAAGACTTTGCATCAGGGAGAGTGCCACCTTTTGACAAAAACTCGAGCTCAAACAAAGGGAAAGCAGCCTGTTTCTGAATGAACTTGTGTGGATATAAAGGGCCTGTCACATAGGCCGACGGATGCAAAAAGTATGTAAAAAGGACACAGCGGGTGAGAAAATTTTCCATCCGTTGTTATCCGCTCTCAAAAGTGCCCCAAATTTGCATAAACAGAGCGGACAACAACTGAAAGGAATGGACGGGGGGAGGACGTAGCCAGGATGTTAAGCGGATGCTCCACGGAAGCCTAGCGGATGGAAGCAGATGGAAGTGGATGGCACATCCGCAGGGCTTCCGGGGGAGCACAGCGAAGCGGATGCACAGTGGAAGGAACGGATGCAGAGCGGATGCCGAGCGGACACAGCGGATGCATCACGGAAGCCTAGCGGATGCCTTGCGGATGCCTAGTGGATGCAAAGCGTTCAATGTGCATGTGGGGAGGATGCATTGTATAAGCCCCGCGGATATAAAAGGATGCAGCTCGCAAGCAGGTCACCATTCAGAGGAAAGACCTGCTGCCAGACACATATCCAGCCAACAACCATGAGGAAGAAGAGGAAGCCTGTGCCATCTTCTGCCAGCCATGGCAAGAAGGACAGGGCCACCATTCCACCCCCCAGCCCTGACTCTGCTTCTGCTGGGGCTTCTGCTCCTTGGGCTGACTCTGCTGGTGCTGGAGCTTCTGCTGGTGCTGCTCCTGGTGCTGGGGCTTCTGCTGGTGCTTACTCTGCTGGCGCTGCTCCTGGTGCTCGTGCTTCTGCTGGTGCTTGCTCTGCTGGTGCTGTTCCTGGTCCTGCTGGTCCTGCTGGTCCTGCTGGTCCTGCTGGTCCTGCTTTTGCTGCTACTGTTGTTGTTGCTGCTGCTGGTGGTGGTGGTGTGGTGGAGCAGCCCCTAGAACCTTGAAGCCCCTCTGATGAGGGCCCAGAAGGCCCTGGCAGAGGGAGGAAGAGGCATATGCGAGATCGGGAGAAGAGGCAATACTCCATTGAAGAGGAACATGAGGATGAGGTGCTCGAATGGCTGAGGGAGAACGAGTACCTATGGCGGAAGGGACAAAGGCTCTATCGAGACACCAAGAGGAAGCAGGCGGCTTGGAGAGAGAAGGCGGAGAGCCTGGGCTACACTTCGGAGGTCCTCCTCGGGTGGTGAAAGCACATGCACACCTGGTACGGGAAGCTGCACCTCAAGAAGTCTTGTCAGGCCGCGGTCAAGCTCACCGACCGGGAGACCTACATGAAGTGCAGCTTCTTAGAGGGTGAGATCTGCCACCGAGGAGCAGCCCCTCTGTCTACCCTTTCTCTCAGGCAGGCCACAGAGAGCCAGTCCTCTTCTGGCCAAGAGTCAGCTCCTGTGTCCAGGCAGGTATCTGTGGAGCGTCCCACGATGGAGACCCCCCTGACAGCTGCACTCCCCGTGGCGAAGCACGTGGAGGACCGTCTGACGCAGTGGGAGCAAGGAGAGGGCACTTCCACTAGAGACCAACCCACACCCACACCCAGCTCCACCTCCACAGAAAGCAGGCAGAGAGCCAGACTGGAGGGACAGAGCCATACTGTTCTGCTGGAGATCAGGGACACCATCAGAAGCAGCGTAGATCTCCTCTCTCAGCTGGTACACACTGACATACCATCCTCAAACCGAAAGCCCTTCCTCACCTACGTCAACCAGACCCTCATGGACATGTCCGAATCACAGTACCAGGTGATAAAGGAGAGGATCATCGGTCTTCTGCACAACCCTCCAGGCCCAGCTGAACCTGCTCCGACCCGGTCCAGGTCTGCTCCTCCACCCCTCACCTACCAAGGCTATGGCTACCAGGAGTTCCAGCAGCACAGGCAGCCCTTCCCAGCCCAGGCACAGGTTCATCGAATGCCACCGATGCCACTGATGCCACTGACGCCACAGATGCCACCCACGCCACAGATGCCACCCATGCCACCCATGCCACAGGTGCCACCCATGCCTCACCTCGCTCAGCTGCAGAACAGACAGCCCCACTACACCCCTTCCTCCATCCCACAGCCAAGCCCGGCCTCAGAACATCTGTCATCGGTCTTGGGACTGACACCCCATGTCATGGAGGAAGGGGCTCTCAACATCACAGGACTGAGCCAGCTCTCTGAGAGCTTCCTCCACACACCATCCCCTGTTGTCCTCTCAGGGCCAGGCACCCCAATGGTGCCTCAGACCAGCACTCCAGCAGCAGCCACCTCCACAGCACCTGGACCCTTCACCCCTGAGACGATGGGCACACCTCAGAGTGACTGAGAAGAGTGCCAGAGACTGGGTTGCTACCTGTTGACTTTATCTTTGCTTGGGACACTTTTCTTGGGTCATTTTGCTTTTACAGTTTGTTATTAATAAAGTTTATCTTTGCTTCACACACTTGGTTCATTTATTTTAGTAAATAAAGTCTTGGTGGAAACTTTTATAAATGGTTTAAGCCTTTGCATGCTTGTGGGATGGGTAAGGATAGCAGTGAGATGGGCAGGGATACCTGTGGGATGGGTAATAACTGTGGGATGGGTTAGGATAGCAGTGGGATGGGCAGGGAGGGATACCTGTGGGATGGGTAATAGCTGTGGGATAGATAAACCTCCAGTGCAAGCATAGTGGGACTGTATGGTCCACCCTCCCAGGTGCCACACATATGGCCCTTTATTTTCAACAACAATGTAATCATTCATCCACACATTTCAACATAAACACAACCCTTTATTAAATGCCCTGTTCATTGTAGGACCACTCAACATAAATGGCACAATCTCATCAGTGTGATGAGACAGGCTGAAGGAAGCATCCATTAAGTATCTACCATCCTGTCTTGCCACTCCACTGCTCCAGCTGGGGAGTTGCACCAGTGTTTCAGGAGGTTGCGCTGTTTCTTCCCTTCACGTGAAGCTCTGTTGGGGCCTTGCACATCCACAGTGTCTATCAGGTTTCGCCCTTGCCTCCATTCCCCAGGCTCCATGTCCCCATTGCCTTGTTGGTGGTCCACAAGCCTGTTCTGCAACACTGGGTAGCGGGTGCGCATGAGATTGTGCGGGATGCAGCAAGCTTCCACAATGTTGCTCATGGTCTCTGGGCGATGCTGCATGGTGGTGAGAAGTACCTGGAACCTGTTGGCCAGGATGCCAAAGGCGTTCTCCACCACCCGCCTTGCCCTGGACAGCCTGTAGTTGAAGATCCTTTCTTCACGGGGGAGGCATCTGGAAGTGTAGGGCTTCATGAGGTAGGTTCTGAGGGAGAAGGCGTCATCCTCCACGATGAAGTAGGGCACATCTTGTGTGTCGTTGGGCAGGAGGTCTGGATCTGGGAAGCCCATGATGAGGTTGCGTTACAGCCCCTCCTTGTGGTGACTGGCGTTGTATACCTGGGCATCTGAAGATGACCCGTTGACTGAAGCATCGATGTACATGAACTTGTAGTCAGCATCGACCATGGCAAAGAGGATGATGCTGAAGAAGCCCTTGTAGTTGTGATAAGTGGACCCTGAGTTGGCTGGAGCTTTGCAAGCCACATACTTCCCATCTATGGCTCCAACAGTGTGGGGGAAGTTCCACTTCTGATACCACTGCTCTGCAAGTTTCCTCCAGCCTTCTTCAGTGGTGGGGCACTGGAGGAGCTCCTCCAGGTATTCTTCGATGATGGCCTGCACCACTTCTCTGACCACAATGCTGATGGTGTTGTGTGGCACCCTCCAGGCGTACTGCATGCTCCTGTACGTGGTCCCTGAGGCCAGGTGGCGCAGAGTCAGTGCCACCTTCAACCCAGGGTCCAGGCTGGGCCAGAAGTTGGTGTTTGCCTTGGTCAACCTGGGTCTCAGCCGCTCCACAACTTCGTTAAACATGGTTGGCGGCATCCTCATGAAGTTCTGGAATGCACGAGAATCTTCGTTCCTCAGCTCCACCATCAGCTTGTTATACAGTCCGTACTCGGCTCTTCTCGCGATCCATCTTCGGACCAGACACTTCTTGGGCGCCTCCTTTTCTTCGCGTAGAACAGGTGAAAGAGCCTGTAGAGGGCTTCGCACTGTTGTAGAATGATAGCGGCTACCAAAAGGAGTGTGCGACAATCCATGGTGGAGATGACTGGATGCTGTGGAAGAGCAAGAGCCAGATGAAGGCTGAAGAGGTCTGCACTGCAGGGCTGCTGGACTGAAAGTGAGATCCAGGTGATTTCTCCCCCTTTTTATAGGAAATATAGGTTTTCCACTAGGTGTCCTTTTGCATCCTCTCAGCATCCTGCAGACATCCTAAATATCCAAGATACGTCCCCTATACGAACGTTTTTTTCTGTTTTAATGCTTTGTATGCGAACTGCATCCCCTTTCATCCTTTCTACATTGTGCTACTAACGCTGCGTGTCCATTCCATGTCCGTTTCGCTTCCTCCCTGTGTCTGTTTTCTGCTGGAGCGGATGCGAGTTGCGCGGATGCGCAGCGGATTCCTAGTGGATATAGCGGACGCGTAATGGATGACAACAGACGTATAACGGATGTTCCCCGTATGCGTTGCAGATGTATAACGGACGCGTTGGATACTTTTTCTGCTCAAAACGTTTTGTGCAGCTCAAAACGTTTTGAGCGGATGAAATGTCAGTAGATGGATGCTGGACGGATAGAGAGTATGAAAAACGGACGCAGTGAGTACAGAACGGATGCATCGCATTAACCAACGGATAGCAAGTGTTTCTCTCCGTTTTACATCCTCTTTCCATCCGTTGGTGCTGTATGACAGGGGCTTAACATTAAAGAAATATTGAAACAAAGTAAGAATTTTAGAAAGTGAAAGCAGAACCAGAATAAAGAAAAAAGCAAGGAAAGACTGATTGTGGGATTGATTGATGTTTTTGATATAGACCCTCAGCTGGAATAACTGAGAACTGAAACTGAGAACTGAGACTGAAAGAAGGAAAGTAAAAGTGATTTTTTTTTTGTGGACTTGTATTTTAACTAACATAAAATACAAGAATGTGTAATGATGATATCTCTTCGGGAATTAAAAATGGAACTTAAAAATATGAGAGAATTACTACAGGAAAGAGGCGAATCACTTTGCTCTGAGTTAGAAAAAATGGAAATTGTTATTCAAGAACAAGAAAAAAGAGCTTCAGAGGAGGAGGAGTCGATTCAAGGAGAAGACATTTTAAACAGACAATTAACACAAAGAACACTACAAAGAAGTGGGGAAAGAAGGAAGGTTAAAAAGTTGAAATTTAAGAAGGCAATCAAAGGGAATACCTGTGAAGTCAGGAAAGGCAGAAAGACCCAGCAGAAAAGGGGAAAGGGATACAAACTGGAATGAGAAAAGATATGGGGAAAAGAGGGGAAGGAGAAGCAGTGAGAAACAGGGGCATGAAATAAAGAAATACGGAAATAGTAAAATGTTGAAAATAAATTGTTTTTTCAGAGATATTGGTTGATGAATTAAAAAAGGGATTCTGCAGGGTGACAAGGGGTAATAAGAATATTTTTGCAATTCAAAATATTTAGAAAATAGGGGAATATAGATATTGATAACTCTTATTGAAAATCAAGGGGGAAAATATGCTGCAGAATCCAAATGAAAAGATGTAATGATTATTATTGTAACTTCTTAAAAATAATGGTTTATTGGGAATCAAGATGAGGGAATAAATGTATATTTTAATCATTGAGGTGTCACACTCAAAGCAGTAAAAGGGGGAAAACCTTTACTTTTTTTTTTTCTTGAGTGTTAAAACTTGTATTAATTTAGAATTTATAAAAAGAATGTGTAATGGAAAGGGAATATGACAGACTAAAGAACCAACTAAATTAATAGATCATATAGACTATTAAAAGCAAGGAGAGATATTGGCAATCTATTATTATTATTATTAGGCAAATACATATTGTTTATCTTTATTTTTAAAATAAATATTAAAAAATTATATTTGAAATAATTGAAATGAAACAAAAAGATGTTTTGATTGAGATTAATGAAAGAGACAAGAATTAATGTGTTTGTTTCTCTCCTTACTGAAAATTTGGAATGGAAAAGGTAATAATAGAATTAGGTATGCATATATGAATGTATAATTGCTGTCATATTTGTATGTAAAGTTGATGGCCCAGAAATATGTTGTCCACTAAGAAGAGATTTTTGTTTTTAATGTGAAAAACTGAATAAAATTTGATTTAAAAAAATTACTACTGGTTCTGTGGGTGTGGCTTGGTGGGCATGGCAGATCTTGGTGGGTGTGGCTTGGTAGGCATGGCAGGGAAAGGATACTGTAAAATCTCCATTCCTTCCCCACTCCTGGGGGAAGGTTACTGCAAACTCCATTCCCTCTAACCTACTTTCCAGCTCCGTTCTCCTGTGCAGTGCAACAAAAGAAGACCCAGCAGATCAGCTGGACTCAGGAGGCAGAGAATAGATGGGAGCGGGGCCAGTCAGAGGGGGTATTTGCCGGTTCTTTGAACTACTCAAAATTTCCGCTACCGGTTCTCCAGAACTGGTCAGAACCTGCTGAATACCACCTCTGCTCCCTTCCCACTATTAGGAGATATAACTTTAAAAATCTAACTTATTTTGGCATTTCTGCCAACTTTTCTCATACACCTAATATGATTTGTTGTTTTCCTGTTTATTCTAGCCCCCAAGGTAGTTTGGGTTGGGTTTCTCCAAAACCAGTTATTTCCCTCGTCATACACATAGATGGTGATGTTTGCATATATAAGAATCAGTCTCGGAGAATCAGTTAACATATATTTGCAATCAATGCATCATTATCTCCATTCTACTGGGAGAAAAGATTATAGAGAACTAAAATAAAATAAAATACACTGGACAACACATATCAGAAATGTAGGCAATGTAATTGTTCAAGCTGAAGAAAGGAGGGTCAGAGATAATAAATTATTAATTCAGGTTTTCAAATGCATTAGAAGTACATACCAGAATGTTATATATACAGTATAATCTATGCTGGGTTTAATAATTGCTATGTAGGAATGAATATCTACCTTACAGAGCTGTTTCTGTTTAATACAAAGGAGAAACTCACTCTGTCTCTGCTGATTTTATACATTCAAAGCAAGTCACCTGACTAGTGAAAACAGAAATCATCCACATACTTTATACATTTCTCTGTATTTCTTAACATGAATTTCTTGACCAACATGATTATGTTGTATAAATATGTGAGAGCATGAGGTCATTCAGATTAGAAAGATGTAAGAATGAAAGTTTAAAACCAGTAAGTCATTTTAAATTGGTAAATATTGTTTATTTTACACCAGAAATTATTTAAATTCTGTGATTAGCAAATCCCAGTAATTATAATTGTGTATTATGCTTCCCAGATTTTAATTAATGGTTCTTAAAATATTTAATTTGGCTTTTACTTTACCTTAAGATTGTAATTTGCATACATTCGCAATATAGAACTTGACAGATCCACAAATTGAGGACAAGAAATTTCATGAACAAAGCCCAAATAGTATAATCAAAACTCATCTTGCAGAAAAGTGAAAGTTCATGCAACACTTACGTACATGGGTCAGACTTGGAGAATGTATCTTTGTCCAAAAGATTCCTGGGGGGTGGGGGAGGAAAAAATAGAAAGGATTATTTAGGACCTGAATAGATGAGTTTTCAGTTCAGAAAAGGAACTGACAAAAAACCCTCCCTAGCTGCTTTTTTTCCACCGATTCTCAAGTAATTTTTTAAAATAAAAATATTAACTGTTTGTTTTTCAAGCAATTACATACAACCTCTAACCTTTGAGCTCTGTTTAAATTGCCAAAGCAGCTATCAGAAGTAACCTAGACAATTAGAGCTGCAGAATCAGACCATATAAATAAATACACCAAAGACAAAGGAGAATGGGTTTCTCAGACAAAGTCTCATTCAAACAAGGTGTCTTTTTGCTTACAATGAGTCAGTAGCCATGCTGACTCAGCAGGTAAGTCTATAGGATAAGAACATTTGATTGCCCAAGGAAATACTCCAAACCAGGGGTGTCAAACTCATGGCCCGCAAGCCGGTTTACATCACATGCTGGCCCCGCCCTGCCTGGTTTAGCAAAAGGGAAAGAAGTCCCGATACATCATGTGACAACCCCTGTTCCAAATCATAGTTACCATGCTTGGTATACAAAACTGTATTTGTAACAGAATGGCTATTTCTAGCTTATATGCTTCCTAACATTAGCCAAGCATTTTCTAATTCACTATTATTTATGAACATGTTTTCTCTCTTCAGAAAAAAACACTTCTTTGCAATCTATTCAGTGCTTCATATTATCTCCCAGGGCCAGTTTAATCAGCTTCTCTTAACTGGCACTTTTCAGATAAGCTGGAATACAGCTCTAATAATTTCAATTCGTATTGCCTTTGCCCGTTGTGGCCAGGGAAGAAGAAAGTTGAAATCTAACACATCTGCAGAACACCAATTCAAACTATGGCCAAAGTATAGGTATCAATACTAAAGCACATGCAAATGAACCCAACTGGAGGAAATATCATTAACGTTATATTAAAGTAGTTGCTTTGCAAAATGAGCCAGCACTGAAAGCACATTAGTAAAGATGTTTGATTTCCTTTCTGCTTTAGCTATTATTCTCTAAAATAAATTGTCAAGGAATT